>HG993134.1:9938214-11197857 GCA_905231865.2 Boloria selene
GTAGGAGTTATGTATTAAAATCTTCTATGCATGTGTATTTTATTGAACTCCTCCTAACGGCTGGACCGATTTTGATGAAATGTTTTGTGTGTGTTCGAGTGGATTCGAGGATGATTTAGATTCACAAAGTTGAAAATTGTGAAAAGACAATAAATGCCACATTCAATTAAGAATAAGTCGTTGCTAGGCAACGTTGTTTTGCGCATGCGTACTACGTACGTACGTACAACATTTCACTGGGAGCAAAAGTTTATAAAAAATTTCAATGTGTATGAGAATAGTAAAAATTTCAAGAAATATGTTTTTTCACTAGGGAAATGACATAAATAAATGAGAGAAAAAAACAAGTCTATTAAACCATTCTACAAAGACGAAAACGAAAGTTTATAAATAAGGTATATGGACTGAAAAACTATAAACTGGTGTGTTCTACTGGTACACCACAAAATATCTTGGAAGACATAACCAAGGATATTCCGTTTATGGAAGCACCCAACGACGGAATACAAATTAAATAAATTTTTGACAAAAAATACAAAATACAGCTGGAAGAGGATTTGCATGTAGTCTCAAAAAAGGAAGAACTGAGAATCTTCACAGACGGCTCAAAAACAAAAACAGGGACAGGCAGTGGAATCATCTCAAAGGACCTAAATATTAAACTAGCACTACCCATAGGTACCTACAACACGGTGTTCCAAGCGGAATGCTTAGGTATACTCCAGGCAGCCAGAACAATAGCGACAAAGAACGTAAAGGGTTCCCAAATTCGTATACTATTAGACAGCATGTCAGTACTACAGGCACTCAATAGTAACTCAACTACTTCAGGTATTGTGTATGAATGCCATAACGCCTTGATGCAGGTAAGTGCAAACAATGACATAACACTGCAATGGATCAAAGGCCACAATAACAACGCGGAAACGACATTGCTGATGAGCTAGCAAGAAGGGGTTCAAACTTGACGGCTATAGGTACCGAACCAATTATACCACTACCTTCCTGCTGGCTCAAAGGCCAAATTCGGCAACGCATGGAAAGTAAACACATCACTTTATGGTCCGAACTACAGGACTGTAGACAGGCCAAAGTGGCGCTGCCAACAATCGACAAAAGAACGGCCACTTGCTTAATCAAATTAGACAGACGCCAACTTAGACAAGTGACCGCGGCCCTGACTGGTCACGGCCCGTATAATAAACATCTATTTAATATAGGTATAACCGACAGTCTCCTGTGCAGAGCCTGCATGGGAGCTGAAGAAACGGCTACACATGTACTTCTAAACTGTCCAGGTGTAGCGGTGTACCGGGCACAACATCTTGGCACCCCGAGGGCGCTTCCAGAGATCTTCAAGAAGCCCAAAAGTCTTCTTGGGTTTCTGGAGGAGCTTGGGTGGCAAGAGTGAATTTTGAACAAAATTCCCACACACGCAAAATAGGCGCCTAGTCGTCGAGTTGCGGAAAATAGCCCTTCAATACCATACCATACCATACCAAATAAGGTATACTTAGTAGTAGTAACATTTACCAATAGGTGGCGCTGCCTGTAAAATAATATAAGTACAAAATAACTTTGCTTCGTTAGCCATCGATTCGCTGGTATATCTCATATATATAAATTACGTGTCACGTTATTTGTTCGCGGAGGACTTCTAAACTACTCAACCGATTTAATCAAATTTGCACACCGTGTGCAGTTTGATCCAACTTGAAAGATAGGATAGCTAACATCTTAATTTATAGTCGCAATATTATTTTATTTCAAATTAAATGTTTATTACACGACTTTAGTGTGTATTTATTGGTTAGTTCTATAAAATCCTAATAGATGGCGATTTGGCATCTAAGTTGCACAAATATCCGGTAGATGGCGTCGTATTTCTATTTCTAGATTATATTTAAAAAATACTACTCCTTTATAAAATAAAATAAAAATAGTTTTTTATTTCTTAATCGTGTTTTACAATTAATTATATTCGGGTCTTCCCAGTAAGTAATCCGAAGATACTTGTGTTGGGAATGGCCCGCTTCTTCCCATTTGCATTATCTAAGATTAGGTCTTTTTTATTACAATATTATTTTATAATTTGTTATTAGTAAGCTAGTTCTAATAACAGTTGCATTTAATTTTAAACAAGAAGTTAAACAAAATTTTAAACAAATTTGAACAAGAGAAGCTTATCGATAAGAATACAACATGTTAGTTAAGAATGCAAGTACAGATTTACCTACATATAGTGTGTGTGTGTGTGTGTATGTGTGTGTGTGTGTGTGTGTGTGTGTGTGTGTGTGTGTATGTGTATGTGTGTGTTTGTGTGTGTGTGTGTATGTGTGCGTGCGTGCGTGCGTATGAGAGTGAATGTGAGACTATGTGCCTGTATGCCCTACGGAAGCATGAACTCCTTGGGATCGGATCTACGTGTCCACATATAGGTATATCAATGCAGGTTACGGTTTGCGGTTAGTGGGGTCGTTATCTTATTCTAGTTAAGAGGTCCTCTACCTCCTCGTAATTAAGGGTACTCAGCCATTGTATAAGTGCTTTTTTACAAGTATGCAATTTCATAGGATAAATTTTAAGTATACGGTTAATTTTGTTATACACAAAGGCAGACTGAGCGGCGTATTGCCGTTTGGCGAAGACCGTGTGGACAAGATGATATGGAGCAACTACATCATTTCTCCTTTTATTTTGTAGATGTTGATCATAAGGGAGTGACTTATGGCATTGTAAAATTAGGTTGAGTATATATAACTTTCTAACTGATAATAGATTACTTATATTATAGAGGGTGACTGTAGGGAACTTATAGGGTTTGAAATACATTACCTTTAAAAGGGACCTCTGTACTCTTTCCAAATTAATGAAATTAGTTTTTGTAGCACCACCCCAGATCGAGATACAGTAGGTGATTACAGATTGTACGAGGGCGATGTAAATATTGTTAAGAAGTTCTTTAGTCATGATATGTCTGAGTGATTTAAAGATCCAGGTTAGCTTTCTTACTCTATCCATAACTAGTTCTATGTGATAGGACCAACTTAATCTTTGATCAATCATAATGCCAAGGTACTTGGTGCAGCTGACTTTTTGTATAGGAGGGCAGTCACATGAGAGCCAGTCTTGATCAGCACAACTATGTATTTTGATGCTAAAGTTCTGCCCTGGTTGGGAGCTTAGGTATGGAGTGAAACAAATGAGGTTGGTTTTTAGAATATTGAGAGTTAAAAAATTACTATTTAGCCAGTTTAGGACTCTGACTAGACCTTTCTCTGCAGTCCTTTGCACAGCATCCCACGTCTTACCGGTAAAGACGATGGCGGTGTCGTCCGCGTAGGAAATTATCCTTCCCCCAGCGTCAGGAAGATTACATAATTCGTTTATATATATAAGGAAGAGGGTCGGGCCAAGGACACTACCTTGCGGTACCCCGTAACTCACGATTTCCTCATTACTTAGATGTTTATCTATTTTTACTATTTGTGTTCTATCCTGAAGGTAACTTTTAAAGAGAGAAAGAGCAGTGCCACGAATGCCAATTTTCTCTAACCTACGTATAAGAATAGGGACAGATACAGTGTCGAAGGCTTTTTTCAGGTCTATAAAAACTGTGAGACATTTGTTTCCCTTATCTACGTCTTGCACTATCGTGGAAGTCAAAGTTAATATAGCGTCTTGAGTTGACAAGCCTTTCCTAAAACCATATTGAGAGGTAGATAAGATGTTGTATTTGTTTAGGTAGCTCACTAGTCTCTTATTTAGTAATTTCTCTATGACTTTTGAGATGGAAGTCAGTACGGAGATAGGTCTATAATTACACACTTCGGAGCTGTCTCCACTTTTGTATACAGGGGTAACTAAGGATCGTTTAAATGCTGAGGGAAAGATACCAGAATCAAAGCATAGATTGGTTAGGTTGCTAATTAGTGGTACTAGAAAATCTCTAGTATGCTTCAAAAATTTAGTGGGTATCCCATCCCAGCCAGGAGCACTGCCCGAGTCTAGGCTCATAAGAGTACTATCAACTTCTTGAGGGTCAGTATGCAACAGCACGAAGGAAGATGAATGAGTAAGGTGTGCGGAGTAATTAGTTGACGTTGGATCAGACTGAGTCTTGATATTTTTTGCCAATTCATGGCCAATGTTGGCAAAATAATTATTTACATAATTGACAGAGGTTTGGGGCAGGGGTGTAATATTTAATAATTCGACATTTTTCCTTTTAGGTTGTTTGTAATGGGTAACTTCGTTTATAGTAAGCCATAAGTCTCTGGGGTGTTTCATGGTTTTAGTTATACGTTCCTTATTATGTTGCCGTTTTAGTTTTCTAATTAAATTACCACAGAAGGTGCGATAACGTTTGAAGGTAATTTTTAGAATTTCATTATCGGGGTTTAATCTTAGATTCATTTGCAAGTGATTTCTGAGTCTTATACAACGTAAGACCCCAGCGGTTATCCAGGGTTTAAGGACCTTTTTACTGTTTGATAATTCAATTATTTTTGAATTTGATCTAATTGTTTCTCTAATCATACATATCAATGCATTCGCAAAGAGGTTAGGATCATTATAGATATTTAAGTTAGTAGCATCTGAAGAAACAAGCATATGATAAGCATTATCGTAGTCTATTATTGTTCTCGTTTTTTTAGGTATATTATTATGTTGATTATATGAGTGCGAGATAGTCAGGGTAACCAGGTCATGGTCTGTGACTGTAGTGTTTAGTATTGCTATAAAAGCTGAGTTATGAATTTTATCTAATTTTAAAATAACATGGTCAATACAGCTGGCAAGCCTTGTAGGGAGAGTATGACCAGGCAGAAGGCCATGTGAAGATAAAACATTAAGATAATTTAGTCTGTTCGTTCGTTCATGATGTTTTTCTTTTGGTGAGTCTATTAGGTCAATATTTATGTCACCTAGAATTAGAATATTTTTATAGGTTGAGAGTGTGTCAAGATGCGCATTCAGGGAACAGATAAAATTGTCAGCGTTATGATATGACGGTGACCTATATATACCCAGTAATATAAAATTGTCAATAACAACTTGAAGTCCGGTTGCTTCAATGAGATTTAATTCAATTATTTTACTATGATAGATGTTTTTTATATATATTACTACACCGTCGTTTTGGTTAAGATTTCTTTTAGTTTCGTAACATGTGTAGTTATTTAATAGTGGAACTGGTTTCATTGAGTTTAATCTGCACTCAGTGAGTATCAAAATATCCACTTCAATATGTAATTGTGATAAAGTAATTTGTAAGTCATCAAAGTTCTTATAAATGCTCCTTATATTTTGAGTGATGACAGTTAAGCTATTATATGGCTTTTTTGTGTGATGTAATGGTAAGTCTTGGACGTTACATTTAATCGAGTTGGCAATTTGTAAAAGATCTAATTCCAGTAATGTATTTAAGCTATCCATAACGGTAGGAGTAGAAATGAAAATCTTTTACAGCGAGTAGTAAAGGTATGTCCCTTTTAGCGATGTGAGTTTTATCATTTTTTAAAAAATGAATGGGTATATAGGTTAGGCACTTTGTAAGTGAGTATAAAAGTGTGAGGTGTGTGAGTGTTTGATTGTGATGAGTAAGCGTGAATGAAAATAGTGACTTAGATGAGGTTGTACAAGGGAGTGTTATATATATGTGAACGGGTTGTAGGTTATGTATGTATATATGGTTGTAGTGTTTTGTATTCATAATGTTAATAAGTGTGATATCTGTGTTATATATGTGGACGGGTTGTAGATTATGTATGTATGTATGGGTATAGTATTTTGTAAACTTAATGTTAATAATAGTGATATCTGTATTTGTTATTTTATATACAAAAATATTAAGTGAGTGATCTATAAGAATAGGAGTTTTGTATACTACCATAGTATGTAATCTGTACTTACATGTATTTGCATGATAAAGCACTATGAATTTATAAGAGAAAAAGACACAAAATAACACATTAAGGTTAGAGATAGATGATAATAGTCATATACTTTGTAACAGGTGATGTATTTGTGCCTCATTGTTAATTAATATTATTTTAGAGTTATCATCTTTCCTAACAAAAACCCTGCCGAAAGACGTCCAACAGTACTTGTATAGTTTTGATTTCACAAGGTCACGCGCCAGGAAAAACAGCCGGGCACCTCTGGCGGTCAGCTGTTCCGATATGTATACGGGTGTCTCTTCTTTAGATGCTATACCAAGATGTTTAGCCTGAAGTTTACTTTTGTTTTTGATGTTGAACACCTTAGTCTTTTTTAGAAAGTCTGTTTTTATTATAGTCGAGCCCAGTTCCATAATTATTGTAGGGTTTTTTTCTCGTTCCTTGTTCCCTTTTAGCCTAAAAATATCTTTGATATCACTCGCCTTCATTTCAAGCATGATGGATTCAGAGAGACGCAGCATCATTGTAATTAAGTCATCTCGGCTTTCATGGGGTTGACGAGGAACATTTTTTATTTCTAGACTAGTCTTGCGTGCAATCCTTTGCTGGTCCTCAATTTTGTCTTCAAGAATACAAATGTATTCTCGATCTTTTTTAGCCTGCTGCTCCAGTAGCTGAATCTTTTTGCAAAATTCTTCGTTTTGAGATGTCAGGGAGGATATAGATAATTCGATGTTACTATTTGTTTGACGAATCTCCGTAAGACTGCTCGCAATTCCCGCCAGATCCCTTTTTTGCTCTGCCGCCAATGATATAATCATTTCTTTCATTTCCTCC
Source organism: Boloria selene (assembly GCA_905231865.2). Taxonomy (NCBI): domain Eukaryota; kingdom Metazoa; phylum Arthropoda; class Insecta; order Lepidoptera; family Nymphalidae; genus Boloria; species Boloria selene. The sequence continues at coordinate 9,944,955 of HG993134.1, forward strand.
TGGAAACTAGCAAACTGCGAAGTCGGTGAGTTGCTCTCTCTAGGCCTTTTACAGCGGTAGGAAACGATGTTAGGGGGTGTTAACTCAGTTTCCCGGGATCCAGTTGTATCTTTTATATGTAGCTCAGGGTCTGATACGTATGATGAAAAAGATTGTTTATTTTGGTTATGATCCTTTAGCAAACGTTGAGTATTCATGTTCGAACAGATATTCGCGCGTAGTTAGGCCTAAATAGAACTATTAGTAGTGAGCCGACGGCAACACACGATCCGATGCACCGACGAAGGCGGGGCCAGCTGACCTAGATACGGTGCGCAGGAGACGAGTTTTATCGCCCAATGAGTGTTAAGAAGGCGGAGCTAGCGTAGTCTTCTCGCTCTCACATAAACTAGTTCGTCACTCTCTAATGAACTTTAAACTTATACACATTAAGTTGGTTTTTGCTCAATAGTATTTTTTGTACTTAATTGAATTTTTAGTAACAATTTTAACACACGACCGTTCGCAACGGAGTCCGCGAAGGAAGAGATATTATTATATAAAGGAGTAGTATTTTTAATTTATTAAAATATATATAAAAAACGGTTTAATTTATTTTAACTTACGCCCAGCGAAGCGGGCCGGGTTTGCTAGTAAATATAAAAATGTATATAATACATGATACCCACCGGTCATGTCCATGCTAGTCATGACCCGCACGAAGACGGGCCTGGCGTAGGGCGGCAGGTGGCGCGACAAGTCCCGCGCCAGCTGGTCCAGGTCCAGCGAGCCGTCCGCGTCCACGATGCCGCACATGCCCGCGCGGCCCTCGGTGTCCGGTACCTATTACACAAACACAGTATTTACATTATATAAATTTATATCTTGATATATACTAAAATTTTTACTTAGGGGTCGTCCATTAATCACGTGAGATTTGAAAGGAAGGGGGAGAGGGGGTTCGGAAAAAATCACAAAATATCACTACGAGGGGGGGGGGGAGGGGGGAGTGGCGGTAAGGTTGTAGTGAGTTATCACGTGTTTTTTCTTCGAGTGCACGACGTACGTGACTTGACGCGCCGTTGCTAAGCCAAGTCTGACCTGTAAAACTTCGTACGACATGCATCTCTGAAAAGACCTGTGTGAGAACTACTGCCTTCTGTCACAAGCATGTCACAAGCAACCTAAGATATGAGATTGAGCACTGATACTCTAGATATGCACAACATTCGATATTCTTTGCGTGAATAGCCTTAATGTCTGTTTGGACGTTTCTAAAATACACTTGATTAAAGTTTTTTTTGGTCTTTTTAGTCTTAAGCCTCACCACGTATCACCATGGGGAGGGGGGGTTTAAAGCTTAAAACATCACGTGATTAATGGTCGACCCCTTAGTCGAATTTGTACATTGATTTTTTTTTAGGAAATCTAATTGAGATAGTCATTATTAATGATATAGAGGCCGAATCTATAGTTTTTAAATTTTTCGTTTGTCTGACCATATCGTGAAAAAACCGTTTTTGATGATTCGTATCATAATAGCTTGTTATCTAAGTCAACTATATGTTGACCTTAATGGATACTTTTTACCACTGGAAAATATTAGATTTGTTTTTATTTCGATTGATTTGATTTGAAATATTCTTTATAAACCGGCTATAAAAGATCTTACGCTATAATAATACTTACTTTTAATCAAAATTAAAAGTACCTATATATTAAAAATAAAAAATTAACGTTTAGAAAACCTTGTAAAAATATAAATCGGCAAAACTCTCAAAAATTAAACCAAGTGAAAAAATTATGTTTCACTATAGTAATATCGTCAGTAAAGTTTAAAGACTTTTTAAATTGTATTAGAATAATATACTTTACATACCAATACACCATACACAACGGCGTCGCGTTGCTTAGCAACTGCCGATATGGCGGCCTCGACCTCGCTCGTGCTGACGTTCTCGCCGCGCCAGCGGAAGGTGTCCCCGGTGCGGTCGCGGAAGTACAGGTAGCCGAGCTCATCCGCCACCAGGATGTCCCCTAGAAACATAGTAACACGTTTGACGCAGTTTGTAGTGACCTTACTTTCTTGCGCCAGCGGTGGCGGGTTCGAGTCCCGCTGGGGGCATTCATTTGTTAAACTCGAATGTTTGTACTTCAGTCATTGGTGTTTATATTTATAATATGTATCTATTTAACCTTATATATTATGTAGTATATCAACTATCTTGTATCCATAACACAAGCTTCTTTCGTAGCTTACCACGGAACTAGATGGCGTTGTGTGAAATAATGTCCCAACATATTTCATTTTTATTTATTTTATATTTATAGTTTTGAAAAATAACTCCAAAATGACATTAGGAGTCATTAATGGCATATTTGACTGTCTGAAAATATCACATGAGTCCGAGACATTTAGGCCTTATTAAAGAGTATGCTCCATCTAGATTTTTAGGATGCAAATGTGCGATAACTATTAGTTAATATTGACTTAGGACAAGTAAAATCTTTTGTTATAATATTTTAAATGAATTCGTAAATAATACTATTTAAAACGCGGATTTTTGTCGAAAGTAGTCCATAATAATAAGTCCCTTTAAAATCGTTGTCTAGCCTAAATCTAGTCGTTTTGGAGATATGCCGGAAAAACAAAAATACATTTTTTTTCTTAATAGTACCGTAATTTAATAAAACTGCCAGTGGTAAATTCCTCACGGACATAAAAACCAATATTTAATTTGAATCTCAAATTTAAATTGAGGTTTCAAAGTTTTTGACAAAGCCTTTCGCAATAAATTATACTTGTTTTAGGATACATCACGCTCGAGTGATGCTAACAACAATTTTATTTTTCACCAGTTAGTGCCAATTTGGTTGTGAGAAGGACAACAATAAAATCGTCAAACATCTGTCTTGACGTGCAAAGTGGAGTAGGCTAAGTCGAAGGGCAGACCCTGGCAAAGGCACTGGCAAATGGAATAAACCCAGGATGACTAAAAAGATTTAGCTTAGTTTAAAAAAACCTTACTTGCTGGATCGGCGGTCGCAGACTAGATTACTATTAAAATTACCTTTTTTTAAAAAAAATGATACAGATTCGACTCTACATTTTATTATAATACATTTACAGATTTAAACAGAAATAAAAAATAAAGTTGCAAAAAACCTTCAGATTTATCATAATATTATATTCTCACAATCTACGAAATACGAATACAATATAAGTAGTAGTATATAATTTTTGAACTTGTTAAATCTCGAAAACAGAACAATCAAGTAATTTTCTTAGTTTCTCATGTCCTCGGTTTTTCGGTTATATTGGACATTTAGTATAAATAAAATTATTATTAAGAAGAGACAGTGGTAGCACAGTGGTAACACTAAATCTTCTAAAATGATTACCCCTTGTATTAGGGTGAAGGAAAACATCGTGAGGAAACCAGTGTTTCTCAGAGAACCTAGCAAGTTTTCGAAAGACATGTGAAGTCCGCCAACACGCACCAGGCCAGCGCGGTGGACTCTCCCTCGTATTGAAGGGAGGCCCGTACACAACAGTGGGACGTTATAAAGGGCTGAATACATTATTAGAATCAGACAGATTCTTATTTACACACAGAATATAGTTTCTTCTAACATTATGCTACATGTAGTGTGTTTGATAAATTGCTTATCATTTTCATACATTAATGGGTGAATAGAGAGTGCCAATTCTTATGTGGAAATTACTTAGGTTATATCGTTCGTTTGTATGTATGTGTGTATTGCATTATTTGGCTAAAATCTACCATACTAGACAAGTGCGGGTTGACGGATTATATTCGAAAAAATTGCAACTTTGTTTGAGACATCCAGGCTTCCTTATGATGTTTTCCTTCACCGAGATCATGATCATGTTGAAAATGATTTGCACATGAAAATATCAGAGATCTAAGCCATTAACAATTGAATTGAATTGACTTATAATGTTGAATGGCGCAATCTACTTTTTATTCCGTTAGCGTTACCTAAAGTGAAACCAGTAGGATAGGATTTTTTTTTCTTTATTGCTATTTTTTGTCTGATGGTAGTTCTCGCGAATAGATCCTAAGCGGTTATGCTACGTTGGTTACGAATTTTTAGTTTAAAATTGATGTAAATGAAAATTAAACTAAATCGCTTATTAGGTACATCTATTACTTATAACTGCACTTACCAGATATAAACGCAGAATCACCGTGTTTGAACACATCTCGCACAACCTTCTTATCTGAGGCGGATTTGTCGACGTAGCCGAGGTACTCTCGCGTGGGGTTGTTCGGGGATATTTTGCCCACAAACACTCCCGGCTCTCCCGGTTTAGCGACCTGATATAATATTTATTAATATTGTAACAGGTTTTTTATATAATAGTAGAGTATATTTTAAAATAAATAGAATTTCCATGTTGTTTCAACTGAATTACTTATTTATTGGGCCAAAATGAATAATACCCGAAAGAAAATAAGGTATTATCGTGTTATACGTAATTATTTTTTATTAATTTTAATTTTGCAGAAATTGTTAATTATTGAAATGGCACAGTGCCGCATTATCTGCATAGTGAACTGTTTTTTTTATTTATACTCATATTACACTCACTTGACAGAGTCCTTTCGAGTCCCTTACAGGCTCGCCCGTTTCCTGATCAACTTGGATGATAGCTATAGGATATACACTTGGGATTATCCTTGATATGAAACCGATAGCGCCCGGCGTGCCGTCAGTGTTTGCTGCGAAAAAAACAAATATCTGTCAAATAAGCGATTTATAAAACCACCACGTTTTATAAATGCGTCGACAACACGCAATACGCATACTATGCTAATAAAGTTAAATAAGCTTATACATAATACGTTTCAAAAACGGGCCTAGGATGTTACTACACTATTTTTTGACAACCATGTTATAATATATTAGGTATTTTTAGACTTTGGTTATTTTTTGCGCCTGTTTTTCGAAAGACATAGTGAAGTCCTCACTCGTCAATGGTGCAGCACGGTGGACTATGGCCTGATTCCCCTCGTATTGAAGGAGACCAGTGCCCAGCAGTGGGACGCTTAAAAGGCGAATAGAATAGATCTATGTATATACAGTAAATTGGGCTTACACGTTAGCATTTACTTAGACTATAGGTACTTTAAATTTATAAATAGCACATTTGTCTACCAGGCATAATTGTTATCTGATTTTAATTTTTTATACTAATTTAAACAATTGTTTCTCATTAATTACGCACGTACGTCAGACATTTGCATATTATAACAATATACAAAATCAGACTCACAAATCACAACTTTGACGAAATTGTTTATTTAATTCTGACGACACGTCGCGTTGGGTATTTATAGTATCTATAATTTCTATAATTTAAGTTATATAAATTATCTAAAGTTTAAGTTTACTATGGAACTAGATGGTGCCAACATTATTTTTTATTTTAATTGATAACTTATTACCAATTTCAAAAATTATATAACATAAAAAAATCCTTTTATTAACATAATAATAATGATACATTTAAATATATGATGACTATACTGAAATATTAAAACTTGTGTTCAATATATAAAAAGAAATTGTCTTACCTATATTAGCATTTCCCTCGGTTGCTCCATAAAATTCAGTGACGTGTTGAATATTGAAACGTTTTACGAATTCTACCCAAATCTGAAAAACATTGAAATATAAGTTTAAACGTTAATCACGAGTAATTTCAAATTTATTGATTAGTACTTCAAAGCAGAAGAGTAAACAAAAATGCACATTTTGTACATTCACTTAGATTATTATCTATGACAATAATATAGATAGAACAAATAACTTTTTGATGATGACAAGCATTAAAATACAATTGATTGATAAATATTAATGATTTATATTGTTTTACCAATAAAATGTTAAAAATATTTAGTTCATGACTTCTCAACAAATGGAAATTACCGTTTAATTAAAAATAAGTACAAAGGTTAATGGAAAATATTTAGCACTGCATTGTAGTGAACTGAAATATATATTTTTATTTTGTCTAGTCGTCGCGTCGTCTGCAAAATGGATGAAAAAATTTAATTATCAGTCTGATTACAAAAGCTAGTTGTCCGATAACTTTGAAATAACAAGTCACCAACCCTGTTCAATGAGAGGGCCATTTAATTTATTGAAAAAATACATATGAAAAAAAATAAATGAGAATTAAATAATAAAAAAAACAAAACCAAACTAAATAAAACTGCTGCTTATGGGTTTAATAATTTTTGACATTAGCGAGTGAAGTATGGCTATTAAATCGATGTCGGTGTAGATATATCTTAGACTACGATTGCTTATTTTTTTATAGATTTTCCTTATGCCATGCAATGTTTCACATTTTTATACAAGATCAGAAGAAAGTCTATTCTCATTTTACCGTCTTATAAATTTAAAATGGTATAATCCTTTTTTTATTTTCGACATCATTTCGTTTAATATCATTGCTCTACCTGAACAGAAAAAAATGCTTAAAAAAAGCAATAATCCCTACAACCTTATATAAAATATAAATGCGATAATGGTAAGTATATAAAATATATGTGTACAACAAATATTTATTTTAAAAATCCCTTTCATATCTCAAAGTTACACAATTTAATATATACTATTATAAAGCACGTACATTTGTAATCACTTACAGAAAGAGGTATACTCTACGAGTGTACACACACATACCGCTAAGCGCTTTCACTTTCGCTCTATCTTAATTATTATACGAGTGATCGTATGGAATACTCCCTTTTTGTAAAAAAAAGAATGCTTTTAAACCTTTGTGCAACTCAAAATGTGGCTTGAGTGAAAACAAACAAGATATGTACAAAACTTGATTTTTATAAACTTTGACCTTCAGACCTATACCTACAATATGTTGGTCAAGATTATATTATATGATAATTTTACACTAAGTTAAAGAGTACCCAAACCATGATATGTACAATGTACACGCTAGTAGCTTATTCCTTTTAAGATTGTGTATTCCGAGCTTTATCCTTATTTAACCCTTACGCAGCTGCTTACAGGTATCAATTTCAGACATTGTAACGATACTGTTAGTAAATTAACTAAAACTTAATAAAACAAATCTTAAAAATTAAAAATAAAACGAAATATACACAAATTATTTTTATATTAAAGAATTTGTGTATATTTCGTTAATTCGGTTTAAATAAGGTTTCGTAATTTAAATGAATATTTAAAATAACTAAGATAGAATTAGGTTTTATTTTTGATATTTTCATATAAAATCCTCTCTAGACGACCGTTTTAGTGTACGGTAAATGGTTAGATACAATTATTTTTACCTGATATTCTTGTAGTGACAACGGAAACATATTGACATTTTTTTACATTTATAAGTAATAATTAAGATTCCCCCAAAATAATTTAATCATAACTAAAATTGGTACTGCAATATATTTTATTAGGGAAAGAAAGGTTTTTCATGTAAATGTTCCATGTAAGATATTTGTAATAAGTTATAAGATATTTGTAATAAGATATAAAGAATTATAAATTAAAAAACTATAAAAATATTAATGATGAAACAAATTGGTATATCTATTCTATATGTATGAAAGGTAATAAAATGCCTACTTTTTATTTTGGTAAATAATATAAAATTAGTAGGTATGACATCGTTAAACATTAAGGTTTGTTGAAATGTATTGCACATTAGTAATGAATTATTTAAAATATTCATAATATAAATAATTCATTAATATGTAAAATTATAGACCACATTTATTCACAGAACTTTTACGAATCATTGAAAGTATTAGTATTACAAAGGTAGGTAGGAAAAACTTCTTTAGCGCTGTGGTAGATTCACAATTAGCTATTATCATTCCGAAAAGTATTCAGCATTTTTTTAATCCTATTGCTGGGAACAAGCCTCCTTTCAATACTAGGTGCATTAGGCCATAGTTTACAATGCTGGCCAATTACAGGTTTGCGGATTGCATTTTTTAAAAACTCGTTAGGTTCTCTCATACATGCAGCCGCAGGTTTCTTTAAGATGTTTTCCATCAACGTAAGCCAATTGGTAAACATGTTACAAATGATTCGCTCTTGAAAATAACAGTAGTGCTAGACCCGGGATTAGACTTCACTCGACTTTCAAACTCTACCATTTACCACGCTACCATTGCCTATCAAATAATATTATAGACTTGCAGAAATAATTTGTGTAATTAAGTTAGTGTTAATTATAATAAAATATACTTAATATATGATTAAAACAAACATTTATATGAAACATGTTAGGTACCTTTATGTTATAAAATATAACTTTAATGTTGTAACTTCGCTGTTTCACAATCTATTACCTATAAAATTATTTAATATGATAACCTCCTCCTCCTTGCGGAAGTCGGTTAAAAAGTACTATACTATCTTACAAAAACTACATAGCATGCAAAGGATAAAAAAATATATCAATTTTATTACCTGCGGTCGTAATCCGTTGCCATATATGACCCTGACACTATGCTCCTTGTCGGAGGGGGACGGCGGCGTCGCCAGCACGTACCGACACATCTCGCCTATGTAGTGCGCTGCCTGTGATGACATAATAGGTAATAAATAAGAATCAATCTAGAATATTCTACGAGTATATTAATTATAACGCAGGACATCGACATTTATTGTATTTTTGGTAAGCGGAAACTGATCTTTGACATCAGGTACATCTATGCTAAGTAATTAATATTTTAGTATATCCGGTTGCGTAGTGGATACGTCAGTTAAAACTAAAACATGTTGTAATTTAGGATAAAATAATCTATATTAAATTACTATTTAAATCTTTATTAAATCAGCCATAGGCATTTAGTCCTGTGCATTTTCCTTTCACTATATTATTGTCTTTGTCTTCTTTTGTGTGTACATTGAACAGTAGTAAGCTATTAACAATGCCCATACATATTTTTAAAAGTCATTTGAAAATGAATTATTGATTTACAACAGAATATGCATACCTATTCGTATTATTTATCAAAACTACGTAATTGATTAAATTCAAGTAATCATGTTTAGGTATAGTATGAAAACTATTCTTACTATTACGAAAGTTTGATTGTTACTTTATGCTAGACAGATTCGGATGAAATTTAGTATACGGATAGACTAAAACTTTGAATGCTAAATGAGGTTAAATTACTAGCCAAAGAGAAACTATTTTATACCTAGGTATCTACTTAAAGAAACATACCGTTGCTTTATATTTTACGCAATCAGGGAAATATTGTGAGGCTGAGAACTTCGGCTTTAGAACCACTGTGCATCCAAATAATAAAGCTTGTCCCACACTGACGACTCCGCCAGCTGTGTGGTACAGTGGCAAGGGGCAGTACACAATATCGGAAGAGTTTAAACTCATATTGTGGAGACCACATGCCATAAATACAAATCTGTAAAGAAAATCCTCATATAAAAAGAGAGGTCAACGTTTTGTTTTTGGAACCTTTTGAAAACTAAGCACTTTTTGAGGAACTATAGGCTTTATGGATTTAAATAGTCATCTGAGTCTCATTAAATCAAACGACTGAAATAAAGAACGTAAGTATATGAATAAGAATATTAGCAAGCAAAAGTATAGAACGGATTAATGTTCGCGTACGAAGTAGGATGTGCACAAGAATAGCAATGAATTATCGCTGTTATAAATATTTCTGCACTAGGGACTCACTCGGTTCGGTCGGGATTAGGCGCGCTAAATCTAGAGACGAACCCAAGCGAAGCGAGGGTGAGTCGCTAGTCTTCTTATATATAAAATTCTCGTGTCACGGGGTTCGAACTTGAACTCCTCCGAAACGGCTTCACCGATTCTCATGAAATTTTGTGAGCATATTGAGTAGGTCTGAGAATCGGCTAACATCTATTTTTCATCCCCCTAAATGTTAAGGGTAGTCCACCCCTAAATTTTTATTTTTTATTTTTTAGACAATTTTTTTTCCTACAGATCAACCCAATGAGGTTGATTAGCAATTAAAAAATGAACACGAGCGAAGCCGCGGGTACAGCTAGTAAGTTATAAAATTATCATCAATTTACCATATTATATTAAACTCGTGTAGATTAGTATAGATTTTTTTAAGTACTTAAAAAACAAAAGAAATTTTCTATTACACGGTATTATTATATATCTAGTCCAACATTTCTAAGCAGCACTCTAGAGAAAGCAAAATCACCTAGTGAAAGTGAAGGAATAACAGCAGAGCTATATTGAAGTATGGAGCATTATATAAGCTAAGTAAAACTATTCGTTATAAAGTTTTTCATTTTTAAGAGTTTGAAATACATGAATGGAAAGAAAAATCTATATTTACCATTTTGATATTTAGTAGATCCTCAACTTCTATCGTATAGAACATAGATTACTTATATGATATATAATAATTTCGAAAGTGTAGAAATTTACGATAGCTAAACCTTATTAAAACGCAAACAAAAAGGTTCGCAAAATCATAATATCAGCAAAACTCAGTGAAAATTTATATATGTATGTTTGTATGTTGACATTTACCTTGAATTTGATATCACAGCTGCTTTAGGAAGACCGGTTGTGCCCGAAGTGTAAATATACAGAAGATTTCCCTGAAACCCGTTAGCGTCAGCCAGAGTCCAGGGAGCTGGGTCAGTGGTTTCCAGTAATTCAGTAAAGTCAGCAATACCATCCCCACTCGCGTTTTGTTCCTTTTTACTGGCATTCAGAGGTCTATGAGTAAACTTGAGTAGTTTTAGTTTGGGGTCCAATTGACTTGATATTTCTTCAATTGCTGCAATTTAATTATTTTATTTATACCATAAATCTATTAATATCCAGCTTATTTTTAATAATACATTAATAATCCTTTCTGATCTATATCCACAGAATATAGGAGATACAATAGAATATTTTTGTGTATTTTTTTTCATTCGACCAATTTGTTATACAGTACAAATATAAAATGTTTATACATAATAAAAAAAAAATCAAATATTTAATAAATGATATAACCATTCTATAAATTAAACGTAAATCTGTAAAATATTATAACTGATGTTTTAATAAGCTACGAACGAATGTAGCTTATCATAGTTAAGTATCAATTTAGAATAATAAGGATAAGTAACAATAACATTACGGTTTGTAAACTTATATATCCTAACGCAGATAGATAATGACATATCATAACACAGTATCACAAACTTCTTATAAATACTAGTAGATACGCAATGAAAATTTCATGTCGTGCGGGATTCTAACCAGTAAATTTTAGAGACTTGCACCGTCTGCGCAACAATAATATTTAGACTTGTTTTTTTACACTTCCCAGTGTAGAACATTTAATTTTTTTTTACAATCTAGTATAATAGTGCATTTTTTACTGATCAAAACTCTACAATTGAGGTATATTTTTATTATACGAGTATAACCACGTTAGAATGATAGATGAATAGCGATATTGTAAAACGAAATAAGTTTTACCTGATTGGTATTCATCGGAAAATATAAGAACGTCACATTTGGCAACGTTAATCGAATGTAACAGCGCGTTGCCACGAAGGTTTGTGTTGATGAGTGGTGAAATAGCGCCAAGCCGTGCGTTACCGAGCCATATTGCCGGCATTTCGGGGCAGTTGTTCATGAGCATACCAATTATATTGCCTTTCTTGATCCCTTGATTTTTCAGTACAGCAGTGACGCGTAAACTGAACGATTCCACCTTTAAGATTATGGGTTGCGTTTAAATTCAATGTTTTTCATTCATGAAATTATTTCACAAGTAGTATTTCATAATTATTTCTATGACATATAAAAACAAGTGATTGAAATGATACAAATTATTTTCTTAAAAGATTTTAAGAATTTCACATCTTAAGTCATTTATATCTTAAACCAAGACAATCGTTTAACAAAAGGTGTTAAAATTATATCCCTTCGTGGAGTATTTCAATAAAATTGTCCAAAAATATTAAATGTAGAGATTCGACTAAATTAGAATTTTATTTATGGTTATTAGTTACGTAAGTCATGAATTATTTAAGTGGCCAAAAATAATAAACGCAAAAAGGGGCTGTTATTTTTAATAACTCATGGATAATAACAATACCAAACAAAAGAGTACCACTCATGCTGATAACTTCGTTGCCCGTTACCTCTTGTTTTAGAGGTTTTAAAATTTCTCTGGCACAAAGAGTTTGCGACATTTTTAAAAGAACATCATTAACATCATATAAGTGCTTTTGTGCGGGTTTGAAACTTTCGCACAATTAACTAGACAGTGTTTTCTACGTCTTGCTTACTTGATTAACCGTCACTGAATAAAGTTTTTATACAGAGTCCAATTTGAGAGAGCTTTTACCGCTATTTCTATAAAATTTTCTAGGTGTTAACTAATACAACACACCATACAATAATGGTCCAATTTATATTTACACAGCGAAAACAATACATAAGTACCTATTTAGTAGTAATAAATATGTATTTTTTTCGGTGATTCGGTTTGGTCAAAAAAGCTAAAATCTTCTCTATCACACACATCACATATTTTAAAACAGACCTCCGCCGCGTCTGTCTGTTCGCGATAAACTCATAATCTACTGCACCGATTTTCATGCTGTTTTCACCAACGGAGAATGGTTCTTCAGGAAGGTTTTATTATATAATTTTCAAGTTTTGTATACATTAGAAAAGTATAATGATAACTGTTGAAAGTGTTGGAAAAAAGTAAGTCGTCTGGGAGCTTTCATCGAAAACGCTGCTTAAACCCTTTGAGATATAGCAAAATTGTATATGGTGGAATTGTTTATCTTATATAGGCCTACAGAAAAGTCTGCGATGGAATCTATCTGTTAAGGAAAAATACTACTCGTTTATTCATTTGAATACTTAAAAAGTGGGCAATTATAAAGCGATAATTGGAAATCTTTTTAACCAAATTCGGTATTAATCCTTATTATTTTGAATATGTTGAGGCTTTAACCATTTAATGCACATTATTTACTCTTTTACGCAGTATTATTTAAACGAATATCTGAGTAATCGAAAAAAAAATTACGTACGCGAGCGCTTAATTAATTGTAGGTAAAACAAATGAATATTTTATTTATGTTATTTTGACTGGCATCCGAAAAGTGATAACACGTTGTAGGAAGATATTAATCTAAAAATATGTGTATCAGTCATTATATTAATTTTATTTTGTTGACGCTTAACTTTTAATGGATTTAACCGTAATTTACAACTTAAATTATTTTCATACATACCTACCTACCTATTATAATATGGAAGTTTAATTTGTTAGGAAAATAAGTATTCTAACTGAATACCAATACTCGCTTCGCTCGGGTTCGGCCACAAAAGTTTGTATCACAAAAAATTAAGGACTTTCATACAAACTTGCGAGGACCTCCTTAATGCGGCCCTGTCACAAAATACGTTCTTACTAGTCTAGTACTGACTATAAATTACGAGTACCTCGCTAAATTTCATTCTGCCGTATATTCAAGCAATTTTCGATATAGTCCGGGAGGTAGTGTCAAATTTTTACGGTGATTTTGGCATGGACTCTATGAACTTATTTTGATAGTTAGTACTTGTATGAGAACAAAAATAATTGTCAGCTGGCGCGACTCCGGGGCTTTTGGGCTAGAGAAAATATTAACGTAGATGAAAAAAAAATATTCTTGGACTATTTTGGCAATGATGAAAAAGTATAAATAATTTAGTTTATGAATTGTAGATCTTAAAAAAAAGTGTCAGCTGTATCATGTACGTGACAAAATATGTTAGCTGATCATGTGAACATGTCAAAAAATCAGAAAAACTTGTAGCATTTTGGCAAAGCTGAAAATTGTATATATTAAAGATTGCAATTCAATAATCATAATTATTTATGTCAGCTGGAATTTTAACGAGGCACAACCTGTTAGCTTGACTTTCAAAGTTTGGTTATGAAGTATAATATCAGATCAGCTAACATATTTTGTCACGTACACGATACAGCTGACACTTTTTTTTAAGATCTACAATTCATTAACTAATTATTTATACTTTTTCATCTTTGCCAAAATAGTCCAAAAAAATTTTTTTTACTATCAAGTTTCCTGGCATTTTCTCATCTTATGCCCCGGTTTTGGGCCAACTGACACCTCATTTATTAATAAGCGTTGGAACAACTGACTATACAAAAAAACAAAAGTCATGCCAAAATGATCTGATATTATACTTCATAACCAAACTTTGAAAGTCAAGCTAACAGGTTGTGCCTCGTTAAAATTCCAGCTGACATAAATTATTATGATTATTGAATTATAATCTTTAATATATACAATTTTCAGCTTTGCCAAAATGCTACAAGTTTTTCTGATTTTTTAACATGTTTACATGATCAGCTAACATATTTTGTCACGTACATGATACAGCTGACACTTTTTTTTAAGATCTACAATTCATTAACTAATTATTTATACTTTTTCATCTTTGCCAAAATAGTCCAAAAAAAATTTTTTTTTATTGAAGTTTCCTGGCATTTTCTCATCTTATGCCCCGGTTTTGGGCCAACTGATACCTCATTTATTAATAAGCGATGGAACAACTGACTATACAAAAAACTAAAAAGCATGCCATAATGATCTGATATACCTAATAACCAAACTTTGAAAGTCAAGCTAACAGGTTGTGCCTTGTTAAAATTCCAGCTGACATAAATTATTATGATTATTGAATTATAATCTACAATATATACAATTTTCAGCTTTGCCAAAATGCTACAAGGTTTTCTGATTTTTTGACATGTTCACATGATCAGCTAACATATTTTGTCACATACATGATACAGCTGACACTTTTTTTTGAGATCTACAATTCATAAACTAATTATTTATACTTTCTTATCTTTGCCAAAATAGTCCAAGAACATTTTTTTACTATCAAGTTTCCTGGCATTTTCTCATCTTATGCCCCGGTTTTGGGCCAACTGACAATTTGTTTATTAATAAGCGTTGGAACAACTGACTATACAAAAAAACAAAAGCCATGCCAAAATGCTCCGGTCAAATTTGACACTACCTCCCGGACTAATATTTCGTGATGAGTGATTCTATGCTCTTATAAATACATGATATATTAAAATATACATATAAATATTTAGATGATATTACCATTAGTCTTATATATTTTTAATAAATTTCTGTTAATGATCAAACAACTTAATATGTTTATTGACTTCTTATGGCACGTTTTGGATAAATTAATATGAGTAAATATTAACGATGCGAGCCTACTTGACTAAAGTACAGACTACAGTATGAAGTCAAATCACTCATTTGTATGTATTTCCATCTACACAACATAATTTATGTTTTGTTGTTTCATATCGATAAAAATAAAATTTAATTTATGTATCTATATCGCTACATAAATATATCATTTAATAAATACATAATTTATTTTAATTTGATTTTTGATAACATATTAATTATCTATTATATTATATAATCATTCATCATGTAAGTAAGTTGCAAAAATTCTTTCAGTTTGTCGGTAGCAATTCTCATTTTTAACCGACTTCAAAAAAGAGGTCTATGACGTGTTCAACTGTATATTTTTTAAATAATTACATTAATAATTAAATAATTTATTTTGATATTATAACGATATTATAACGCCTTACGTGCGTACATAAATACACACACAGATATATATACATTAGCTTGTCATAAAGGACCCAAGATCTCCTAATTAGGTTTACAATATTTTGGAAGATTTAAGTATTAAATACCTATATTACAAAATCTTTTGGCAAGAAGATTGTCGTGACTTGGTCAATTTACGTGTCAGTGTTATCTGACACTACTAATTGGTAACTGTAGGTATTGTAGGTATGATATATGTATAGAGTATGTTGAAACTCATACCTAAATTCATCTAAAGTTAATAATGTACACATTAGTAGCAACAATACTCTAGTATTTATGGTATGTAGTTTTGATTGAGTGAGATTTGAGTTACCATTGACCTAGGAGTCTTTAGACATTTATTGAAAATTATGTACATCATCATTACTCCTTTTTTAACGTCCCACTGCTGGGCACGGGCCTCCCTCAGTACAAGGGGAATCAGGCCTTAGTCCACCGCGCTGGCCCAGTGCATGTTGGTGGACTTCACGTCATGTCTTTCAAAAATCTTGCTAGGTTTTTCTATGACACGCAGGTTCCCTCATGATGTTTTCCTTCACCGTAAGATAAATGGAAATCATGATAGGAAATGATTTGCACATAAAAATATCAGAGGTGCAAGACTCGGATTTGAACCTGCATTACTTGGTTATTCAATTGAGCATGTTACCACTGGGCTACCACTATTTCCATAAAGTAGTTACAATGTATTTGCTAAAAACTTAAAACATGAATTTTTATTAAGTATACTTTATATAAATATGGTCCATAAAGTATTATGAAGTACTTTAGAAATGTACAAGTCAATAATATTTGAATGAATATACTCCTAATTTACATGCAACAGCTTTTAATGGGTCTCCGTTCAAGGCAAGAAGGCCTGCCACCTGGCCAAGGTCAAAAACAATATTTATTATAATAAAATTATTTGTAAACAAAACAAAAACAAATTTAACTTACATGATTTTTTACAAAGGGGGGACCAATATGTAATAGAAAAATAATCAATTTTAAAATATCACAAATTATAGGTATAGTTGTAATAGTTTTAATAGAAATTACTAAGATAAACATACTACTGCTATCTCGTTATAAATAAGTTATAAGAAAAATGAATGTTCATGTGAACTTACAAATACTACATTAATATATGAGTGGTGAGGAGTTAAAATACTGTAGATTTCAACAATACTTTTTACAGTCATAGGAGAGCAGATTGTGATAACAAGAAAAACAAGAGTAAATATATAATATAATATTAGAATATTTCTTACCATAGCAAAAGTCCAAATTTGGTTTTGAAACAAGAAACATTTTTTATTTGGATGTTTCTGTACTGTTTCATGAAATATATCTGGTAGAGTATAATTTTTGCTAGAAAATTTTTTTGCGGTCCACAAAATTTTAAAATAACACCATAATGCCCTAAAATGGAAATTGTAATATAATAAATCAGCAAAATAATCACAAAGATATATAGTACTAGAAATTAATAAGATACTCAATAGTCAATGATGACGAAATAATAAACTTTGTAAGTATGCAGTATGGTTATAAGGAAAACTTTTAAAATACTTATGAGGTCAATTTTACCTGAGGTCTCGTGGCGCTGTCGTTATAGCTACATAGCACCATCTTGATTTAAAAATCACAACATAAAGAAAACTAAGAGTGACACACACGAGAACAGTCTCCAAAAGACCGACATACAGCCATACGGCAAATATTGCCGATATAACACCAAACACCGCAATCATTGCAACCGATTTACGCCACAATACGCGGCTTACTGAGAAACGAAATCGCCGACGGTTAAACGTGATTACTACAAGCAAGTTTTCTGAATTTTATGTACTTTGTTTTTTTTATTTAGAGGTTTTTTAATTATATTATTATTTTAATGACGATGCTAAATACTTAATTTCATAGGTCAACAATTAATATATTATTTCAGCAGTATTCTAAAATACTACGTTAATACGTAATTTGTAAGTTGATACTTTAAGTAAATTTAGTAATTAATTTCTGAAAAATGTTAAGTATAAAAATTATATTAAATTATTTATAAAATTATATTTATGAAAAATCGTCAATATAGTATGCGAGCGACCGTCGACGTCGTATTGCTGAACGTCACTGTCAAGTGTCAAAAATTAAGTATAAAATGTCAATTGTCATTTGTCAATCTATGGTCTTCGTCAAGTTTTAACATAAGTTAGGGTTGTCAGTTAATCGTTAAGTTATGACTCTTTATTTTCCATTTTATTTTCGCATTATTTCGATTTTAAAACATTTTTACTTTCTATGATATAATCTAATTATAATATCTTTATATTTAAGATTCTTTTTAATCAAATTTAAGATTGAGAAATTTATCGATGAAAATAAATATAATTATGTATTTTATGCGCTACAATAAAATATTTTTTGTGTAGCTATACATAATAGATATAAATTAATTAAATAATTTCGTATTTAAACTTAAAGGTCCGTGCGCACTAGGTGTAACTTCTGAGCGACTTTGCCGTGCAGTGCCGCGTCGTGTCGCGTAATGCGATATGCCTCATACTATTTAATACAAATAATATTTTGCAGTGCAGTGCCGCGTCGCTCCGCTGCAGTGCAGTTACGCCTAGTGCGCGCTCACCTTAACAGGGATTCTAGCACATTAGTTCTACAGTTTAGCTATTATCTCCTTTCTGAGGTACGATAGCGATAAATATTAATTTAAATTTTAATTTACAAAAAAGAAAAAAATATAATTAATGAAATAGTTCAATTTTAAAAATATGTTTATTTGAATTAGTCTTATAATATAAAAATATAAGTTTATCTACAATTTAATAGTTTGCGCATTCATTACACATTGCATTTGTAAATTCCAACATTTTACAACATTTAAACAAATACCTGCCCTGTAACATATCAGTCTATAATATTTAAGATTGCATGTGTGCAAGTCACACTTTAAATATAAATCACACCGTTTTTATACTTTCTTATATTAAGGCACTTCACACAAGTTATATCTAAATATAATAAAAATCACAGTCTTATTTGTCCCGATATTATTTTTTCATACTCTGTATTCTCTAAATTAACATAAGTGTTTGATTTTGGATCAAGATAGTACAATTTATCTTTTACTACGTTAGGGTTGTATCCTTCTTTCTGGAGGTCAACTTTCCGAAGTTTAAAGGTCGCTGTAACAAATAAAAGTTATATATTCGTATTGGTAAAATGAAATGAAAAAGAAATATTATAATATATTTCCGTAATAAATTTCATAAAATTTTAATTTCATATAACATAACATTTTTATTTTGTTTATATTTATATTCTATTTAATTACTTACCAGTCATATCCATACTCGACATAACCCTAATAAAGATAGGCCTGGCGTACTTAGGAAGATCTTTGGCGATATCTTTAGCTAACTTATCTAAGTCCAAGCTTCCGTTGGCATCAACAATACCACACATGCCCGCCCTTCCTTCCGTATTAGGAATCTATAAAGAATGAAAAATAATTATTTTTTGACTTAACATTGTTAGATTAAACCAAAAATACTTTAATTATTACCTTAAATGGGAATATTATATAAAAAAATATTGGACCAGGATTGAAAATTCTCATAACAATCGAAAGATAATACTAATAAAGTTATAGTGTGTAAAAGTTTATTATATTTTTTCTAAATTAAAAATTTAAACAAATATTAATAATAACGATAGTAAATAAACTATATAATGTGTAAACCTAGGTCAATATAAATTACTAGATTTAAGCCAGTGAGATGTACACGTCATAATACGAAATACAAAAAATAAAACGGAATATAATATAATAATAATATTAGAATTCAAAATTTAAATGCAGTATTTATGCAGGTTCCTCCTAGGTATACTTAGGTAAGCGGTAAGGAGCATTAATTTAATTTATCATAAAAATGTATAATTAATTTCTACTTAGGATCAAATATTGAAAAAACGTACTGACTTTCATAATTAGTATTAGATTATACTTACTTCTACACCGTACACAACAGCATCGCGTTGATCAGCTACTCTAGAAATAGCTGCTTCTACTTCAGTTGTACTGACGTTCTCGCCGCGCCAGCGGAAGGTGTCGCCGGTGCGGTCGCGGAAGTACAGGTAGCCGAGCTCGTCCGCCACCAGGATGTCCCCTACATAAGTACATTTGCTTTTGTATTCAGCCCTTTTTAAAGTCCCACAGCTGGGAAGGGCCTACCTTCAATACGAGGAGGATCCGGCAATAGTTCACGGTGCTGGCCAAGTGCGGATTAATGGACCTTCACATGTCGTTCGAAAACTTGCTACTCGTAGGTTCTTTCAGACATGCAGGTTTCCTCAAGATGTTTTCCTTCGCTGATTCTTCATTTATTTACATACTTTTATTTAGTGCTTCTACGTAGACTACAATATACATAGTGGTCACGGTAGTCTTTTTTATATCTATGCAAAGACTACGCAGAAGTCGATGGTTCATGATAATAATGCTGGCCGTATTAACCATTTTATAGAAAAAAAAATCAAATCTTACCTGATATAAACGCAGAATCTCCATGACTAAGTACATCCCTTACAATTTTCTTTTCAGAAGCTTCTTTATCCACATACCCAAGGAAAGCACGTGAAGGGTTGTTCGGTTTTATTTTACCAATAAATACTCCTGGTTCATATGGCTGAGCAAGCTAGAAAACAAATAGATATTTATAAAAAAATGGTATTTTCGAAAATCACAACTATAAAAGTACTAGAATTTCTTTATTTAAGTAATTTTGGTTTTTCCGGGGCTTAGAAAATAAAATTAAATACCTGACAAAGCCCTCGTGAGTCTCTAATAGGTTCTCCCGTGTCTTCATCAACTTTTATGATGGCAATAGGATATACAGCAGGTATGATTCTTGAAATGAATCCTATTGCTCCTGGTTTATTGTCGATGTTCACTGACAGAAAGAAAATAGGTTAATCAATAGGTCAATCAATAATAAATAAAATAGGAAAATCAACATGCCTGGATTAAAACAAATTAGCAAATATTTAACAGGGCAAATCCTAATAGTCACCTATGTTAGCATTTCCTTCTGTGGCTCCATAGAATTCAGCTACTCTCTTAATTCCGAAACGTTTCACGAATTCAGTCCATATCTGAAACAATCAAATTACTTACATTCAATGTTCTTTGGGATTTTTGCAAGTTTTGTGAATCTTCCTGAGTTTCTAGCGATTAATGGATTATTTATTTTCAGGTAGAAATCGAATAAAACTCGATCTTAAAAAACAATTTAAAAATGAGTTATTGGTAGTTTTCATATTTAAGTGCTATAGATAGATACGAGAACCTGCCTAAACAGACTACTTATTTTGGAGCCGCCGGTGCCAGCGAATAATTTTATTATACTTAGTTTAATAATTATTATACATCAATAATTTGTTGTTTGATTCGTATCAGCTGGCACCGACTTTAAAATATCCGATTAGGTATCAACTTATATTAAAACAAATTATCAACAATAAATCATTTCATACGTTTGTCTAGTGATTTTTTGAAGTCGAATTTTTTTTTTTTTTATTTATTATATTTTTCATTTTAAGAATTCTGTTGGTAAATGTAATAATTTTTCAACAATTATGGGTGATACTAACTAAACTGAAATTTATACATACTTCAAAGATAAAAAGAACTTTCCAAATCGGTTAATAAATAACAAAAAGAAAGTGGATATGAAAAAAATAC
This sequence comes from Boloria selene, assembly GCA_905231865.2. Taxonomy (NCBI): domain Eukaryota; kingdom Metazoa; phylum Arthropoda; class Insecta; order Lepidoptera; family Nymphalidae; genus Boloria; species Boloria selene. The sequence continues at coordinate 9,966,400 of HG993134.1, forward strand.
AACCGCATTGAGAACCTTCTTTTTCTTGAAGTCTTATAATCTGAGTGACAATGTGGTATGATTTCAAGAAACAATAGAAATAAAATACCGTCGGTCTCATCCCATTTCCATACACTGTTCGGACTTTATGTTGCTTGTCGGTGGGTGAAGGCGGAGTCGCCAGCACGTAGCGGCACATCTCGCCGATATAATGCGCCGCCTAAAGAAGAAGGGAATGTATTGAATAAACCTATCATTGTACTGAAAAAAATCTAGGTGATTGAGATCGTATAACAATAACGCAAATAAACATAACGCAAAAAAACATAAATAACAATACTATTGAAATGTTCCCGAGTGTTGTCTTTTTTCAAAGTTGGTCAAAAATATATTAAAATAGTAGTAGGTACAATCATATAATAAACACTGTTGTGAGGGAGTGAAACATATATTGAAACCTGACTGATCAAAAAAACTTTAACAAATTTTACCGTCGCGTTATATTTAATGCAGTCAGGGAAATATGCAGAGGCAGAGAACTTTAATCTCAAAGCTACTGTGCAACCGAAGATGAATGCGTTCCCCATTGTTATCACTCCACCGGCCGAGTGATACAGCGGCATAGGACAGTAAATTACATCTTTAGTTGATAATCCACCGAGATAATGGACCCCTGATGCCATGAAAACCATCCTATGAAAAATGAAATTATCATTCAATTAGACATTTATATTTATAAAATTTTAGTAAGTAATTACAATTAAAGATTATAATTACGTTTATGAATGTATTAATTAAAAAGTATTTAATTAATTAATTAAAGAAAATTTAATTTGAATAGATTTTATTACCTCGATGGTGATATAACGGCTGCTTTCGGCAGTCCGGTAGTTCCTGACGTATAAATATATAGTAATCTGCCAGTAAAGCCTTCTCCTTCAGATAAAGACCAGGAAGCCGGCGGTGTAGTTTCCAATAAATTCGTAAAATCGTTATCAGACTTGATCGCTTGGACACCGTCGTTGGATGTGTTCAAAGGACGACGAGTAAATTTAAGTAACTTTATGGATTCTTTTAACTCTTTTCTTATGTCTTGGATAACTGCAATGGAGAATAAAACAAATAAACATTATAATTTATGATGAATTAAAGTTACAATTACTATATTATTATTATATTCTATATATTCAGTAATGTACCTAAATACAAATTAAGTTTGCCCAGTTCCCGTTCAAACAATCAAATATTACTATACCTACTAGGTATTGTCCATTAGTTTCAACGGCAAGTAGGTATCATGCATAGACAGTTTGTGATTTTTTTTGGGAAAAAAATACAAATAATACGTGTAAAAAATACAATATATACTTTTTCATGTCATATGAAACATATTACGCCTATTTTTTTAACATTTTGCTCGTTCAAGCAAGCTTTGATTTAATTAAAATTATTTTGTTGTTATTTTTTTTTTGCTTTAGAAAGTTAAATATATAGATAGGTACTAATATTTTTTCCAAAATAACCTCAATAACGTTGAAACTTAATCAATTACGATTTTCTACGAAGGGGCAATCATTAGTTATTATCTAAAATTTTTGATAGAACGGATGTTAGTGATCTAGCGTCATTGTTGTAATGATATTTATTGTTATACGTAAACACATAATTACTATAATTGACAAAGTCGTCGTAGAGAATGAAATCGTACTTACTTATTTTATTTCATACAACGCTAATTATTTTTAAATAGGTAAGCAAGCTAAAAAGGCTATTGACTGCTCAAAAATGTTTAAGAAGAAAAATTCTTACTAGATTCAAACTCGCTGCCATATATAACAAAATCGCATTTGGCAATATTGATAGAGTGGAGCAAGGTATTGCCAGTTTGGTTTGTATTGAGGAGGGGGGCAATGCCTCCAATGCGCGTAATGCCAAGCCAAATAGCTGGCATTTCTGGATAGTTGCTTGCCATTACAGCTACAGTGGTGCCACGTTTCACTCCTTGTGACCGTAATACTGCTGAAACTCTTAAACTGAATTCTTCTACCTAGAAACACAAATGTAGTTAATCAAAGCAAAATATCAAAAATTAATTTTAAAAATATAAAGAACTAACTACTAATTACTAATACTATCTATACTCTATGTAAATTATGAACCTATAGGCTATATAAATTATAACCTATAACCTATTAATCATCATCATCATAATCAACATCAATATTATATTGTATAGGTACTACACAGGTAGCTTTACTACTACTACAAGTAGGTATCTTATAACATACAAATGATTCGCTGATTCGACTCAGAACTTTAGTACCTATATATGTACCATATGCATTATGCCTAGACTATTTTTTTAGAGAGTTAGTAGATACCTAATTAAACTGCTCAATATCTGACAACTAGTCCTTACACCCTGCTCAAACTCTTAAATTTGATTTGATTGAACATCAAATGCAATATTTTCCTTGTAGATCTATATGAATTCAAAAAAAAAACTTTTTTTACAAGAATACACACCATACAAATACAATGTTAATGTTACACAATGATGTCTGTAATTTAAGTGTTTTTACCTACAGGTTACAGTGTCAATGACGAATCGACGACGAAACGAATAAGGCTAAAATGGTTAAACACCCGTGTAAAATGTACATAATATGTTCTATTCATAATACATATGATCAGAGTATGTGAACTGTCTAAACGATTAGACTGTGTGACCTTTAGTCACTCGAATGATGCAAAAAATACATTGTGTGTAGTTTTTTTTTTAATTTAATAAGTATGTTAAATAAAAATAGTATTATTATATAAAATGTATATCTATTTTAAATACGAATATTATGTCTTATATAATGTTTTATTAGGAATTTATCTTTGTAATTTATATCCTATTGTTAGACGAAGATGTTATAAATATTCCAAATGCTTAGAAAAATTATTAAACGTTAACTACAATAAAATAAAATAAATAACGATCCGAGTGCAAATTATGATTTCATGCCAAGCACGTTGCACCTCAAAATCTTACTCTAATATGAATACCTACTCTATACAAAATAAAATAAATAATACAATGTAGTATGTATGTATATTACCTGTTGAAACGTCCATGTTTCATCTTCAAATAAAAAACATGCTTTCTTTGGGTGTTTCTTAACAGTTTCGTGAAATATATCAGGCATAGACCAGTTCTTCTTTGTAAATTTATTTGATAATATCAAAATTTTGATGTAGCAATACAAAGCCCTGAAAATATAAAAATAATATATGCGTTTATTAAAAATAAAGTGCTATTTGCTTAATGGGTAATAGGTACCTATATAATAAAAAAGTACTAAACTACAAAGTAGATACAATATAAATTATTAGGTTTCTCGAGAGGAGTAAGCTTCATGATATACACACAAACAATTAAAGGCTGCTATTAAATGAGTATATTTTGTAGAGTTCATGATATTCATTTCACAAAATAAAAGAAATAAAAGCGAAAAACAATATATTATGTACTCGTAATTATAAAATGAATAAGAAACATAATCTGGCTAGAATATCATAAAAAAACATACTAACTTGAAATCTCTAGGAGCAGTTCGTATAGCGATCCATAACCAACTTGAAAAATATGCTATTAAATAGACCACTGTGAGGACTGCAAACACGATTAGACTAGTCTGCCAGCTGAAGAACACCCACGCTACCGCACAGGCCGCCACCAGGACGGCTGCAGCAAACACCATGACTATGATATAACCCCAGGGTAAGCCAGAATTCGTAATAATCCCAGTTTTTCCCTTTTCAATGTCCTGTTTCTCCTATAAAAAGACATGTGTGTTTTGTACTGCTTGTTTAATAAATAACTACTTCGTGCGTCTCACTATCAGCTGGCGAGCATGAGATTAGATAAGAAAATAACAAAATTGTTGGAGCGTTTAAATATATGTTTAAATGTTCAAATTGCATATAATTTTCTAATATACTTTAAAATGTTAATTTATATACATATATCACATGACACATCATTATTCATGGGGTACGGCAGTGCCGAAGTTGCAAAAAGGGCATGCCAGCAATGATATATAAAACATTGCATGCCAGTACATATCATCCTTTTGTCGGAGATATTTAGAGCATTTTTGGTCCCCCCGTAACTTATTTTAAAATAAATCTAGATGAAATTTGCGTAGATGTAGATCTTAATCTTGAATAGTACTAATATTCCGAAAAAAATACGATCCTCGTGGGGTTGATTTAATTTATTATTCACAGAGTGGGAGATCGATACGTAAAAAATTTTCATAAACCTCAAAGTTAGAGTACCAACGGACGCACCCGGTCGAAGCGAGGGTAAGTTATATGTGCATGTAAGAGTATGAAATAAGTTTCGCAATAAGTATTGAACAAACTATTGCATAAATTTCGGTACATTCATTATTCTTTTCGAACAGATACATCATTTTCATGCGTCATAAACGAGGAAAAAATTATTCAATGTAAAACTTATTTCCCTATTTTTTATTTAACGCTAACGACTTACCCTCGCTTCGCTTATGTTCGTCCAAAAGTGCGTTAACCTTTTCTTTGTATAGTGGGGCCCTGTGGGGGGTTCAGTGGCGTTTGGTAAGCCTACTTTGGTGGACATTGTGCCATGCCAGTTGCTCCAGTTACTTTACTGATAGCAGAGTGGACTATAGAGCAACCCTTTGGCTGTATGGTCTGCTTTGGCAGACCTGTCGTCTGGGCGTCATGGTTGAATGCGTAAACGATCCTGCGACGCCTTATTAAGAACGTGGAGGTTTTGTTGGGTTAATACCGGCTTCTTTAAAAACGGTGGGTTTCACATAACCACCTGGTGGTATGCGTAAATGCATTCCCCAACGTTAAAAAAACTGGTTCGTCTTTAGATACATATAACTGATTCTTTTTATTAAATGAAATGTATGTAATGTAATATGAGCCAGTAAAAGCTCGTCAAAATCTATCAAAACACGCACTACACATAAAAGACAAAAATGTCTTTTATGTGTAGTGCGATATGTCAATTATTAAATACTAGCATTTTCCGCGGCTTCGCTCGCGTTCTGAAGACCGGAAACCAAATTCTTTCTGAGTCGCGCGGTATGGTACCTCGCAGAACTAACACCCGCCCTTTCTGTTTTTGCAACATTTTTCATTGATGCTCCGCTCCTATTGGTCGTAGCGTGATGTAATATAGCCTATAGCATTCCTCGATAAATGGACTATCCAACACAAAAATAATTGTTCAATTCGGACCAGTAGTTTCTGAGATTAGCGCGTTCAACCAAACAAACAAACAAACAAACTCTTCAGCTTTATAATATTAGTATAGATTATACATAGTGAAACGTTATGTTGAATTTACAAACAGACACTTCAATTTTATTGATCTGCATAGATTCAAATCGTTATAAAAAGATTGATTTGAGGGTCTTTTACAAATGTCAGAAATATTAGATTCTAAAGGTTAAATTAAAAATCGTGTCGGTAAAATTAGTATATTATGTATTGTACAATGATGTCCAGTGGTTTCCTCGTGATACGTTAATCACAGACATTCAGACAAAAATTCTACATTATAGATTAGGCCTCTTTATCGATAGCTAGCGACTCATCCTCGCTTTGCTCGGGTTCGTTCGTAGATCTAGCGTGCATAAATATAGCCTGTGCTACTCAGTGATAATGTAAGTAAAAATTTTTACAGGAGTTTTTGAGTATACTCGTTACATACAAAAATACAAATTTATCCTCTTTATATTATTATTGAATAAATTATAATGTATTATAGGATAGGTAATAGCAAATATAATATGCATATTATTATGTTCCAAAAAATGTTAAATGCACAAATTCGACTCGGTTAAAACTTAATATTTTTTGCTTCTCAAATATCAGACAATTATTGATTAATGATTAGGAATTCCAAATTCATTTCAGTCTTTTTATTATAAATACCATTAACCGTACATAGGTATTATGCACTGACTTGACAATTCACCTGCTCTGTAGTATTATGCATTAATTAAAAAGCTGTTAAGCTACCTGTATTACCTCTTTGTGATTCACTTCTTTATTCATATTATTGTTAGTTTCAATTGACATCTTCACAATTTGTTTTTAAACGTTATTTGCAGCCTATAAATATGTTGACTAGATTTACTGCTCTACGAATTCACTCATTTTTTTCCTCCGGATATCGTGTTGTCTGAAAAAAAAAACATAAAGCTTTAAAGTTTAATTAATATACATATTAGTATCAAAAAGAAACAAATACAAAAACTATAACCTTTAGTTTTATAAATGTATACATATAATAAAATTCTAAATTAATAGAATCTGTACATTGAATATTTTTGGTAAATTTAATCGAAATATTTGTTATTATCGATACAGATAACTAATCTAAAGTATTTAGAATTTTTGTCTGTCTGTCTGTCTGTCTGCCTGTCTGTGACCACAAAATGAGGAAAGCACTAGACAGACTTTGATGAACTTTGTCATGATGATAGCTTGTTAACCGGGCCAGGATACCTACTTTTTATTTTATCTCGCAAATCGGCTATAAAGCATCGCATGATATAACAATTAATTAAGATATAATAATTATGTGAAATTGATGTGGTGAAAGAATTTGGTTTCCGCTCTTTACAACGCGAGAGGACTCGCAGGACATGCTAGTAAACTATAAAACGAAGTTCCTACTTATTTTTTAGTGAATTTAATTTTGCGGTAACGTAAGTTATACTTATACATAAATTATTTTCTTTTAACTCATTATAATTACTCAGTGTAAGGTCACTAATGAATGTGAATCTATATGTAAATCTAAATGTACATTTAAAAATATTAACTACGTGGATTTAAACTCTCAAACAAAGCCACTTTTTTAAATTTACATCTAAATATATAACAGCAGTTACATATGAACGTACATAAGTGAACAACATACATACGTAGGTTACATAACCTACCTAATTAAGAATGAGAGTTAAACGCTAGTTGAGTAACGTGAACTATAATTATTAAAATGATCTTATATGTCGATGACATTGACCTCGATGGCGAAACTGTACATCACAGAAATATTATAAATTCGAAAGCGTGACTGAGTGAGGGAATGTTTGTTACATTGTACATACAATTTGGAATGGAAGATACAATATGTACATGATATCGGCTATTAAATATTATTAACGATGTCCTAATACTACTACAATATGGTAGATAATTTATTACCTTAATCAAATAAAGGAATGCTTTTGCATCATTATGTGGTACCTATGACCATTGCTTTTCATTACTGACAAAAGATAAAATATTCCAAAGGATTGCATACTGTCTAAATAATACCTACATCCTACATATTACCATATTTTTACCATATTTCCCCAACCTAATTTAAGACAAAGACTGACTATTTAGTAGGTATATATTTTTCCTTGATCTAAAAATAAGTACTAAATAATATACATAACCATAAAATCTAATTAAAATATTAATTTATTTGCTGCACTTCCTTGAAGTTCATTAGGATTCCCGCACAATGCAGATTACAGAGACAACGATTAAGTTACCAAGATACTTTTACGTCATAGGATTTCTAATAATTTAAAATCGTGGGATACGAGTGTTATTGATCTTTGATGAACTTGAAAAAATAGGCTTGAGATCCACTTCCTAACGTCTTGATCCACTTGTCTAAAGCAACAAAAATATAGACTGGGGGCTTGCCTTTAATGTGGCTCTACCTAATATCCTTATGTATAGAGCAATAAGTCATATTTTTTTTCAAATTCATTTCATTCATATACCTAACTAATCTGCATTTAAATAATCTATAGGACCTATTAATTAAAAGTGATTTTAAACAAAAAATGTTAAAATTATTTTATTATCATCAATCAATCCTATTTTAGGCAACTAGGCTAAACTAATGAAGCCCCGTAACACTTTCAGACGGTTGGACGCAAAGGAGGTAGAAATAAAAGCACTCACGCGATGTTTCCGACACAATTTGAGAATGGAAAGTGACTGTCAACGACCTTTCTTATGATTTCATATTGTAGAGAGCGAAAGTAAGGTTATAGAGTGTCTTCACCACCCTACTATATACATTCGGTTTTTCTTTTGTAAATAACTAAGTATATTTTTGATAGTTAGTAATGAAATAATTGATACATTAAAATACATGTTAAGTACATAATATTATATGTATACGATAATTTTATACGATCATTAAAAATGGTTGAAAATAATGGAAAACTACAAACTACTACCACTTAATATAACATATGCAAATACCTACTCAAGCAAAACAAATAACATAGCGTTGTTTAAATATTATCAGAAATGCGAGTTCAAAATGCCTAAATTTTGAAATAAGTAAATATTATGTTCGTAATCAAACACACTATTCGTGAGAGCGCCTTAAGTTTATCCCCTTTATAACATTCAAAATAGGTATTAATTATTTTTTAACAAAAATGAAAACCGACTTCAAAACGCTACAAATCGAAACTAAAAAGAAAAAAAAATAATTTTAATTACTTAGTTATTGTTGGAGTCGGTGCCAGCCAAGGAGATTGTATTAGGATTATTTTGCTTTGGCTGGCACCGACTCCAACAATAACTAAGTAATTAAAATTATTTTTTTTTCTTTTTAGTTTCGATTTGTAGCGTTTTGAAGTCGGTTTTCATTTTTGTTAAAAAATAATTTATTTTACATTTTTTTATGGAAATTATTATGTTTAAATAAAATATTGGAAGGCTAACTAAACTACTGCTCCAATAAGTCAGCGAAGTTTTGAAATGAACGACAATAGTCAATCGAGATTTGTCCACGTCTATTTTTCCACGTAACTCGTAGACGTTAATAAGCTTTACCTTCTATTATCAATCCACCTAATATCCTGAAGGAGTACGACTATCAGTTCATAAGTACGTATAATATTAAAAGAATTTTCTTTCAACTCCTAACCGTTGAGGATATATACCTTACATCATCACAAATTCTTGAACAGCTTTAGAAAATATATGAAAAAGGTAATCAGTGCCGATAAAATTTAAGGGTTGCCCTCGATTTCTCTAGGATCCCATCATCAGATGCTGACTTGGTGACAATGAGAACATCTTGAATGTATACCCTACCGAACAAAAAAGAAATTTTTAAAATCGGCCCACAATTCACGGAGAAATCGGTGAAAACACATAAAAAACAACTGTTGAGGAATTTTACCTTCCATCATCAGCTCATCCACATGAGATGATGATTTTCATACGTAAAAGCTTTATCGGGTTTAGAAAATATATCAAAAACATAATAGGTGCCTGTAAATTTTGAGAGTTGCCTTCGATTTCCCTGGGATCCCATCATCAGATCCTGACTTGGTGACAATGGGACCACCTCGGAACTATACCCTACCAATCAAAAGAAAAATTTTTGAAATCGGCCCACAGACGGCGGAGCAATCGGTGAACATACATAAAAAAAAAAAAAAAAAATACATACAACGGAACATATATAACCTCCTCCTTTTTTGAATTTTTTTTGAAGTCGGTTAAAAATATAAAATAATGGTATAAAATATCATATTATTACGAGGATGCCCATAATTACAATTAAATTCGATGATTAAGTAACGTAAATGTAAAGATTTCTCAATAACTATCTAGGAACCTACTTTCTGCATCGTGTTTCAATAAATTGTCTAGAAAACATTAAAATTATTAATAAAAGAGAAAGCTTTTAAAACATTATCTTTCTAAGATATTACAATTAAATAACACTATCATTCTGAGAATATCTACTAGTAAGTAGTGGCTATACAAGTCACTTTAATTTGTCATTGACTAGTCACTCAACCTTGCTTCGTTCGGGTTTGTCCCTAGGTACGTTTTAGTGGTGTTGAGCAGTACCATAATTCTTTTCCTGGAATAAAATTAGGCTTATAAATGAAACTATCTTTACAGATTTTTCGCTGCTTTATTTAGATTTTTGGTTCCCGACGTTTTGAATGCTTTACAGCATTCATGGTCAAGCACGGGAGAGACTCTCCCGAGAGACAAAATCCGCAAAAATAGTTTTATTTATAATATCAAAAATTTGCATAAATTTTATCCTTAACACTTAACATCAACTACTTTGATGAAATTTCGGCTTTTTCACTAATATGCATCAGCATGTATCATATACATATCTTGAATCACTCTGTTTACTGATGAACGAACCACATTAAAATTCGTTGGGTAGTGTATACGTAAACGCAAGTAACCTACCCTAACCCTAATTGTATTTACACGCCATACGTCTTAATTTTCTATATCAATGTTAAACATATGAAAAAAGCTTAGACACTCGGCATTAATTTATAGTTTTAGAAATCAATCCCTACCTATTATTAATACATCGATAAACTTACAAACTTTACATCTTTTTAAAAAAAAATCTTTATAATATTTATGTAAAATATAGTTTATAAGTTGAGTATTATAATATGATAGGTGTTGTGCATATATTACGAGTACAAGTAATATATGTATTTCTTTTATTGTGTAACCAAGAGTGGTTCTCTTAATTTTCAAAAACATACTCTAAATATTCACAAACATCCACGCTGACACCTTAATAAATGCGCTTGCTTCGAAAGCGAAATATTTTTGATTATATTTATATATACAGGTGTCCCAGAAGGTAACGATAACCTGGCACGGGGAGAAAGGCCCTCTTATGATGAGTCAGTAAAAAAAAGAATCAGCGCTCTACTCACATTAATACTCGAGTACCAGCCATTTTAGTGAAAAATTAAAAATGTACTACCCGGAGTGGAATTTGTAGGCATTGTGACTAGAGTTTTCAATTGTTTGTATGTTTTATTTTTATTTCTTATTTTATTTTTACTTTCATAATTAATTAAAGATAGCAGACTAGATTAAAAGGACACGTTATTTTTAGTGATCATTAAAAGAAAGGTGGACGAATACTGAAAGGCTGAATATGATGATATACATGTCATAATCAAAGCAATATATATAGCAGGTATACAAACTCAGGTCACCTTCCTCTGAAACTTTCTTTTTAATGTGCGTGCCTTTTTTCTGATAAGATGCCATCAATGCAGCTTTACAGAAAGCGACATTTTGCTAACTTGGCGAATTAGGACCTAATGAAGTGGATATTGAATAAATAAGATATAATATATAATATATGTATATAATAAATATAAATAGGATTTATATTTATTATATACATATAAGTTACATTATTATTTTATCCTTTATTGCACATAAATAATAAATTTAGTTTACAAAGGTGGACTTATCCCTGAAAGAGATCTCTTATTATGTAGGTATCTCTAGATCTAAGTATGTATAAAATTAATTAATGTAATGTAAGCAGTAAGTTTATAATGCTTTAGCAGTTATTTTAAATTAATTAAGGACCTATAAAAGTAATGTTAACTATTATTGTAAGCAATAAATATTAAATAAAATAATTTAATAACTAATGATCAATTATATGTCAATGATATCACTTCATGTAAGTGTCTACACATGTAAGTACCTATATGGAATACACCTTATAAATGATTTTGTTTTTGTTTTTAATTTCACTTAGCCCTTGCAATTTTTGTTTGGACCATTCAAAATACCTACCTCGAATGAATAGCAACTGTATTGAATAATTATATTTTATTTAAAGAACAAAATATAATTTAAGCAAGTTTTTTTTCCATGAATATTATAAAATTCCATATTCGTTAACATAATATAATAAGATGGGTACAATTTAACTGTTACGAAGACTGTTTTTTTATGACTATTCATTAACAAAACAAGGGAAGTCACTTAATTTAATTATACTTAGGTATAATTTTATTTTTTTACTGAGATTATAATTGTATAGGTCATCCCAGAGAGGCTTTATAAATACTTCAAAAGGCGATACCTAACGATTTATAGAAATAATATGACGTAAGTCACGTAGGAGTTAAACTATGGGAAAGGCAGAATGAATCGTGAACTCTCTTATTTTTAAATTATTTAAATAAATATTATAGTTAATGGTAAATATTGATTTAGCAACCTTCGGTTTAATCTAGTTCTTAAAAAAGTGTATAATAAGCATTATAACTTGCGTGATACGTGAATATTTGTTGTACCTTTAATTTATGCAAGCAGCTCGTTGACCTCGCTAGTAGCTACAGTAAATAGTAATGGATCAGTTAGTACCTAAATCGCTAAATCAAAATCTTTACATATGAATGAAATTGAAGTGTCTGTTTTTAATTTCAAATTAACAGCTTTTCACTAAACGACTTATAAAAGTATATATACGGTAGGTACTCACATAAAAAATTTAATTTGTAAAATTTTTGCTGTTTGTCTGTTTGTTCCGGGTAATCTCTGAAAGGGCTGAACCGATTTTAACGGGACTTTCACTCGCAGATAGCTAATGTTAGTAAATTAGGCTTATTTTATTTTATTAGATTGTTTTTGTTATTTTAATTTATTTTAACTTACTCCCGGCGAAGCGGGCCGGCTTTGCTAGTATATAAATACCTAGATAATATTAAAGTAGGTAAAATCTCCGATTAAAAATAAAGTAGTAAGAATTAATTACTAGACTATAAGATTTTCCACGGAATTGACATATTCACCTGCTCTGTGAGATTTTCAAGCAAATATAAATAACAGAAAATGTTTAACAGTGTAGAAAATAATAATATTATAAATTAAAATGATTTGACCTGTAATAAATATACTTACTGTATATTAATAAAGTTAAATATTTTTTGACCTTGGACATTGTTTTAGCGTTTTTGTTAGTACATTATATAAATAAAATTGAAGGGTCTGTTATTCAATTAACAGCTTTTCTTTAAATGCATATGAAATCAAAAAATCGATTATTTAAATCTGACTATCCGTTTGTCTGTCTGTTTGTTCCGGCTAATTTCTGAAACCTCTGGACCGATTTGGACGTGAATTTCACTCGCAGATAGCTAATGTTACAGAGTGTAACTTAGGTTACTTTTCTTATACCTATTAGAAAATTATAAAAACCGTTTAACAGTGTTATGTAAAGATATTTCTTCAGGCGAAATTAAAATATGTAATAGGTATAGGTAGATAGGTATATATGCTTTGGGTATATGTTGTGAATTATTATATGTGTAACCGTCATTGAGAAGGCTATAATACTTTTTAAATCAGAGCTTGAGTAAGTTTATGGTCATTGATTTTGAAATCATTTTGAAACTATTTTGAAATGGTTTTTTTCTTAAATTGTTCTTTACCTACTTACAAATTTATTTTAATATACAGCTATTACTCTTATTAACGGCATAACGTAAGCTTGTTTATTATGTAACAAAGAAAGTAGGTACCTAATTAGTGCATTGTCTCGTAAAGAATAACTCTTAATAAGATTTAATTCATTTTAAAATGTTATATACTTGCTACGCTAATAGTAATTTAACACCAATCAAACAACTAAGTTATATGAATTCTTTATCAATAGTATGTAACTTTCGTAACCAGTTGATAAACAATAACTATTGTTAGAAGCTATCTTAAAAAATAAGGAAGAGTTTAATTTTATTAATTAAGCCTTACGAATAATAACAAAGAACACGAATAATAATATCTTTATAATCTACCTACTAGCGACTAGCTCTCGCTTCGCTCGGTCTCGTCCCTAGGCCAGCGAAGCCGCGGGTTCCGCTAATGTATTATACATATAAACCTTCCCCTTGAATCATTCTATTATAAAAACAGCATCAAAATATGTTGCGCAGTTTTAAAGATCTAAGCATACAATATAGGGACAGACAGACAGCGAGAAGATTGAGAAAAAATAGCAGACTCGTGTCCCGCAAATATAATCAGCTTTAATTTTCGATAACAGGAGGATAGGCTCTCGTAACATATATTAAATGTGTAATAATTAAGTTATAGTAGGAGGAAAACCAAGAATGCTAAGAGTAACATATTGTTAATGTTTTTGGTTTGGCAGATTGATGGATTACTATAATGCGGAGTCCGTTCATTCGTATGCATGGCAAGTATCTTTCTCTTGAGTCAAACGCCTCTTTGTCAAGTACAGTAATTTATGTGTCATGGACATTGTTAGGTTTTTGAACTTAGAGATGATTTTCGCAAACACAAGAATATTATTGGATAGTTCATGGATAATCATTTTCATCATCAATGTCTCTACTTTATATTTTTTGTATGTAAAACAGTGTTTTGTAATCATTTAAATATTAAATATTTTTTATGATTCGTTTATATTTATACTATATATTGATACTAAGCGTATCTGCAAAAAAGAATGTTTCAATTTTGTCTTCTTTGGATAGATACGATTATTATTATATATATTCAGTTCACGACTCTTGATGGTATTTGCTTCCGGCGTATAGTAAACTCAGAAGTCAGGAGTAACGGTAGGTAATAAATATCTTATAATTTTTAAATATTAATTGTCACCTTTTTATAGTTTTCTTATTAAAAAAATAATATCCTATTATTTTCTATGAGATTTAAATAAACATTATTAGGGCGAGTTAAGCGATCTCTAACACAATACCACAACCTGAGCACTTTATTGAAAAATTATCACTCTCATAGATTTGTGCTTTAACATAGTAATTTAACTTCATACCTGTCTCTGTCTAAGAAAATATAATTTTAAAAACCTTAAAAAATGCACATTAACAACTGTCTTAAAAATTATTACCCGTTAGAAAAACTACGCGAGTCTTTAGAAAGCTAAGCTTTTTCCTAGATCAGCTTTTTGTAATGTTAGATGTATTCTGACAGCCACTCAATTTCTGTTTTCTATTATTTTCCAGCTTAAATTTGAATTGCATGTGAATGTTTGTATAAATGTGTAATTAATATTTAAAGTTATTTGTAATTAGCATTTAAACAAATGGTCATTTATTTACGTAATTAGCTATAAAAAACAAAATTAAAAAATTTGAAAAAACCCACGACGACGGTTAAAAAGTAATTAAAAAAGGATAAAATAATTTGAAACCCCCCGACTTAAAACAAAATGTAACGCGAGATAATAAACGTCTAAAAAGATTATATGAGTAGAGTTGATCTCTCTCGGAGTCGATCATATATGTAAACAATAGAGTATCAGTTTTCATAACATTTCCCTACGTACCTCCCTATTTGGTTCTCGATTATCGTAGATGTGGCAATAACATATTCAACTACCTATAAACTTAATAAAAAGCTTTTAAAGCTTTTGTCTGTATCTATAGCTACTAATGTATGTAGGGATGAATCCATTCAGATACATTACAGATACATTTTTTTTGGCAACCTTCTGTTGAAGTTGTGCAAAAACTTAAGTTCTCTTAATAATAATATGAAATAAATCAAGCAGTGGGTCATGATTGTACCGAAGCAATAGTTATGTAACTATTACAAAAGCCAGACCGGTTGTTAAAAGTCAAGGAATTTAAAATTTTTATAAATTGCTACCAAAGAACCTGTACATGTTATAAGGTGAACGTCACCTAAAGTAATAATAAATTTAGAAAAATGAATGATTTTAAATTTGTATGTTCAGTACATATGTCCACGAAGTTTTAAAAAATACCTAGTAGGTACTACGCTAGGTGCGTCAATGGGTCTAGGTCTCTTTTAAATACTTAGATAAACATTGTTAACGTCATATGTGGCAATATACTCTTTGGACCTTTGAACCATGCGTTATGGTAGCGAGAAGTGTCAGTAGGCCTTTTGTATAACTAAAAACTCGTTTCTTATAATATTTTTATTTATAAATCCTTTATTACACCAAAGTAATAAAAAAACAAAAGATACAGTACCTACAAATATATCATAAAAAAAAACGTTTTGATGTAAAAGCGGCCTTATCACTTAGAGTGATTTTGCCAGGCAACCTGTAAGTACTATAAAAAAACTCGTGGGGTTGCAGGGACAAAGGTTGGTGTAGCAAATATTTACGAATAAAAACCTTTATCCCTTGCTCTAGTAAAACCTGTAGCGAGAAATAGTTATCGGAGATGATAATAATAAACAGAGACAAAATCATTAAACATCGAATCTATTCGTATGCAAAATATACTAGGTAACAATGTACAAAATTATTGTTTACTAGCTGACCCGGCAGACTTCGTACTGCCTCAATCGATAAATAAAAGACCTAAACTTTTGTATAAATTAATTTCAAAACAAACAAAACGTATGTATAATATACTAAATTGCTGCACTAAATTGCTTAGACAACAGTGAGTGATTATAATTTAATATGAACTTTATTGAATAGCAATAAAGTTCAAATTGACTCTAGAAAACGTTTGTATGGGAAATAGAAAAGGGCTGTTTTTAGGGTTTTCCCGCAAATTATTCGATTTTTTCTCGCCTTTTAAACCTTCCCTAGACCTCCACGAACATTTCAAGACTAAGATAAGATAAATCCGTTCACCCGTTCTCGAGTTTTAGTGAGACTAACGAACAGCAATTCATTTTTATATATATAGATAGCGTTAAAGATGACGACATAAATGCACATGCGCTTGCTCAACTTAGCACAAATACCTACCTAGTACCTACATATTATAATTACTGCAACACTGAGATTAGGTTCTTACAGCGATTAAGAGCATGCAACTAGAAAGAACAAAGATCATTTTGATCGAGTCGCGAACGTGCATCTAAGACATTTACATTGTAGATATTAATAGTTTATAAAATTATAACCTTTGCTACTTATTATTTTTTATAAATAAAATACTCATTTTTTAATGTTTATATAATCAAAGGTTCTTAAAAAGGGATTTTAGGTATTTTGTGAATAACTTAACCTTTATATTCGTATTTTTATGTTTAGTTATTCCGGTACAACATTTCGGAATGGTCCATTCCTGTCTATCGTAATAATTGCATATTACACTAAGGCTTACAGCTGTAATAATGCAAAACCCACTTATTATATATATACAGAACTAAGGATTATTATGTTGCGCAGTTTCATTCTTTGCGATTTTGATTTACATATTGTAGATGTATTTCCAACTATCAGCCTAGCACGGAATTTTAAAGCCTTTGCCTGTCTTTTTTTTTTTTTTTTTTATAAATGGCAACGCTTACTTTTGACACCCCACTTTCTAGTCCCCACCTACCCATACTTCATCTATGCAATATTTCGCGCGGCTCCTCATTATGTTTTTCCGTGCTGAAGCCTACGCACGTCGAAATTATCTCACGATAAAATTAAGTTTTTTAATAATCACAAAGTGAAGAAACTATTTGAAAAGAGACAAGAAAATAAACTGCAAAGCATTGTATTTACTAAGTTCATCCGATGAAGATATTCAGAGTAAGTATTTTTTCTCCAAAATGGACGGTAGATGTGAATTCAGAAATAGCAATCGATTTAAACATTTATTTTATAATTTTATTTTTAAATACTTATTATTGAAATTATATTGTTAATTTTTGCCGTAAAATAACCTTTAAAATTTAATATACTACAATTTATTCACAAAAGTGATGCGTTTTCACCATCACGATTAATTTGATGCGTTTTTACCATCATATAAGGGAGCTGATGCGTTTTTACCATTATGCTTGCCATATTTAACGATCTGGAGATCGTTTTAGTAAGATGTGATGAAAATTCCATCACGATTAATTTGATGCGTTTTTACCATCATATAAGGGAGCTGATGCGTTTTTACCATCATGCTTGCCATATTTAACGATCTGGAGATCATTTTAGTAAGATGTGATGAAAATTCCATCACGATTAATTTGATGCGTTTTTACCATCATATAAGGGAGCTGATGCGTTTTTACCATTATGCTTGCCATATTTAACGATCTGGAGATCGTTTTAGTAAGAAGCGATGAAAATTCCATCATGATTAATTTGATGCGTTTTTACCATCATATAAGGGAGCTGATGCGTTTTTACCATTATGCTTGCCATATTTAACGATCTGGAGATCATTTTAGTAAGATGTGATAAAAATTCACTGGTCCATGCGAATACTAGATTCGACAAGACGACAACACGACATGAGTGTTCACAACATGTGAGGCATCCTATTCGCCCCGTACAGAGGAGACAACGGACTCTGAACAACGGGATGGTTTTCACTTTATCACTACAGACTCAACTACTAATGGAAAAAGTTGAAGATAAGCTAGGTGAGGGTATTTTAGAAATACTTAGAAATGCACCTGAATCAGACACCACGCTGGAAAAACCTATCCGTAAGGACATAGCTGCCAGATGGATGAAGATACTATGGAAGGATTAAATAAAGAACAAAAGGACCTAATGGCTAAAGAATATTTAGTTCCTAGTAATTACGAATTACTCGTACCGCCCGTTTTAAATCTCGAAGTAAAAGTTACTCTATTGGAGCAATTTATAAAAAGAGTTAAAATTATCTTATATCTATAATATATCTTTATCGAACAGACCAAAACGATTCGCTAATTGGTCTTACTATTCTAATTATTTTTTCGTCAAATTTTTATAAAGTAGTTAACCAATTTAAAATTTCTAAAACCAGTCAGTGGTGTAAGTATGTAAAATTTTATGTGATATGCATCACGGTGAGACAATTACCTGACTAAAAAGTTTGTAATTGTATCTATTAATACCACTCACATTAGAAAAAACTGTGCAGTGATAAAAGTAACTCAAAAGCAACTATCTAGAACTTATTTTAACAACAATAATATTTTTAACAGTGAGAATAATCTATGTATATATTGCCACTGGGTACAGCGGCCGCCTCCGCCACCACCGCTCTCAGCACGTCAGCCTCCTCCGCCGGTACACAGACCGACTCGCAAATAAACGAGGTACAGTACGCAGGCCGATTAATGTTCTTTATATCCAATTGGAACAAGATCACTAAGTGATCCCATAGTATTGTCTTGGATTTATATATATAGAATTCCTTTTCTTTCTTTACAAACACAAATAAATTGTCCTTCAATATACTTCGTAATTGAATCATAATTATGATTATGAGAAATCAATTGCAAAATTATAAAAAATTTGTGCCATAATATGTAAATGTAGCCATGAAAATTTTGAATTTTTATCACGAATTTTTTCTGGTTCTTAAGCCTAATCGTGACGAAAGATTAATTTTATACATAAAAAGATTAAATAAATAATATAAAAAATATTTCAAAATGGCACGATTATCGTACTGCATCAAAGTTTTTAGTATAGTACGAAAGTAGTTACGTACTCGTATAAGTTTTAATTTTTCGTTTTAAGTATAACGATAGTCTTTTCGAATTCACCTGTTTACCATTTGACTTATACACTGTACCATACTGTCGCGGAATATAGTGCGAACTCGTCATAATAGCACGCTTGTACCATGCCTTACAACAGCGAATGTCAATTTCTAACTTTTGACAATTAGATAACAAGAACAGTTTATTACAAATTTTAATGTGACAGAAAGAGATAACGCATTTTCAGGAACAATTTCGAAGTTACTAGAAACATTTTGAATTTTCGATACTAGAATATTCTAAATTTACGCATATAAAAAGGCCGGCAGTGTGTCGAGAGTTCAGTTGTCGTTCGAAGTTAAGTGAAGATTGCGAAGAGATACGAAATAGTGGAAAAGTGAAGAAGAGTATAGTGAATTGTTATAAGTGGTGAATTGTAGAGCTCAGAGACTCAATTTAACTAGTGCTGTGTACAAACTGCGCGTGTACAAAGTGTAAATAAATTAATCTTTAGTGCGAGAACGCTTTTAATTTCCGATCCCGAACCTGTAGTACGTAACAATTGGTGTCAGAAGTGGGATCGGAAATGCCGTTAGTACCGAGGCACGAGAAGCAAGGAGTCACTACACGCGCAATGGCAGAACAGCAAAGGGAAGACTCTAGCCCAAGTACATCGAGTGGAGAGTCCGCGGCTCAACAGAGCACAACGCCAGACATGAACGCCCTTCTGCAACAAATGGCGTTCATGATGCAAGAACAGTTGCGCGCACTCGAAGAAAAGCAAGCCCAACGCCAAGAGGAACAGCTGCGCGCACTCCAAGAGGAACAGGCTCGCCGCCAAGAGGAACAGATGCGCACACTCCAAGAAGAGCAGGCTCGCCGCCAGGAAGAACAGCTGCGCACACTCCAAGAAGAGCAGGCTCGCCGCGAGGAAGAGCAGGCTCGCCGCGAGGAAGAACGTGCACGCCACCAGGAGGAACAGCTGCGCGCACTCCAAGAGGGCATTTACAAGGATGTCATAGCCGCTCTTCAACAGAATACGGAAAGGGTGGAAGTCGTTGAAAGAGAAGTTGAGGAACTAAAGACGACACTCGTCACACACGGTGAAGCTTTAGACGAGCACGACTCAAAACTCTCTAAAATGGAGAAGAGGATGGATTACTTGGAAACTCAGAAATTACCGCGTGGTGCCGACATTAGCTCATCATCAGCAAAGATTTTCAAAGTCCCTCACTTCGACGGCAAATCTTCTTGGGCCGCATTCAAGATCCAGTTTGAAACGATCAAGGAGACAAGTGGATGGACAGATGATGAAGCCCGATCTGCCCTTACCGTCGCTCTTAGAGAGGAGGCTCTAAATGTATTGGAGGCGCTTTGTTCTAGCGTTCCTGGCAGGAAGACCACATACAGTGAGCTACTTAACGCTTTAGAGTCGCGGTATGGTGATAGTCATCTAGAGCACGTGTACAGGGCTCAAATTAAAGACCGTACACAACGAGCCAATGAAACCCTGCAGCAGTGGTCCGTAGAGATTGAGAGGCTCGTACGGAAGGCATATCAATCCTCGCCAGCTACCATAGAAACCATTCTTCTGCAGGCTTTTGTGGACGGGATTCGCGACTCGGAGGTACGTGCCGCTGTACGCCTAAAACACCATACAAGTCTCAGAGAAGCTGTCGCTCATGCTCTAGAGATTGAAGCTGTGCGTCATGACTCTAGACCTTGGAGGGTGCAGGAAGCTACCACGGGAGGATTAACCACCCGGAGACGTCTTTTCAACCCAAGGTGCTATGAGTGTGGTGAGCGGGGCCATCTTCGAAGTGACTGCCCTAAAAGGAAGAATGGTCGACTATACTCAGATGTTGGTGTACCAACCTGCGATCAAGTAAGAGGAGAATTGATCTCAGCGAGAGCTAGGAGGTGGGCGCTGGCCGGGGGATCTACAACCTCACCCATAGAAGTAAAACAGGCAATAGATGGAAACACTTTGGTTATACATGGCGCTATTAATGGAGTGACATGTAAACTGACACTGGATACCGGAGCTTCGCGAACTGTCATTAATAACCGAAAGCTGAAACACATTGCGGACAATAATTTGCAAGATAGAAGGCACATCACCCTTATGACAGCCACTGGTCAGCGCATACCTGTTTGGGGGGAAAGAAAAATTGCTATAAAAATTGGGGACAACGTCTATTGGCATAACGCAATAGTTGCAGATATCGTGGATGATTGCATCATTGGATTGGACTTTCTTCAAAATTATCAGTGTACGATCGACATGAAATATGGAGTTTTAAAGTGCAGAAATAAGGAAGTACCGATAAGTGGTGGAGTTCAGGGGAAAGTTTGTTGCTTAAAAGACACCGCTCTTCCACCAAGATCACAGACTCTAGTACCTGTCGCTTTACCTCACAACACGTCAGGTAGTCCATGGTCGTGCGCTATCATAGAGAAGTTTGAAGATGAGAGCTCGTGGATCCCGGCAAGAGTTATTGTAGGTAAAGCTTCCACATCCATGATTCCAGTGCTAAACCCTAGTAACTTTACTCAAACCATTCAGAGAGGCGAAGTTGTGGGAACTTGCGAAGAGATAGCCTGGTTAAACAGATGTCAACCGAACGTGAAGGTACCGAACAAGGATAGAGAGCAAGCGACGAAACTTATCGAAGACTGTAAAGAAAATCTCACAAGTTCTCAGAAGACAGAAGCTAAAAATTTACTGTACCGATATTCAGATTTGTTTTCCAAACATGAGAACGATATAGGAAGAACCGGCTTAGTGAAGCACAAAATCAATACAGGTGATGTTGCGCCTATCCGACAGCGACCTAGACGAATTCCATGGGCCAGGGAAAAGGAAGTGGACGACATGATTCAAAACATGAGAGAGAACAACATCATCGAACACTCCACTAGCCCTTGGTGTTCTCCGGTAGTACTAGTTAGGAAGAAGGATGGTTCTACAAGGTTTTGCATCGATTACCGCAGACTCAATGATGTGACCAAAAAGGATAGTTATCCCCTGCCTCGAATCGACGACACCTTAGACACTCTAAGTGGTATGAAATGGTTTTCAACTCTCGATTTGAAGAGTGGCTATTGGCAAGTGGACATGGACCCCGTGGATAAGGAGAAAACTGCGTTTTCAACTGGAAAAGGGTTATGGCAGTTTAAGGTTATGCCGTTTGGGTTATGTAATGCACCAGCTACATTTGAGAGGTTGATGGAACGCATACTCGCCGGATTACTAGGAGAAGCCTGCCTTGTTTACCTAGATGACATCATTATTGTGGGGCGTGATTTCAATGACCATCTTAGGAAACTCGAAGCAGTATTCGATAAACTAAGGGAAGCTAATTTAAAGTTAAGTCCGAAGAAGTGCTTATTCTTCAGAAAACAAGTGAATTACCTTGGACACGTAGTTTCAGAAAACGGAGTAGAAACGGATCCTGAGAAAATCACCGCTGTAAAAGATTGGCCGACCCCTAAGGACAAGACGCAAGTGAGAGCATTTCTAGGATTGTGCTCTTACTATCGACGGTTTGTGAAAGGGTTTTCTGACATCGCCAAACCACTCCATAAGCTAACCGAGGAGAAGAGACCTTTCGTATGGGACCATAATTGCGAATTGGCCTTCCAAGAATTAAAGAAACATCTTTGCCAAACACCGATCCTCGGGTATCCAGACACAAAGGGAGAGTTTATTGTCGACACTGATGCCAGTAATATCGGTATTGGAGGTGTATTGTCCCAGCGGAAGGGTGAGCAGGAGGTGGTAATCGCATATTTCAGTAAGTCACTCTCTAAACCGGAAAAGAATTATTGCGTTACTCGAAGAGAGCTACTTGCTGTAGTAAAAACCTTACAACATTTTAAGAAATACTTGCTAGGACGCAAATTTTTGGTAAGAACCGATCACGCTGCCCTGAAATGGTTATTAGAATTCAAGGATCCCGAAGGGCAGGTAGCACGATGGATTGAACAACTTCAAGAATTCCAGTTGAGTTAGATGAACGTTGGAGTGATGAAGCCATGAGGAGAGCTCAAGAAGAAGACCGAGATATACGACCTATCATGGAATGGCTAAGTAGTGGTAGGCCAAAACCTAAGTGGACTGACATAGCACAGTACAGTACCGCTACGAAAAGTTTGTGGGCACAATGGGACAGTTTGCTGTTACACAATGGAGTATTGTGCCGGAAATGGGAGAAGACACGTAGAAATGATAGCCATCTCCAACTAGTGGTTCCTAAAATAAAAGTATCCGAGATACTTCGAGTCTACCATGATGGTTCTTCTGGTGGACACTTAGGGGTAAGAAGAACGTTAATCAAGATCAAGGAGCGATTTTACTGGCTGCATTGTCGAGATGATGTTGAGGACTGGTGTCGGAAATGCGTGCAATGTGCCTCTGTCAAAGGCCCGCAGACCAGAAGCCGAGGAGTAATGAAATTATACAACGTTGGGGCACCTTGGGAGAGAATCGCATTAGACGTAACAGGACCATTTCCGATTACTAATTCCGGGAACCGATATATTTTAGTTGTAATGGACTATTTTACAAAATGGCCTGAGGCATTCGCCATCCCAAATCAAGAAGCAGTAACTATCGCAAATACTTTGGTAAAAGATGTATTTTGCAGATTCGGCGTTCCGTTAGAAATGCACAGTGATCAAGGAAGAAACTTTGAATCACATATATTTCAGGAAGTATGTAAAATCATGGGGGTGCACAAGACTCGAACCACACCACATCATCCACAGTCAGATGGAATGGTTGAAAGGTTTAACCAGACTTTGGAACGCCATCTAGCTAAGGTTGTGGATAAACATCAAAAGGATTGGGACGAGTATTTATCATTGTTCCTGCTATCTTATCGGACTGCTGTACACGAAAGCATTACCATAACACCTGCTTTTGCAAATTTCGGAAGAGAATTGCGACTACCAGCGGATCTGTTAAGTGGTTGCCCGCCGGATACTCCCAGTTGCATAACAGAATATGCCAGTGAACTACGAGCGAAGATGATTGGTGTTCATGAGCAGATACGAGATGCAGGACTACAAGCAAGTGAACGCATGAAAACTCGTTATGACCGAAAGGCGACAGGAACGAACTTCGAGGAAGGCTCATTGGTATGGCTGCATAACCCGGTGAGACGAAAGGGTAAATCGCCAAAGCTACAACCCAGTTGGGAGGGGCCTTACAAGGTTATAACGAAAATTAACGACGTCACTTTCCGAATTCAACGTACATCTAGAAGCCCGGCTAAAATCGTGCATGTGGACCGATTAGCCAAGTATCACGGCAACAACGATGCTCGAGACGAGCATGTCTTAGGAGGGGGTAATGTCGCGGAATATAGTGCGAACTCGTCATAATAGCACGCTTGTACCATGCCTTACAACAGCGAATGTCAATTTCTAACTTTTGACAATTAGATAACAAGAACAGTTTATTACAAATTTTAATGTGACAGAAAGAGATAACGCATTTTCAGGAACAATTTCGAAGTTACTAGAAACATTTTGAATTTTCGATACTAGAATATTCTAAATTTACGCATATAAAAAGGCCGGCAGTGTGTCGAGAGTTCAGTTGTCGTTCGAAGTTAAGTGAAGATTGCGAAGAGATACGAAATAGTGGAAAAGTGAAGAAGAGTATAGTGAATTGTTATAAGTGGTGAATTGTAGAGCTCAGAGACTCAATTTAACTAGTGCTGTGTACAAACTGCGCGTGTACAAAGTGTAAATAAATTAATCTTTAGTGCGAGAACGCTTTTAATTTCCGATCCCGAACCTGTAGTACGTAACAATACGTATTCACAAACCTTCTAAATCCTGTCTTAGAATACATTCGTAGTAAATATATAATATTTTATAAGTAATTTATCTATAGAAATATATAGATCTTTTATGTTTTTAAAGATACTTTTCAAGTGTGTCAGAATAATATTTTTGATGTCATAAGTTTTATAATAATTAATACTGATAAAAGTTTCTTAATCCCTAAACAACAATGTTTAGTTTTTGTTTACGACTCAAAAAATATGTTTCTGCAACTATCCGAAGATATTAGATAAAAAATGTAAAAAAGAAATGCTATTAAATTTTGTAAAATTGAAGAAATGTAAATTACGTAATTTTGTGAGTCCTGCAGTAGAATACTCCTGGCTACACACAAAACAGTTTGAGTACCATAAATATTCGTGTTTACATAAAGATTTTTCTTATGATGAAATAATTATTGATGTACATTATAATTTAAGACCAGATTTAAACACATTGGTGGTTAGCTAATATAGAAAAGTCTTAGTGTCTTTTTAGATTTAACAATTATTATCACTTAGAGATTTTTCTAATGCATCTGTTACTGGATTGAGTAGTAATTGTAGCAAAAGAAAAGTTTACGGATTTTGGAAATTAGAGAAAAGTCGTCTACACTTTAATAAGTTATAAAATTTAAACTGCTCTTTTTTACATTAAAAGTTTTCACAAAAAATATATTTGGCATAGAAATCTTTTTAAGCATTGATAATACAACCGCTACTTCATGATCGGATCGGATTGCTCACTCCTCGTGTGCAATATCCACATCTCGGTCAAATACGAGTAAGTAAAGACATATGGAAGTAGTGAGTCGCATAAACTATATACCTATCTTTGCATCATATATTAATACAAAGTATAATACGTAAAAAGATTCAGGAAACAGAATGAGAAATTGCAGACTATGCATTTCGAAAAATTGTGTTAAATTTTGTAAAATGCGATATTGATTTATAATAATTGCAAGTCGGTGTAATGCAAAATGTAAAAAATATATTGGACGCAGATGCATTAGCTATTGATGCTTTTACTGTGTTCTGCAAAATTATATCCATATATTTATGCCTTTCCTCCTTTATTTTAAGATTAAAAGATTTGCTAAAAATTATATCGCATAAAGCAGAAGGTGTTGTTCCACACTAGCCTACACAACCCTGGCTCCCCTTATTTGAAAAATAGATTTGCTCACGTTGTGAACATATTTTAAGCCAAGGCGTATATTATTAATTTCTCCTTTCAAAACTTCATCAAACCTTGTGCTTAGTAGCCGCGAAGTTGTCAGAAATAAATATTTAAAAATGGGTCTTACATCTAGAACCGTTGATATTCTAATGAATTCACATTCAGGGAATACTTACAAACAGTAAGACAGCTCCATAACATTTAGCTCCATTGGTTAGTGTATTGTAAGAATAAAAATTACGATTACTCCTATATGTCTATTCCTATTATATTAGATCATATGAGTAAATGCTTTCACAAAGACCTTAAGTAGGGAAAAATAAATTCACACAAATATGCCTCATCTCTATTATTTCCTAATATTCTTAAAAATGATGTAATAATAAAAAAAAAAAAATATATATATGAAAGGTGCTTTAAGAACGAGACCTTCTCAATCTAAATATAGTATTACGTGGGACCCTAGTATTGTTCTTAGCTATTTGTCAGCACAGTGACCACATGAACGTCTCAATCTGGAAATTCTCTCGAAAAAAGTACTAACTTTGTTGGCTGTGGTCACCGCATATAGCGTACAGATTCTCGCCTTGATAAAGATTTCTAATATGAAGGTATAAGACTTGCATATAACAATAAAATTCCTGACCTTATAAAAACGTATTCACTTCAATCTATAGTTAAAAATCAAAGTATATGCTCAGCTAAGTGTTCGTTAGATTACATAAAACTAGTTCCTTACGTGGCACTAAAAATGATTACTTATTTATTATTGTTTTAAAAAACAGAATACGCTCGGTAAGAATGGTATAAACACTTCGATTTTTACTGCACACAGTACGCGTTACGCAGCTACTTCCACAGCCAAAAAACTTGGTGTTAATATTAATTTAATTAGAAAGAGTGCTAGTGGAATCAACATTCCGTAACTTTTTGCAGATTTTATAATAAAGATATTGTTGATGACAATTTTGCACATTCAGTACTTGCCTGTGAAAATGTTAAGAATTAATAAGTATTAAACGTATAAAACTGAATATATGTACTATATAATATACATATATAGATAACAAAACTTGTGTTCATACTTACATGCGTCTTAAATCTTAATACTTACCTGCTTTTATATTACATACATAGTAACATTTTATATTTCCTGTTTTTGTCTCTGAACATCCTACAATATGTAAATCAAAATCGCAAAGAATGAAACTGCGCAACATAATTGAAGATCAAACGAACTTACCAAGTGAAGTTCGATCACAATTATGTAAGCAGCTTCATTCGACGCGATTTATATAAACCCACCCTATGTAATATATTTTATTAACATAGGGTAAACATACCGGTTTACCGACCACTACCCCTTTTCGACCACTTCGCATGTTATTTTAAATAATAGACAGTGTTATAGACCGATCTTTTCTAATTTAGCGCCATTCGATCCGGGCGAACTTCACAGTTTATATTTTAACGGCGTGACCTCGAAGTTTTCAAATTGAGCACTCAGTCGCTCTTTCAAAATTTGGTGTATGAACGCGTGTAAAATTTAGCGAAAAAAATAGTAGGTGGATTGATTTTCAAAGGTAAGCTTTTAAGTGTTACTCTTACTTTATTGGTCATTGATTTGGTTTGTGTGTATTAGGCATGTTTAATTTCAATATTCAAGTGCCTAAACTCATCAAACTTTTTATAATTTATAATATTTTTGGTGGTCGGACAATACGTTAACGATTAATTTCAAAATCTACTTTCCGACCGGGCCGGTCGCAAAACCGTCGTTTTTCTTTGCCTTTATTGCGGAAACCTTAAGTTCACCAACATACATTGCACTATATTTGTGAACAGCTAGAGTTTTGTGAATTTACAACTAGATTACGACCGCCTGTATACCTTATATTTTCAAAGATATGTCCTTCCAAAATAGCGAATATTTAACGGCCGATGACCAGTAAAAACAAAACCTGTCCCCGACCGTTTGAAAACTCTTCTAATATTATAAAGGTGAAAAATTGTGAAATCTTACTAATATTATAAAGGTGAAAGTTAAGATGTATGTTTGAATGTTTGTTACTCAAGCACAAAATTTGGTACAGAGATAGAGTATACTCTGGAATAGCACATGCTAATTTTTATCCCGGAAAAATATATAGTTCCCTTGGGATATATCTGTTTTTATTTTGTAAAGGCGAACTTATTCAAGCTTGTAAATAAGCTTATATGTTTTAATGATAATGGATACATTTTGGTTGCTGTGCTTGGTGTTAGAATTGTGCTTGTTTTTTTATCAGATGGCACCTATCAGTAAAGAAAAAAAAATTAAGAGCCTTGCCGCTTCAACCCCTAAACTTTCCTTTGAATTTAAAAGTCCTTCTAACAAGCGTACGAAAACGCTAGGGCGAAAATTTCACATTTCGCACAGCTCTATTAAGATTCCATAGTTTTTCTTATATATCTCTTATCGACATCTCAATATCACCATTTAGTGACTTTCAATTATCACAAGTCTTAGGTTGGCAACAATACTATGAAAAAAGAGATATAGCGAAAGAGGACAAAGAAAACTAAATTAAGAAAAGAAAGCTCGAAAGAGCTAAAGAGAAAAGAATAACTATTTCACCACCACCAACCATCAAAGAAGAGAATTAAAAAAAAAGTATAAGAAACTCCAGCCCGTGTTAAATGTGGTTCTTGTGATCTTGACCTTAATACCGTTACTTAATTTTATTTTTAAGTCGTAAAAGAGAGTAAAAATATACAGCTTTTGTGAATTTATTAATTGCATTATTATCATACTATTATAAACCTTACAGGCTATTACACAAGAGTCGTTTTTCTACCGTAAAATAGGTGGCCGTTAACCAGTGCACTAGTGGACGATAACTGAGTGAAAAGGCCGATAACCGGTATATTTGCTACTTTTACGAATATATATTTTTATTAAATTATGTATCACTGATACATCTATAGGCGCTAGGTTTAATGAAACTAGACTATTGTAGGATGAAATGATATTTTTTTGAAAAATCTTGGAGTACAACATTATGATAAAAATCAACTCCGAAGTCAACAAGTCGCTTAAACGGTCGATAACCGGTATGTTTACCCTAATTCCACTTCTACCTTCAGAAATGACTTTAACATAATATCTAATTATAAAGACTTTAATAAATTATTTTGTATTTACCCACCCTAGTTTTACAATTAAAAACAGTAAATATAAAAGTAATAAGTAAATAATCTTTAAACTAAATGAGGAGCCGCGCGAAATATTGCATAGATGAAGTATGGGTAGGTGGGGACTAGAAAGTGGGGTGTCAAAAGTAAGCGTTGCCATTTATAAAAAAAAAAAAAAAAAAAGACAGGCAAAGGCTTTAAAATTCCGTGCTAGGCTGATAGTTGGAAATACATCTACAATATGTAAATCAAAATCGCGTCGAATGAAGCTGCTTACATAATTGTGATCGAACTTCACTTGGTAAGTTCGTTTGATCTTCAATTATTTATTCCCTATATGAAAACCGTCGTCCTGCATCCGGACGTTTACCATCCGAAATAAAAAAGCGTTTCAGACTGCAGTGCTTTTGTAGATTGGTAATGTATATATAATATGTTTGACATCAGTCGATTTTACAAGTATTTTTATACAACGCCCCTAGTGGTAGCGGCAATTTTTTGAATTATGATAATTATTATTGTAAATGTGTTATTCACCGCACTAGTGAACAACGAAATGAACATGTGGCTGTTGAATGAACTGTCGAGCGTCTACATCACCGGCGTACTAGCCACCGGACACAGTTGTCGGACTGTGCGTTTTGTATGAGTAGCAGCAGTAAAATAAGAATAATATATAATATACATACCTATATTGTACAATGCTGAATGCATCTAAAATATGAACCATTAAAACAGTAACTTTCGAGACCAAATAGGTATCTAACAAGTATTTTTTCTACTTATTTACTAAAAGTTGATAGTGAATATTTGGATATTTTTTACCTTATGTTAATATGTCTTTTTATTAAAACAAATTTAAGAATTAACCATGCACCTACTGGGTTATCTCTTATCTAACCTCAATACAATTGATGATTTTCGATTTAACTTTGGTGCTCTTGACTTTATTGACATCAAACTTAACTACAGGGGCTCACATATACCACTAATACCAGATATCAATAAAGGTTCAAAAATAAAGGACCTTTGAAATATAAAAATTAATTAAATTAATTGAAATATAAGAATTATTGTTTTAAAAAAAACAAGAATATTCTTAATCGCATAATAAATGACTCTAGAGCGAGTCGGACTTGCTTAAAAGTAAGTTTATTATTAGAATTTAAATTATGCACGAGGATAATTATGTTATATATGTTCAATTTTAGTAAAAATAAAAATACTTTATTATAGTTCTGATCTTAGTAACGTGTAATGCGTTACAAATTATAATACTAATCTAATATCTAATAGATTTTCTTTAACAAATGACTCTTTTAACATAATATAACAGGAAAATATGAAAAGTTCCCGGGATAATAATTATCTACAGAATAGCTCCGAGGGGGTCCCATTGTCACCAAGTCAGGATCTGATGATGGAATCCCAGGGAAATCGAGGGCAACTTTCAAAACTTATAGGCACCTATTATGTTTTTGATATATTTTCTAAAACTGATGAAGCTTTTACGTATGAAAATCATCATCTCATATGGATGAGCTGATGATGGAAGGTGAAATTCCTCAACGGTTGTTTTTATGTGTTTTCACCGATTTCTCCGTCAATTGTCGACTGATTTCAAAAATTTCTTTTTTGTTCGGTGATATAATAATAATAATAATAATATAGCCTTTTTATTTCCTTAACATATATACATAACTTATTGTAAACTTATTATGAAACAGTATATTATTAATATAGGAAATTTCTAAAAATATATAGTTAAGGCCCCTGGCGGGTAAAGGCCTCCTCCAACAGTTTCCAGGTAGTTCTAACTTTAGCTTTCTTTGTCCAATCTACACCAGCATTATTTTTAATTTCGTCCACCCAACGTTCTCTTGGACGTCCTCTAGCTCTCTTGCCGCTTGGGCCTGGCCAAGATGTAACTAATTGTGTCCATCTTCCATCTGCTAGTCTTGCTACATGGCCAGCCCATCTCCATTTCAGGCGTTTCATATGTTCCAGAGCATCTATGAATTTGGTTTTTTTGCGTATGTTTTCTGATCTTTGTTTGTCCTTGAGCCTAATATTTAAAATACTCCTTTCCATGGCACGTTGGGTTTTCTGAATTCTGTCTCTTGCATAGTTGTTATATACCCAAGTTTGTGATCCGTATGACATGCAGGGGAGCAGACACCCGTCCATGACTTTCTTCTTCAGTTTCAAGGGAAGTTTTGATTTCAATATTTCTTTCAAACTCCAGAACTTTTTCCAAGTCATACTAATCCTTCTATCAATCTCATCTTTATTTCTAGAATTGTTGAATGAGATACATTTCCCTAGGTATATATAGTTCTCAACATATTCTAAGCTCTCTAAATTGACTGGTGTTATAGGTGTTTGAAGGGAGTTTGTCATTATCTTTGTTTTAGACGTGTTTAACTGCAATCCTTTACTTTTGCTTGCAGCGCATAGCTCTGATATCATTTCTTCCAATTGCTTTGCTGAACTTGAGAAGAGGACTATATCATCAGCGAACCTAAGATTGCTTAAGTATTTCCTATCTATGCTAATACCCTTATGGTTCCAGTCTAGGTTTTTCATTATATGTTGTAACACTGATTTGAAGATCGTAGGTGATAGCGGATCTCCTTGTTTCACGCCTCTACATATTTTAAACGTGGGTCCTAATCTGTCGAGTTTTACGCGGCTTATGCTTTTGCTGTAGATATCTTTCAGGATATTTATATAAGTTATCGGGATGTCTTGATATTGTAGTGCTTGCCATAGGCAGTCGTAGGATATAGAGTCAAAAGCTTTTGCATAATCAATAAAAGCTAAGTATAAAGGTTGCTGATATTCCTGATACTTTTCGATTACTAGTTCTAGAGTATGGATATGATCGATCGTGCAAAACCCTTTTCGAAATCCTGCCTGCTCTACAGGTTGATGAGCCTCTATGCTTGGCTCTATTCTCTTATTTAAACAAGCTGCGAATACTTTATACATAGTAGGAAGTAAACTAATGGGGCGGTAATTGTCTATATCTGAAGGATCTCCCTTCTTGTAAAGAAGTATAATACGGGACTCAGCCCATTTTTGAGGTACTTTTTGCTCCTGGATTATTTTATTGAAAAGTTCAGTAAGAGGACTCACCAGCATGAACTTTCCTATTTTGAGAGCTTCGTTTGGTATGTTGTCATGCCCGGGACTTTTTTCTTGGCTTAATCTGTCTATTTGCTTTATTATTTCTTGTTCTTCGAAGGGTTTTACCAATAGTGATGTTATATTATTATTTATTTGATCTTTACATGTCTTTGGTTTTTTATTGTTGTTTTGGTAACTGTAGAGTTCTCTGTAGTATTTTGTTGCTGTTTTAATTATATCTGTTCGTGTCTGTATTTTTTTGTGAGTGTTTTTTGATTTTAGTTTTGGAATCCATGTCTTACTAGTATTAAGTACTTAAAAGCTCTTTTTTGACTTCCTGATTTTAATAAGTTCGATTCTATTATTTTTAACCTGTAATTTTCATAGTCATTTCGTAATTTTTTGTTTGAGGATTTGTATAAATTTGAAAGTTCTTTTTTTTCTTCAC
The DNA here is from genome assembly GCA_905231865.2 of Boloria selene. Classification (NCBI taxonomy): domain Eukaryota; kingdom Metazoa; phylum Arthropoda; class Insecta; order Lepidoptera; family Nymphalidae; genus Boloria; species Boloria selene. Next base: position 9,999,428 of record HG993134.1, read on the forward strand.
TGGTTTTGTGTTGTTTTATTTGTAGCTCTGTTCGTCTTTTTAGCATATCTTTTGTTTCTGTTGATATTATATTCATTTTTTCATTTTTTGTGCTTGTTTTGTTAATGCTTTGTATTATGACTGACTCTATTTTGCTGTAATGAGATTCCACACTATCAGTTACGCACCAAGTTACTTGTTCTAATTTACTTTTTAATGTGGCTAGGAAGGTGCTTATGTTCTCTTCACCTTGTAGTAGAGTTCTATGGTTACTGAACAATGCCCTACTTTTCTTCCGTTTTTCTAAGTTAAATGTACCTCGTACTAATTTATGGTCGCTCGCGAATAGGTTTATATTTAAAGTTTCTATGTTTGAAAGATTTTTTGGCTTATTACTTAGAACAACCAATGATTCCCCATTTAAAGGTCCACTCTCTTTTATGAGAACTACTTTATTAAAGATACAAAATATTTTAGTATAGTACCTACCTGTATACCTTTCTATCACTACACAAAGATTAGTTAAAATCGGTTTAATCTATCACTACACAAAGATTAGTTAAAATCGGTTTAGTACTTTTTGTGTAACCGCGCACACAGATTTTTTATATGGATAGATAAAATAGTTGAATAATAAGGTTATTGCTAGTGTACCTTTAAGGAGACAGACATAATACTATATGAAAAAACTTTTCTGTAGGCCTTGTTAAGACCAATAAAACAGTAATTATTTGTTTATTTACTGGATAAATGAAACAAACATATTTTTAAATAACATTTTGTTTTGTTATGTTACATATTAAACACTTTTTTTATTGCAGATTGAATAACTATGTAATATTTTTTTGTTTTAGATAAGCTCTTCTAAGTTCTAAATAGCCTTGCCTCCAAAACAGGCCTCCAAACAAAGTCAATATTATAAATCAGTCATTTAACTGAAAACTATCGTTATAATTAATGATTAATCGTTAAAATATCTGCTTATACTTAAACAACATTAAAAGCTCTTTCATTATAACGGAACATTAAACGCTCAACATAATATATCCATTTATAAAATACTCAACGAAAAAAACTTAAACACAATAATTATTGTATAACCTAGTAGCTACAGTTCTCGAGGCATAAGCTCAGCTTTGCATTTGTGTGAGTGCAGTGTACGGATAGGCACGACGGTACGGATAGATGTTGCGAGATTGGTTTAAACCCGTTTTAACTGGTTTTTGATGCGCGGCTATTGGCTTTTAGCTATCTGAGCTTATGCCTCGAGAACTGTATAGTATTGTGTGGTCTGTGGTATAACTAAAAATCTATTATTAGAAATGTTTAATGAAATACATAATGACTTTCATATTGATAAAAAATAAGTTGTATTAAAAAAAAGCAAGACCATAATAGTAAAATTATAAAAAATAAGCTGACGTAGTTTGATTAGCCTAAAAAGGAGCTTAGGACTTTTCTAGAAAAACTACTGATATTTTGACTAAAATTATAATCAAGTGGTAACTTTTTTACTACCATAGCCAACCCTTCTTATTAACTCAGAGTAATATAATAAAAATTTATAAAAATAATAGGTTATTACTTAAAAACTTACGTTTTTCTGTGAATGCGAATTACAATAATTTTAACGTCTACAAGAGGATTCAATGACTCGAGGGACCGCATTGACATAATGTCGGCGTGAGGGACTTGCCGCCGGAATTTGTGATCACATGGCAATAACTGTAACTTTTCAATAGTTTGCCTTCGAAGGAACATGAATCCATGGTCCAACCCACCTTATCTCTTGAGTTTTAGCAAGTGTCAGGCATATTTTGTAAGGTCTCCCATATCCTTATCTTTCCATAGAACAACTACTACTAGTAATTATTGTGTTTTCCCGTAGGAAATTAAAAAATAATTGAATAAATGTGTTTTAAATGTTGCTCCGTGTAATAACGTATCAAGACAAAATTTTGTTCAAATCAGTAAAGTAATTTTTGCGTGCAATGCATTCGCTAAGTTACTGATAAAAATAGGTATTGCAAAAATGTAACTTAGGAGATAGATATTTGATGTTATAGATTCTTATATACATAATATATAAATTGTAGGGATTTTAATGTGTATTCAGCCCTTTTTAACGACCCACTGCTGGTCACGAACCTCCTTCCACTACAAGGGGAATCAGGCCAGGCCATACTCGAAAATCTGTCTTCGAAAACTTGCTAGGTTGAATTCGCTAGAAACCTGCATGATGTCTTTGTGTTTTTGTTTTACGAATCTATAAAAATAAGTATAGGTACACCTACGTATACTTAAACTGTTAGATTTTACGATTTTATACAAAGAGATTTTAAAAAGTCAATCAGTTCTTCTAATCTGCCGTGCTCGGTCCTCAATTTAATGGGATGGCCTGGCCAAGTGTGTTTGCGGGCTTCAAATGTCTTTCAAAAACTTGCTGGGTTTCCTCAGACATATCACTTAACTTACAAGGGATAGGTACTATAACTATGGCCTTCTTTTTTAGCTTAATAATATAAAAATTAGGTAAATAATATCAATAACCAATTAAAAGTTTCACAGTTAAAATAATGAAAACAATAAGTTTTTAAAAGGTGCTTTGCAATCAATGATCGTAAACATTGGCATTGCTTTACCGTTATGGGGAACATAATGAATGTCTTCTCTATTATGCCGATAATACCATTGAATTTGTCATTGTCATCAATCTCGACCTTCAGGTACCTACTACAATATGATATGTACCTATAATATATGCTTAACATAAATTCTGAATAATATTGATCTTTAAAAATATCACAAATAGTCTAGTATATAATAATGAATAATTCATTTTAGTGGTTATTAACATTTCTCAGAGATAAGATGTTTTCACGTACTAAAAATATATTATTAGTAGGTAGTATATGTTATTCCGGATGAGCTACAATTATATGAAATTTCACCAATAATATCGGTATTATCCGATTTTTCCAGTGGTTAATTTTCCTGATGCGGTCACAGAGGGATAGACAGACGAAAATTCTAAATACATTAAAATCAGCTTTGTACTTTATCAATAATAGTGACATGTATTTATCTAAGATAAAGGAGAGAATAAGATTATCCAAAAATATTTAATGTACCGAGTAGAATTATTAAACTTATATATAAAGTTTTACCTACATAAATACATAGATTTTTTTATTAAGTGCCTAAGTTTTGCCTTTGGCTCCTTTGTGAGGTGGCCGCGTACGCTGATAAAGCATGTGATAAGTATATTGTTTATCGATGCTCCTATTCCGCTTGTAGTTCTCTTTGTTCAGAAGAGCCATTATAATGAAACTATCTTTTCAGATTATGTCGGAGATATAATATTTTGGTTCAAGACGTTTCGAAATAGTTACGGGAGGTTTTATCTCTGTGGTGAATTTTCGAATATTTTCAAAATGCCACCAAAGTACAAAATTATTCTCATTAACTCTAAATATTTTAAACAATGTCATTTTTAATTTAAAAGTATTATAATTAAATATGTCAATATTATTAATTTAATCACTACATATTACAAAACAAAGTCTTCCGCCGCGTCTGTCTGTCTGTTCTCACCAATAGAACCGCTCTATGGTTCTCGAGGAAGGTTTTAATATGTAACTAGCGGAACCCACGGCTTCACTTACGCTAAATGTAAGTCGCTACTTAAATATAAAAATATTGCCTATCGTGCAGTGTTAACTCTTCTCCGTTAATAAAACTTTTCTTGAATAGTAAAAACTAATAGGCAATTTTAAAAAAAACTAATAAAAACGCCTGTGACGGTAATAATGTTGTTAGTTATTATAATATGTAAGTACGTATTAACGTATATGTATGATAGAACTAATTATTTACATAATCTAGCCTATCATTAAACCTATAACGAATTGCCAAATTTTGCAGATAAAATTATTATATTTTTATCACAGCTTATAGAAAATGTTGAAGATTAATTATATATTATTGCGATAATGTAAACGGAAATATATCTTGCACCAAAGTATAGTAACAAATATTGGTTCATTACGAAATATTTAACAAGGCAAGACATTTAAAATTAACGTTTTGTGTATTCTGTCATTATGACTTAATGAGAGAAATATTTACTTAGTGTCCATGCCATAAGCATACGTGTTTCATGTACATATAATCGCAAATTCTGACTATGTTAGTGTCATAATCAAATATTTATTTTTCCCGTCAATATTCAGAATAAGATTCTATCAAGGTGTATGGGAATTTTTAGACAGTTCTTGCTTTCGTTTTTCGTAAACATAACATAAGGTTTGGTCTCTTTGGGACCTTGATTATATATTGAGCAAGCCCAAAGAAGACTTTGCCTTGATATACTTTTCAATACCAATATAGTGGTGATAAATACCAGTTTTTTTATACTTTTGCAACACTTCCATAAGCTTAGAAGTAAATGTGGTATATCATTATTATTTATTACTTACCTTTCCACATCACTCGGGTTCGTCTAAGTACTTTTTTTTGAGCGTAACATATAATATAGTATTCTTTTTTCTAAAGTAAAAATACACTAAGTTGTTCCTTATAAAATCAGCCAATTCCAATGTAAGTCAAAATCTGCCTGGGGCCGTTGCAGGGATTAACAGGAACAAACAGACAGACAAACAGTTAAACAAATCTTAAAGTAATGTTTTTCTTATTAATACCTTTTTGCATTTATTAAAAATCTATTTTGTTGATTTTACAAACATACACTTCGATTGTAATTGTAATTAAAACCTGGTTAAGTGATACATCAAGGGACCTGCAATGTTGTTTCACTTATAGAGGTATTCCACTTACCCAGTGTCTCAGATATGCAGGTATAAATAAATACCTGTCTCATTTACAGAGGGTTCCATTGATAGAGGTTATTGACAGGTTATTTCAGTTATAAAAGTGCGATCAAACAAAACAATGTTATCTCAGTTACAGAGGTTTATACATATAATATTTACTTCCTGTCTTAGTTATAGAGGTAACTATGATGATAAATCTAAAGAACAAATCCCAATTATAGAGGCTTAGCTCGTCCCACTAACAGGGGTAATTCAGTGCCAAAGTGTTGGGACCTTCGCATGATTTCCAGTTATGGAGGTTTCTCACTTATCCAGGTCCCACTTAACCAGGTTTCACTTACAAGTATGAATCGTTGTGACAGATATTAACTACTTTCTCTTCCTACTTTAAGCAATATTCTAAGATTTCACATCCACTCCGTTATTTATAATACATCACTATTATGATATATAGATATAAAACAGCTTATAAAAATTTAAAAAATATTAAAAATATTGTTATAAGAAAGTAAGCCAGAAAAAAAGCTAGAGAATTAGGAAAGTTTGCTTTACTCTTTGCAAATCTTCTCTCAATTAAATGTATTGATTTACCAACTCAATAATAAAAGACAAATTATAATAATATAATGTATTTTTAAAACATTTAATTTAATTAAATTATAAAAATGTTTTAAAATTGACATTAACAAATATTGTGAAGAATTCTTTCCTACAGTGTTTTCTGTAGGTGCGTACTGTATTTAAAATGTCCAGTACCAAAATAAAAATAAAATAAAACCACTATAAAATCCGAAAATATACTCAAATATTATCTTAATTCTAAGAGAGTACAATACAATATGTTTCATATATAACGACTAAAGAACTCATTGAATAATTACATGATATGTAAGTTAGTCTATATTTAAACTTTTTTGTTGAATAATGTATGACGTCACACACACGCACAACCTGAGAAGTATGTTAATTTAATTATAAAAATATCTAATTAATTAATTATTGTTAGGGCATTATTTTCTTTCTTTCTTTGTAAAGTAATAAAAATTAGAAACCTTTAATTATTATTTTAGAAAAAAAACTCACCTTTAATAATAACGGAATTAAAGGTTACTATTTTGAAAACTCTGTGATTTGTAAATACGTATAGTATTTAAACGCGTGCTGTTTACGGTTTTGAAAGCGAACACAGCCGTCAGCGACTAGCGAGGCGCGATACCAACTGTGCGTCGAACTGTGGTCTGACGGAAGACGGAGCCCGGTGGGGTACGAGATTGTAGAATCTGGTCTGATAAGCCGTGGGAGATAGAAACAACATCTCTCCATTCACGAACCGTGTAGAAACCACCTGATACACGATGGAAAGTCTTAATTGTATTATGGTTTACGGCGCACAATATGCACTTTCGTTGCATTATATATATTAAGAGCACCCATGCAGAGGTCTTGAGCGAAGTATGCTGGCTCAAAAATTACAATGAATATCTCGATTATTCGAAATCGATGTAGCTTTAATTCAATTCTTTCCATTACAGTTAGTGGAATATCAATATAACGACTTCATATATTTCATTTAAAAAAAAATCTTTTAAAAAAAAGACCATCTTTTTCAATAAGTGAAAATACAATATGAATGCCAATTAATTGCCAACACGGATCTACTACAGTAAATCAATTTGCTTCATTTATGTTGAAGCAGCCCAGAAAGTGAATAAAAATCAAGGTATAGCCTACCTTACCTAGTATTTAATGGAGCAGACTTTTACAAGCGCAGTTGGGTTAATTTTCATATAAATATTAAATTTAAACATCAAGAGATCGGAAAGCAGTTCTACTGGAAGGAACTAGAAAAAAAATGAAACCGATCATTACTTACTGTACAAATACATATTTGCCAAAATATGATAAATTCTACACAACATCTTTTCTTATCCTAGATTATGTAGTATCAATTGAAATTAATCACTCATATTTAAATATGAAAAATATTTTTAAAAATTGATAAATGTTTATTGCTTATGTCTACGTCATTAGAAAATAGTGACCTGTGCATTTATCCGTCCTTTTAGAGCTTTCTATTACCATACAACCTAAGATAATTTAAAATTACTTAAATTTCTCAATAATGGACGTCCTTCATCATCATGTTTAATTCACCCATTTGGTTCACGCTGGCTAAGCCTTACAATGCAATATATATGCATAGTTTCGATATATCAAGAACATAAAACAAGTTTATTTATACCACAGATCACATAATGCTATACTTATAATTATGTTTACTTGAACCCACGACCTCCGGATATACAGCCGTACCTATCCGTAACGAGGCAGTTGTATCGTTACATTTGGCAGTTTTTTCAGTTGTGTAATTTTTAACCGACTTAAAAAAGGAAGAGGTTTTATTATGTTCATACTTCCGACGAGGTCCTATTGTCCCCAAAGATCAAGATCATGATGGGTTACCAGGGAAATCAACTCTCGAGTTTTATAGGCACTCATAACATCTTTTGTATTTTTGTATTATATTTTCTAAAGCTGTTCAAGTTTTTGCGTATTATTATCATCATGTCATGAGGATGAGCTGATGATGGAAGGTAGAACTCTTTAACTTTTTTTATTAATGTCACATTTCAATTTTTTCGGTTGATGTTTACAATCGTTTGGCTGGACGATAACAATGGGAAGGGGTGGAGGGGAAGGGGAGATGCTGCCTATTATCTCTATACTACACCTATTACAAGGTAATACGTAGTTCCTGAGAAAATAAACTTTAGATGTAGCACTCGGCAGCCCAAAGAGTAAAGACTAAAGTAATATAATACCTATATAGGCCAGCCGCTGCCGCGGCACGCTCGCATCACTCGCTCGGCTCGTTACGTTCGTTGTGTAAAATATATAAAAAGAATAGGTGTACCTATTGTTCATTTAATGTTAAGAATTATTTATTTTAGCTCATTCCACGAAAAGGACGAAGTTTATACCTAGCTATTTATAATTAAAATTGCAAGGTATTTTTAAATATTGAACAACTAAATATATTTTTAAATTAATAGAGTACTTAACATATAGATCACATATTGTAATACTTATTAGTATATGATACTAAGCATATTATAATTAAGCAAATTATGTTACATAATTAATATTATCAATAATGGATTTGATTGAAAACAAATCTAATCTTTTTGCGTTTGAAAAATGACAAAAATCCAATTAAATAGGATAAAATATGATAAAATCATTAAATTGTTTTATAACTTACCACAAATAACGTATAACTAATAATTATGCTTTTTGTACCTATATACAAAAAATATCGGTAGGTAAGTAGATAGCACAGAAAAGATGATATTTTTACATATTTCATGGTACAAAGGTGTTGTTTGTCGCTTTGTTGTCTTTAGAATGATAATTTATCTTTGGTCGTAGATTATGTGAAAAGTTATAAGTCACAAAAAAGGGAAAAATTCTGAAAAGTATAAGAGAATGAAGTAAATAATTCATACCAATGCAGTCAAATACTTTTTTAATGTGAAGGTGAGGCTTGATTGGAACCTGTGACCGCAAATCAGTACATACTATAAATAAAATTGAAGTATCTGTTTTTATTTTCAAATTGACAGCATTTTACTAAATGCATAATATGAAAGTATTCGTCTAAGATCCGAAGTAAAGTCGACCTTTACCCATCTGTTTAATGGATGAAAATAATTTTATAAGTAATTTAGTATGTTAAAAATTATTAAAAAAATGGGTTGACTGAAAAAATCCTGGCCAGGCTATAATTAATTAATAATTTAAAAATCACTTTTTTTTATTTGTACCGATATGTTTAATGAAAAAATTGTACACCAACCGTAAGTACAAAGTCTATAGAGTATGCAAACGTAGGGTTGACTATATTTTTCCTGGCCTAACTATTGGGTTGACTGCTCCAAAGTATTGTTGTTCACTAGTCTATCGCTATCATTTTCTATTGCATGAGCTACTGACATGCGCACTCTATTACACCCTGCGGTCGCGCCGCGCGCAACTTCAACTCTGTCTTCGTCCATCGCACGAGAAATTTGTCTCGGAAGTCGGACCTCTTTGTCGCACGTTCGCAGTCGCTTATTGTACTTACGGTTGGTGTACAATTTTTTCATTAAACATATAAGTACAAACATAGCTGGGCATTAACTCGTTAATCCGTTAATCGTTAATTAACGAAGTTAAGATTTCGATTAACGATTAACTTTTAAGTTAACCTAAAAAAACTTAACGGACTCGTTAACTTCCGTTACATTTTCTCAAGTCCGTTAATCGTTAATCCAGTACCTACTCTTTACCAAGCACCACGTCGCATCGAGTAAAACGAAACCAGGTACCTAAGTAAAGTTTGGTAGGTAAGGTTGTCGGTGCGTGTTCACGTGCCGGGCGCCCGGTAAGCATCTGCATCAGTCTGAAAGTCATGACACCGTGTGGGCCTCCTGACCCAGTGAAACAGGACGAACTGCATCCACTTTCGCCAGGCTAGCCTCTGAGTTTACCAGTTGCTCCCTCCATCGCCGAATCATGGCCTCGTCATTTGGACGGGAGGGATCCCACATTGGAATTTTCCCAAGCGCACGCTCACTCACCCGAAACTGGTACACTTCGGCGAGTACTCCTGCCTGCGCCTGGAGTAGCCAGGGTGAAACGCCCGTCAGAAGGACACCGTGCGTCATCCCTTTATTGCCTTCACCGCCAGGGCTTGCTGCGTACTGCACAATTGGACCCCGTTCGGGACGGAGTGGGCGTCGATCCAAACGGGGGCACCATACAGTGCCATGGACCTCACAATCTCGAAACCGGCAAAGAGATTCAATGCCCCGGACATTCGACAAAAGCCTACCGAAAGTCGAGATGGCTTCCATCAGTATCGGGGTGAACTGAGAGAAATGAAAAAGGAACGTCCAGCGCCCGTCTAGGGCCAGAGAGAGGTGCCTCATGATAGCGAAGTGGCTCTTGTAGAGTCCCAAACGGCTGGGTATTGAAGGCGTTGAACTGAGCCTCTGAAAAGCCCGGTCCCGCCTTCTCGAAATGCTTTTAAGTTCCAGAACCCAAATCAACAAATTTTATTAGTAGTTCATTATTGTTGCAATGATATAAAAATACAATTTTAATCACGTGTTAACGGATTAACGATTAACGTTAACTTGCGTTAAATCTTTCGAAATGTAACGCTTTAACGTTTAACGAATTTAACTTTTTCAAGTAACGGATTAACGATTAACGAGTTAAGTATTTGGTTAACGGTGCCCAGCTATGAGTACAAATTAAAAAAATATATTTTTTTAATTATTAATTAATTATAGCCTGGCCAGGATTTTTTCAGTCAACCCATTTTTTTTATAATTTTTAACATACTAAATTTCTTATAAAATTATTTTCATCCATTAAACAGATGGGTGAAGGTCGATTTTACTTCGGATCCTCTACTATATATTATACGATACTTACATCAAAAAAGCAAATGTAACATTTTTTGTCTGTCTGTCTGTCTGTATGTCTGTTTGTTCCTGCAGACCTGCTAACCTGCTGAAACAGCTGAACCAACTTAATAGAGGTGGGGCGCAACGGCTTTTTGTAGGCTATTTTTAGGGGTGCTCGTTATTCTACATAGCTGAAAAATAGCCTGCTATTTATAAATAGCATGCTATTTATAATAACCAAATCGCCTATTATTTATAAGCAGAGGCAAGCGCTATAGCTATTTTTTAATTTATTTTTATTACATATAATATGACCACAACAAAGAGAATGTAATCACTATGGACAACAACTGCCGCGTTTGACACGTTCACTGCGTTCCACTAAACGCCCACAACGACCAAAATGCTCCTTTCGTCGTTCCACATAACGACCGCGGTCGTTGTGGTCGCGGCGAAAACGTCACTCATGACGTCATGACTTACGCTCACGCGAAGCTCGCGACGACCCATCTAAAAAGGTGGGTCGTCGTGATCGTTGAGAAAATTAGCGGCGTTTTCAAAAATCAAAAATGGCGACCGTGCTTACGTTATTTCATGCGGAAAGAAATATTTTAGTAGAAGTGAATGTTTCTGCAGTGGATGCTAAATATAATTATGTAAAACAAGCTTAGAAAAATTAATTGTTGTTTATAATTAATATACATGTATACATTTTTCCTTGATTGCCAATAATGTAACCTAACTTTAGAAATGAAAATTAACTTAGCCTTCTTCGTTTTCTTATTGAAAAAAATATTACATACGTTTAAAATTTCACTGATGAAAATTTTTAACAGAATTTTAAATGAACAACCCGGAACATCAACGTCTGCTGATCGTGCTGATGAAAATTTTCAATTTTCTAATGATGTCACGGATCATGTTATTGATGAAGAATTCCTCGATACAGCGGAATATTGAATATAAAATCCACTAATATTGAATATAAAAAATTAAATTATAATTTTTTTCAATATAAATCGATTTAAACAATAATTAATTAAGTTTATTTTCAAGGCTTACAGATTATAACCTAACCTCTTAAACAACCTAACCTCTTTTGCATTCTTTTTTTAACTCGCCGTTAGTATTATTTACCTCCACGCTCAAAACGCTCTATAATCCATTCCACTTGAGTTTACGACAGTAACGCTCACAAGCAAGCGGAACGGGAAAAACTACGGTCGTGAGCGTGATCGTTGTGAACGCTTAGTGGAACGTAGCATTCGTGCAAGCCGTATAATATTTTTGTCACGAGTCGTGTGCGCTAAATTATGCGAAATTATATAACGTATAAATATATTATAGCGTAAAAAATAATAGGCATTTTAAAAATAGCGTATTCTTATAACTCTTTATCAATATATAGCCGTTTCGCTCACCGCTACAGTTATAACACGTTATCAACAGTTTCGCCCACCTCTAGGCCAACAAGCTTAATTTCAGTACTCAGTAAGAACTTTAACGATTTGTGTGACAAGCTTCTAAGCTTCGCGTAAACGCCGCTGTACAGCATTGCTAAAAGAGAGAGAATAATATTATATCTTAGTTGCAAAGCACCCCAGTCTATTGTCACGCCACGGCCGCAAATGGAAACTATTGTCACGATAAGCCGACGTATCCCCACTACATTGATGCTGGATCTTCTTTCTAAGCCGTGGTTAAATCTATAGCTTAATAACAAACGGTAAAACCACGGACGGACCGTGGCATAGATGACTAATGACCGTGGTTCTCTAGGACGATGTAGGTATCACAAGTGGTTCTCAACAAAGACTAAAGAGAATGGTTCTCTCATGAACCTATACACTGTATGTAAATCCGTGGGTTCTCTATACGAGACCGTAATAATGACAACCGCTGTCATTGTCAAATAGTAATTAGGCTGCGGTTAATTAAGGTGACGTCATATTTGTATGACAATTGACAATTCACAATAATAATTGCAAGGTCAATACTGTTCCGTGATTTGATTTATTTGCTGTTGCTGTTATAGTTCGAGTGATTTGTTGCCGGTAGCCGGTAAACGGTACTCGCTCGGTAGACAGTTCGTAAACTGATTAAATTTACGACACGGTTTTTTACTTTTTTATTAACCCTACAAGCTATTTTGAATTATGTCTCATTTTAAATTAATATCGTCGACAAAAGCTTCCGATGTAATACCTGTTAATAAGTATGTATCCGAAAAAACTGGATTGACGGTAATAATAGCAAACGTCGAGGGTCCTTTGGTTAATGGATTTTTTTGTCTTGGTAAGTATGTATTTTAATTTCCATTTATTTCCTTGATATTGACATAGCAAAACATTTCTTAGTTTTAAATTATAATTTTAGCTACAGAGGCCCATGATGATGATGGCTTACCGCATACATTGGAGCATCTCATATTTTTGGGCTCAGAACGTTACCCTTACAAGGGTATCTTAGACTTGTTGGCTAACAGATGTATGGCACATGGTACGAACGCATGGACAGATACAGATCATACTTGTTACACTATCTATACAGCGGGTGATGCTGGTATGCTTACATTGTTGCCTATTTACCTTGATCATATCTTGAACCCAACTCTCACTGACCAGGGTTTTATAACTGAAGTTCATCACATTGATGGTGATGGAGAAGATGCAGGTGTTGTATATTGTGAAATGCAAGGACGAGAGAATACTTCTGATAGCAGGTCATATATTATGAAGTTTATATAAAGATATTATATTATAGTAAAATTAAATAGTTATATTCGAATTTGAAACAATATTGTTTATGTAATAGATGTGACCTGAGATTGCTGCGTGCAATGTACCCAAATAATGGATATTCTGCTGAAACTGGTGGTATAATGGAAAACTTGAGAAATTCTACAAACAACACTAAGGTAAATGACAATAACATTTGTATAGGTATATTTAATGTGTTATAATCCAAATGTAGGATCATACACAAACAAATATTAATTACATTCTTTTATTTTATATTATATAATGGTTATTATTTGAAGCAAAATTCGAGGCAAATATAATGATAAATTAACTATGAAAATCTGATAAGTCACATGGCTTATCAGATTTTGACGATGATACACATATTAATTGGATTTTGCCGCAGTCTGATAATAAGAATTCTGTACTGCTCTTTTTGACCGACTTCAAAAACTTCAATAGATACCTATTCAAAACAACTATCAATTTGTAAATATTATAATTATAATCAAAATATTAATTTGAAAGTTCATGCAAAGAGGACAAACCAGAAAGGGCATGTCATTCTTGACTGGCACTAACTCCAAAAATAACTTAGTTATAGAATTAAAGTATTATTTTTACTTATCAGTGTTAAGGTTTGCATAGTTTTAAGTTGTTTTTAACCGACTTCCGCAGGAGAGGAGGTTATTTTTATAACAACAGGCCAATTAAAATTTTTCAATAATTTTGACTAATTTCTATCATATTTAGTGTCATTTTCGTAATATTGGAGAATGAGATTAGATATCAGATCAATGATATCATCCACCAATTCGCTAAACGAGGATGAGCCCACTAATTTAATAATAAATTGATACTTGGAATAAATTTATGAACGCATTGATACTTGGAATAAATTTATGAATATGTTACAAAATAATAACATGTTTGCAGGTGCGAGATTTTCACAAAAAATTCTACAGAGCTGAAAACTTAACAATCATCTTAACAGGGCAGATTGAGGCTGAAGATGTTTTTAAGGCACTGGAAACCGTGGAGAAAGACATAATTGCAAAGGTGAATGCAATGTTATGCAGTACATAAGTGTAACCTTCTTAACTTTAGTAATAAGTTAACGCCGGATTCTCACGGCGCGTAATATGGTGCGTTCGATCCGCCAAATGTAGATAACTTCAAGGCGCGAGCACGCACTTCATTTAAGAAATCATGCAATCAGAAGATCCAAATGTGCGTGCCAAATTGCAGCTCAATTGGCCACTAGGAAGTGTTAAAGAGAGATTTAACTTCTATGTTTACACTGTAGCCTATAAGAACTTCACACTGTAGTCTAAATCTGTCTCATAAAAAAAATCATCGTATCTTATAACAAGCCTAACCAAATGCATCAAAAATGCAATATATCTCAAAATATTGCTAAAAATATTACTTATTATAAGTTTATATATTAATTAATTATTTATGTAATATATATTATTACATTTTTGTTAATGTTTTAAAAATTTAATTACCTTGGTGTTTCAGAGAGCGAAAGAGCCTTTAGAAGCATGGGTTAAGCCATGGCAAACAATCCCTCCACCACCCACATACGGGGAGCTGAGGGAACAGTGGCCTGCTGACACAGAAGATTGTGGGCAGGTACTGCAAATTACTATATATACTGCAAAAAAAAAAAAAAACTGAAAATAAAATTTTAGTGGGCTTATTTAAAAACAGGGTATTAAAAAAATTGTCAAAATGTTTTATATTTTTCAAGTACTTAATTTTTGATTGCATTGGCCTATTCACCATATGATTTAACCTGGTGTAACTCATAGAGAGGCTTCGCTCGCGCTAAATCTATAGTATATTATAGATATAAAATATTATAGCAAAATACAATTCACACTTACTAAAATTAAATAATAAAAAGATTAATAACGCCATCTACAAGAAATAATATTACGCAACATTTGATAAGTAAACTTACGGAATTATGATTTAAGAGTTTAGAACACATTATTATATTATTCTTTTTTAACAGTATTATAGGAATTAAATATTCTTTTTTATGTAGTAATATTTACTATAATATATATTGTATACACTTTTGTTGTCAGTGACGTTTCGCTAGAGTGGCAATATGGCGGCTTCGATTTGTCTGTCAGCATCAGTAGAATTAAATAAAATACTCGACAATCCGAATTTTTCGGATATATGTTTTCGAATCGAAATCTTTATTTTTGTATGTTTTATTATTCAGGTAAGGTTTCGATCGAGTCTACCGTTTCGAGAAATTATTAATACAGATGTGTGGTTGTATAAAGGTGTTATTCCCAAGGCGCCCTTGGTTTCATCGTCTTAAACTAGCTGAACGGTGGGTAATCACTACGATATGTCGTCTGCGCCTTGGACATGCATCTACACCTACTTACCTCGCTAAGATCAGGGTCAGGGACCATTCACTATGTGAATGTGGTCTTGACGAAGGTACTTCATCCCATATCCTTTTTAGCTGTCCTAAACTCCTCCATCCTATATATGATGTCCTTCCTTTAAAAGTCCCCCGTCCCATTAATGTCAACTGTTTGTTGATGTTTGTGTTTAGTCCTTTGTGTAAATTTTTATGTAAATATATTAAGTATAATAAAATTAAATTATAGACTAACATTTTATGTAATATAACTAACATATACTAACCAATTTTTTGTTGTGTGTTTGTGTAAATACTAACTGTGCTGTCTTTTGCTCTAGATTTAATAAGGATTTACTTCCCTTATACTATCATTATTTAAATAAACTTATTGACTCTATGTTACCGATCAATCTCCTTTGTGTCTTCTCCATTCTACGTGACATTGGTGAAATAATCTGTGCTCAACTGGCATGCTTTGAAGCCATTAACAAGAGAATTGAATTGAAGGTGTTATTCGGATGGCGCGGTCCGCTGCTGACGGAGGCGGCGTCGCAGAAGGAGCTGACGGGGTGCGCCGTGCTGCTGCGCTACCTGTGCGACACGGCCGCCGCGCCGCTGCAGCGCGCGCTCGTGGAGCGGGACGACGCGCTCGCCGGCGATGTCAGTAGCACACGGGTGCAGAGGGTGAGAGGCGAGGAGAACTATCTCTGTGATCAACAAGTGTCCCGAGAAAAGCGATATAGAATGGCGCTACTGTAGCAAGTGGGTGTTAAAGCTACACAGTTATCAGAGTAGAAAAGTAAGTTATTTTGGACCTACTGTAGCAAGTGGGTGTTAAAGCTACACAGTTAACAGAGTAGGGAAGTAAGTTATTTTGGATTAAGTAAATAGATGAGGTTTGGTATACTGAGTGCAGTTCCGTTAACTACTTCAGTCAGCCAAAAATTATAAAACTAGCCACTTGTTAACTTAAAAAAATATTTCAATGAATTCAACATGTCTGAGAGAACCTAACAAGTTTTTGAAAGATATAAGAAGTCCGCAAACACTCACTTCGCCAGCTTCGTGGACTATGGCCTGATTCCCCTAATATTGAAGGAAGGACGTTAAAAGGGCTAAATAGTAAATACATATAATAATAGTTTTCAACTGAGCGTACATCACATTTACAATTGATAAATTCGTAACCCTCCTTACTTATTGTAGCGCCATTCGGGTGGGTTGTTAAACTCTTATTTACGCTTACAGATGGACAATTTAACATCATATTTGCCATATACGATGGTTCTCTTTACCTCTAGCCTCTAAAGTACTACGA
Organism: Boloria selene; assembly: GCA_905231865.2. Classification (NCBI taxonomy): domain Eukaryota; kingdom Metazoa; phylum Arthropoda; class Insecta; order Lepidoptera; family Nymphalidae; genus Boloria; species Boloria selene. The sequence continues at coordinate 10,016,146 of HG993134.1, forward strand.
TACATAATATTATTCTTTGCTTCATAATGTGCATGTTTTGGCACACGATGACTTACCCGAAATTGACGTAAACTTCTATCGATATAAACGCAAGAAATATTTTAATTTATATTATAGTTACATACGCGTGTCGTCGCTGTATTTATTAACGGCGGTGTGAATCGTTAAAAAGTCACCGTGCGCCTAAGCCCTAGCTGATCCTCACTATAATGGTCGTTCTTGTAAAGACGTATCATGTTTACATTACACAATCTGGCTCAATTTACGATTCATTAATTATGAAGAAAACCTCTTACAGTACTGTCAAATAGATTGGAGTAAAATTACTTTGATCGTAATATTTTTACCAGACTGAGATGGGACCGAAAATGTAGTGTGAACGGGAACATAGTGAGGATCTGGCCTAAGTACGCAGTATGGAAGCTGCAATACTTTATTTAATTATACTTGAACAATTCTCATAACCATTAAGTTTAAATTTACTTTATTCAACTATAAAATAAACACTATAGAACATAAATTTTTACATTTCATCAAATGAATGAGAGATTTGTTTTAATTTTACTTCATTACCGCAATACTAAATACATACATCTTATTCTAATTCCAATCTGGTTTTCCTCTAAAGGTATCCTACAACATAAGAGAAAATTTAGCAACTCTCATCAAGATAGAGCTCGACAATGTGCCCATAGGGAAGTTAGAGTATGCTAGGGATCAAGCCCGCAAGACCTTGAAGGGTATGATTTCTGGTGAAGTAGCACTCGATATGGAACGGATGAAACGGCTGTTGAGGAAGCAGCTGAGGGAGAGCATGGCCAGCCTCGAGTCGGACCCGCATCACGCCGTTGCCTTCAGATGTATCGGTGATGCGCTATACTCCCAGAATGAACAAGATGTAAGGATCTATTACTACTCACTAATTAGGGCTCCGTACCGAAAGGGTAAAAACGGAACCCTATTACTAAGACTGCTGTGCGTCCATCTGTCTGTCACCAGGCTATATCTCATGAACCATGGTAGTTAGACAGTTGTAATTTTCACAGATGATATCATCGCTGAAGAATGAATACATCGTATGTCAAAAATTCATATTTTTTTTGTAAAAATCAAATGAAAATTACGTATTTTATATTACGGCGAAAAGCGTTAACCCAATACATGACTACTAGTGCCATATTTGGAGTAAAACGAAAAGCTCTTGTTTGAAAAACATTGACAAAATGAATCATTTTTTTTTTGATTCCTGTAAAACATACAAGGTTTTCATTCTACAGCGACGATATATTTCTGTTGCTGCTGCAACAACAAATACTAATAAAAACAGAATAAAATACATATTTAATGGGACTCCCATACAACAAACGTGTTTTTTTTGTTTTAATAGACATTGAAGAAAACCCTACGTTTTTTGCATAGATTTAAGCTGTTGGGAAAAAGTTAGCTGAACAGCTATCTTGGAGTTTGTTTGATTTTGATGTTAAAGGGATACCAATGGAATAACTTAAATACAATATAATATTTTATGATACTTAATAATTCATTTTCAGTTCATCTCTCGTGTAAATCCTCAACACACTTTACACGAGCTATTAGAAGAACATGAAGAATACTGGATTGGTTTGTTGCAAAAGTACTTTACGGACGATGTTGTTATAATCGTTGGCTCCCCGAGCATCGAACTGCAGACCAAGTAAGTTGAGAATACGATTAACAAAACTTCGCGACTCATTTTTATGTATTACAGCATGAAGTAGTTAACACTATTAATCAATTTTCATATTATGTACAAATGAGCTGTCGAAATGCAATACGCCTTATATAACAAATATATTTCGTACAATAATAGCAAACTGTGACGTCACAATTCACCAACTCTTACTATATTGTTATGTAAATAACTAAAAAATAAGAAATAATTTTAAAAAAAATTGAAATTCAGAATTTTAATAAGGTTTTTAAGGCTATAATAAAGTTTTTTAGAGATTCCTTTACAATTATATGTTTACGATGAATTTCGACTAAATTATGATTTTAGAATGGCGGAAGAAGAAAAAAAAAGAATAGAAGAACAAAGAGCGAAATTAGGTGAAAAAGGTCTAGCAGAGAAAGCAAAGCAACTGGACGAGGCGATGGAGTTCAATGAAGTAAATTTTATAAAACATATTTTTATTCAGAACTACATTTATTTTAAATCATTTAGGCAGCGCACATTGATGAAGCGAATCAATGGCCAAATCTATTTCTTTTTAAAGCAATTAAAAGGTCAACGGTAATGAAGCTTCCTATTAGTGAAAACATTTCTATCAAATACTCTTATATCGAAAACCTCTTGACGTATAAAGATGTTTGATTGGGAGGTAACTTATAGTTAGTGGACGTCCGCTAAAAACGGATTTTTCGGCAGGGCCGGATTAGGGACTTCTTATAGTAGTGTTATTATAGTAGTGTTAGTGAAGTGAAACTTCTTTAGAATCGTTGTGATTTCAACCTCGATGAAACGAAAAAATAAGTCCATAGTACCAGGCGCTCAGAGACGGGGAAGAGTAAGCCTTAATTTAAATTCAAGTTTTACTTCTGACATGTGAAGGTATTTTGTACACACGCACTTTTTTCTATATACTTATATGTATTGTGTTGGTAGCGTCCCCCGCCGGCGGGCACGCTGGCGGCGGTGCCGGTGCCGTCGTGCGAGCGGCTGCGCTGCCACGCGCTACGCAGCTGGCGCTCCGGAGACAGCTGCGAGCGCTTCGACCTCGCCTCCGTGCCGCTCTACACCAGGCTACACTCTCTTAGCACTAACTTTGTCTATGTGAGTATCTCTTCATCATCATCAGCCCTTTTTAACGTCCCACTACTGGGCACGGGCCTACCTCAGTACGAGGAGATCAGGCCATAGTCCACCGCGCTGGCCTAGTGCGTGTTGGCGGACTTCACATGTCTTTCGAAAACTTGCTAGGTTTTCTCAGACATGCATGTTTTCTCACAATGTTTTCCTTCACCGTAAGACAAGTGGTAATCGTGATAGAAATGATTCGCACATGAAAATATCAGAAGCGCGAGACCCGGTTTTGAACCCGCATCACTCGGTTATCCAAGCGAGCGCATTACCGTTGGGCTACCACTGTCGTGTATCTCTTACATGTGCCTAATGGTAGGTCCAGAGGACCAATTCCAGGAACAGCCTTTAGTGGAAAATTTGGAACTTTAAGATAGATCGCTAATCTTACACTCACAAACTCTCTAGATAGAGATCTAGATCTATACTTTGTCCATTTTATTAATGGTTTTTTGACAGCTCACGCCCACGAAGTTTCGTATTTAATGGTTAGCCATTAAAGTTAAAATGTCATACAAATAATATTGTACTTCATGGACGGCCCCCTTATTGCTGTGCCACACATAACGATTACTACGATTGTGCCACAGATTACAAATAATCGATAGAAATGAATGCTTATATGTAAATAAGGTGTAATATGCTATTTAATCAGGAAGACAAGAAAATTTTAAGGTTGAAACGAATAAATTAAGACATTAACATTATGTAAAATTTTACTTTCTTCATATTATAATCATACAAATAAAACAACTAAAATAGTTTAATTCTTTTTATTAACATGATTCGTCAGAATCATCATTTATATTAGATTAGTCCGATGAGGAGTCTTCAGTTATATTAATTATTAACTCTTGTGTGCATAAATTATCAAATGCAATGTCACGGTACAAATCAGACATTATGACTCTCTTAGTTCTCTCCACCACACTTGATTTTACGATAATAATATTTATTTTCATATTAATAATTATAAAAATAAATATTATTTTATATTTAAAAAAAATAAGGGATATCGATTATTACGTCCTTTTGACATCACTATAGCTTGTCAATCGGCAAGCTGTCAAAAACCATTAACAAAATGGACAAACTATGGCTGCGTTCCACTAAGCGCCCACAACGACCAAAATGCTCCTTTAGTCGTTCCACATAACGACCGCGGTCGTTGTGGTCGCGGCGAAAACGTCACTTATGACGTCATGACTTACGCTCACGCGAAGCTCGCGACGGCCCATATAAAAAGGTGGGTCGTCGTGATCGTTGAGAAAATTAGCGGCGTTTTCAAAAATCAAAAATGGCGACCATCTTACGTTATTTCATGCGGAAAGAAATATTTTAGTAGAAGTGAATGTTTCTGCAGCGGATGCTAAATACACCACTAATATTGAATATAAAAAATTAAATTATAAATTTTTTCAATAAGTATAAATCGATTTAAACAATAATTCATTAAGTTTATTTTCAAGGCTTACAGATTATTACCTAACCTCTTAAATCTTTTGCATTCTTTTTTTAACTCGCCGTTTGTATTATTTACCTCAACGCCCAAAACGCTCTAGAATCCATTCCACTTGAGTTTACGACAGTAACGCTCACAAGCAAGTGGAACGGGAAAAACTACGGTCATGAGCGTGCTCGTTGTGAACGCTTAGTGGCACGCAGCATATAGTGAGTAATGAATGTCATTCCACTTTGAGAGTGAAAGGGATAGAGATATTACTAAGCTTGCGCAATACTTCTGCTTTATAACATCTTTTGAACACATTGTGTGAGATAATCATCTGTAGTTAAAATAGAATATTCGTTAAAAAATATTAATATAAGTCATATAAAACATCACATCTGACATGAGTACAATTAATCAAAACATTTATATAGTATAAATTTTTCAATAAAATGAAAATTTATTATAAGCTCAGTTTTCTCTTACATAACACAGATTATAAATATAAATATTTTTAACTCAATTTCCAGATAAACCTAATCCTAGACACGTCACAAGTGGACCAAGTGACACGCAAGTGGCTCCCCATACAGATGAACGGGCTGGCGGAGTGCCCCGTGTGGAGGGACGGTGTCCTCATATCTCATGAGGAAGTCATATCCACAACGGAACAGCTCACTGTCACCTTCTCCAATGATATAGGCTTTGACCGCCCCGGCAACTTCTCTGTGGGACAGTTTGGGCACTTTGTTCATATTGAAACTAGGGTAAGAATTTAAGTTTGGAAATTTTTATATTGCTAAGACAATGTGAATGTATATAGTAGTATAAAGGGCGAATTTGTTCATTTTAATAGGTATTGGGTAATAGGATTTTGTAAATTTTAACTTTGCCTTGGTACAACAATGGTGAGTCTTTGAGTCAATAGGAGAGATAGTACTAAATGAATGTATGGGTCACATATATTTAGATCTATTTAGTCACTAAGTGAAATATTAATTTTATGAAAAATATTCGCAAAAGTGAAAATCGCAAAAAACTAATGCACTATCCAACAAACAGTCAAAAAAACTCACTTAAAACATTTTGTATATTGATGATATTTAATATTTTTAAAAGACAGTATGTGGCATTAAATAAACAGTATAATATTAAAATAAATACTTTATTATGTCTTATTTAAATATATCATTTATTTTTATATATTTCAGTGTGAACCAGAGGACTATGAAAAAGTAGTAGAACATCTATATGAAGTACTTTACATGCCAGAGATAACAAAAGAGCGACTGCTAGTGTTTGCTCAGAGAATGCTCAATGACGTAGCTCAGGTACAATACTATAAGGCTTTTAAAATTTTTTATTTATCGATCTTATTAAATAATTTTATATAGATTAATATGTTCTCATAGGTGAGAAGACATGGTAATAAAATGGCATACGACATCCTTCGAGACTCACTGTACAGTAAAGACAGCAACATGCACTGGTGTTCCGTCCTTAGACAACAGAAATTCCTCAAAGATCTCATAGAAAAGTTAAACGCAGGCGGTGACTCTGCAGAAGCAGCTATAAAGGAAGCTAAGGAGACTTTGAAAAATATAACACAACATCCTTGGCTTCATCTTGCCGCCGACTTAGAGAGGTACAATTTGAGTGCAGAACCGTGGAAGAAATTTGCAAGAGATGGTCAAGATACGCCTAAAGAGTGAGTTGTATTGTGTTTCCAGGAGTTTTTATTACGTGATTATAGCTCAATAAAAAAATTTAATTTAAGTTATGGCAAAATTAGATTTTAACTGAAATTTAATTGTAAACTTTTTGTTATGCTGATAAATTACTTTGTGAAAGATAGTTAGATCAATCTATAGTAGGGAAGCTAGAAGCATGTATATGATTAACAAAATTTGGATGAAACTTGTATGTAAATACAAGATGTATACTAGGGTGGCGCAAAACAATCGACTACTTTTTTGAATCTCGTGTGAAAGAATGTTAGTTTTGATGTTTTAAGAGCCCTCTCCAAAGGCTCAAGCTCAAAAAAAATGTATAAGAGGTCACTCCAAAAATAGAAAAATCAAAAATAGAATTTTATTTTTTTTTAATTTTTTTCCGTTATGGTATAATTTTATAGACCAACCAAAAATAAGTTTCTTCAGTTCAAAATTTAAATTTTGATAGGTCGCTTATATTTTTTTAATTTAATAGTGCTTTACTTTAGAATTTTTCGAGCGACCTTTTGATATTCAAATAAAAATTTCATACATTTTTTTTCTATTTAGTACAATAATCGATAAAAATACACTACGAGATGAATTTTAATTTGAATATTAAAAGGTCGCTCGAAAAAATCTAAATAAATTAAAAATTGGACCAACTACAGTTCTCGAGGCGTAAGCTCAGCTTTGCATTTATGTGAGTGGTAGCTAATAGCCAATAGCCGCGCATCAAAAACCAGTTCAAACAGGTTTAAACCAACTCGCAACGCTCCGTATCATTGTGCCTATCCGTACACTGCACTCACACAAATGCAAAGCTGAGCTTTTGAGTCTCGTGTGAAACAATGTTAGTTTTGATGAAGGCTCTTAGCCTTCTCCAAGGCGCAAGCTAAAAAAAATGTATAAGAGGTCGATCCAATTTTTTTAAAAATTTCAAAAATCGTTAAAAATAGAATTTTTGTTATTTTTAATTTTTTTTCGTTACGGTATAATTTTATAGATCAACCAAAAATAAGTTTCGAAAATTTTCAGTTCAAAATTTAAATTTTGAAAGGTCGCTCATATATATTTTTTAATTTATTAGTGCTTTACTTTAGATTTATTTAATTTAGATTAGCTTCGAAAAAATCTAAATTAAAAATTAAAATAAATAAAAATTGGACCAACTAAGTAAGTTGTATAAAGGCCGCAGCTGTACTGGGACGCGGAGCTGCTATCTGGCGCGGGCGGCGGCGCGGTGGTGGGCGTGGGCGGCGTGGAGTCCTGCTTCCTGGTGCAGGCGGGCGCCGGCCCGCGCGGGCCCGCGCTGCCGCACGCCGCGCCGCTCGCCGTCGCGCTCAACTACTTCACGCAGCTGGAGGTCAGTCACGATAGCTATATACGGATAGCGACTGTTAACTGGCAACCGGTCCTATCTCAATTTTAACAACTTTACAGGATGAAGAAAAAACTGTTTTGAGTCATTAATATAGCATCTAGTAAATTAAATAAATGTTATTAAAAAGAAAAATAGCATTATATGCTTCCTTAATATAAAAACGAGATAGGACAATATAAATCAACTTGGAACAAAAAATTGAGATAGGACCTGTTGCCAGTTCACAGTCGATATACAGTCATCGTAACAAAATATCATTTCCAGTGTTATATAATCCTGAACGTGTCTATTGATGATGATGACAAGACATCTAGCAGCTTTCTAATGATGACTTTTTTTAAATTTAACATATTACTAGCATTTCCTGCGATTCGCACGCGTTCTAAAGACCGGATTTTTTTCTGAGTCGCGCGGTATGGTACCGCGTAGAACTAATTAAAATGAAAGCCCGTCCTTCCCGTTTTTGTAACATTTTTAATTGATGCTCCGCTCCTATTGGTCGTAGCGTATTATAATATAGCCTATAGCCTTCCTCGATAAACTGACTATCCAATACAAAAAGAATTTTTCAAATCGAACCAGTAGTTCCTGAGATTAGCGCGTTCAACCAACCAAACAAACAAACAAACTCTTCTGCTTTATAACTACTAATTTCAATAAGATAATTTCAATTACTACTACTAATTTCAATAAGAAGTATTGTTTGCATGCAGGGTCCGATGTGGCGCCACATCCGCGGCTGCGGGCTGGCGTACAGCTACGGCGTGCGCGCCGCCCCCGCAGAGGCGCGCCTCGTGTTCTCGCTGTACCGCGCCACCAACGCCGTCGCCGCATACACCAAGGCCAAGAGCATTGTGGTAAGATAAGTTAATACCTGTTTGTAGAACATATCATATATAATAACTAGCAAACCCGGCCCGCTTCGCTGGGCCTAAGTTAAAATAAATTAAACAGTTTTTATATATATTTTAATAAAATAAAAATACTACTCCTTACAACATTTTGGCCACGCGCCATCTATAATCTAGAAATAGAAATACGGCGCCATCTACCGGATATCTGTGCAACTTAGATGCCAAACCGTCTATTAGGATTTTATAGAACTAACCGATAAATACACACTAAAATCGTATATTAAACATTTAATTTGAAATAAAATAATATTGTGACTATAAATTAAGATGTAAGCTATCCTATCTTTCAAGTTGGATCAAACTGCACACGGTGTGCAAATTTGATTAAAATCGTTTAAGTAGTTTAGGAGTCTATCGCGAACAACACAAAAGTGGGACATTATTACACACAGCGCCATCTAGTTCCGTGGTAAGCTGCGAAGGAAGCTTGTTTTACGGATACCAGATAGTTGATATACTACATATATAGGTTTAAATACGTACATATTATAAATATAAACAACCATGACTGGAGTACAAACATTCGAGTTTAACAAATGAATGCCTCCAGCGGGACTCAAACCCGCGACCGCTGGCGCAAGAATGTAGGGTCACTACAAAGTCATATGTTTTATTTAAATCGTTTATGATTCGATATTTGATTTGTGTGTCAGTCAGCTTTGTGAAGTCATTAAAATGATTCTTTTCGATCTGGTGGTAGACGGTGTGGTAGATGATGTGGTCATGATGTTCAGTAAGAAATTGTAACAATTTTTATGCTGAATTAAATATTTTGATTTGATTTGAATTGATTATTTATTATAGAATTCAGACGTATTGACACATTGTATGTAACAATAATAAATAATTACATTCAAAATTCTAAAATCTGCTACACAACAGATCTACTTTACCAGTTAATGATAGCTTTGTGATGGATTCACTATTGTACAATGCTTTGTGATATATTATAGTAGTATATCAATATATTCTGAAATAACAGATCTCTTTTTATAATATAAAGGCAGTTTATATTAAATTTAACATAAATAGAACTATTAATTGAAGTCTGCAACCAAAACTACTTTTCACACTTTTCCCAAAGGTACTTTTGGCCACTTAAAATTTTAACTGTAAAATAGACCGTAATACTACATTTATTACTTTTCAGGAAGAATATCTAGCAGATGGCAAGTTCGATGAAGATCTTTTCGCTTCAGCAAAAAGTACTGCCCTTTTCGAGGTGGTGGAGAACGAGAAGTGTCCCGCCGACGTCGTGAAGCAGTCGCTACTCAACTACGTGAGGCGCGCTGGGGAGACTTACAACAAGTATGTTTATGATTAGATCTACTAAGACTAGGTTTTCTACCTGAAATGTTAAAAGTCTTCTGAAGATTCTGGAGGAGCTTGGGTGGCAAGAGTGAATTTATAGAAATTTCCCACACACGCAATACCATACCATACAATACCATACCATACTATACAATACCATACCATACCATACCATACAATACCATACCATACCATACCTGAAATGTTTTGTTAGGTAAATAGATCTTGTTGCTAGATCTATACTAAGTTGACCACAACTCCATCATATATTGCATATTATTTGAAAATATATCTAATGAATAAATATAATATGCATGTAATCTGTACAATATTTAATTTATATTTACACTAATATTATAAAGAGGTTAGTTTATTATACATACTTACATAATAAAATATATTGTGCAGATTGCCTCAATCTGTGAAATCAAAATCTGATCTGATTTTGAATATGCTATAAAAATGTACATACTGTTAGAAACTATGATTTTTTAATGGCAACCCTAAATTCCAGGGACCTGGTGTGCGCGATCGCGGCGGTGACGCCGGGCGAGGCGCACGCGGCGGCGGCGCGCTGGCTGCCGGGACTGTTCGTGGAGTGCGCCGACATGGCCGTCGTGTGCCACCCCAGCAAGGTGGCAGACCTGCAGGCCGCCTTCCGCAGGTCAGTCACTGTAGAGGTGGGGCGCAACGGCTATTTTTAGGGGTGCTCGTTATTCTACATAGCTGAAAAAATAACCTGCTATTTATAAATAACATGTTATTTATAATAACCAAATCGCCTGTTATTTATTTCCAGAGGCAAGCGCTATAGATATTTTTTAATTTATTTTTATTACATATAATATGACCACAACAAAGAGAATGTAATCACTTTGGACGACAACTGCCGCGCTTGACACTTCGTGCTAGCCGTATATTTTTGTAACGAGTCGTGTGCGCTGAATTATGTGAAATTATATAACGTTTAAATATATTATAGCGTAAAAAATAATAGGCATTTTAAAAATAGCGTATTCTTATAACTCTTTATCAATATATAGCCGTTTCGCCCACCGCTACAGTTATAACACGTTATCAACCGATAGCAGTTTCGCCCACCTCTACGTGATAACTGAGTCTAGTGGCTAGCATGAACGGTCCTAGGTTCGAGTTCAGTTCAGGCCAAGCTCAGCACTGGAGTATTTGTCTAGAAATTCTCAATTATAACCCGGAGTTGGGACAATGAGTGCCTTGGGAGTGTTGAGTTGAGTTTGTTTTCTCCACACACTACCATAAACATTTATGTATAATAAATAAAAAATAGAAATTATCTTTTTCAAACTTCTTTCAGAACATGTACTAAATATGAAGGATTATTCGCACCTGACGGTTTTCAATTAATATATGTAGTACATTCAACATCGTGTTTAATGGTGATTGTGGTCTGGACTACTTCATGTCTATTGTATTATTTACAAAAAATCTTTCTTTTACAGAATTAATATCGAGTTGAACGCATACGAGTCCATGGAAGCATCACCTTTTAATAATTAAGTATAAAAGCATTTTGAGAAATGAAAATACAATACTATTTTTAAACTTAGTTTAAGTGTAATGATGTTATTATTTTAATTGCCTACTGATAATGTTCAATTTACAAAATGTTTTGTATTATATCGGTACACTTTACAAAAAACTGCTTGGCTGTGCCTTAACAAATATATAGCTGCATGTTGAAATTGTTTACTTTATACCAGAAAGTTGTTTTATTGCATTTATACTTGTTTATTTTCGGATAATAAAATAAAACTCTAATCGTTTTGATGATGTTATTTTAATCATCGTTTACCTTAAAACTAGGTCTATACAAAAAATATAACTTAAATATAGTCAGATATTTAGTGAACATCAATAAATCATCTCACAACCGCTGCAACATCTCCTATATAAATTCTAACCTTTTCATAGAACATCAATCCTAACGTTATATACCCATGAATATTTATGAACAGTTCTATCCGTTAACAAAATATTGAGAACAGAGGGTATTGACCACAGTTAACCAGTTTTCATGAAAGTAGTATCTGCCTTCTATTTGAGCTCCCCACTACAAAGCACCACATGCTAAAACACATTTATACAAACAAAAGTAGGTATTGTTAAGATTTTGATTTATTAATTTAATACTGGTTTTTTCATTTGCATTTGAAGTATTTCATTGTGTAAATATTGGCCTAAAAATTATAATTTTTAACTTTGCGATATCAATAAAATAGGCCCTTGACACCATCTCATCATACCTATACGTCACGTCTCTATAGAGCTTACTGAAATATACGATAAAACGTCACGATATAATTCACATTTATAATTTAATTATAATTAAATTACAGTAACTATAATTATATAATTGTACATGCAAAGATAAATTTAATATTTACACTTTATTTTTGTAAATATAACATTGAAGATTTTTCAAAGCTGCTATACAACATCTGACATGCATTTTGGAATGCATGCTAAAGCACCGATAGTAATATAAGTTAATCATATGGAATTTAATAAATATATCAGACCAATCATGTATAATAATCACATATATATGTGCATCTTATTGATGTATATAATAACGATTATTATAAAAATAATTTTGCCAAAATAAAACGAATTTAGTACTTTTTAATTTTCACATACTACATAAAATAGCTTCTAGCCTTAGTAATTTTAAAGATGTCCTCAATAAAACGACGATAATGCTACTTTTTAGTATTTTAAAGATTTGGTATAACATTAAAATTACCTAATCTTATATTATGCCACTAAGAACATCTAATAATTACAGATATCTATAAACGACGAATAACTTTAATAATTGTTATAAATAGATTATAATAGAAGAGGCGGCCCCATTTACATTAACATACCTTTTTTCCAACATAATAGAAAAATGTGATTTATTTGCTCACTATTTTATCGCCACCAAATATTCAGAAGTAACGAGACATTTTGAAATAAGTTAATACATAAACCATCAAATAATATCAGAACAAAAATCAAATGTGTTGATAGATAAGAGAATCCAAATGCCCTTTAAAATTGTCAACTTATATTATAAATATTTTAAACCAATAAGCATTGTGATGTAGATTGAAGCTTACAACAAGTTAATATCGTAAATGAAACCTTATAACGAATTACTGCTTAATATAAAAATATATTATGGAAACTTACGACATATCTCATAACAAAGGCAAAACAAAGTGAGGGTAAATTAAATTATACTTGCAATATATTTATAATAATTAACCTACGCTAATTATATGTAATTAGCCCTTATTAGTAACAAGTCAAGTGAGGTGATGTCTGTACAAGATGGAATGGTGAAGCTGCAACTGCTACACTGGGTAAATATTTCTTGTATCATATACCAATTATGGACAACTTCGAATAATTTAAGAATTTAAAATTCATATTTTATAGGCAATCCAAATTTAATTTGTTTTAATATATTCTTCTTTTGTAGAAGTTAAAACCTAACTTTGGTTTCCAACATTGCCTGGCAACAGCTACTAAAATTTTTGCGATTTATCTAACCGAATAATCTATACCAATAATGGATGTCACTGAATGTTTGTATTTTAAAATATTAATAATTAAACAATACATTTTTATACTTAGTAAGTATTGAAACAATAAGTATTGTATATAGTGAGGCATGTGCAATTATTGTAATGTAGGCACAATTCCTTAGTACTTTCTACTTCAGGTCACGGTTACGATCTGTACACAGTATGACTGTTGTATTATAGTAAATCTAATTGTTAAATAACGATAAAATAATAGTAGTAGCTAAATAGTCCATACGTTTTGTATATCAACTATTAATTTGTCCCCTCAACGCGGCCTCGCCGCACTGGCTACACTAAAGGCGCTTAGTAAGCCTCAAAATCTAATTTGTTCTTCGTCGTATCTCTTCACCTAATCGCTTATGAGCTTTATACGATATAACCTCCTCCTTTTTTGAAGTCGGTTAAAATACCATTTAACGTCATATTATACTTTAATCTAATGTCAGGACCAAATTGTGATTTACTTAACCCTATAAGTTAATCTTAATTACTTAAATTTTGTAGTTCTAATAACAAAATGGCTACCAATCACATGTTTATGTATCGTCAACTTGGTCCTGTGGAGCCGGATATTGCATATATGCAACCCTACATGATGGAGTTGGTGTCAATGGGCGGCGCGTGATTGCGCAACGCTTCTTGTATGTATTTGCTGATATTTCCTTCTGCGATGAGGTGGAAGTAGTATAAATGTTCGAATCCTTTCAGGGATATAGAGCGTAGTGCAGGTAGTCGCAGCAGTAGGGAAGCAAACCTGCCCTCCTCGGAGCTGTGCACTCGTCTACAATACTCATCCAAGCACGAGAACATCTGCAAAGTTTTACCAAAATATTATTTTTATGCATTACATTATCATGTAATGTATGTATGATGATAATAATAATAATTTATTTATATGTTAATATTTTGTATATACCTTCTCTCTTAGAACGTCGATGTCTTGACGGTTCTTTAGTCCTTTGACATCTGCAATTTTTAAGAATTAAAGTTTAGTTTGTTTTCTAGTCATAAAACTTTTAATTTTAAAAATATCCAAAAACTTATTTATAAAATTAATTTGTTTTTCTATATTATGGTTCCAAAGTAAGTTATGAATATTTCTATATATCTTACAAAATTATATTTTAAGTGTGGCATGCCCTATTCATTCGAATAAATTTGATTTTATAAAATAAATGCATATTTGTGGACTACTTTAAATTGAAACTACCACATGAGTGGATTGAGTCGGGGTCAAAACGTATAATCAAAAAATAAATAATAAAACTATCTCCAAGCCAACTAGCAAATATACTTTTACTAATAACTTGCAAACCCACTTCGCTGGGCGTAAGTTAAATTAAATTAAACGATTTTTATTACTTTCTAATAAAATAAAAGTAACTCAAGTTACTCCTTACAATATTAGCTATCTGCTAGTGAAATTCCCATAAAAATCAGTCCAACCATTTTAGAGATTAGCCAGAACAAACAGACAGGCAATTTAAAAAAAAATGTATTATTGATGTAAGTACTATATATTATTTCATATGCATTTAGTGAAAAGCTGTTAATTTGAAATTAAAAACTGACACTTTAATGTTATTTATATGTACTGATAATAATATTATTGTATAAGCAAGCATACCGGGGTTGAGCAGGATGATGGCCTTGAGCGCGACGTACTCGGCCTGGTCCATTCGCAGCGCGCGCATCTTCAGCGACAGCTCCGACAGCACGCGGTCGAAGATCTGTCCCACGCCCGCCTGCAGCGCGCTGTTGCGGTGCAGCGTCATGCCTGACACACGACACCACATCATCATCATCATCAGCCCTTATAACGTCCCACTGCTGGACACGGGCCTCCCTCAGTACGAGGGGATCAGGCCGTAGAACACCGCGCTAGCCTAGTACGAGTTGGCGGACTTCACATGTCTTTCGAAAACTTGCTAGGTTTTCTCAGACATGCAGGTTTCCTCACGATGTTTTCCTTCACCAGTTGTAACTGGTAATTACGTAAGAAATTATTCGCAAGCATTCGCATACATACGTGCGCCTAAGTGCTAAGTCATTATCTATCTGTAGGCAACTGCTAGGTATCAAAGTCGTCCATTGTAATAGAGTTAGTTACCACTTACCAGGCATAAGGCACATGAGCTGCGGGGGCGCGACGCTGCGCGTGCCGTCCATGTTCTCTCGTTCGTCTTCCAAGTACTGGAATTATATAACAAAAACTTCACTAAAGCTAAGAATTTGTTATTAATATGACTTATAATACTTTCTTAGGTTTACGCTAATATTTGACATTATAAATGAAACTATCTTTTCGGATTTTGTAGTAGCAGATTTGTATGGATTTTTGGTTTCCGACGTTTCGAATGCTTTACAGCTATCATGGTTCCGTGACATGGTCCAAATCCAAATAAATCCGCGACAAAATCCGGAAAGGTAGTTTTATTTATAATATGACTTATCTTAAAAAATATTGTAAGTAACAAATAATTTTATTTTATTTGTTTATTCATGTATAATAACTAGTGTTCATTTAAAAGTCATAATTGACTGATGTAAACTAAAAGTAAATGGAAAAAAGATGATAAATTTTAAAATAGACTATGTTTGTATTACTTATGTCTACTTTCTTGTTTTTTATTTATGAAAGAGACTATAAAAAAACTGAAGATAAATAAAGTAAACAGTTGCATTGTCTTTATCTTGGCACAAAATAAAGCTTTCTGGTAAAACAATTTAGCTGTCCAACTAAACATTGCCAAATTATTGTGCAATGAAAAATAAATATTTGGCTAAAATGGATTCATACCTATTTATAACAAAAAAAAATATGTCGACAACAAGTTTTTTTTTAAATTAGTTTTTTATTAATGTTATTAATAATACATATATATGTTGTATATATAATGTATCGATTTTTTATTTACTTCTCATTAATTATACAATTTCTATACCTACACTAAATATTAACTATATGTTTGTATCATATTATAAAACGAAAATAAAATAAACTACGTACTTCTATTGAGCGCCAAGCGATGGCAAACAGTAGGAGTTCGTTCCAAGAGGCCTTGATGAGCAGCACTTGATCCTCGAGCACCAGCTGACTGAAGTGTGGAATGTCGCGCGCCCAAACTACCAGTGCCGCGATCTGCTTATTACCTGGAATTACGCAATATTACTTATTAATAATTTAGCGGTTTTTTATATCCTTTGAAAAATCTATCTATTCATTATATACATACATATATAAGTATAAAAAGACATGATAGTTTTTGGGCTAAAACCCACGGCGGATTTTTTTCATCACAATCCAATAGGATCGCAGGACTTGCGGACTCTACGATTGAAAATATTTGGATTACGAGTTATCTTTGTATATAGACTTTTTTAAACTGAAATGAATGAAATTACTAAATTTTTTATATCGCCATCAGAAAATATCGCTAACTGATATTTATATGAAATGCACTTTTTAAAGGATAAGGTAAATCAACAAAAATTGGCCTCTTCCCCTTCGAGTATATTACCTTCAAACAAGACCTTTACTAACTATAACTTTGTCAATAATACAGAATAGGTATAGTTTGTGTTTGTGTTCGTACTGACTTGTACAGGAAAAACTTCCATTCTTCTATTTCTTATTAGTTTTATTATCGTTTGTAGGCCTTCAGTCTTCAATGGAGAATTTGAACGGAAAGGATACGTAGTCTCTAATTTTTGTAAATATTTTGAGCTATTGACTGGTTTAATAAATCAAATCTCGTCAAACAATCTTAGCAAAATACATTTTTACATATTAAATACCTTGGAAAATTTTAAAACAAACCAATTTCAACATGATGCAATAAAAGCGCTCGTCGACAAAAACAATTTTACATATCACAAATATATTACATCAGCTCTTGTTTTTTTCACTATCAAATAAAAACTTGTCCTCACAATTCAGATTATAATTACTAATTAAAACATAATTGATACAAATTGAATTAATCGGTTCGTTTCGCATATAATATACGAAATGTGTAATTGTGTAAGGAAGATAAAAAACTCCATTAAAACTAACATGAGCTTGAGTTTAAAAGTAATGTAGAGTCACCAATTTGAACCGTTTAAGTATACTTTATAACACCTTTATATTAAAAGAACTGACTGAAATAAAAATATATAATCAACGTTTTATCTCAATTCCTAGTAAAATGTAAATTATTCAACAAACAATTAATATGTTAATTAACAGCTAAGTTGTTAATTTTAAATCATTTAATGAAAAGAAGTTAGAATACAAATATTTAATTAACATGGCACTAAAAACAAAAAGTTCATTAAACATACAAAACATAGCTTATGAATCCCTTTAATAACAAAAATGAAAACCGACTTCAAAACGCTACAAATCGAAACTAAAAAGAAAAAATAATAATTTTAATTACTTAGTTATTGTTGGAGTCGGTGCCAGCCAAGGAGATTGTATTAGGATTATTTTGCTTTGGCTGGCACCGACTCCAACAATAACTAAGTAATTAAAATTATTTTTTTTTCTTTTTAGTTTCGATTTGTAGCGTTTTGAAGTCGGTTTTCATTTTTGTTAAAAAATAATTTATTTTAAATTTTTTTGTGGAAATTATTATGTTTAAATAAAATATTGGAAGGCTAACTAAACTACTGCTCCAATAAGTCAGCGAAGTTTTGAAATGAACGACAATAGTCAATCGAGATTTTTCCACGTCTATTTTTCCACGTAACTCGTAGACGTTAATAAGATTTACCTTCTATTATCAATCCACCTAATATCCTGAAGGAGTACGACTATCAGTTCATAAGTACGTATAATATTAAAAGAATTTTCTTTCAACTCCTAACCGTTGAGGATATATACCTTACATCATCACAAATTCTTGAACAGCTTTAGAAAATATATGAAAAAGGTAATCAGTGCCGATAAAATTTAAGGGTTGCCCTCGATTTCTCTAGGATCCCATCATCAGATGCTGACTTGGTGACAATGAGAACATCTTGAATGTATACCCTACCGAACAAAAAAGAAATTTTTAAAATCGGCCCACAATTCACGGAGAAATCGGTGAAAACACATAAAAAACAACTGTTGAGGAATTTTACCTTCCATCATCAGCTCATCCACATGAGATGATGATTTTCATACGTAAAAGCTTTATCGGGTTTAGAAAATATATCAAAAACATAATAGGTGCCTGTAAATTTTGAGAGTTGCCTTCGATTTCCCTGGGATCCCATCATCAGATCCTGACTTGGTGACAATGGGACCACCTCGGAACTATACCCTACCAATCAAAAGAAAAATTTTTGAAATCGGCCCACAGACGGCGGAGCAATCGGTGAACATACATAAAAAAAAAAAAATACATACAACGGAACATATAACCTCCTCCTTTTTATTTGATTTTTTTTTGAAGTCGGTTAAAAAATTGAATTTTCATCTTACTATGAATTATATTTTTACCCGTAATGTGAAATATACATTTATTTTTGACTGCTTCTTTATTTGTCAGATACATATCAAAAGTAATTTTCCTATGTTAATCACATACGAGTAATATCATAGCCAAGCCAACTTTATATCAATTCAAACAACGTGTATAAAATAAATACTTGACAAATGTACGCCAAGACGATTCTATGTGTATTTACATACTTTATTTTTTGGGCCTTATAAACAATGTTTCAACTTTTATCCATCAGAATGCGAAGAAAATTACAGTGTAATGGAACCTTATCTATGCACGTATAGGTTATTAGTGTTCGGAGATTTGAATTAAACATTTACCATGAATTGAGGGCGAATAGTATGTAGGCCCTTTATCAAACATAAAAGGTCACATAAAATTTCTAGAATAAAATAATTGCTTATATCAATGTCATACTTTTATTATTTACCTACATATATTTAATTCAAAAAGGTATACTGAAGGTGTTTGTTTAAAACAAGATAAATCCACATTCCAAACTGCTTATACCTAATTATGCATAATATTAAATTCGGTACATTGCTTGGTAAATATTTATCAAATATGTTTTCATATTAGTATTTTGTTATTGAATTTAAATCAAGACTTTCTTGTTTTATTTATAAAATTAAGAACAAAAATAAAATTGAAATTCAATACTCTTAGTGTTTAAACAATCGATGACTGTTATTTGGATTCAACTAAAATAAGAATATGACATAAGCATGCTCCTTTAAATTATCATACATTTATGAAACCTAATACTTGTGTTGTTTAAGGACAATCATATTTTTTCTGTGAATTTTACCGCCCGTGTTAATTTACAAAGGATTTTTGCTGCGCATAAGAATCACTTTGTTAAAAAAATATCGAATAATTAATTTAAATTAACATAACGAGATATAACTTACAATTTTTGCTAAATTTTCCAAAATGATAAGATAACATACATATTTTAAGAGGTTAGGTTAGTTGAGTAGAGTTGAGGGATAGAAATAAGATTTCGTTATTTACCTATCTGACATAGGCTAGAGACGGGTGCACGGTACCGGGGTGGCACGCCGGTTTCAGGTCCCACACGCAAAAATTGAAATTCTTCACTTGGATCCGCCACAAGGGACTCCATTTCTAGAAGTCGTTCGATTGACAGCTCCTGAAAATATATTTTATATAATACACTATACTGCCATAATAATTGTAACATAACTACATGTTTACATATCAATACATATTATAAAACAAAGTTATCCGATTCCAACGATTTTAATGCTGTTTTTTTCTAAGGGATAGGTAGAATGGTTCTCGAGGAAGGTTTTATAGTAGAAGTTTTTTGTATACATTTGCTAGCGGAACCTGCGGCTTTGCACGCGATCTAATAAAAGCCTAACTGGTCAAATTTCAACATTAAATATTATTCGGAAAATCTTATTGAAATAATCATTATTACCGATGCAGAGGCGAAATCTATAGCTTTTAGAATGTTTGTCTGTTCGTCACCACGAGAAAACCACTTGATAGATTATCCGGGTCAGCATATACTATTATGTGATCTGTGACGTTACTTTTTACAGCGGAAAAATATCTTATCTCTGAGAAATGTATACTACTGTGTTAAAACATACCTAGTTAATTATATTTTTGTGATTCATCTAGGATAAATGTATATACCTAAAATACTTATTTACTTACGTCTATATAGGCAGAGTATATTTTTAGGTTACTAAATATAATATCAAATAACTAACAAGGTAAAACAGAGCAACTTTAACATCAACTACGTAATAGGTATTATACTTTGTACTTTGAAGGACGTAGTGTCAAGGCTATAGAATAAATTATACTTATAATCTTGATACAATTAACGAAGTGAAATTAATAAGTCATATAAGTACCTACCCCATATAAAGTAAGTTTTTTATTACTTTCATATAGAATAAAGAAAACCTTAAACAAACTAACTTGCTGTATAATATGTTTACTTATAATAGTTGATATTTAAATGTAACATGACAAGAGGACGTGATGAGCCAAATCTCTACATTTATTTACATACAAAATACATATTTGTAATTTGCCTTACTTTTACCTATATGGCTAGAAAAAAAATATACATGCTTAGTTTACGCTTAGACTTCATTTCGCAAAAATCATAATAATAAAATATGATTGCATAATAATAACAATTTCCTTACTAAAAATACTGTTTTCCACTAGGTATTGTTGTGAAAAGAGGATAGCCGATATTCCTGTATCCACCGTTATTACTCTAAGCCTATATAGTCTATACCTACTATTTATCTCAACGTCAGAATAATGTATCTTTGTTATTTATATATACCCAGTGAGAAGATGATAAATGAGTTAATAAATAAGAGTATTCCGTTTAATATAATATACTATATTCTCTTGTATAAATTGTTGTGGCTTTAGAAATAAATTTACATAAAAATTACGTAATTCATTTCTTTGCTTAACCGATAATATAAAAGATTTACCTCACGTTTTAAAACGCTTAGGTATAAAAATATGACCTCTGGACGTCTAACCCTCCAATAGAAATGTAGCATTCCACACATTCATTAGTAATTATACGATATATTTTATAGCTAGCATCGTTTATATATGGGTAATGGGCGTCTGTGTTATTGATTGTTTTTACTAGTGGCTGCGGTATAGCCACTTGAATTTAATATCACTTGGTATTTTATCATCGTGTTCTTTATATATATTTTTCTATTACATATAATTATGATTTACGTATACTATAAGTACTTAAAATTAAGGGTTTGTGTTTACGATTACTTTTTATATTTAGTTTTTCATAATGTAATGTATATTACATTATGAAAAACTAAAATATGTATCTATGTAGAGTCCAATTGTATTACAAGGAGTATGTTTTGAAATAATATTAATTTTACAGCAATACTGAATATAAAAGTTTTACAGATTTTAAATAAATACCATTTATCTCATATTCTTTACAATTTACACTTTAATTTAATACATACATTTTTAAAGTGCGAATGCTTACGCTACAACATAATAGTTACTAATCCAATCTGATAAACTAGACGCCATTTAAACATCCCCGGAAGCAGGCAGCTGGCAGCTGGTCTAACAAAAGGTGTGAGTTTAGACACGTCGCGCATATTTAGGCGTTGTATTTGATAACATCACATCAATGACCTCGTTTAAACAATCATAAAAAATATGGGACAAAGGGACAATGGGAAAGTATGAAGTATAGGTTATTATTAAATAAATTGCACTGAGATTGAAGTCCTAAATAAATAGAGTTTAATTTGGAAAATGACTTTTGCGTATGAATAAAGTTATAAAGCTTTGTTATTTTGCTAAAAGATAACTCACAACCAATTAATATTCATGTAGTCTAAATAAATTTGATAGGCAAGTTATAAACAAGGAAATTTGCACGAGTCGCCCCTTACAAATTATTTTTAGTAGAGTCATTTGCCTAATTACGTACCATCGTTTATTTGGTTATTATCAACGCTACTTAGTAAATGTCCTATATCTTTTTTTTAAGTAAAAATTTATTTATTAATTCTAGTAAATGAATAAGTATTTTTATCTGCAATAAAAAAGAAAGTGCCTGATTTTAAAGTATATAATCTTATACTTTCTAAGATTTACGAGAGTATTTTTCTTTTCGGATTTATTTTGATTTTTGGTTCCCGACGCGACGTTTCCAATGCTTTATACGATCATAGTCGCGGAAGAGACTAAGCTTTTAGAGATCAAAGGCAATATATTTTCTGTGTAGGTGTTACATACCTACTATTACAGACGCATTACATTATCAAAATGCATTATAAAAATAGAGAAATGGCATCTAAAATATCTTTATTAGTGAAAATTTTATTTTTAAAGATTATAGCTTATAATTTGAATAAGTTTTAGTATTAAATGTGGAGTAATTATTTATTTAATTTTAGCAATCATTGTTATAATCAGTGCGAATCATTTCAATCATGATTACCACTTGTCTTACGGTGCAGGAAAACATCGTGAGGAAACCTGCATGTCTGAGAAAAACCTAGCAAGTTTTCGAAAGGTATGTAAATTCCGCCCCAACACGCACTAGGCCAGCGCGGTGGACTATGGCCTGATCCCCCACTAAAATATTTATTTTAATGGAAGTATTAATCTTGATTCTTTACTAATCCTCATATTATGTTTAAATCAATAAATAAACCTAAAATTAAACAATAAAAATATTAGTCACTACCATTGACGACAAGACAATAACAAATAAAAATGCATTAAAAATATAGCATATATTTTATATCTTTCCATGTGCTAATAAATAAAGAAAACTCACTAGCCTCACACAAATTAAGTATATTCTGAACTATATATTGAATTGTAAATAAGAAGATTTTACCTGGACTGAGCTGCTCGGGTGCGCGTCCTCCGCGCCTCGTGCGGCCCTTTGCCTTTCCTCCTGCACCGCCTCTCGCTTCATCCCGCATGCGAGACATTTTTGATAGCGGCAATATTGACAACGGTTTCTCTGACGCTTGTCGATTATACAATTCCTTTCTTCACGACATGCATAAGTGAGGTCTTTTCGTACAGTCCGTTTGAAGAAACCCTTACAACCTTCGCAACTGTAAGTGGAATTGACTTATGATTTACTCAACTCTAAAGAGTTTTTTTTTTAGTGAACCTTGACTGGTTCAGCAGAAACACCAGAACAAAATAAAAATAAAAAACAATGAGTTTACTTAGTATTAATTTTCGTTCTAGCATTACATCCTACAATATTATACATACTGATGCTATTATATAACAGATAAATATACCTATCATGTAAAGTATAGGTGCTGATGTGATGAACCCTTACATGACCATGAGGTTTGATACAAACCTTGTATTTCAATTTTATTCTTTGTTAATTGATATAAAAATTGTAATTTTGAAATAACATTATACATACATTTAATCCACATTTCTCAAATATACAAAGAATGTCTCATCACTACATAGTATAAAACAAAGTCGCCTTTTCTGTCCCTATATCCCTATGTGCGCTTAAATCTTTAAAACTACGCAACGGATTTTGATGCGGTTTTTTCCAATAGATAGAGTGATTCAAGAGGAAGGTTTATATGTATAACTAGCGGATCCCGCGGCTTTGCCTGTGTTAAATCTAGGGAAGAGCCCGAGCGAAGCGAGGGCGAGTCGCTAGTCTAATATAAAGCTCTCAATCACCCGTACTCGATAAGAAGAGAAATACGTATATTAATATCACAATGGGCGAAGATATTATATATCTCACACATAATAAAACTTAGCCGATTTTTTATAACAAGAGATTTTCAATTCGATAGAATTTTCTTTTTATAATATTTGTATTAATCTATACGATGGTATACATATAATAAAATTTTAACTTAGTCGAATCTGTACATCAAATATTATTCATTAAGAGGCCAAATCTATACTTTTTTAAGGGCCGAGAAAGAACCGCTGGACAGATTAAAATGAAAATCGGTATGTGATTGCTGGTTACCCGGGCCAACATATAGGATACTTTTTACTGCGGGAAAATATCCTATTTCGGAGATATCTATAGGTACAAACAGTTAAAACGTAAAACGTAGGGACGAACTCGAGGCCCAAGCCCAGCAAGGTGAAGTCATTAGTCATTAATTTTGCAAATAATAACATTGTAACTGAAATGTGAATGTTGACATAATTTAAGTATAGAAAATAGCTCCTCTATTATACCTATTTAGTTCAAAATAAAATTTGCAGTGAAACTGAAAACTGACAGTGAGTACTTTACAGGTTTTTTCTTTTCTCCAGATAAAAACGAGCTGTTTACTGTATGTAACGAATATATTGACATAGTTAATACTTAATAGGTAATAACAGCAAATAAACAACATATAACCGAATTTGGTCTGCCTAATTTTTGTAACCTACTGATAAAAAAATGTCTTCTAAACTTTGTTAATTAAACCCATTTTACGGGTGAAAAAGAATAACCTGGCGAAGTCAAGGCAGGCTGCAAGTTATATAAAATTATAAATATTTCGACATAAAACCGTTTTTACTGAAATGACGTCAACCATAAAGATGGCGAGCTTATTTTAAAATTATGTTCAATTGTCGGTGCCAAATATGGTTAACATTGTATTCGCTACCTGACAAAGAAATTTATTTCAGAAATCCAAAAAGTTTTCTTCATAATTGAATTAATTGGTTTTGAATAAACGTACAAATCTACTATCATTATTGTCTTAAATATCAGAGTATAATAATATCACACACTCCAAATGTAATATTTTGCATAATGATATAATACATATTTACTAAGGAGAATCAAACTAATTACTAAAGTACATATTAAGTATATTTAATTTAACTTATTAATCCCATATTAATAATAAAAAATGCGAAAGTTTGAGCGGATGGATGTTTGTTACTCAATCAGGCCAAAACGGCTGAACGAATCTGGATGAAATATACAGAGATAGAATTAAAATATTAAAACATACGGTTTCCGGGATGTCTATACTAATCGCTAAAATGTGCATGGAGTTAGTTACATGTACATTTTATTAGTTATTATATAAAATCACATTAAATTCGCCAGCCATTATTTTAGCACAAAGAAAAATGAAAGTGATTGCTTAGTTGAGAAATACAAGATGTATGTAGGTACCTATATCGTCTTCCATTCTGAGTAATCACGAACGAATGAGTCGCAAGAAAGTGCGCACTTAAGCAATTCCCTCTACTAAGTCATTAATAACGTTATTGCTCTACGAAGATGACACGAATCACCTTAGGTACGTATGTGACCAATACCAATAATGCTATAACCTGCTACTTTGAGCGTATAAATGTTCTAAAATGTTTACATCTCATTCTGTAAAACTATAAGATCTCTATGAATGCAATAACATAATATTATATTTGAATCTCCTACATATCGTATACGGTATATACAAAGGTGCACCTATACGCATAGATAGCTGTTGATAAGCTTATACAATGTGATAAACGATATTTCAAAGTCATATAAAGGAAAGTGAAAGTCACAATACAGTTAAATGCTTTTATCATAAGCGATAAAAGTATCAAAGGCTATCATCATTTTTATGTAAAATTCAAAACTTATTTTTAAAGAGCAAACATTTTTAGAGTTCTGTAAGTAAGCAACGGCAAAAAATAGAACAGATGTCTCACTTCTGATTGTTTAATTTTTTTTAATACCTTCATTATTATTAAAAGAGTGATTTCTTATATATAAGCCGCATACATGTAACTGACAAACGAAACAAATTTTAGGACATTTAGATAAGCTTGTAGGTTATCAATGGATAGGTTCGTCTTTAAAAGTGAAATTGAAGAAATATTTGCTGACTTGTAAGCTTTTTAAGAGTGTTACAAATTGTTACTCCATATCACAGTAGTAATTGGTTTTCATAGTATTTTTGAGGAAATAAACTTAATTTGCTAATTTAATATAAAATATTCTATTTAAAGATTTAAAAGCTTGGTTTGCTCTGCAGCATTATTTATAAAATAATTAATCAATGTTATTCAATATATTGAACACTAAAAATCATAAATGTACGTCTTTAAAAGAATTCACATTATATAAAGAGAAGATAAGGTCATACTCGTACATAAATATATTACACAAACTCTTTTCTTGCTTGTAGCTTCCTAGTTAATCTGATAATGTTATTTTTTGTGTTGAACATGCACATTGCATACGCAGTCTGGGGATAAGTGCATAAGCAATAATACCACTTTCACCTTGTCATTTTTAAAGACTTTATAGTTATACAATAAAAATTATATATTTACAGTCATTGAGATTTCGCGGTTTAAAGTAAAGTATCCAGCATCCACAGCATACATTATGCATCGAGTAAAAAAAGGTATATTTTCAAAGTGAAAAGTTTCTTACCGAGACTATAAAATGAAAAGACAAAACCAATTTGGAACCAGTTCCGATCCAGATATTTAAGGAACACTTAAAATATAACATAATATGTATTAAAGTGAAACAGTCTCATGACTGTTTCACTTTAATACATATTATGTATCGATACATATTATAAAGCAAAGTGCGCGTCCGTCTGTCTGTTCGCGATAAATTCAAAACTATTGCACCGATTTTCATGCTCTTTTCACCAATGGATAAAGTGGTTCTCGAGGAAGGGTTTACTTTATAATTTGTTAAGTTTTTGTATAAATTTATTAGTGGAACCCGCGGCTTCGCTCGCGCTAAACCTAGGGACGACCCCGAGCGGAGCGAAGGCAAGTCGCTAGTATAAGACTTAAGAGTCGAAGCTTTATACAGGAAAGCCAAAAGTTCATAGTTGCTATTCAAAATTCAACATTGTTGTTTCGGATCGATACAATTGACTATATACATAGAATAAACTTTAGAATACCTAATGCTATAAAGGCAAGGCTGTAATAAATAAATATAAATTTTATTTAAATTACTTTTAAAATGTTGTACATACAAATATACCTAAATATACTTTGAATGTTTGATGTTTGCTGTGTAATAATATACGTATAAATAGGAGGTCGCTATTGAATTTTATAAAACCGTGGGTAACGTGAGCGCCAAAAGATTAATTCATAAGTATGTACTATGTAAATCCAGTTAGGCGAAATCAGTTTATACCCATGATCGATTTACCTGCCCTCGTCTGAATAATTTTCAACCTAACGTATATTCAAGGTGAAAATGAGACATTTTGTCTCATGTATGACATTATAGCCGGTCGGCGATCGATAGAATTGTAAATTGTTCCACTAATACAATATGAGTTCATATTATACAAAGGTGGAATAGTACAGAACGTATACACGTCGCCTCCCACGCATTAGAAGCTGTAATAAACTGTTGAAACCGTTTGAACACGAAAGAATAATTTAATTTTGCGATATTTATTTATCAACCGACAGTGACATAGAGCGTACTAACAACCTATATAAAAAAATATTAAGTATACTCTAGCTGTACAGAATCTACGTAGATAGATACATGTACCTATATAGCTAGTGTGTCGCTGCTGTCTAGAAGTCTAGACAGGGCTATACGTACTTATAGAAGTTATATACTATTTCAGCAGTAGAGCATTTAGAGTGTAAACCATTAACTTTATTATAACTCGTAGAGTATTTTTTAATTTAATGTAAAATACACATAAATATATTTGAAACTAAATCAAAATAAATGAAATAAAATTAATTGATATATAAACAGATCGTTGTTGAATTGTATGTGTAAGTTTTTTCAGAATATATGTGTAAAAAAATATTCGGACGTAAAAAAGTAACTAGTCTAATGAGAAAAATCCATAATATAATTTATTTATTGGCATTTTTTCTTATAGGACCTGTAATTAGCCAGTTGATTATACGAGTAGCTTTAATATATCACTAGATTTTTCACGCGTCTCGTACGCGTATAAGGCGCGTTACGTTTTGCCGTTTATGTTTATAAATATATTTTTTTCTTTTCTGATATTTTATATAGGTATTCCATCAATTAGCACCTACCTATTCACAATTATTTATAACATAATTTCATAATAAAAAAACAGTTACCTATACACTCCATAATGTTTTCCTGATGCTCTATCACCACATATGGAGCACAGGTGCTTGGAACCGCTGAGCGGATGATTGGGAGGGAAATTCCTCATAGAAGGAGGGGAGGTAGCGTCTTCACGCATGCCGTCTAGCATTGCTGTGTCCGGTTTCATCTCCGGCGGAGACATTGGCGACATAAACCCCGCTTCGATGTTCAGCCCTGAAAAACCGTTTGCTCTTAGAATTATGTTATATTAACATGTTTTCACAAAATCAACTGTAGGCTTAGAGAAAACCTAATATATTTTTATTAAGTTACAATGACAATAAAGTGATATTTTAATTTAAAATAATTTTCTATAATTATAAATGTTATATCGATACTACCGATCTATGCTGTACAATGTACATCACGATAAATAATGGCAATGGCAGAAAATAAACCGATATGTCGATGAATCAGAAAAACCCGATCAAACCGGTCCATAGCTTCGAGGACTCAGCTTCGTGGTCGAGTAAAAATAAGTAAACCGGCATCCCTCTATATAAAATTACAATGTAATATTCTATTTTTAATACTAAGGGTTTACCCTGGATTCCTTTTCTTAACCGTAGTTCTTTTTTTAAAATGAAAATAGCCTAAGCTCCTCCTGATAACATAAGCTATCTGCCAGTAAAGTTCCGTTAAAATTAGTCCAGTTGTTTCGGAGATTAACTGGAACAAACGAACAGACTGACGGACGGAAAATTTTAAGACCTGTATAATTTCATAGCCATTAAGTAAAAAGTTGTTATTTCGATATTGTATAGATGTATAAATGTTTCATGTTTATCATTCATATATATTCCGAACGAACATGGTGAAATAAGAAAAATGTAGGTTTACCTACGTCAAATGTCAAACCTTATTGAAACACATGAATTCTAAGTAAGGACAAAAATATCCAGAAAAAACAGTCACTGCGTCATTTGGTCGCCTATTTGTTTATAAAGCGAAATTTAAAATCATAGCACGAGGTCACAAAAGAATACTTTTAATACTACTTTTATACGAACAAATAATATAAGCACCACGTCTGCTTTAATCAGAATCACATAAATAATTTTCACAGACGTCATTTAAGAGTACAAAGCTTATAGATTATGCTGAATACACGAGGAAGCCGTTTATGGTAATAGACCTTTATATTTATTCAACATTATAAATTATAATTGCCAAATGAAAAACACGATTCAGAGGCACCACGACAAAAGGAGAATTTAACGTTGCTTTAAGCAGTGACGAAAAATAAACACCAGAGCAAAGTTCACGAAGGAGCCCTGTGAAAATATTTAAATAACAGACACATATTACCGAGATAGTTTTTACATGAATTAATAATTTAACATTTATTTAAAAAAAACATTATTAAAAACCTTTCGCGTTGTAAATATTTGTTTTTAAAAGTAATTAACTAAAACGTTTAAAATCACGCCAATCTGTCACTCTTTTGCGACGTGAAACAAAAATACTTAAAATAAACAAAGAAACAGAGTTTAAACATAAGCTGTATAATGTATAATAACATAGAAAAATAATATATCAAAATATCGTAAGTACAATTATTTTTGTATATCTATTTTATGAATGTAGATTTTTTTGGCTTTATTGTCTACAATGTTTAATAATAGTAATAAACTTACTTAAAAACACGAATAAACTGTATATCACAAACTTCGCTTTATTAACTAAGCGGACTCGATACAAAGAGTAGCCACAACTAGCAATGGCAATTTAGAGGATAACTAAATTACAGTTTAACTGACTTCCCAATTAGTATTAAGCTTTTATCTATTTATCTAAATTTCATTTATATAAATATTTTGGAGAGTGGTGCCGAAAACCTTTAAGCGTAGGCGGATCACTGATAATAATACAAAAGCTTCTACATAATTTCCCCAGCGCTATTTTATCTCACCTTAAAGGCTTTAAAAGTAAACTCTATTGGGAAAATCATTATTATTTCGTGCGTATTATGTAATGTTTGTAAACTTTATTATTACATATGAAAACTAGTCTTGCACGTGATAGAATAAGTAGTAAATATGTAATGAATTATAGTAAAATATATAGTAATTTATTAATAGCAAATCAATATGAAATACTTTCTTTATTTTGTAATAATTATCATGTCAATTTTAGAAGTAAAATGTTCTATAAACAAAGTATTTCATATTGATTTCCTATTAATAAATTACTATATATTTTACTATAATTCATTACATCTACTTATTCTATCACACGCTATTTCACAAATATCCAGTACGATTCGAAAAATTCGGTAACTTATTTATTGAGGGAGGCTATTTCACATTGTTACCAAAACTTTAAGGCGTTAAAGTTAAGAAGCAAATCGTCAAAAAAACGCAAAGCGTCAACAATGGTAGGCAACATGAGTGCGTGCGGTGATTCGTGATGTTTAACGAGTGAAACCGCGGACGGCACTTAGTTGTGTAAAAAATCTGGAAAAACTGTATGTTAAAACGATCAAATCGTTTGCGTAGTAGTTACTTCTAAAGGAAATATATTTCCAATAGATAAGCCTCTATGTGACGAAGGAAATATATTTTATTCAGTCTAATACCTTCGCGTCCGTGGGTGCGTTATTTATCGCGAATTATAATGATAAAGGCTGGCTGAATCTGTTCAATCGCGATTTTCAGATATAGAAATACTCATGAACAAGTTATACATAAAAGATATGTCCTATCGGACATATAATGAGATAAAATAGATAAGTGTATTTTTCTTGGATGCAGACTTGTGTCGTTTTCGACTAAAATATATAATATTTTATGCTACTATATAGTAGTAGACAGTAGTACTAGTAGTACTGGATGCTATATAATATATCCCACGCTTATATAGTCAGTCTTAGTTAGAGTAAGAGAACTTTAGTACTCTGAAAAAGGAATATATTATTTTATTTTCGTCGTCCCGAATTATATCGCCCGAATCTCACTTAGTATCCCCAGGCTATTTATTATTAGGATATTTTTTTATAAGAACATTCTTGCTCTTTTTTTCTTCCATTGTTAAAATTATAACGAAATTAAGTTTTCAATTACTTGTCAGCTTGTGCTATTGCCTTGGATATTATTTTTATTTGTTGTGGACTTCAGGATAGTGTAAGATGCTAGAGCCACCACATTGTTTTTGGGAAAAAAGAAATTTGGTAAATCATATTCAAATACGCAAGACGTAAGAACGGGTAATTACTAACTTGGAAACTGGTAAATATATAAATATACCAATAGAACCTTATGTACAACCTTATGTGACCGTACTTGTAGTACATACATAAACTACTAAGCTACATTTATAGGTTCTACAAAAAATTGCCTGAAACTTAATAATTATATTTATTATTGCCAACTTTACCGAGGATTTGCAACGATTTACGACATCAGAGTTTTTAAAATTAGTTTATTACATATAAGGTTAGGCGGTATATACGGAAGAGTTTGGATAATTATACCAACGAAGTGTGATACATTACGTTTTGCCGCACGCAGCTGAGTTGGCTGTACTACGAAACTTAATAAGTAAATGTACTACACCTCTATTATTTATGTATAAGTAGTAGATGCTTTTTTACCCGACTTCAAAAAAGGAGGAGTTTATATGTTCCGTTGTATGTATTTTTTTTATGCATGTTCACCGATTTCTCCGCCGTCTGTGGGCCGATTTCAAAAATTTTTCTTTTGTTTGGTAGGGTATAGTTCCGAGGGGGTCCCATTGTCACAAGTAGGGATTGCAATCCGGCGTCATTTTCAATCCGGCCGGATCCGGCAGAATTTCCATCAATCCGGCCGGATCCGGCAGAATTTCCATCAATCCGGCCGGATCCGGCAGAATTTCCATCAATCCGGATTGACCAGATCGATATAATTTTCGCCTTTTTGGTACAAAATGAACTGTTATTAAGTTATTCAAGTATCATTGTACTTAATATAGGTAAGTAGTTTATAAAAAACTAGCGGAACTAACTAAAAGTACAAAAAATATGTTTGGCTATACGCTTTTACTTATAATATACTAGAAATTGATTCTCCATTTACCATTTCATTCCTTTTTGTTATGAGGACTACTCCTTAAACCAGTTATTCGGTTTTCTTGTAGTAGTAGATAGACCTATGCCTACTATTAAAAACTTTTTGTTGACTTTGTTGAGAAAAGTATTACGTTTTTCAAACATGTGCAAAAATACACTGTTATTTAAATCAAAAGCACTAAGAAGTATTGATTTCATCTTTGATGTAAGTTACCCCTAAATTACTGTATTCCCCTTTTTAACCCCGTAAGGCAATGGGTTTCAATAAAATACGAAACACGTTTTCCATCAATTCTGTTAAAGTATCTTTATGCAAAATTTGAAATAGATTGGAATCACACCATACAGACATTGCCCCCGTTTTTTACTCCCTTAGCCATAAAATTTCGAAAAATCATTTCTAATCCGATAACTACGTCATAAACTACAAGGTCACACCCTAAACGATTCAGGTCTCTACGATTAGCAGTATAGGCTGTGCGTTGATCCATCAGTCATTCAGGATGGAGCATTTTCTAACCCAATGTTAAGATTAGACAACGAGCAAATAATTAAAATGTAGCGGTGGCTAGTGTAAGCAACTAGGTAAAATTTAAACGTTGTAACGAGTAGCTCAGTGTTCCTAGATGTCACTTTCACAGATAGATCAATATTTTTTTATTTATAAAGTAACTTTATAAAATCTAATATAATTTACCTTACTTTACAGAGATGAGACCATATTATAGTATTCGAGAATGCTAACAAACAAGTCTTATATTTATGTCAGACACCAACTCGCACGCATGAACACCACGCACTACGCATTTAAAGTACCAACTCGTGCAAAAGCTCTATTATTTTGCCAAAAATTAGTAACACCGGATCCGGTCGCCGGATCCGGTATATTAGTACCGGATCCGGTGACCGTGAAATGATGCCGGATCCGCCGGATTACCGGATCCGGTTTTCCGGATTGCAATCCCTAGTCACAAGTCAGGATCTGATGATGGGATCCCAGGGAAATCGAAGGCAACTCTCAAAATTTACAGGCACCTATTATGTTTTTGATATATTTTCTAAAACCGATAAAGCTTTTACGTGTGAAAATCATCATCTCATGTGGATGAGCTGATGATGGAAGGTAAAATTCTCAACAGTTGTTTTTATGTGTTTTCACCGATTTCTCCGTGAATTGTCGGCCGATTTTAAAAATTTCGATTTTTAAAATTGCAAAATAAAACTGTCCTTCTTGGCTGGCACCGAATCCAACAATAACTAAGTAATTAAAATAGAATTTCCCTTTGATTGGAAATGTTCTTACAATACATAATATACCTAGTAAGAACCTTTCTGAAGTTACAAAGCTTATCGATCGGCATATTGTTTGTTGATTGTACCTACTCAACATTTAAAGGTGTTCTGCAAAATTTTCATCTTTATTTAAAAAATGAAGGAAGGAAATATATGTATTCGCAATTATTAACAATAATAATACTTTTGTAAAAAAAAAAAACGTTTTATTCGAGGTATTTTTATATACCCAACAACTAAAATTCTTCGTATTTTGCATACCAACTTGATTGAACATTATGACATTTACGGAGGAAAAATAATCTATAGTTCAATTACATTTAATTAAAATTTAATAAGTTGAACACGTATATTACTTCAAAGTACCAATCTGCCTAAATTGAGGTGACTGACTGATCTTAAAATAAAATCCAATTTTGTTTTAGCCTTAACACTGGTTAATTACAAATTTAACGAGATTAACTAAAGTATAAAAGGAAAACGTGGTAAATCATTTGGTCCAACAAATCACATAACTAAGGTACCTATAAATTAATAAAGTAATTGTCACTAATTTATATTCTAAATCATTGAATGCGTAAAATATAAGTATTGCAGGAGCCATTTTTTTTAATTTAATACTGTAATTGAGTATTAAATAAAAATTATCGCTCATATGCAAATTGCTATAGAAATTATTTTTATAGCAGAAAAATATAGCTAGCTAGCCGTATTTTAACTACTATCATTTCCCGCGGCTTCGCGTGGGTTCTAAAGACCGGAAACCAAATTTTGAATTGCGCGGTGTGATATTTCGCAGAACTAACTACCCGTTTTTGCAACATTTTTCATTGATGCTCCGCTCCTAGTAGTCGTAGCGTGATGTAATATAGCCTTCCTCGATAAACGGACCTTTCCAACACAACAAGAATTTTTCAGATCGAACCAGTAGTTCCTGAGATTAGCGCGTTCAACCAAACAAACAAACTCTTCAGCTTTATAATATTAGTATGGATGAAAACTAACATACTGGGTATGTTTTTGCTATTTGTTAAGGCGTTATATTCATATTAACTAATCTACTTTGTAAATGTATATTATGGTTCTTTAAATGGTTCCCACTACGTATTTTTTGTAAATTTTTTGTTTGATGTAAATCAAATAAGTAAAAAATAAGAAATTGTTTTTTTCATAATTCCCATAAATCGTTAAGATTCTTTTGATTGTATTAAATTATTATTGCATCAAAATAAAATATTATTATATTATAAAAAGACGTGATTTACGTAACCAACCCCACTAATTGAAGAGTTAAGAATACGAATGAGTAGTAGGTACTTGACGTTTGATTACTTTATACTTAGACCCAATGCTGTATTTTAATTTTAATGAATTTAAAGTAGGTACTAGTAATAGTAGCTGTAACGTATAAGAACCGAAGACTCAAACCGAATAGAGCAGAGGAACATGTAGGTATATGTAAGAAAATCCGATAAAAAAAACGATTAACAATTCTAATAAGAACTTATTTTTAAGTAATGCATATTTTTACACTGGAGGCTTGTTTTGACTGGAAATAGTTAAGAAAAAGGAATAACTAGGCAATAGTAAATATCGAGCATACAAATATAACTCTTTCCACTTTTGCGGTAACTTCTTCTTTAATTACAGCATTATGTTTCTCTTCTACTTGTAACATATTCGAGAAAGGCATTTCAAATCAATATACATATTATTAAACATAATCGTTAACCACAACGATTATAATTTATAAGCAATAATTGGAGGCTAAAAAAATACTTCATTTAAAACACATTATATACCATTACTTATTCGTGATTTTGAAATAATTTTCAATTTTTTATAATTACCTACTACCTATTATTTCTATTTTATGAATAAGACAAATGATGTTTCTTGAACTATGTAGTACCTACGTATGGTATTGTGTAGATAATAAAATTATGTTTATTTACATTGCATGTCGATAGAGCAGTCAACTGTTGACATATTGGAAGGAGGACCGAGGGACTGCAGCATATTAGCAGTGGGCGCAGGCGCCGCAGGCGGCGGCAGCTGCGGGCCCGGAGGTGCCGGCCGCGCCCAGTTGATCAGCGCAGTCACTGACATTGTCGGCTTGTCTTTCTTCGCCACGCTAGACATGGCCACGCACTAACATCCTCACATCACTGCACTACTCTCTACTTGACACAACTATTTAACTTTACACAATATTTTCCGACAAGTCCCATATGATTGGTGATAGTGATCGATCTCGAACTTAGCCTTGAAGTTAAATACCTATTGAAAAAGTTTTAATTAAAAGTGAACACTTTTTCGTCTGCAAATACCCAAGTGCGCAGCGCCAGTCACGATGGCTCGTCACAAACACCGGGGACAAAGCAGACGTAGTGACATTGTGATAGCGGCTGTTAATGCACCCGATGCGCCGACGCACCGTTGGCGATATCGCAATGCACTGCGTCAACAATGCGTCGCGAGCACAAGCAGTGAAGGTTAGCTTGTGACTAATGCGCGCTTAAATTCAACGAGCTCGAAATTGACAAAAAATGTACCCGACGACTTCCGCGCGGTTACCGCATGAAGGTTTCAACTCAACAGGCTCTCTCAAGGTCCGCATACAATCATACGTGAATAAATCTCATTTTATGTCGAAAAACAAGTTGTTGTAATCGATTTTTTTTTGCTATCGAATTGTAAACGATATACAGAAATGAATCGAGTTATATTTAAGATATTTTATAGTGGTATTAGAATAGGAATCATCTGAATAATTGGTCTTGTTAGCAGTTGGCCTTCGTAATCGTTGCTGCTGTTGTAATTAAGTTTTGCGTCACTCATGGAATGAACACCCCACTCTAGCCTCTAACACTAAATTTTTCGCTATGTCACTCTGCTGATTTCAATGCTATTTCAATAAGTAGTTACTGTACCGCCGCGCCGTATAAAATTAAAAAGAACGAAATTAATATAAAACTTAGAATTAAAGTAAGTAATTACGAATATTTATTGCTTTCTTATCACCACTTATCACAAATCCGCTTAGTCTTGTACTCCCACAAGTACTAAAACCACGATATACCTAATTATCATACTAGCAGCAAAATAAATAATAGGTAAATAAGGTACATACGTGCATACATAGCGGATATGTATGTACATGACATGTAGCATACAGTTCAATATGAACCTATTAACTAACGTAATTTTATATGATATCTTAACTATGTTATTCAGTATTTAAAAAATAAAATTTTTAAACACTACTTAAACTATTTTAAAACTAGTGCCTACAACGACCAAGTCTCGATAATTAAATTATGAATATATTAAGAATACGGCATATGAGTATGCGCAGGAAAATATATAAAACTTGTTGTACGGATAAAAACAGACAATCGCATGCTTTATTTAAACACTTCATTTATCATCCAACTATTTATATCATATTTAGCTTCCTTTACACATACCCTACATACGGACGACCTTCGCTTAAGTGCGTACACGCCTCCACGTGGCTTGTGTTTATCAAAAACTAGCGACTCGCCCTCGCTTCGCTCGGGCTCTTCCCTAGATTTAGCACAGATAAAGCCGCGGGATCTGCTAGTTATGCATATAAACCTTCCTCTTGAATCACTCTATCTATTAAAAAAAACCGCATCAAAATCCGTTGCGTAGTTTTAAAGATTTAAGCGCACATAGGGATATAGGGATATAGGGACAGAAAAGGCGACTTTGTTTTATACTATGTAGTGATAAATAACGAAATTTTACTAAGCTATATCATAATCAAAAATAGATATATTTACCTACATCTATTAAAAATAGCTCTACCAAAAACAATCATTTACTTAACTGATTTGTTAAGGGATTTAATATGCACATACAGTTCGCGTCACGTAAAAAGAACGCTGGAGGAAAGTGGTGGGGGGTGTGTTTGCGCATGGGTACATTCGCACACAAAATTACTAAGCCTATTCTTTTATTTTTGAACTAGCCTTTCGCTCGCGACGTATATTGGTTATCTTTGGGTACATCGAAAAATATATTAGATAGAACGTTATTAAATAGAATTCTATTAATTCATAAAATATGTTAGATTCAATGTAGAATGTTTAATCTACTTACAGAAAATTATATTAATTCGGTTAATATATATTTTAACTGCATTATTATCAGACTCTCTCTTCATAAAACAATATACGTCAAAAATATTTTTCTCTATTTTTATATAAAACCATTTCGTAATTAATAACTTTTATGTGCGCGATGATATTTTGAACTGACAAACCAATAGCGAGCCGGAAAGCATGCGGCGCGTGCCTTGACGTCCCGCGCCCCGCGTCTTACCACCTAATTCGCCTATAAATCGCCTCTGCGCAACTTGACAGCCAGCGTTCTTTATACATGACGCGAATTATATTATTATACTTACTTATATTACTTGATATGTTAACGAATATATTTTTGAAGTTTCTAGTTATCGTCAGTCCATATTCGATCGTTATAACTAATAATATTATGTTTATGATCACCATTTAGTGGTAAGTATTTTTGACAAGCCGACCCTATGAAACCGATAACCCTGTGAGAGCTTTTGTTACGGTTTGAAACTAGAAACCAAACAGGACAACCAAATTGTGTAGGAGGTGAGGTAAACAAACAGAAATAGGAAATTGATAATAAATCCTTTACGATATTGCCTAAATTTAGATAAATGCATAATTCAGAGTCCAAATAAATTTTGTGTCTGATCCCCATGTCGCTTTGCTAAGACAGTTAAGAACTTAGAATAATAACTTAAGTATTCTAACGTAAAGAATCTAAAGGTACAGGTATTTTCTTAACGTAATTAAATATAACATGGTTTCCACTTGTAGAATTTTAAATATTTGATTTGGTTGATTAGCAATAAAAAAGTAGATAGAGTTGTTAATATAACGAAAAGCTGAGCTTTGTGAGGACTCGCTTAGTTTTTCTAAAGGCTAATAATTTTTAAGACAGTTGACAGATAACATATCTAGATATGAAGTAGTAATTTATACTATGTAAAAGCACAAATCTATAGGCGTGACAGTTTTTCAGTAAAGTTAAAAGTGTTCCATAAAATGATCAGAAATTAGGCACTTACGTAATTTTTACGCAAGTATTTATACAAACCTATATATTACAGAGTACATATTATGACTGTATCGACTTGTATTTCAAATATTTTAACATACTATATAGTATATACAGATTATACACAATATACATGTACTAGCACCGAATGAAAGGGTGTTATGGAGCTTGCTAGAAATAAAGATGTGTTCACGGTTCTCCTGTATCCTTTTACCATTTTGAAAAACGCTGATACTTGATAGCGTGCTAGTAACAATATTCATTAATTCGTTTGGGCGCTATAAAGCCTCAGACAGACACACTGCACACATTAACACGGTAAACTTTAGATACAACTCTTATAATATAAAACTGAAATTAATATCGTTTTTAATCATAATTTTATCCATAAATCTATATAATATAACATAATAGAAATATGTGTGCTTATAAAATACGTAATTTATTTTTTGTAATCGAATCGAAATTGCCTTATGAAACTGTCTCAACTTTAAATATAATTAGTTCGTATGAGCGGCAACTTTCACTTAATAAATCGCATTCGCATTATTCAGTAATGGTTTCTTTAGCGATCGCAGATTACTGCAAGCAAGAATGTTTCCACTTTCTTTACTTTCCTTATTGCAAGCGATAATCATGAATGCAAACGTGCAACGTTCGTTGCATGAGAATGTGAAACAGCTAGCTTGACACCCGGCACCCCGGCAAGTAGTATTGATCGGATGTGACCTTGACGTATCCACCAGCTATGTACATACAATTATTACCATTGACAACGCAGTCGTCTGGCCAGTTTATCACTCTCTCTCTCTCTTATGTGCAGAATTTCTCAAAATATTAAGGAAATAATGACACAAAAGCAGAAAACAAAGGTCTGACTAGGCCGTTAAAAACAAGGTCAGACGTCTGTCCTAGAGCTGACCCGAGCAGCGCGGGTAGCGGGTGCGGTGAGTCAAAGGCGCGGGGGCGGTGCGACGCGTGCATTTGCCGCGAGATATAGGTAAACGGAACGCAGAGAAGCGAGCTACAGGGGCCTGTGACCTTGGCGATTCTCTGACGACTACAGGTGGTTTTTGTTTGCACTCTGTTAATACAACATCGCCGGCTCTCAATGTTCATTACGCGCTGGAGCAGTTGATAAGACGCGTAGGGGACTGCAACCGGATTTATTTCGAACAAAGTTTCTTTATTTTTATACTCAAGTCACGCGGAATATGTACGAAACACCAAATTAGTTATGAAATCCTACCCGGTTTAATAAAGTAATACTTTCATGCAAATCAATATTTTTTTGATAGGTACTATTCGTTCAGTTTTATGT
This sequence comes from Boloria selene, assembly GCA_905231865.2. Taxonomy (NCBI): domain Eukaryota; kingdom Metazoa; phylum Arthropoda; class Insecta; order Lepidoptera; family Nymphalidae; genus Boloria; species Boloria selene. The sequence continues at coordinate 10,056,270 of HG993134.1, forward strand.
AGTTCATTTAGAAGAGTAAAGACGAAGGAGATTTTTTTATACTTATTTCAGATTCCAAAATTTTGCAGAATAAACAAATACCGATGTTTTGAACACTTCTTAGTTACCCATAATATTAAAGAATGATACTTTGACGTCACTATCAAGCTAAATCAATAACCATTGTGTGAATCTAAGAGTATAGCATAAGTTATGAAGTTATCATATAATTGAGATGCTCATAATCACAATTACGTAAAATCTGGAAACGTATATGTTAGAAACACGACAGTAAATATTACACATAACATAGCAAAGTGTTATATAATGTCGACAGTAGAGAGACCTTGGCCGTGACCAAGCAACGCTTCCCGAGGCGTGACGCGACTCACTCGCGCCCGCGATTAGCCGTCGACGATAACGATTACATTTTAATAACATTCGATGTAGGTACAAATTAAACAAACCCATATATTTGCGATTTTAATTATAAACTAAATTCAAACATATAGACATTTACTAGTTAATGTATCACAGAAATAAAAGGATCATCCCTTTTAGCTCTGTATTATAAAAAGACCTTTAACCGACTTTTTTACGAACTTTTTGTTCATCGATTTCTCGGAAACAGATTGAGCGATTTTGCTACTTTATGTAATTTAGTGTATAAGTTTTCAGGGAGATATTGGAACTCTTCGACGGCTTCTAGTAAATACTTTGGAGTTTGATATTTTGGATTTTTAAGTCCGAATAGTAACTAAATTTCAGTAGTGCTATTCTGTAACAACATTTTCATGTCTCGAAAGCCGAATCCGCGGTGAGATATCATATTCGTATTCTCTAAATCTCGACAGTGCCGGTCGCGCCACACTTGCGGGTGTGGCGACGAGATGAACCGTGTTGCGTGAGAATGTTGACATTACTAGTATGAGTTTGGTATTCTGAAAGGGAATTTACCGCATCACTCATCGAAACCCGATACTTCAAACAAAGAATCCACTTGTCATTCTTAAAGTGGTCTAAAAGGTTATCGAGATTGGATGCGAGTTCATTTTAAGCTCATTAGTTCACGGTAAATATACGTGTTACAGTATTAAAAATTATAATAATTCTATAGTAATGGCTCGTTGGTTTTTTTTAAAGAGTTTATTAGAAGACGAAAATTCTATAGATATATATGATAGTCGTCGTCAAGCTGGAGAAATTCGCAAATTTCAAATAGTTAATAGGCACAAAGACTTTGTTGAAAATTATCGTTTGTCTGAAGAATTGATAGATAATGTGTTACAAGACATTAAACATCTTATGAAAAATCCACGCCGGCGAAGTCGCAGATTCTCTATCAAAACAAAGGTAAATATTTTTTTTACGTGTACACTATTCATTTACAACTTCTCAAAGGCTTTTTTCTTACAAAGTGTAATTATTTTTCAGTTATTATGTGCCCTGTCAATCTTGGCCAGCGGTAGCTATCAGTGAATTTGTAGAAAGTATGTGAACACTTTATCACAAACATCTGTCTCACGATATGTTCGCGAGGTAGTTGATGCCTTAAATCACCCTAATGTTGTTAAGAAATATATAAGATTACCTCAGAATTCTGTGGAGAGGCTCAAACTAAGAGAAAGGTCCGTATATGTATTATATTTATTTATTAATCAGAAAATCCACAGCTCTTAAAAATACCATTACACATTTATTGTACTACTATTACAGCCAATTATGAATTTTCAATTTAGGTACTAAGTTTACAAAAAATAAATGTGTGGCACTCGGGGACTGCCGCGGTAAAGCTATTGTATAGCATTTTTTATCAACTTATGCAATTATAAAAAACGACACTAATAATAATAATAGAAAAGAGTATTTAATACATTGAAAGTTTTATTATCTAGTTAAAGTATATTTAAATATCATGAAAAAATATTTTTACATAGTTAAAATAATTATTATTTGTATCTATTATTAATTTATTTGTACATTTGCTACATATTAAATAATAATGTAAAAATTTATTTTATTTTATGATGTAAATAAATAATACATACCGTCAGCTAACATCAAATTCTACAAACGTACTCAAAGTAATATGTAGAAACAATTTTTATCACTTATAATCACAGTAAATTATCTTCAATATTTTCAGTCAATAGTTGAACGCATAGGTTCTCGTCCGATCACCGAAGTTAAGCAACGTCGGGCGCGGTCAGTACTTGGATGGGTGACCGCCTGGGAACACGTGACGTTGGCTTTTTGTTTATAATTTTGTAAAAATTCATTTTATTTCAGTCCTCAAACAATATTGTCATATTAAATATGTTGTTTTATACTTATTTGTTATCCAATTAGTAAGATTTGTAATAATATCTTATACTATTCCTCTTGTACATATGGAAACAAAGGTAGGTAACTCAAAATATACCTAATGTCATTTTTTTAGTTAGTGTAGTATATATTATGTAGTAGTGTATCTAAAGAACTATTATGTATAAAATAAAAATTAATACTATCTAAAAAATACTATGCAAATTAAATAATTATTAAATATAGATTCAACTGTTAAATTAATCAGAAATAGAGCAATTTTGATGAATACTTTTGTAAATTTATAAGTATAACTTATAAATATAGTTTCTTTAAAAGCAAACTATTCTTTTATAATGTAATGCAGGAGAAGTTAAAACCTATTGTTTGCAATATGAAAATTTTTAAAGTAAAAATTTATCTTCTCTCCTAATGAAATAATGATTATAATCTCAATATTTACATTAATGAAACCAGTGTAAATATATGTATAACCAATATATAAATACTTTAATTGTTATAGGACATTTAAGTGAGTTTTTTTCCTTTTTTTTCAGGGGATTTTGGGTATACACCACAATGCATATTTAATAGTCCAGCAGCCTTATGTAGAAGGGGATACACCTGCTGCACACTACAACAAACTCCATGCCTCAGTGCAGAATACCATGGAGAGATAATAAGCATTATGATATAAAAACATATAATATAAATATGTATAATATAAATTATTTCTTCAAAGTTTCTGAATATAATTGAAACCCTTCTCTAATGCTCTTCATTGTTTCTTTCACGCAATTTATTTGGATTTATTTTTCTATCTCTATCGCCAAAAACCACTCGAAAAACTTGTGAATTGCAATCGCCGTTGTAATGGAGGTGACACACCACTGTAACAACTATGATGAGGTCTTGTTATTGCTAGAACAATAAGAAATGGTATAGTAAATTATTTTTCCTAATAAGTTACAATACATTATGTATGAAATCACAATTAAAATATCTTAAAATGAATAAACTCGCTCATAAGTGGGTTTATCATAAGTGCTTACTTACAATTATTTTAAGGGGACAACAAACTAGGTATCTAATGAACGAAAGGCCAAACCTTGATTCACTTAACAAATTTTGCTTCTATTATAAAATTAGTTAATTAGTACTCTTATTATATAAAATAAAGTATTATTATGTAATAATAGCTATAGAACTATTTTATGGATATATATTACATAATTTTGGGATGAGTTCTTCAATGTTAGATAAGTAAAATAAAATGAAACATACATAATTACTTGTATTGGGCAGTGGGGGATAATGCACAGGAGATCCAAACAACTGGCGACGTGCATTTCTTAGCTGACATTGTGGGCCTGAACCCGAAGGAGTTAGGAGACTTGCAGGCATTTTGTTAACAAAATACTTTTGTCTATTGTTTCCATGTTTTAACACAGCCCCTAAACTATTTAGTTGAAGCGCCAGTTTCTCCAACGGTGCTCTCCAATCCAAACTCCAATGCTTTTACGGGCTGCGTCCCTCGCACTGGGAACTTTTAAAAACACTTTCGCAAGGCTTGGATTCTTCTCCAAATAATTTAGCAGACCGTGAATTTGAGCTGTGGAAGGGTGTGCCGCTCTTTACTTGCCTCTCTCTACATTGCTATAATTAAAACAAAACAATTACAGTAGGGGTTGGCTAAGTATCATAGAAACCAATATTAATAATAAAATTATATACTTACTACATGTTTTATTTAGTATTTTATAAATTAGAACACCAAAACAAACTTATTTAATAACTTTAAACCAATTCACACTTCTAAACGTCAAATGTCAATCGGCGTGTAAACAAATGTCTTTTTTCAAAGGCACGAATCTCACAACATACAGCCAAAGTATATGTTTTTTTCTATATTTCAACAAAAACAAATGTTTATTTATCAAATATCGTACATTTGAGATATTTATGGATTTTATATACCAAATTTGTTGAAAGTTCATGCACATATTTTAAAATAAAGTCATATGAAAAGAATATCGATAAAACGATTTTAGCTCTAGATTTCCGCTCTTCGATTCGACACTCACTTCACTTCGCAAGTGCGTACCTAATGTTTACAGAATACCAAAACAAGGTCAAGTGAATTGGCTTTCGAAGTGAGCTTTGTCACTCACGTGAAGCTCGATATCGAAATAGTTATTTACAGAATAGCATTGCTGGCCCTATCATAAAGTTTGTCATTACAAAGGTTAGTCAGAAGTCTTTAGTACAAATTGGAACCTACTTTAAAAAATAAGTTATTTAATCTATAGCAATAAAAACCCACTAGGACTTTCTTTTTACTTTTTAGTGTGTTTTTTTTTGTTTTAGTCACCTAATTTTGATAAATAATATTAACAGCATGAATAAACAAAGAATATAATCTAACAAGCTTGTTTGAACGAAATTAAACCTTGACCTTAACGTCAAATTTAAATATTGATTATTTATTGTGGAAGGTCGAACTATTGGACCCTAAAGGGCGAAGGATTTTCTTTCTCTCTATGAGCTTAACGCTGACTTTGAAGGAGAAAAATAAGCTCTAAGCGATAGAAAAGAAATCATAAAGAGATTGAAAAAAACATACCGACGTTGTCCAAGTGGACTCATCTTGACGGATCTACGATCAACAGAGAAGAGTATTCAAAATTAAAAATGATGAAAAGGGTACGTAGATTTATTGCCTAATAGGAGAAAGACGATCTATTGCAGGCCTAGGCCTAACAGACCTACGATGTTCTACTACATTGTTTTGATGTATTCCTTTAGGTTTAGCCATATGAATTTCTAAAGACGACTTGATAGAGCTAGTTTTTTCGTTAGTTGTTTCCCATGTGATAGAAAGATCTTCCTTACTTGTTGCAAATTTTACTGTGTGTATATTGTAACACTTTTGACTGTATAATAGGTAATTCACTTTACAGGCTATATTTTATTTTAAAAGACTTGTTTTTTACAAACAGACATATAATAAGTTGTATAATTTATTTTTGTATACATTTAGACACTCAATAAATTTGAAAAGAGTTTGTGCCTAAAATCTGGCATTTAAATTTTTAATAACATCCATATATCTACAATAATTAGGTATACATAGTTTAAAGCACTCGCGTTTTCGAAACGAATCTAACGACTACAATATTATTCTAACCATACATACCTACATTATATAAATATACACAACGCTGCTTCGTGCTTCGGCGTAGTAGGGTAAAAAAAAATTAACTTAGCAATTAAACAGCGACACGTGAATATGCGAGGTAAAGCTAATAAGTACCTAACATATGTCATAAAATAAATTTAAACTGTGTATTAGTATGCCAAAAGTAAGTTAGCATGAGGGCGGCAACGAATTCTAATAAACCAGAAGACCTTGACAATGATACAATCCTCTTGAATAACCGTCTAATGAAGTCGCGTCAACATAATATTTCTAGCAACATTAAAGATTGCGTAGGTACCGATATTTTGTAAGAAATACTGCATGTACACAATAATTTGATTCAGAACATTTAAACTATTTAAAATAGAAATGATTTAAGGAGACTCTCTCTGTCTCTGAGGTAGGCTCTGCTTCTAAAGAATACAAACAGACATCAAAATACTAAAATTAAGTTTATTATAATATAGTACCTACTATACAAATAGTTTAAAAAGTTCATAATATGTACCTATTACCAGGTACTTACGTAGTCGTATGTTTTGTTTTTTTTTTATGGTAAAAAGGGGGCAAACGGGCAGGAGGCTTACCTGATGGGAAGTGATGACCTCCGCCCATGGACATCTGCAAGCCTGGCTTGCAGATGCGTTGCCGGCCTTTCAGGAAAAGGAGGGATGGAGGAGGGAGGGAAGTGGGAGGGAGGGGGGAACGAAGGCGGAGGATGAAGGGAACGAAGGCGGAGGATGAAGGGAAGAGGGAGGGGGGAAGGAGAGTGGAGTTATATAGGTAGGTACCTAGTTAAAATTCGCCGCTCAAAAAAATGTGATGCAACAAAATGGTTTTATTGGTTTTGTCCTAGGTACCTACTTGTAAAAGAATATACAAAATATATACATTATTATATGTATAAACAAATACAATGATTAAGTGCAAAGGTAAAAGCTTAAGTTGATAAGCAGGTCATCGATAAAAATATAACTTTTTAAACATATAATATATTATTTTACTGATGACGGATATACTTTTTAATCAAATACTATAAAGGTACCTACGCCTATTTTTATATCACGCAATTTTTTTCATCTAAATTATTATGGAAGTTTCGTTTTCCTTATTTTTGCAATTTGAACCGGACGACTTTTGAGACAAAATCTATTAATTATTATTAAATAGAATTAGACAATTCACAATAATTAGGGATGAAATCTTGTTATTATGTATAATAAAATTACAGTCGATTTGAGTATTACGTATTTTAAATTGTCGTAAGAAACTAAAGAAGAAATCTTGAAAAAATGATAGAGTAAGTTATTTTATTCTTTAGCAGTTTCATTTTAAGCATTTGAGTAAGTTCAAACGCAGCTCAGCTTCCCTAACTATTCAATTTCATACGTATATCGATATTATAAAGAAGTATACAAAGATTTAAAATAAAACCTAATTCCGATTCACTTAAATTATTTTTTAAATACTTTTATGTAGTTTATAATTAGAATTTAAATTCAAAAATGTAATCCTTAAACTCCCATTTACTCATTAAAACGAGCAAGTCAACCTCACTATGTGCATTTCGTTGCTTTCCATTTCACTATTTGACAGTTTTACTTTGATAGACTATAACTTACCGAAAAATAATGCGTTAAATTGTAAGCAGTATCTTACTGTTCACAATCATTCAACAGTTTATAATCTCACGGTATAGATTAACGGTACTTACAATTTTACGGTGACATATAAGTATATATAATAAATTTCTAACCGAGCGAATACATTAAATATTTTTGGAAAATCGTATTGAAATATGTATTACAATTAGCATCGAAACAGAGGCCTAATCTATGTTATTAGATTTCTGTCTGTTTCTCTGTGACCTCATCACGAGAAAACCACTGAAAAAATTTAGATATATTATTTTCGTATTTAGGGATGAACTAGGGCGGAGAGAGGATCAGTCGCTATTTTAGTCCATAATAAATGGATTTAAATGTATACATATTGTTTTTTTTTGTAGACACCAAATTCTAAACACTTTATTCGCATTGTTGGTTTCAGAACACGACAATACAAATAGGTACGCTAATTGAATAGTCAGAAATCACAATATTTGCCTTGCTTTCACGACGAAAATAATGTAAATTCGTTTGCTTATGAAATCACGACTTGCAATCATTCAATGCATAAAATATAAATGTATCATTTTATTGTATAGAAATTACGTATAATATATTTTTTATCATAGACACGCCCTGAAACTAATGTCCCTAATACCAAACGCATTTTGGATGAAGATGGCCCCACCCCAGTCTTGCTCCGCAAAATTGACTTGTAAAAATATGGTAGTATACTGATTTAGTACGATACTACCCTCTAGTTTCTAGGCATAAACTGCTTGATATCTACTTACTATAAAAAATAACTCAAACATATAGTCTAAGTTTATTTCATTTTTATATAATGGAATTTAAATAAATTTGTTAAGATTCGCCACAACAATGCGTCTCATTACGAAACACGTGGGGTGTTTTAATAAATCTGTTTACACCGCATTAGATTTATAGACTATAGTGTACCTACATTTAAAAATATCAGCAAATGTAAAGATTTTGAACATTACTTGTCAAATTTTCAAGGTAAACAAAAATGGATTTTTTGCAGTTTAAAACTTTGAGGTACCCAGCTTCATCAATGGTCCGGTTGGCACGCTTCGACAGTTCGTTACATCATCCTGACGTCAAGCTATCAGACGAATGAATTTAATGTCTTATCTCGTAAAAATTGAAGATTCACATCTATGGAAATGCAATAACTACAACGATAGAAAAGATAAACGTGTTCACTCCAATGGAGTCAATACACTGGCAACCTTGCAACGTTCTTTATGACTTATGTCAGATAAAAACATAGGGCGTAAAGTCACTAAAAACATTGCTAGTTCATAAGTACGTAGCTAGGAGCGCTATCATAATAATTCTTTATCGCCTACAATATTGCTGCTAGTATATTCGATCAATTTTATGACAATTAGAAATGCTTTTTGTTCCGCTTTACAATTCGTAGTTATATGTTACATACATTAATTATCAGTCACCATAATACACATATTTTATAGAGATCTAAGCCGCATAATATCCTAAAACATACGACTATAATATTATATTCTACAATTCGGAGTTATTTTAATATTAACAATTCTGTAATTAATGTTGAGCAAGGAAACATTTAATGAATTACACATTTTAAGTTTGCGGATTCTTTGAATACAAGACTCGATACGATGGATCATGAAAGGTATGCGCGGTGCATTCACAGTCAAATGGCGAGGGCGCATGGGTGCCGGCGTAACGTAGGTCATCAAGACTGATCAAAATTTACGATGTATGACTAGTGTTGAATACCGGTCACCGATCGTACATCGATTTTTCAAATTCGTCGCGACCGGCGTCGGACACGCGACGGATGCGAGCGGCGTCACTGCTCTGACTGCCGCGCCGCGTCTCCGCCCTCCCCCGCTCCACCGTTTGTTTTGCTGTATTTTCGTTGTTAATCATTCTCCTTGACCTTGTACGACGTCAGTGGTCCACTGCACACCACTGCCCACCCCTCACCCTGCTATCCACCCGCGCTGCCTGTCGCGACGCATCACACGTGCTAATGCTCCCTTAAAACGCATCATGCAATTTGACCACAAATGATTTTCTGCTAAACCTAAAAAGTTATAACAAATTTTTCGAAGGTGCAAAACATATGGTAGTTACTTGCAGTTTGATTCTTCTTTAGGTTCCGTATCTCAACAATTTTTCTAAAGCCTGTTTCTTAGTATATATACTTTTTATTAAATAATATATACAGTATTTTTTAATTCGTAAGGTAGGTACAACACCATTTTAGACATATAAGACGCATATTATATAGAATGTTTTTAATTGAAACAGGTCACTTCATATTAACCAGCGACCCTCGCTTTGGGATTTTCTAACGGTCAGTCAGTATGGAGTAGATATTATATTATAATCTGTAGCGTCCCTGGATAAACGGGCTATTTTCTGTCTAATGTAATCTAATGCAATTAATAAAACAAAGTATAGATAAAATAAATATACTAAATATAGCAACAGCTTAAAGCAGTCGTTCTGGGTTTTAGAACCCGGCAGGTTACACGTTGCCAGCCGAGTTACTGCAGTGCAGCAACTTTCATCGTGTGACCGCATCATGTGATTTACTATAATGTGCGAGTCGGTCAGTAGCTCGCATCCGAGTTTACAATATTTTTTGTCTTTACTCTCCACTCGCCTTCCCCCACCACATCACACATACGACTCAAGTACGCTCAGCTCCAAGTATTTTAACGCAAAATATTTCTGTAACCGCTTTCATTGTGGTACAATTGTATGAACTATAATGAACAGTCGTGTATTTTGCGACAATAATGCACTGGACATGGTACGTCCGACGATCGTAAGAGACCCACGAAACATAGGAATTGGAAATACAGTGGTCCAGTAGCTGTCCTGTCTACTGTCACGCCAACTCGTGATACCGTGAGGCGAGTGAGGCATGTCAAGCTATTGTCATGCACTGCAAAATTCAATATTGCTATTTCAAATATACAATTATTGATTTTCGAAGACCACCACCAAGCGCCTAGGGGATATGCTTTACTTCTGAGAATTACCGAAAGAAACTCGATAGGACCTTATTCTTATTAAGCAATCTCTACAAATAATAATAGGAGATATTAGCTACAAATCGATACATATTATAATGTCATCTGTTGACATTCATTTAACTAATTTTTCTTTTTCACTTATGGACCCATGTATCAAGTTTTCATATAAGGCTGGCATGGAATAATACTCTTATCGCAAGTATAGATAGCCCAGTGGTAACGCGATTACTTTGGTAACCGAGTAATGCGGGTTCAAATCCGGGTCTCGCACCTTTGATATTTTCATGTGCGAATCATTACTATCATGATTACCACTTGTCTTATGGTGAAGGAAAACATCGTGAGGAAACCTGCATATTTGTGAAAACCTAGCAAGTTTTCGAAAGACATGTGAAGTCCGCCAACACGCACTAGGCCAGCGCGGTGGATTATGGCCTGATCCCCTTCGTATTGAAGGAAGCCCGTGCCCAGCAGTGGGACGTTAAAAAGGGCTGATGATGAAGTATAGATAGCATAAAGTATAGTAGTAGTAAAGAACAATATTACATCTGGTACACGTTCAACTTCGATGAGGACCAGACCAAGCTAAATTTGGCTTGCGCACGTTTAAATACTATCACTACGTATAGACGATACGAAACGAGAGACAAATCCTAGTCAAGAGATGCTGATCCTCAGGGCTCAAAGGCAACTCGCATCCCTCATAGCCCTTCCATACCCTAGGCTGGAGCCTAGGGTATAGAAGGGCTCGTAGCAAAAAAATTACAGAGTTGACGCGATTGCTAATCGCGCTGCCTTCGCTCGGGTTACGTCAATATGGAAAGATATAGTCTATATAGGTACTAGGACGATATTATAGTCTTCCTCAACAAACTGGTTACCTGATGCAAAAAGACTATCAAATCTTCTTGCATCTTTATAATATTAGTATAGAATATAGAAAAATTGGGCAATGTCAACGGAACCATGGAAAGGGTATTATTTAAATGTATTAACTAGCGTCTGCCCCTTTATCTGCTCGGGTTCGACTACGGGAACCGTACCTATATTTTTTCTGTCTATATGCTATTCCAGACTAAATAATCCATCTCTTTATACAAAGAATACTTCCTTAGGTTGACGCGAATATTAGACGTTATAAATGAGACTATTTTTAACCTTAGTTTCATATAAAATGTCTTTATACAAATTTAAATTATAAAAAGCCATATATTTTTTAATTTTTATGCATGTGTAATCACATGCATAAAAGTTAATAATTATTTTAAATGAAATATGCCAGATAATAACTAAATAATATTATTCCTTCTATAGTAATTGTAGAAATTGTAATATCATAAATATTATTACTATTAGTTATTATATAAAAATTAAAAAAGAGTGATCTGCTAATGTTAGGCTATTTCCGATGGAAAACTCGGTCTCAGTCTCCGCTAAAATCAGGCTGAAATTATTATCCGGTTTCTTTTTCGACCTATAGGCGCAGACTTCTTAGTCCGACAAATTTAGTTATGTTGAGATTTAGACTTTATTGCTCCATCTATCGACGAGTGGCAGAATTAAGTGGAAGTTACTCACTTTTTCGTTTACGATTTATACCTTATTGGCGTCAACAAGCGCCCGCCACGCCGTGCCGATCAGAAATAAATATAATACCTTTCGACTTTCGTACTTTATTTGTTTATAATAGTGGATAATTGAAAGTGTTTTAAATTCATTTATATATTTCACACTAGCTGACCCGTGCCCACTTCGTTGGGCATAATGTTAATAATCCTTTTTAGTATAGAGTGTTTAAATAATTTAAATTATTTTATTACTATTAAAAATTAAATTATCTATAATAATATTAAAAAAGCTACTTTTTGTAACTTAAATTTAAAAGTTTGACATATGCTGTCGTTGACTTTTTTGTAGGCATTTTCAAGCTCCACATCTTTTCTCTAGAACTCAAAAATATATCTTTCATAGTTAAGGCAGCGTTCGTAAGAAACGCTTTCATTCAACCGTTTTTTCTCCAATTCACTTTGCAAAACGGACTGCCACGTAAAAGCCTTTTTATTTCTATGACACTCAGCAATTATGTGGCTTTCTATTGGTGAAAGAATTTTTAAAATCGGTTCAGTAGATCCCGAGATTACCCCTTACAATTTATCAAATATACAAACTTTACTTCTTTATAATATTAGTATAGAAGTATAGATAGTATAGATAGTATAGATTACTTTAATTATTTTTCACAATTGTATTAATGTTATAATATGAGAAATCCCTATAATAAAATATTTATGAATTATATTTATTTAATATTCGGTTTTAACTAATTTCATTATAATATTAAAAATGTTTTACCAGTTTTATAATAGGTGTGAATTATCTAATAAAAAACTATTATTCATTAGTATACACAATTAAAAATAATAGTACACATAATTAATGATGAAGACATGATTTTGGTGGAAATTTAATATATGATGTGTAATAGGAATAACACTGTTTGCTTGTACAATTCAAAGTGAAATAATCATACTTATAGCGCCATCTATGTATCACACATATTACTAAGCTAATATATCTGTATTATTATAATGATAAGAATTAAAATATATTTAGAACAAATAGCATTCTAGGCAATAATTCAAGCATGTTTTATTTCAACACTCTTTATGGTACCTAAATATTAATAGCAATAAAAAATAATAAGCATACATATTGTAAGAAATGATATGTTTTTTAATTTCCACTTAAATTATTATTACAATAATTATTCAAATTAAAAACTATTATTAATACATCATAGTGTATTATAGTATCTTGAAATTTTAAGAAAATGAATATTTATTTGTAATTCACTTACGAATGAGTACAGGTAAATAATAGGGAATATCCTATTAATAGATAAAGAAAAAAAGCTATTTAGAGTTTGGGTAGAAATACTTTTATTGAAATCAACTTTTAACTTTTAAAATTTTAGATAATCTTTTTTCTTTACTGGCATGGAATGATCATTCATTATTGTTTTCATATGAGGCATAGATAAAAAATATTCTAAGCAACTTTTGTGGCTGAATATTTGGATGCAATTAACATAGACAACAACCAACAAATATAGTGATAGGGTAAACATACCGGTTTACCGACCACTACCCCTTTTCGACCACTTCGCATGTTATTTTAAATAATAGACAGTGTTATAGACCGATCTTTTCTAATTTCGCGCCATTCGATCCGGGCGAACTTCACAGTTTATATTTTAACAGCATGACCTCGAAGTTTTCAAATTGAGCACTCAGTCGCTCTTTCAAAATTTGGTGTATGAAAGCGTGTAAAATTTAGCGAAAAAAATAGTAGGTGGATTGATTTTCAAAGGTAAGTTTTTAAGTGTTACTCTTACTTTATTGGTCATTGATTTGGTTTGTGTGTATTAAGCATGTTTAATTTCAATATTCAAGTGCCTAAACTCATCAAACTTTTTATAATTTATGATATTTTTGGTGGTCGGACAATACGTTAACGATTAATTTCAAAATCTACTTTCCGACCGGGTGGTCGCAAAACCGGGTTATTCGCGTCGTTTTTCTTTGCCTTTATTGCGGAAACCTTAAATTCACCTACATACATTGCACTATATTTGTGAACAGCTAGAGTTTTGTGAATTTACAACTAGATTCCGACCGCCTGTATACCTTATATTTTCAAAGATATGGCCTTCCAAAATAGCGAATATTTAACGGCCGATGACCAGTAAAAACAAAACCTGTCCCCGGCCGTTTGAAAACTCCCTTATAATCTTACTAATATTATAAAGGTGAAAGTTAAGATGTATGTTTGAATGTTTGTTACTCAAGCACAAAATTTGGTACAGAGATAGAGTATACTCTGGAATAGCACATGCTAATTTTTATCCCGGAAAAATATATAGTTCCCTTGGGATATATCTGTTTTTATTTTGTAAAGGCGAACTTATTCAAGCTTGTAAATAAGCTTCTATGTTTTAATGTTATCTCATTTATCATACGTTTTATCATTTTGGTTGCTGTTCTTGGTGTTAGAATTGTGCTTGTTTTTTATCAGATGACACCTATCAGTAAAGAAAAGAAAAAAAAATAAGAGCCGTGCCGCTTCAACCCCTAAACTTTCCTTTGAATTTAAAAGTCCTTCTAACAAGCTTACGAAAACGCTAGGGCGAAAATTTCACATTTCGCACAGCTCTATTAAAATTCCAGAGTTTTTCTTATATTATATCTCTTATCGACATCTCAGTATCGCCATTTAGTGACATTCAATTATCACAAATCTTTAGCTTGGCAACAATACTATGAAAAAAGAGATATAGCGAAAGAGGACAAAGAAAACTAAATTAAGAAAAGAAAGCTCGAAAGAGCTAAAGAGAAAAGAACAACTATTTCACCACCACCAACCATCAAAGAAGAGAATTAAAAAAAAGTAGAAGAAACTCAATCCCGTGTTAAATGTGGTTCTTGTGATCTTGACCTTATTACCGTTACTTAATTTTATTTTTAAGTCGTAAAAGAGAGTACAAATATACAGCTTTTGTGAATTTCTTAATTGTATTATTATCATACTATTATAAACCTTACAGGCTATAACACAAGAGTTGTTTTTCTACCGTAAAATAGGTGGCCGATAACCAGTGCACTAGTGGACGATAACTGAGTGAAAAGGCCGAAAACCGGTATTTTTGCTATTTTTACGAATATATATTTTTTTAAAATTATGTATTACTGATACATCTATAGGCGCTAGGTTTAATGAAACTAGACTATTGTAGGATGAAATGATATTTTTTTGAAAAATCTTGGAGTACAACATTATGATAAAAATCAACTCCGAAGTCAACAAGCCGCTTAAACGGTCGATAACCGGTATGTTTACCCTATTCCCTGATCTTTGTAAAATTGATTTTTTTTAAATAAGATAGAATCATAGTAATTTGAGTTTTATTATTATAGTTTAAAGTTTTATTTGTATAATAAGAAATATCAAGATTAAATGTATAAATTAATGTAATAAAATATTGCATTTATGCACGAGATTATAATATATAATTGTTAGGTTTTATGTATGAAAGTTACTTCTCATTCTTGTAATAATGAATAGTTTTTCTTTAATAGAATTAATTTTATAAATGAACCTATATTACATACTTTTTAAAACACTTTGAAACCAGGCCACTAAGTAATAGCAGTTTCAATTTAAAAAATAATAAACTAAACTATACAGTAAACAAATATAGTTTAAAAAGCAGTAACAATTTGAACAGAAACTAGATACACTGGAAAAATAGAAGTACTACTTAGAAATGAAATTCTCATAAATTTAATACAATTCTGTAATAATAATACTATACTGATTTATTTATTTTGTCTTATTTTAAAAGAATAAGTACTCTTTCTCATCATGTGTATAATATATTATGTGTGCATTAGTTAATATACTTTATTTATATCATTTAAATCAGTTTTTTAAGATATATTTTACTCTCAATGTGGAAGTTGACAGAACTTTTGTATGTTTAAGGTGATCAAAGATTCGTCATGATCTGTTACAATGTTATAGAAGGGACACAATAACTATTTACATGTTAAAACTAAAGAATTGCACTTGCCTGGTTCTCTCGAGGGCTCCATCCTCTCCCGTAATTTATTTATCTCGTACAACACCACTTTCATATAATAATTCAGTCACAACGATGAACCTGTCAGTAACAAGGTCGTTGAACTAAATATACCTACAAATGCAAATGACACACTATTATAAAAAACTTCTTATAATTAAGGGATAAACACAATATTAAAGTTTATTAGTGTTATAATACATTAAAATTGTAACTGATTCTATTTAGTATGCATTAATTTTTCATAGTCTTTCATCCCGCAAATGACAAAACTAAAAACATAGCGTCACGTCATCCAAACGTCATTTCAAATTTAACCACAGATTAAGTATTAGTTACTATTATGTAGGTACGTAAAATTTTACATTTCATATCGGCAGTAGTCCTTTGCCTTTCCTTATTGGAAATAAATTTTAAAAACAACTAACATTTCAGAAACCAGACCTATGTTACAAATCAATGATAAATTTTATAATCATTTAAACGAAATTATTTATTTGATTTTCATAGCAATTGTATTTACATAAGATAAACATAATAAACATTATATTTAAGCCAAAACTCTTCAATGTCTCAGACAGGTTTTATAAGTTTATCGTTATAAAAAATTGTTATTTATAAGCTAAAAATAATTATTCGTTTATGGAATAAATGAATTTATAATAAAATTTATCTTAAGATATCTTATATTTATATCGATAAACTTATAAAAAAATATCCTGTTCTCTACAGTTCTATACAGTTTAAAATCGTAAGAATTTTATTATTCGTCTATGGTAAGAAAAATACACTGAACGTTCACTGCACTGTAATCACTGACAAGCATGTCAAATATTCATTTTATTAAAAATGTTAGTTAAAGCAAAAAATAAACAATGTGAAGTAGGAACAAACGTTTTTAATACATGAAAAATCATATACAGTGGTTTATTGACCCGTATTTGTTAAGAACATATTAAAAATGCGATAGGGGCCAGCTTAAGGGCACATGTATTTTTTTTTAAATAAATAAATGAAGAACAAACAAATGTTTATAGCGAACAAAAAAGACAAACGATGTAATAAAAAAAGTTCAAAAACTTTAAAAAAAAATATCCTGTTATAGTATAATTTATATTTTTTTCATAATTCAGGGTAACTTGGTTATACATAACGTCAACTAGTCCTTAAATAGCTTGGATGAATAACAGAGCATGGAAGCCAGGCTAAAGTAAAAACCGAGTTATCTATAGTTTACAGTTTAGGTGTGAGTGAAACAAAACATGGCTGTTTGTTTTTATTATTTTGGAACGTGTCACAAAGCAAAAAATAAATGGTTACCTTTGGTCATCTAATAATGCTAACAAATACAAAAGTTCTACCCAAGACGTTAAAAACTTTAAGTCGGCTATCAACTTAATTTTTCAGTTTGTTGATACATGTGTAGTGATGTAATGATTGTCGATAATAATTTCAATACTATTGCAGATTTCTTAATGATGATGAAATGAAAATTAAATGGATTCAGTGTATCAATAGGTTCTGTTAACTGCTACATATAGATTATTATAGATGTCATAGGAAGATTTCACAGACAAATATTTCGCAAAAAATATGGAGTTTTATGATTAAAAAAACCTAATCTAAGCTAACTTTTTTCAATATAATTAATTAAATAATATCATAGTTAGGTAGCTAACTCCGTGTCTTTCAGAAATCCGTAGTTTTTTTTGCAAAAAAATATGATGTACAGCCAGGTTTTTTAATCTTAAATAAAATTAAATATATGTTTTTCATCGACATGGACACGACAATGTCGATAGTAAATTCATCACTATCAAAAACTTAACTTGTGACAACCTGCATGGCAACGAAACAGAACGGCATTATATGTCTCTTTCCTACGCACTATTACCATCGTAAGAAAAAAAAGATAAACATATGCATTTCATTTCTTATTTTAGCCCGGCTTCCATGAGTTTTCATTGTTCCGAGTTATATATGCATAATTTTTGTCTTGCTCAGGTGTACGCATAATAGCGTGTCTATATTTTATACTCATACTACGTTATAAGACGCATAGAGTATATTGCTATATAAGACGGTCTACGAAATAGAAAATAAAGGATTAATGTCATCTGTCAACTGGCAACACTTGGTAATTATTTAACTTTTAAAAGTCACTGAATCATTGAATTAAAAATTAAAATATTGTTCGTGTCGCGCGGCACTTTGAGTCAACGTCTTGACTCTTGTGTATTTATTGTAAATACACTTAAGTTAATCTTCAACACAGAAGTGTTTGGAAGTTTAAGATACAATTCTTATATACAATATGGAAAACAAAGGTGATTTCGAGTATCCTCATACTTTTATCCTCCTTGGAGCTTCCGGCGATCTTGCTAAGAAGAAGATTTATCCAACGATTTGGTACTTGTATCGCGATAATCTTTTACCAAAAAATACCAGATTTATTGGTTATGCCAGATCAAAGTTGACTGTAGAAGATATAAAAGAAAACACAAAAAAATATATTAAAATGCGACCAGAAGACGAAAGTAAACTTGAAGAGTTTTGGAAAGCCAATTATTATATGGC
Organism: Boloria selene; assembly: GCA_905231865.2. Taxonomy (NCBI): domain Eukaryota; kingdom Metazoa; phylum Arthropoda; class Insecta; order Lepidoptera; family Nymphalidae; genus Boloria; species Boloria selene. The sequence goes on from HG993134.1 coordinate 10,074,630, forward strand.
AGGTTCTTATGATAAGAGAAGTGATTATGAACGTCTTAACCAACACATATCTAAATATGAAACAGCCCCTGTGTGCAATAGAATATTTTATTTAGCTGTTCCGCCCAACGTATTTGAAGATGTTACTGTTAATATCAGAAATGCTTGTTTGGCAATCAAAGGATTCACTCGAGTAATTATAGAAAAACCTTTTGGGAGGGATGCAGAAAGTTCTGAGAAATTGAACAATCATTTAGCTAGTTTATTTAAAGAAGAACAAATTTACAGAATTGATCATTATCTTGGAAAAGAAATGGTGCAAAATTTGTTGACCATTAGATTTGCTAATCAAATTTTAAGCCCATCATGGAATAGAGAAAATATTGCTTCTGTTCTTATATCTTTTAAAGAACCTTTCGGTACAGAAGGTAGAGGTGGATATTTTGATAATTTTGGGATTATAAGGGATGTAATGCAAAACCACTTACTACAAATTCTTTCACTTGTTGCTATGGAAAAGCCAGTTACATTGAATCCAAATGACATAAGAGATGAAAAAGTTAAGGTTCTTAGGCATATAAAGCCCATTGGGCTTGATGATTTACTGGTAGGACAATATGTTGGAAATCCTAATGGGCAGGGAGAAGAGAAACTTGGTTACTTAGATGATCCTACTGTTCCTAAGAATTCTATTACTCCAACTTATGCATTAGCTACTATGTATATTAATAACACAAGATGGCAGGGTGTTCCATTTATATTACGTTGCGGGAAAGCTCTCAATGAAAGGAAAGCAGAAGTAAGAGTTCAATTTAAAGATGTGCCAGGAGATATATTTGGACAGACAAAGAGAAATGAATTGGTAATCAGAGTTCAACCAGGTGAAGCATTGTATTTGAAATTTATGTGTAAATCCCCTGGAATGAAATTTGATTTAATTGAAACTGAGTTAGATCTTACATACAGCCTAAGATATAAAGAGACAGATGTACCAGATGCATATGAAAGATTGATACTTGATGTTTTTACTGGAACTCAAATGCATTTTGTTAGAAGTGATGAACTACAAGAAGCTTGGCGTATATTTACACCTATGTTAAAAAAATTAGAGGAGCACCATATAAAACCTTTGCCTTACATATATGGCTCTCGTGGTCCTTCTGAAGCTGATGATAGGCTGGCACAATGTGATTTTAAATATTCAGGTTCTTATAAATGGCAAAAGCCAACATTATGTTAAGTTAAAGCATTTATATCAGGTGTAGGTATATTTTTGCATGTTTTTTTTCTATTTAGCATAATAATAGATTAAGAAAGTAAACTTTATATGTTAACATTCCATTTTTTACTGGTATGTTGTATTTATTAACTAAGGTCATTTTAAGGTCAAATTGTGAAATCTCTATAAACAAGAATCACATAATTAAATATATGATTAAATGCTGCTAAAAGTGAAATTAGTATCTTGACAGTTAAAAAATATGTTAATTTTGCTTAAAAGACTTAAGGTCACAGAACAGTCCTTGTTATGAAAGATGCATTACTTGTTACTTTGCATTGATTATGCAGAGGTCAAATATTTCACCTTGAAAAATTACTGTTTTAATTAAATGTAGCATTGTCTCATATAGTGAATTATAGTGAAGATATTATTAAACTAAGCCTTAGTTCCATTTAAATTTGTATTGTTTTGAAAAAGCCTGATTTATTATATACATTCTATATATTATTATGTTGTGATACTTGGCTGTAGGCAATGATAAAGCAACTTTCAATTTGTATACATACTTATCTTTACTAGAATGGTTAATCATAGATTACATTCACATCAAGTATTAAATACCATGGTATGCACATTGCACATTACCTAATAATTTATTTACTCTATAAAATGGCATAGTACCTAGTAAATAAATTAAGAACTCTATATACTTTGTTTGAAACTGAAACATTTTATAAATTTGTGAATTTTGATAATAGTTTCGCAAGTTCCTAACAATTGTATATGGACTGTTAATAAATTATTATATTACAAATTTTTCATGGAAAAAAGAAATATTCTACAGTATGAAAACAATATTTTGTTATTATAATATTATTTTGTTGGAGCATTATAGGGACCACCTGTAATCATGTTCTTTTTTAGTTTTTTAAAGCAACATATTTTTAAAATCTAAGATTACTAATTGTTACAAGATATAATAAAATGTATGGGTCTGATTCATTTTACATAAAATGTAATTTATTACAATATGGATATTGTATTAAAAAATATTTGACTATAACTTTTAGTATATTTTGATGTGAAAATAAAGTAAACATTATGATATAAAAATATTATGTTCTTATGAGCATTCCAAGATTTTTCTAATGTTTACATTTATTGGAAAGAAAAAATATTTTTTATATGATTATTATTGATTTAATTAATAATAATTATGATCTTGTTATATCAATGGTTGTAAATGGTAATTGTGGTATATACAAAACTTATATTTTTACAAGTAAATGCTGGAATTTCCTACGTTTTTTGTTAATTCATTATTATTCTTAATTACACATTGTGTAGAACATTAAAAGTTTTTATTAGAATATGCTTCTATTATAAAGCTGAAGAGTTTGTTTGTTTGGTTGAGCGCGCTTATCTCAGGAACTACTGGTCCAAATTGAAAAAAAAATGGTGTTGGATAGTCCGTTTATCGGGGAAGGCCATACCCATAGGCTATATTACAATTTACATCACGCTACGACCAATAGGATTAATACTGACATATTACGCGTAATTTTTAGCTAATGAGTGATATCGTAAAGTCGATATACGCTTATGCCAAAACGCGCAAGAGCCTTCACAAGACTGATCTCGTCTCTTGTTTCCCAGCTCGGCGCCGAGAATAATGTAGCGCGGTGACACGTTGTGATTAGAGTATTCGATCCCGGGATCCCGGATCTCGGGATCCCGGGATCCCGGTCATATTTTAGTCCCGAAATTTTCGGGATCAAATTCAATAAATCCCGGGATTTTCGGGATTGATACATTTTTTAAATAAGTCAATAAAAATGTGCGTGAAACGAAACACCTAATTTGATGAGACGTTTTGACTGCCATTTTGTTTACACAGCTGATTTAATTTGTTTTTGGTACCGCTATCGCGGACTTTTTTCTGAGCAATCATGAGTACTATTAATACTTATATAGAACATTATTTTATATATCGTCAACAGTTTTCGCAGCGTACGCAGAATAATGACTTTTATAGACAAAATTGTGATACCTTGAGTTACATTATTCCATTTTATGTAGAGATTTATATTTTTTGGAAAATATATTATAGCCTATGTTACTCAGTAAGGATGTTAGCTTTCTAATGGTGAAAGAATTTTAAAATCGTTTCAGTAGTTTTTGAGTTAAATCTTAACATCTCTAATCTAATCTTTCCTCTTTATAATATTAAGTATAGATATAGATAGTATAGAAGAAGAAAGTATAATTTTGTTTAACCGCCTTTTTGAAGATTTAAAACTTAAATTATATTCTATGTCCTCACAAAACTAAAAGATGAATAAAAAAAAGATTTTGTTATGTTTTACTGTCTTTTTGTTACCACTTTCCATTAACAGTATAATCCCGGGACTATCCCGGGATCCCGAGATTGACTGTAGATAATCCCGAAATCCCGGGATTAGAAATATCGACCGGGATCGAATCCTCTAGTTGTGATACACCATACACTCGAAATTCGAAAACAACATTCTTAACTACGTCTTTGTTATTTTTGCTATAATATTTACGTATTTTCATACTTTCTGTTGTTTTGAACTTTGGTAATTTATATCTTTGTTTACCCTACTGTTTATTAATAATCAAATCCTATTAATTGACTTATTGATCTATATTACAAATAAATTTGTTTAAATTAAATGTAACGAGACAGTGGTAGCCCAGCGGTAACGCGTCGCTTGGATAACCGAGTGATGCGGGTTCAAATCCGGGTCTCGCACCTCTGATATTTTCATGTGCGAATCATTTATATCATGATTACCACTTGTCTTACGGTGAAGGAAAACATCGTGAGTAAACCTGCATGTCTGAGAAAATCTAACAAGTTTTCGAAAGGCATGTGATGTGAAGTCCGCCAACTCGCACTAGGCCAGCGCGGTGGACTATGGCCTGATCCCCCTCGTACTGAGGGAGGCCCGTGCCCAGCAGTGGGACATTAAAAAGGGCTGATGATGATGATGATGAAATGTAACGAATCATTGTAAGAAAAACGTACCTAATGATAAAAATAGGTATTGCGAGTGTTACTTAGGAGATAGAAAATTAACGTCATAGACTTTTCTGAAGAGCAGAGCTTTTTTATACCTACAATTTCCTACTACATAGTTTTGATGTATCTCTTAAGATTTAACCACCGCCAGCTTTCTAAGGAAAACTCAATAAAATCGATTAGGTAATAATATCTTGTTTTCCTGTAAAAGTGAAATGTTTTTTTCTAGAATAAAAAGTATCCTAAGACAGGATCCGACAAATAAGTAATTACTACAAAATTTGATTATCCGTACAGTAACAATACAATTAACAAACGATAACATACAAACAGACAATTTTAATAACTATTGTTTTGAGGTCTTTATTTAATGCATAATAGGTACTTACGTTACAGTCGTTGTTTTTAAAATATTTAACGTACCTACAGTTTTTTTCTAGGTTACTGTTTTATTATATCTTAGCTAATCGATGTGCGCGTTAACACAAAAAGTATTTACTTAACCGATTATGATTACTAATATTAGTGTAGTGATAGATAACTACAAGGGTAAATATTAAGGCTACCGAAAAGGTATACAGGTATGTACTACAATGAAAATAGGGAATTAACGATGGTACATTATAATTTATAGGCGAAGCCGCGGGTCCCGCTAGTACTGTATATAGTCGTTAGACGAAAAAAATAAAAGGGTAGATGAAGCTTGTAGATAAAAGGAAATAAAGTCAAAAATGATATTATAAGTTTGTTTTGTTTAAGAAATCGGGCAAATACATTTATTTTTCATATTTTTTTGTCCGTACGTAATCTGTTCTGACTTCTGGCGAACGTGCTACAACATGCCGGCTACTGCTCTACGCCCCTGTTTACACGTTATTATTATTTTAAAACTAAATGTGATCAGCCAGACTGCAGAAATTCCCACATACACAAAATTATTCTTTGGTGAGAATGAGGGCAAGGGTATTAATGAGAGTAATGCATGCGTTTCGGAGGGAGCGAGATAATATTTTGGTAATATATATATAAAAAAAATTAGTTAAATAGTAAGACATTATTACACACAGCGCCACCTATATCTGTGGTAAGCTTGTGTTACGGATACCATATGAATGAATGCCCCCGGCTGGACTCACACCCGTGAACTTTTGCAGAATTTTAAATCGCTATTAGGTACAAGATCCACACATTTAGCCTTTCAAACAATATATATAAATTATATCTGGGGGTCGTCGTCGTGGGATTTTGGACTACAATGTTAAACCTTCGGAACGTCGGAATATACTAACTAAGGCTTTCAAATACCGGATTTTTTCAATACCGGTATTAATACCGGTATTGACAAGTCAATCCGTGATCACGGTATCAATACCGGTATTGAACGAAAGTTTAGTTGGGATAATTAATAGTAATAAAATACGTGGTTTTGATTTCAAATCAGTCTTTATTGTTCTTATTTATTGCAAATAATACTATAAATATCTATTATAGATATAACAATTTAGTATTGATTGATTATTTTTATTATTTACCATATAGGACTAGGAATTAGGAACGTAATCAAATCTTAAACTTAAGTAGTCTATTGCAGGAAGGCATTAGACATAGACTTTGTGAAGTACAATATGAAACACATATATAAACTTCTTTTATTATTATTTAAATGTTATCATATTATTGTCGTTGTACAAATCAACATAAGTATCAATTAGTAAAAATGTAAGCATATCTTAATTATTATAATAACACTCTTATAATTATTTAATAATAGAATAAAAATCAAAAAACTAATAATTAAAAAAATAAATAAAATAGCTTTTGTAAAATTTGCTTACATAGAAACAGTAAAACAATGAAACAAAAAAATAATACTTAACAAAACAAAACATATATTTAAAATAAAATTTGCTAAAAATAGGACGCTTATATTTTTTTTCTTGAAAGTGTGATCGCAATAATGGGAGACCGTTTAATGTTGAATCAGACATCGAACTTCTCAGATAAATAGCCAAAAAATCAACATAGGTATTAATAAGTAAAAAGGTAAGTGTCGCTTAATTAGCTAGCAATCATTTGGTGTTCATTTTAATAACAGTCTTATAATTATTCAATAAAAAAATAAAAATGTAAAACTAACAAGTAACAAAATAAATCAAATAGCATTAGTAAAATTTGTAAAATACTAAGAAACAGTAAAAAATCTAAATAAGTCTTTAATTTTTGTACTTAACAATACAATACACATAATAAAAAAAATGCTTAAAATAAGACGCTTAGTTTTTTTTACTTTGAAAGTGTGATCGCAAAAAAGAAAGATCGTTTAATGTTGAATCAGATAACGAACTTCTCAGCCTGTTACATAAGTAGCCAACTGAGGAAAAAGCACGCTCTGCTTCAACACTTGTAGGTACCACAGACAGTAAATATCTGTAAGCCGCCGATAGAAATTTCTCCCGACCGCCCCCAGCAGTTTCGAAGACACACATCTCTACTCTTATTATAGATTTAAAATCTGTAGCTGAGGTAGCACTCTTGGTTTTTGGCAATTGAGATATCTCCCTCTCTAATTGTTTTTCTAGTGACATGTCTTCATTTTCACAACATGTATCTAATGAGGAAAGTGAAGTAGAAGGTTCTTGTATCGTTATATTGTGTTCATTATTAGTTATCTTCTCACTATCTCTTTGAGTGTCTCGTTTGTCATTGTTATATTTTACACGCGTAAGTAAGTTTACTATGATGTCTAATATTTCATCAGATGTAGGTTTTTTAAAGGTACAGTCATCTTCATCATTACTAAAGAAGCTTTCAGGGTCGTGCAAATATTGTAAAACCCCAGATATTAAATGTCGCCGCTCCTTTATGCGCCTTCTAAGTGACTTTGCTAGATTATTGCTCAAGTCATCAGTCTGTCCATCTAACTTTTTAAGCATAAATTTTAGAGCAACATCAGCTTTTAATAAGTTTGCATTTCGTTTGCAAAGTTCCATTACAGTCGCTTTGACCACAGAAAGGCTGTTATGAATACTTTTTAGGGTTTCCACATCCGATTCTTTAAACGAGAAATCGGAGTTTAATTTCATATCAATTAGAGCTTTCGATACACAATCCTTTAACTTTAAAAAGCGCCCAATCATGTCAGCCATACTACTCCATCGTGTCTTGCAATCTATTAACAAGGTAATTTCATTTTTATGCATTTCTACTACATATTTTTGTAATAAATCATTTTTTGTAGGCGATTTACGAAAAAGTTTCACTAATTTTCTCACTTTATTTATTAGGTTTTTGTAAATAAAAACAGGTTTTTCCGTCTCGAGTGGTTGTATATATACATAATTTAAGCCATTGTCTTCGTCTTGATTATTCTGATCAGCGTAGTCGTCTTCGCTGTCAGTCTCAATGTGAGTATTTATCGATGAGGCGATTGAAGTAGAAGGAGCAGTAGAAGGTTGTTGAAACTGTTGAAATTTATATAACACATCTATAACCGCTAGTTGTATTCCATGCACCAGGCAAACCTGATGGTGACCCGCAAAACTTTTTCCCATTTTAGTCATTAAACTTGCCCCATCTGTCGTAAAAGCTATGATGTCTTCATGAAGATTAATGCTAAATTCTTGGAGTCGTTCTTTAACGTATTGGATACCTACATCTGCTGTCATGGAGCCTGTTATCCTGACTAACCCTAGATTCTTGTAACCTCTTTCTAAATCATTATTATGTATATTAATATTCATGTATCTCTTATTGTTAGTTGCTATATATTCATCAAAAGTTAACGAAAATCGCTCACCACTCGCCTTTAAAGTTTTGAACTCCGTTGTAATATGGTTTTTTAAGTCGTTGCTTTGTTTTTGTATCATATTCGTTATTGAAGCTGGTGAAGTCGGTAAATTATAGCCAGAATTCCTAAAAAGTCTTCGCATATCCTTGGATGTACAAAACTTGCTTAAAGGAATACCATCTAATGCTGCCATCCTTGAAACAATTAATTCTACCGAGTTGGAACTTTGTAAGTAGTCTGAGATTCGAGATTTTTTTCGTACTGGTTCAACTTGAACTGTTAATTCTGGTATTGATGAGTTTTCTGTGGATGTCGAAGCAACTAGATTTTCCGACTCTTTTAATTTTGATGATGAAGTTTCAAGTGCATTTAATTTATGTATAGTGCGCATATGAGTGCGCAATCCGCTTGTGGTTCCGCCAACGGTCTTTATAATTTTTTGGCATAAGTTACATTTTGCAGTAAGTCTATCGTCAGCAGCAGTAAAATTATCCCATATGCCACTAGTAGTACGTTTATTTAAAAACTTTTTGTAAGTTTTCGATTTCTCTGGAAACGACCTAAAACAAGAAAAGACCTCATTATTTTTGACTATTTATATGACAATACTAATGACAATAGTTGGCTTACTATTGTTTTCTCTTCTCGCTCTGCACGGCTAAACTAGTTTTAAACTTATAAAAGTACGTATTGGATGTGCCAGTTAGTAAACAATAGGCATTGCAGTGCTGGTTTGTGTTTTAGTGTGAGCGCATAAGGCTTAGATTTACTTAATCCTTAAACATTTTTACGACAGTAAGACGGTATTGCGTACCTACTAATTGTACAAAGTATTTGTATTTCTTTATTGCTTCTCAGTACACAAATAATAGTACTCGAAAGAAGGTAATTAGGCAAAAGTAGCTCTAAATAAAATTGATGTTAGAAAGCCAAATCTAGTATTTAAACGTATACGGTATACGTTTTATACATGGCCCACTCAAATCTGTTTCAAAAACCCAATCAAAGAAAAGTGTTAAAAATCTACTTACATGTTGACGTTGATGAAGAACGTTTCAGACTTTCAGATAAGACACGAAGCACCAACAACGACGGTAACTTAATTAAACTAGCAAAAACTTATACAAACTAAATCTACGTCTTATACCATCGCCTTTTCGGAACACACTAACAATAACAAAAGCGACATAAGCACAACTCGATTTCGGGCATTGTCTCAGGCGGGGTGCGGCGGCGGGAGGGAGAGCTACAGATAATAGTGACGCATGCACTGGCGAAAACAGGTCAGATGAGAATAAAATTACATCTGTATACATGTTATAGGCCTTATGTATATGTTTGTAATACCGAAATCACGGTATTGGGACATCAATACCGGTATTGAAAAATGCTAATAAAAAGTCCGTGATCACGGTATTACGGGATCCCGGAATACCGGTTTTGAAAGCCTTAATACTAACACAGATTACTATATACCTACTACTCGTCCGGGAGGTAGCGTTGCAAATCACATAATCATTTCAGGTCGAATAATTCATGGTGAAATCAAATGTTTATTAGCTGTCATTTAGTGATATAAAAGTCAGCAGGCTCAAAATGGGTGGACGGGGTGGCTAAAAAATTTTGATTATGTAAAAAATAAAAAATCCAAAAACGATTTCAGGTCGCTTAATAATTTGTTGAGTGATTGTTTGCATAATATAAAACAATACAAAAATAGTCAGCAGGATAGATAACGGTGGATTACACGTCAGCAGCCGACATAAACCTGATTAAAAAAAAATAATTTTGATTCATTTCAGGTCGCATGAAACTAATACACAACAATCTTTTCATCAATTAATTAATAAAAAAAAACGTCAGCAGGCTATTCAACGGTGGTAAGGTTGTCAGCAGGGGGGTAAAAGGTAGCGTTGCATTTTTCATAACGATTTCAGGATGATCCATTTTAGATTTTATTGATAGTTTAGATGAAGATAATAATCGAATAATTGTTCAGCAGGCTCAAAATGGGTGGACGGGCTGGATAAAAAATTTCGATTATGTAAAAAATAAAAAATCCAAAAACTATTTCAGGTCGCTTAATAATTTGTTGAGTGATTGTTTGCATAATATAAAACAATACAAAAATAGTCAGCAGGATAGATAACGGTGGATTACACGTCAGCAGCCGACATAAGCCTGATTAAAAAAAATAATTTTGATTCATTTCAGGTCGCATGAAACTAATACACAACAATCTTTTCATCAATTAATTAATAAAAAAAAACGTCAGCAGGCTATTCAACGGTGGTAAGGTTGTCAGCAGGCGGGTAAAAGCTGCTAAGTACGTAGCCATTCAATCTTAGTAAAAGGCAATCAAATATTTCGCTGACAGTTATTCGACCCTTAAATAGCTGACCCTTATTTTATTAAATACATTCTTTGAAGTAACTTTATTATTAATTTAAACATTACTGTATAAAAAATCACATATTTTTTTTTCCTTTGGAACATAGCTGGTATATTATTCTAATTGTTTTATACGAGCTGACTGATAATAATTCTTTCCGCCCTCAATATATCACTACACTTTTCATCATTTAATATACTGTTCGTATATAATAATATATAATATAATTAGTTCAATCAACAAAATTATAGATTTGATTATCATGGTAATTAGGCCAGTAAAAATAGAATTTAACCTCGCACTAAATTTCCGATCTAAAACTTTTTTTAGACGTTCGAGTTTCATTAAATCATCCTGGACTAGAATTACAGTTCCAAAAAGGTTCCTTTGGGGTGAAAAAAACCGACAAACCATTTTCGCGGCAGCCAGTTGACCTCACTTTAGAACAAACCATTAATGCTGACGCAGCAAACAAATTAACTGGTATAATACATGCAACGAACTCAATTTCTGCTCGCCAACGTTGGTGCAAGAGCCATAGTATTCGGACAGCGATTATCAGCTATGTAATGGATAAAGCTGGTTTAAAGAAACATCAAGACGTAACTGCTGATCTTGACAAGAATAGAATCAAAAAACATTCAATACAAAAACAACAGTTGATAGACCAAATTAGACAAAATAATCCATTTGCAAGAGAGTTAGATCAAAGATTTTTATTTAATTTATCTACAGGTCAAGCAGCATCACATGAAATTGCTGATTTCTTACTTAATGTGGAGAACTTAGGAAATGAACAGCGAGAAACATTCATTAATGAATGTAGTATTGAGTTTACCCCCCTAAATATATGTGATTTTTTTATACAGTAATGTTTAAATTAATAATAAAGTTAGTTTAAAGAATGTATTTAATAAAATAAGGGTCAGCTATTTAAGGGTCGAATAACTGTCAGCGAAATATTTGATTGCCTTTTACTAAGATTGAATGGCTACGTACTTAGCAGCTTTTACCCGCCTGCTGACAACCTTACCACCGTTGAATAGCCTGCTGACGTTTTTTTTATTAATTAATTGATGAAAAGATTGTTGTGTATTAGTTTCATGCGACCTGAAATGAATCAAAATTATTTTTTTTAATCAGGTTTATGTCGGCTGCTGACGTGTAATCCACCGTTATCTATCCTGCTGACTATTTTTGTATTGTTTTATATTATGCAAACAATCACTCAACAAATTATTAAGCGACCTGAAATAGTTTTTGGATTTTTTATTTTTTACATGATCGAAATTTTTTATCCAGCCCGTCCACCCATTTTGAGCCTGCTGAACAATTATTCGATTATTATCTTCATCTAAACTATCAATAAAATCTAAAATGGATCATCCTGAAATCGTTATGAAAAATGCAACGCTACCTTTTACCCCCCTGCTGACAACCTTACCACCGTTGAATAGCCTGCTGACGTTTTTTTTATTAATTAATTGATGAAAAGATTGTTGTGTATTAGTTTCATGCGACCTGAAATGAATCAAAATTATTTTTTTTAATCAGGTTTATGTCGGCTGCTGACGTGTAATCCACCGTTATCTATCCTGCTGACTATTTTTGTATTGTTTTATATTATGCAAACAATCACTCAACAAATTATTAAGCGACCTGAAATCGTTTTTAAATTTTTTATTTTTGACATAATCAAAATTTTTCATCTCGTCCGTCCACCTCAGGTGCGCCTGCTGAACAATTTTTCGATTATTATCTTCATCTAAACTATCAATAAAATCTAAAATGGATCAGCCTGAAATCACTATGAAAAATGCAACGCTACCTCCCGGACCATACTAACTTTGAAATTGGATAATGCAAAAAATTGGATAAAGGATTATGACATTCGATTTGATAACTACTTATCAATCTAAAATAAACAAAAAAAAAGCTTAAAAGAAGAGATCTTAAGATATACACACAATTTTTCTAAGCAGCTATTGAAATTTTTATTGGAGCACAGACTATATACCGTACTTAATTATAATTATGACAACTGTTATAATAATATACTGTGTCTGTCAGCTGAGTTTAGTTTACGTCGTGCAAGTATGATGGTGTTATGATTAAAAGTCTTCATTTGTTGAAAATCTGAGTTGTGTCATGCATTATGTTGTTGCAAATTATAATTAAACATTTCAGAAAATGAATATAAACAAATCCCATATTCGTTTATAATAAGTCAAGTATAGATATGTGACGTTCATTGGATGATATCCGCGTTGTTTGTGTAAGTAATGTAAATCTTTGTTGTTAGAATGTAAAAAACAGCAAGTTTTATTTTAATTATCAACTAAATCTTGAGTATATATTATTTTATCAAAATATTTTTCATATGTCATAATTGAAATAAAGGTTTGCTCCTACATAAATTGCAAGTACAATCGATTTCATTTGTTCAATACTTATGACGTCTCTGTTTATTTTGGGCAGCATATTTATTATTATGGCTTGATACACATGAATCAAAATGTTTAAAATATCTTAATATATAACAATAGAAAATGCTTTTAATGGAATATCTATTTGTTATTATATAATAGTTATTATAAAAAAAATATTTGTAACAGATTTACATTTTCGTCTAATTTATTGCTTATTTGGGGTCACAAAGATAAAGGAGATTACTGTACGTAAATTTGCAATAATTATTATTTTAATAACAGATAATATATTTATTACACAAGATACATGAATATATACATATAATAAAATTCTAACCGAGTCAAATCTGTACATTAAATATTTTTTGGAAAATCAAATTGAAATAGACATTATTATCGATATAGAGGCCAAATCTATTGATTTTAGAATTTTTCTTTTGTCTTTCTGTCTGTCTGTTTGTGACTGCATCATAAGAAAACCACTGGACAGATTTGGATGAAATGTGCTATGATGATAGCTGGTTATCCGGGTCAATACATAGGATACTTTTTTCTGCGGGAAAATATTTCTGAGAAATCTCAACTAACCTTTACATACCGGTTATAAAACACCACATGGTATGTGAAATCTATTTTTTTTCCGGACATTAGAACGCAGGAGGAGCTGCAGGAAATGCTAGTAACTTATAAAATTATAGGTAATATGATAAAATATTGGCCATAAAATATGTAACATGTAGTAATCATATTTAGTTGTAAGATGTACATTTATCACATTTTTTTGCAGATTTAATATATTAATGTAGATATGATTGAGCAGCATAATACTAATAATTAATAGAAGTTTTGCAAAAGATACAATCATGCTTTATGTATTCCATGTGGACGCTGGTCAAATGACCACTTATGACATGAATCTGACCTTACAAAGGTAAGCCAATCGGATTACTGCATAATCACTACATAGTATAAAACAAAGTCGCCTTTTCTGTCCCTATATCCCTATGTGCGCTTAAATCTTTAAAACTACGCAACGGATTTTGATGCGGTTTTTTTTAATAGATAGAGTGATTCAAGAGGAAGGTTTATATGCATAACTAGCAGATCCCGCGGCTTTACCTGTGCTAAATCTAGGGAAGAGCCCGAGCGAAGCGAGGGCGAGTCGCTAGTTTAGAAGTATATCCTTTTACAAAAATATAACAATAACATTTTTTATAACTAATGTACATTGTATATATAGCAGGTCTAATCACATTATTTAATTTTAGTGTTGGAAGTTTAAAGGCAGCAATTGAAAGAAAAACAAAGATTCCAGCATCATCCCTTGTGCTTTTAATAAGTGGGGGAGAAGTGTTACAGTCAGATCATATGGTGTCTTCTTACAGCGCTGGTACAGACACAAACCCTATATACATGTTTAGCAAGCCATCAGTTAAGGAAAGTCATTTGCAGCAATCTAGTAAGTTTTTTATAATAAATTGAATATGAATATAGTTTTATTTGCTAAAGAGTAATTAGTATATTTCAGCGTTATTATAATAGTATATTATATAAAATTAAAACTAACTTATATTGGCATAATTTATGTTTTTAGTGTGTGACTTAAGCCCAATAGTGGAATTGAGTACTGGAGAGTTTCGAAGTGATAGTCGCAGTGCATTTGATGGCAAATCTGTTGCTGAATTAGGAGCTGCTGTTGAGAAATGTTGTATGCTGCCACGCAATATGGACACTGTGATAGCCTGTGCAAATTTAGCAAAGCAGTTCAGTGATCTTGCACATGATGTTTATCGGGGCTGTGATCAGTTGGTACATGAACAACATCTACAACATCAGGTAAATAAAATTAATATTTGCTCTTATAAAACCTACCGTTTGTGCTTGTATGATGTTAAACTTTATGCCTCTATAAGAGTTTAAAGTAAAAATTAAACTTTTTATATTTATATAGTTGTTTCTAACATAAATGGGTTCTTCTTGGTTTCAGGGCTGGGCAGCTGTTGTTGCTAATTTGGAAGACATATTTAATGAATTTACAGAAAGATCAAAGAGTTTTAAAGAGTCATTTAGGAAGCACAGGCTAAAAAAGGATGAATACAAAGAGCAATTAGAAAAGTAAGGTTTTGGATGTTGACATGTATACAGTTGTTTACTGTTAGTTATTTACTTATATACATTGACTTAGCCATACATTCTGTAAAGACTTATCTTTATTTAGGAATGTTTAACTTTAACAGAGAAAACTGCATGTGTATTTTAAACTTGAATAGTTTTTACATTGTGTTAATTTTTTTAAGAAAAAGATAACACATGTTAAAAAAAGTACAATGTACACATACATGAATATTATTTATATTAATGATTTTAATATCATTCTTTATGTAATTTGAATCATAAGTGATTTAATAATAGTGTAGTTTTCCTATGTGATATAGAGATTTCTTTATGTTATATTTATTTAAATTGAAATTAATTAGTGTATGAATTAAAATTTTACTATCTTTAGTTTTATCAATAACATGATATCTACTAAATACATAACTATTGCAGGTTGAATGAGGTCTTAGAGTCATTAGGCAAGATTCCAATATTGCCCTCACTTCAGATAAATGCAGAAGCTCATCGCTTCTCTGCCTTCGATGTGTTTGAAGAAACTGATTTTGAAGGACACCATTATGGAGTGAACCAGCCACTGTGTAGCAGTTCAGAAAATAAAACTGCAGATTTTGGGGTTGGAGTATTTAAACTATCAGAGGAAGATGGTAAGAATTAAATGTATTTTGGAGGTTATATATCAGTCAAAAAGAAGTAGTTCAAAAAGACAAAGTAGTAAGAAGTACTAAATTATTCTACTCTCTCTGTATGTGAAATTTATTCAACCCAAAAATAAATAAAAAAATAGTAGTGGGCGCGCCGAGAGCGCTGCAAGAGTCACTATGTCCCACAACAGAAGTAACCAAAACAAAGAAATGCAATAGGAATAACAAATAAAATATTTATATATTATATTACCTCTTAGTGACAGTATTTATGAAAAATAATTCTATTCTAAATAAGTTTACTTATTTTACACATTGAATTGTTTTAATTGTATGGATAATTGTATGGTGATTAACAAAACCGAAGTCGTCATTATAATGACTCTTTTGTTTAAAATAGAACTGGATATGCTAATGCATTTAGTTCAAGTGCCTAAAGTCGAATTTTCTGTAAATTAATGCATGATTGTATTGAGCTTGCATAAATAAATATAACTAGTGTTATGTATTCATGGACAAAAAAATGGCTTTTTATATTTTTCACTTTATTTACTTATTATTAAAATAATTGTCTTTAATTTGCGAAACTTATGAATTTGGAAGAGTTTTATTTATTTTATATTTTAATTATCAAAATTAATAATTGAATTATTATTTAGCTTGGTATATTTAGGAGTTTATTATTGTAAACAATATCGTCTCTTACATTCAATAATTACAATTATTGTTTGCTTTACATTAGACTTTAACCAAGCAATTAGTAATAAATCTGAAATTTTCTCCACCTTTCTTAGAGCTCTGCGTGCAGAATTGTCTAACAGTCACTCAGTGACTAGACAGTTCTGCAGTAAATTAAGAAAAATAAAATAATAAGGATGTCTGCAGGCCACAGAATCATATATGTATATATATATTTATTATTATTTTTGTATATATTTTAGTGTTTGACCAAAGAAACGCCTCTACTAGCAATGAAGGTGCAACTTCGTCTGAAGGTCACGCCATCGAGGAGTCTGACGAAGGAGTAACGTTTAAGGCGCCGACTTGTGAGAGTAAGGACGAACCTACACTGTTACATTGGATCCTAGCTCAAGGGAATAAGGCGTCTTTACAGGACATTATTGATTATTGTCAGAAAGGCTTAGCTTTGGTAAGTACTTATTATTCTATCTTTGCTGAGTTTATTGTTTTAAATGCTTTTGTGATTTTTTATTTGGAATACATATGAATTTAAAACTTTAAAATGCTATCAATTTTCTTTTAAATTAAGTTTTGTAAGAATTAAACGTTTTGACTTCTTTTTGAACCTACAATAATTTTTATTATATTTAATATAATGTATTATTAAATTGCTTAATTGAATAAAATTAGTTAAAGTTTTAGTCTTTATATACATGTGTGTATATAGTGTACAATGTACATGTATTTTATCTAAAAATAATTATCTTGTTTAGATCGACGCAGAACCCTTAAAAGAGCGTGAAGCAGAGCTATATCACATACTGGAATATGCGAATATGCGCGGGCTTAAGCAGATCAAAGGCATAGAAGACCGTCTGTACGGACTAGATCAACTACTGAACGATCTTAAGAAAACTGAACGAGATCAATATAATCAAGCAGCTTCCCTTATACAGGTGTGTAATATAATCTATATCTATATATATATAATGAAAATGGTCTTCGTTTGAGGCTCAATCACGCCTAAACCACTGATCGTATCGACATGAAACTACCACCATTCGATGCGAAATTTTTCCTAGATGGTTTATGGCTATCTATTTTTTGAATTCCAACATTCCTTTATTTTTTTATTGCTGTTTTACTTTTATGAACATTTATCCCGCTAATAAAAACAAAAGATAAGCATTTTCTCTTGATTCTTTTGTTTTCATGGATTTCAACAGAGTATATTAAACGGATTATGGTTTTTTACATTCAGCTAAGAATCTACTCACGGTACGGTTTTGCTATGTAGAGGTCAGCTATGAATAGATTTTAAGAAATCCATCCCCCAAAGGGGATTGCGGGGGCGTTAACAATGAACAATTCCTGTTTTTAAACTATAGCTCCTATAGACTTCAAATTTGGTAGGAATCTTCTGTAATAGGTGTAGAAATAGGCTATGAACGAATTTTACGATAGCTCACCCCGCAGGGGGTTGCGGGGGTGGGTATTAACAATTAATATTTTTAATTTTCCAGCTAAAGCTCCTACAAGCTCCAAATTTTGTAGGAATTTTCTATAAGTGATGTAAAAATGATTTATGAACAAATTTTACGATATCCCACCCCAAAGAAGATTGCGGGGGCGTTAACAATGAAAATTTTTAATTTCGAAGCGATAGCTCCTATAGACTCCAAATTTAGTGAGAGTGTTCTATATGTAATATAAAAATGATCTTAGAGCGGATTTTACAATGAATCACCTCCAATAAGGTTCGCGGGGGTGGGTGTTAACAATAAAAAAATTCAATTTCGAAATATAGCTTCTAAAAATTCTAAATATGGTAGGAATCTTTTATTATTCACATAAAGATCATCTCAAAATGGATTTCAATATAGTCTACTTCCGACAGGAATTGCGGGGGTGGGTGTTAAAATCTAAAATTTTAATTTCCAACCTGTAACTTCTACAGACTCCAAATTTGGTGGGGATCTTCGTGTATGTAGGGATATTTGTGTATTTCCTTACAACAATCGTCTTTTTGGCAGCGGAGAAAAAGTCATTGAGAGGTTTCCAAAACTTAACTTTACATGTAGCTATCCAATCAACGGACTAAGAATTTTACATTCATTTTACTTTTGCAGACTACATATCCGACGAATTCTTTTATTGCAGGATCGCGGAAATGTAACAGATTATAATGAATGCATTTTCTAAGCACTTGAGATGTGGAAAAGAAATTTAGTTACTTATTCCAATAGAATTTATAAAAAACATGAACAATTAATTTTCTATAAAAAATTGATGTCACGGAGAAAATTTTAGTTAACAGAAAATTCGTCGTACTTGAACCTAGACAGATTTTAACTTCACATATGAGACTTGCAATGACTTTAACTTAAACGATTTTAACGACTTTAACTTTAACTTAAATGATTGCACATTGAAAGTTACAATGAATATTAGTGAGAAAAATCACCTGGATGGAAGATACAGGCTAAATCGATGGAATTTGGAATTT
Source organism: Boloria selene (assembly GCA_905231865.2). Classification (NCBI taxonomy): domain Eukaryota; kingdom Metazoa; phylum Arthropoda; class Insecta; order Lepidoptera; family Nymphalidae; genus Boloria; species Boloria selene. The sequence continues at coordinate 10,093,431 of HG993134.1, forward strand.
GTGTAAGTCTAAACAATATCGATGCTTACAGTTCTATCCGCGGGGCCTATTTATGTTCATACAAAAATAAAAAAAGGAGAATAATAAAAATATGGAAAAAAAATAAAAATGAAACATAAAATGTAATTTATTTCCTTTTTCAATTCGCCCAGCGAAGCGGGCGGGAAACGGCTAGTATATATATATAATGAAAATGGTGTTCGTTTGAGGCTCAATCACGCCTAAACCACTGATCGTATCGACATGAAACTACCACCATTCGATGCGAAATTTTTCCTAGATGGTTTATGGCTATTTACTTTTCGAATTCTAACGATCCTTCATTTTTTTATTGCTGTTTTACTTTTATGAACATTTATCCCGCTAATAAAAACAAAAGACAAGCGTTTTCTCTTGATTCTTTTGTTTTCATGGATTTCAACGGAGTTTACTAAACGGATAATGTTCTTTTACATTCAGCTAAGAATCTACTTACAAACTTCCACGCATCCACCCACCAACTCCCACGCACCCCTGCACACCCACTCTCATTTTTTGATAAAAATAAAATGCCGTATCTATGATCGAGTTTCACTTGAGAACGGCTGGACCGATTGGGTTAATTTTTTTTTGTTGTCTTCAGAATTGTCAGGAGAATGTTTATATGTAAGAAAATTTTAAAAAAGTCTGCTAAAACGTTAAAAATTTCGATGATAATAATCGAAGTATTCCAATTTCTATAGTTACCTACTCATCACGAAATCTCGGGAACTATAGGACTTAGAAATGTGAAACTTGGTAGGAATATTACTTTCGTTATGTAGAGGTCAACTAAAAACGGATTTTAAGAAATTCATCCCCCAAAGGGGATTGCGGGGGCGTTAACAATGAACAATTCCCGTTTTTAAACTATAGCTCCTATAAATTCCAAATTTGGTAGGAATCTTCTGTAAGAGATGTAGAAATAGTCTATGAACGAATTTTACGGTAGCTCACCCCACAGGGGGTTGCGGGGGTGGTTTAACAATGAAAATTTTTATTTTTTAAGCCGTAGCTCCTACAGACTCCAAATTTAGCTAGAGTCGTCTATATGTGATGCAGAAATGATTTAAGAGCGGATTTTACAACAACCCACCGCCGAAAAAGATTGCGGTAATGGGTGTTAAAATGTGAAATTTCTATTTCCAAACTGTAACCTCTATAGACTTTAAATTTGGTAGTAATCTTTTATTTGTCATGCAGAAATCATCTTAAATAGGATTTTACGAAATTCTATTTCCAATAGGGGGTGGGTGTGAGAATGTTAAATTTATGTTTCCAAACTGTAACTTCTACAGACTCCAAATGATTATTTTTTTACTGTTTAAATAGAAAAGATTAAAGTCAATTGTTTTTTTTTATTTAATTAATTTCATTTGTTTTTATATAACCTAACAATCTATATAAATAAAATGATAGAGGTCTGCAGTTGTGCGCGCATCACGGAAAAACTACTGGATAGATTTCAATGAAACTTTCTAAGTTTTATTTCTTAGACACTTGGCCCTTATATAAAAAAAGATTGCGATATCTTCATTTAATAAAAATTTATTAAAGTTTCAAGAAAAAACGATTTGTATATGTACTGCGTGTTCAGTGATGCAGTATGTATGTTTCCTTCTCGCGGAGTAGTGGGGCAAGCGGCGTAGCGCCATGCGGAAAACTTTGTTAATATTTCAAGCAACGCGGACGAAGTCGCGGGTATCAGCTAGTAATTAATATATAAATAATATATAAATAAATAATATGAAATATATTTTACTATAGTAATATATGATTTTTTAGATGTATATATAATATGTAAGTCATAGAATGGTTGACTATTGGGTAATATATTATTCGCACATGCTCGATGTTTTTCATAACGTTCGTCGTTCAATTCTGCCTGAGCGCTTTAAGATGGGGTACTTTAAGTGTCGTATCTTTGGGTCCCTTTAAGGTCGGCAAAGCATTCGCTTCGCAATTCTTATGTTGTAGATGTCTGTAAACGATGAAAATTACTTTCAACCAGGCAGATTGTTGGTTCGTTTATCTGTTTTTCCATAAATAATGTAAATAAAAATAACTATGCTATATGCATATGTAGATTTCGCCTAGAATAGATTTTTGATTTTTGAGTATGAGAAACATGAAGTAGTGTTTTGTTGTAAAAATATTTTTATATGTATTATATTCATATTTTACAGTCACGTGAACGTCTCAACTCTGTTTGCGACACGTCCGTGCTACCAACGCTCGTAGAATCTCATTGGCGTCAGTTGGAGAAGTTGCTGAAAGGTCACCAATATTTGGTCGATATAAGACGACGCATTGCCAAGTCTAAGGAAGAACTGTCTCATATTTTAAAAGCTAGACTGGAGTGAGTAAACCTTTTCTATTGTATTTTTTATCTCCATAATTAATGCGTAATTTTGTAGAAATATGTATAATTATTATACGTTTTGTAGAAGATTGGCCTCAAAAGGTTGATTCATGTAGTTATCTTGTCCATAACCCAATTGGCCAATTAAAATGATACTACTCAGTACTCATACTGTACTTAAAGTCAAAATGCTTGTCTATTTCTTTTAAAATTATTATTTTGCATTAGAAAAATATAGAAATAAAAGTGAAAATCAAGTACTACTTGATTAAAATCGAGTAGAAAATTTTTATATATTGTAGTATTCTGTTCGCAAAATATTAAAGTTTTAAATCTATTACAATAAATAAATATTGATAATGCTTGATGTATATAATATAGCGATTCAATACATTGATTGTTTGATCGACATATTTAGCTTAAATAATCAAGCTGATATAATAATAATATAGCTACGAGGTGGTGGCAATGGATACTGGAATTCTTCAGTAGCAATAAAGACTTTCGATTTTAGGCTCAGTCTCTTAGTTTTGAGTCGTCTCAAATATAATAGATTTAAAAAAAAATATATGAATAAGTATGCACCACAACATACCTAATTTCATCGAAATCGAAAAAATAAATTAACAGATTTAACATACTGTTAGACTGTTATTATATTGATAGCTGCCTCGGTGGTGTAGTGGCTAGCAGTTACGGTCATACATCGAGAGGGCCTGGGTTCGGGTCCCGAGTCGGGCCAAGTTTATTTATTAAGTCTTTCTGTTTAGTAAGCCTCAGTAGCAGCTCGAAATTGGGAAATTTGCGGTGTTTCTCTCCCGTGCCTCGGAGAACACGTAAAGCTATCAGTCCTGCGCCTTAGCTCACACCGGTCGTGTCGAGTAGTCGTCCCACCGGAGTATGAAAGTAATAGGAACAGAGAGTGCACTTGTGTCTGCGCGTACACGCGCTGCACTATAATATCTCCTGTGCAGTGGCCGCCATGAGCGGAAACGAACAACATTATTATTATATTGATAATTGTAAACATGTACAGTTTTTGAGGCATAAGCTCAGCTTTGCATCTGTGTGAGTGCAGTGTACGATTAGGCACGACGATACGGATAAAAGTTCGCGAGATTGGTTTAAACCTGTTTTAACTGGTTTTTGATGCGCTGCTATTGGTTTTTAGCTATCACTCACACAAATGCAAAGCTGAGCTTATACCTCAAGATCTGTACGTAGTGCAGTCTTCTAAAATGTTCGCAATCGTAGGGCGGTGCTGATGATCGAGAACTCGATGTCGGTGCAGGACGCGCACGCGATGCTCTCGTTCCAGTGCTTCAAGCGGCTGGCGCGGTACTTCAGCATCGTGGCGCAGCTGCACCGCGCGCCGCAAGCCTACGTGCGCGCCGTGCAAGAGTGCGCGCGACGCAGGACCTTCTCCAACGCACATTTGAAGGTATTTTCTTTTATTGAAGTGAAGATGAAACGAAAAAATAAGTCCATAGTACCAGGCGCTCAGAGACGGGGAAGAGTTGGCCTTATAGTTTGTCCATTTTGTTAATGGTTTTTTGACAGCTCGCCGACTGACAAGCTATAGTGATGACAAAAGGACGTAATAATCGATTTCTCTTATTTTTTTAAGTATAAAATAATATTTATTTTTATATTTATTAATATGAAAATAAATATTATTATCGTAAAAATCAAGTGTGGTGGAGAGAACTAAGAGAATCATAATGTGATTCGGGCCGTGACATTGCATATTTTGATAATTTATGCACACAAGAGTTAATAATTAATATAACTGAAGACTCCTCATCGGACAAATCTAATATAAATGATGATTTTGACGAATCATGTTAATAAAAGGAATTAAACTATTTTAGTTGTTTTATTTGTATGCCTTATACTAAGAAGAAAGTAAAACTTTACTATTAACTTTAATATTTTAATTTATTGGTTTAAATCTTAAAATTTTTTTGTCTTCCTTATTAAATAACATATTACACCTTATTTACATATTAGCGTTGATTTCTATCGATTATTTGTAATCTGTGGCATAATCGTAGTAATCGTTATGTGTGGCACAGCAATAAGAGGGAGGTGCCCGTCCATGAAGTACAATATTAATGGGTATGACATTTTAACTTTAATGGCTAACCATTAAATACGAAACTTCGTGGGCGTGAGCTGTCAAAAAACCATTAACAAAATGGACAAAGTATAGTTAGATCTCGCCCACCGCGAGTCAGTGACATTTCTAACTCTTTCTAACTCGTGGATGTGACCTTCGCGCCATCTCCCTCTCTCAACGAGCTTAGACGGGGTTATTTAGTATAAATATAAACTAAATTTAAAAATTAGTTTGCCAAAGAAGTTACTTCCTTCTGACATGTGTACTTTGTACACACGCACTTTTTTATTTATTTATGTTGGAACATTTTTACAACAACGCCATCTAGTTCCGTGGTAAGCTACGACACTTGTGTTACGGATACCACATAGTTGATATACTACACATATAAATTTCTAAAATACATGCGTAATATAAATATTAACACCTAGGGATTGCAATCCGGAAAACCGGATCCGGTAATCCGGCGGATCCGGCATCATTTCACGGTCACCGGATCCGGTACTAATATACCGGATCCGGCGACCGGATCCGGCGACCGGATTCGGTGTTACTAATTTTTGGCAAAATAATAGAGCTTTTGCATGAGTTGGTACTTTAAATGCGTACTGCGTGGTGTTCATGCGTGCAAGTTGGTGTCTGACATAAATATAAGACTTGATTGTCAGCATTATCAAATACTTTAATAATTATAATGGTCTCATATCAGTAAAGTAAGGTTTAGATTTTATAAAGTTACTTTATAAATAAAAAATTATTGATCTATCTGTAAAAGTGACATCTAGGAACACTGACCTACTCGTTACAACGTTAAAATTTTACCTAATTGCCTACACTAGCCACCGCTACGTTTTAATTGTTTGCTTGTTGCCTAATCTTAACATTGGGTTAGAAAATGCTCCATCCTGAATGACTGATGGATCAACGCTCAGCCTAAACTGCTAATCGTAGAGACCTGAAACTTTTAGTGTGTGACCTTGTAGCTTATGACGTAGTTATCGCATTAGAAAGGATTTTCCAAAATTTTATGTCTAAGGGAGTGAAAAACGGGAGCAATGTCTGTATGGTGTGATTCCAATCTACTTCAAATTTTGCATAAAGATACTTTAACAGAATTGATGGAAAACGTGTTTCGTATTTTATTGAAACCCATTGCCTTACGGGGTTAAAAAGGGATAAACAGTAATTTGGGGGTAACTTACATCAAAGATGAAATCAATACTTCTTAGTGCTTTTAATTTAAATAACAGTTTATTTTTGCACATGTTTCAAAACATAATACTTTTTTCATCAAAGTCAACAAAAAGTTTGTAATAGTAAGCATAGGTCTATCTACTACTACAACTACGCCAAGAAAACCGAATAACTGGTTTATAGAGTAGTCCTCATAACAAAAGGGATGAGATGGTAAATGGGGAATCATTTTTTGGTATATTTTAAGTAAAATCGTATAGCCAAACATATTTTTTCGCGAATTCCGCTAGTTTTTTATAAACTACTTACCTATATTAAGTACAATGATACTTAAAGAACTTACTAAGAGTTCATTTTGAACCAAAAAAGGCGAAAATTATATCGATCTGGACAATCCGGCCGGATCCGACCGGATCCGGCCGGATTGATGGAAATTTAGCCGGATCCGGCCGGATTGAAAATGACGCCGGATTGCAATCCCTATTAACACCCATGAATGGAGAACAAACATTCGTGCTCAACAAATGAATGCTCCCAGCGGGACTCGAACCCCAACACTAACTGAGCCAAACGCGTCGTCAAATTTTATATATTTATTTATATATTTTATTTGTGTTGTCATTGATAGTTTTGATAAATATGTTTTCAATGAAGCTTATCTTAGTTATTTAGGAATCTGTTACTATAAATAACAATAATATTGTTCGTATTCACGGTTTTTATATGTATTTTGTATGTTATACATTTTCAAGATAAAGTTGTCATGTACAGCTAATAGATTAATATAACCAATTATAAGGAAATTGAAATCTTAAGTTTCTGATGTATCAAAAGCTTGTCGAAGATAACTTTGTTGTATTTATTTTTATGCAACTATATAACACTTTTAGTGGGCTACGGATCTAGCAGCGAAGCTCTACAAAATCCACGAAGAAGAAGTTACAAGACGGCAAGAGTTTAACAATCATTTTGACGACCACTTCCTCAAAAGCCTGTTCCCCGGCATGACGGACCTGCCGCCGCCCTTCGCGACGCAGGCGCCGCCGCCCTTCGACGTCAAGTTACCGCAACTCTCCAATGAGGATGTCGAACACGTGACGACCTCCTTCCCCGACCTTGCCACTGATGTGCCTAAATACGATATGGATATTATTGTTAAGTTTTTCCAACAGAGGTGAGTCCTGCATAAATTTACATGCATTAAATAAATTTAGTTCTTAGGGGGCTTTATTATATTTTTCTATAGTATTATTTTTGTGTTGAATGTTCATCTATTGTAAATATATAAATAGAAAAATAAACGATTTAATAGTTACTAAATTCTTGTTCATTACAGGCTAAGTGCGTCTGAACACTATGACAAAGATGTAAACGTGCAAGTTGATTTCGTTAAGTAAGTACTTTTCTGCATACCTTTTTTATATTTGTAATATACCTTCAATTTCATGTTACATAACCATGATGTGATATAATTTCACAATGTTGTTTTTTATATATTATACTAGCAATACGCGCGGCTTCGCCTGCGTTACTTTTATTAGTCGCTACTAAACTTCATTCGATCACTTGCTGGGTTGAAAATTCTCCAAAATTACTCCAGCTTTAATATACTCCTGAGCCGCGCGGCTATCTATTTCATATATTAATTACGTGCATCGTGCACTCCTCCTCCTCTCCTGTTATTGCAGTTTTAGTAGGGATCCTTATTTTTTTCTTGCAATTAAAATAGCCTATATTGATCAGTGATAATGTAGCATTCAAATAGTGAAAGAATTTTTAAAATCGGTCCAGTACTTTTTGAGCCAATTCGTTACAAACATACAAATCTTTATAATATTAGTATAGATTTTTTTAATGTTAATAGGGATTTCGAATCCGACGCGGATTTCGAGAAGCTGGGCAGACAGAGCGAGTCCAAGAAGATAGATACATCGACAACGTGCGCCCCCGACACCGCGGCCGTCGCCACGGTGACCGAGGTGACCGAGTTCCTCCACTCCGAGTTCTATATCGAGGAGTCCCTCCCGTCCAGCTTGGAATGGGGCCGCGGACAGGTGCACTTTATATCGTATCATAACCACTCATATAAGTTTATTTCTATAGGATGTGATGTGAAACGGATTTTTTGGCAGTTTTTTTGGTTTCGAACGTTTTACAGTTATTATGGTCCAGGGAGAGAGGTTTTAGTCCGGTAAGGTTTTAATCTACCTACCAAATCAGATAATTATTAATTATATTTATTTTGAGAAAAAAATGGTACTCATTTCTTTTTAATTAATGTATAACCTTGTAGGAAGCTGCCGTCTACAATAACTTTTGAGATGTCGACTTTAGTTTACTCCGTCACCAAGATTGCTGTAAAGCATTCGAAGCGTCCGAAAACAAAAGTTAAAATATATCCGCGAAAAAATGTGTATAGGTTTATTTAAATTGTTAAATATTCGCGTAAATCAAAAAAATATCAGTTTATCAGTAAATTATATGTGATATTTTGGGTATGGACTAATTTATAAGGTTATTAATAATTAATTAATAATAGTTTTGATTTATCTAAAGTGGTTGTGGATATGGGAAATGACGGTTTTACTAATTGCAAACACTAAGCGATTAAGCATTTATTTTATTAAAAATTAACATTGTAATGGGCTTATCTGAGTGGTCGCGTTCCTAGTTATTTTTCTTTGCTCCTGTCTCCGCCGGCTCCATTTTTAGTATAATGTATTAGACCTTTTTAACTTTATTTTGTTTTTGGAGGGGTGATTAGATAGTATTTTCGAATATTTATTTACTAGAATAACATGCTTTGTTAAATTTTTTTATACCTTATAAATTTATTTTTTATAGAAAAAAAATAAGTTATTGCTTTATATTTGAAAATCTTAATCGTAATTTTTATTTTTAGGATAATATGGATACTCATAAAATTAACATCGAAAAATTACAAGACTTCTTAGTTAAATTGTTTAGCTTGTGTAAAATAAGTATCGTTCTAATAAAAGAAGAACTAACGAAATTAAAAAATGACGTAGAAGAGCAAAAGAAATTTATTCATAATGTATATAAATCTATAAGTCAAGCTTGGGAAAAGCACAATGAAGAGACAAATATAAAATTCCGTGAGCAAACGCAGAGATTGACAGTAGACCATGAATTAGAATTGAGTGATATGAAGGCAGCTCTTAATGAAAAAGATAATACTATAAGTAACTTAAAGAAAGAAACTGAAGTTTTGAAAGTAGCACATCAGAAAGAGATAGAGAGATATGAAAACGATCACCAAAACATAAAAGAAACACTTGAAAAGACTCGGGAAGAGCTAAAGATATTAGAGAAGAAAATGGAGGAATCAGATGTACAGAACCAAAAAGATATTAAGGATATGCAAGAAAAATTGCACAAAGAATATAAGGCCGAAATCGATTCTTTGAGATCTAGGTATGTTTTCAGGCTAAATGCTTTTTTTTTTCAAGTTTCCTAATAATATTTATAGGAAAATTAAATTTATAATAAATTTTTAATTTTAGGTTCCGTCTGGTGGCTTTAACGAATATGGACAGATCACCGTCGGAATCCAGCCTGGAGAAGATTGAGCGTACTGATGTAATAGAGATCAGTAACCACAATGCTATAGTGATGCAGACCAAAGAGAATGCGGAAATGGAGAAGGAGGAGGCGGTGAAGAACGCAGTGGAGAAGTGCCGCGCAGAGTGGGAGCTGAAGTTGAACGCTGAACTGACGTTAATCAAAGCCAAGTATGAAGCAGAGAAACAGGTATGGCAATGTAGTAGCACGATTATAAAGTCAGACATTTTATTAAATTACTAGTTTTTTTTACAAAATAGCTATGGTATGGTGTTTGACGATTTTTTGTTGGATTGTAATGGACTTACGAGTATGTTGAAAGTATTGTAAATCGGTAAATTAATTCGTATTATAGTAGATGAGATTTACGACGGTAACAAAGGAAATTTTATTTTATTTACAGAATGGTTTATCTATAACGTTTCTATTAGGTGTAAGATTCTCTTTGCATAGTACAACTACATAGATGAGAACTATATTTTAGTTTTGAATGGTTTACTCGATAACCTTTTATCTATAATGGCTTATCACCTCGATGATTTAATAATTTATTAGTTTGTTTACATATAAAATTAATTAAAATGAAGCAAGCTCAAACATTCTAACGATGTTTCCGTTTCTATCTATATAATGTATTGTTGAAATAATACTATCCAAAAATCTACCAGGCTAAATCTACAGGCGTTAAAATAAATAATAAACATTTTAAATCTCGTGACTCATTCTAAAGAAAATCGTCATGAGTAAACACATATCTTTCTAAATCTAAAAAGTTTTAGAAACATAATATGTTTCTAAAACTTTTTTGGATGAGTCACCAACCCGCATTTGGCTACCGTGATGAAAATCTTCCCCTCGCAATATTTAATGCATACAGATGCATTCAGACCTTCCGGTCGTCTGTGTCCAGTAGTGGGAGAATTTGGGCTTAATAAAAAATATGTACAAAAAAACCTGTATACACTCAACAAAAAAAATAATCGTCGCGACACCACGCTGTTCAATGCGAAATAGAAAGACGAAACGAAAATAACTGGCTTGTTTTCTATGAGGGAGAGAAAGAGACAGATAGAGAAACACGCGCACGCCGCACAGCTTACAACTATAGTAAAAAGTGTCGTTACAACTTTTGGTCTTAATTTTTTCCGTCTAGCCCCCTTTCGCAAAGCGCGATAAGGAACTTCGTTCCAAAATTACAGGTAACAATAAACGACGTGACCCGTCGCTTGCTGTGCGAGAAGGACCGCCAGCTAGAGCTGCTGCGCGAGCGCGAGCAGGCGCTCAGCCGCGAGTGCAGCAAGTACCGCGACACCATACAGCAGCTCACCGACCCGGAGACCAACGACTACGACAGCTTGCTGAAGACGCAGGTGGATATTATGCTATGTTTTTTATGGTACAAAGGGGGCAAACGGACAGGAGGCTCACCTGATGGGAAGTGATCACCTCCGCCCATGGACATCTGCAACACTGCAGGGCTTGCGTTGCCGGCCTTTCAGGAAAGAGAGGGAGGGAGGAGGGAGGGAAGAGGGACGTAGGAGGTAGGGAGGAGGGATGAGGAGTGGGCCTCCCGGACTCTCACTTACCGGACGAAACGCGACAGCATAGCTGCCACTTCACGCCGGTCTTCTGCGAGAGAGTGGTACTATATGGGGCGTGCCGGCCAATTCGGCTGCTACCCGAAGGTAACAAGCATGGCACTACCACTAAAATGTTTATGTTTTAAAGTTTCTTTTTTGAAGTGAAAACTTCTTTAGCATTGTTGTGATTTGGAAGTTGATGAAACGAAAAATCGACTGTAAAAAGAGACATACACATAAATTCATAAGATTTGACGTGGGATAAAATGAGGATCATTATTAAAACCTACAATTATCCTCTTCCCGAAATTTTACATTCGTTTCATTATCTTGAAGCCAAAATATTTGAAGGTTTCACTTCTATCATGTGTGATTCACATGCTTTTTTTGTGAGTTTTGTCTTTGTATTTTTAAATACAGTTGTAATTATAATAACATCACGGTTTTAATGCTTTATAAAACGTAAAATGGATTTCACATACTCGTAGCATACTCGTATCAATATCACATGAGATATTTTAAAGTAACTATAATCGACATCTCTTCGACTATTTGCACATAGAAGCTGATTAAATTCCACTTTCTTTTAGTTTGCAACTCTCGAAAATGAGAAGGCGTTATTGCAACAACAAGTAACAGAGTTGAAGAAGGAACTGGAAAAGAAGAGTGAAGAAGCAGATAGAAGTAGAGAAGATGATAGTGATGGCAGGTATGTCACTTGCGGTTTACGTAAGACATCTACTTATTAAATTCCAGCCGTTTTTTTTTCCTTTCCTTTCCAAGTTTTCGTGATGGGCAATTTTTTAAACTGCTAAATGCTAAATAAAATTATGGCAATAAAAGTATACTGTATAACATGTACTCAAATTAGTGAAAAATTACAAGAGTTAGTTAATTTTCTGTGCATCATCAGGTCATCGCCAAAGCGTGACGAGGGCAAGCGTCGCTCGCGCTGCCACACGCCGCTGGGGCTGGCGGGCGGCACGCTCAGCCTGTCCTCGTGCCTGCCGGGACACGCCGTGCTGCTGCTGTGGGACCCCGCCCACCTCAACTACACCGTCATGCAGGTACTGCTACCTTATTGAAGTGGAACTTCTTTAGAATCGTTGTGATTTCAAACTCGATGAAACGATAAAATAAGTCCATAGTACCAGGCACTATTACTAGCCTTAGTTAGATCTCGCCCACCGCGAGTCAGTGACATTTCTAACTCTGTCTAACTCGTGGGTGTGACCTTCGCGCCATCTCCCTCTCTCAACGAGCTTAGACGGGATTATTTATTTTAAATAAGGATTTTAATTTCAGGAAGCATCAATAATGTATTTCGTACATAGCGATTGCCTCTCCGCACTCGATCTAAGTATACAAGTGAAGAACGAGTGTGATCGTCGTCTCTACGCCATCGCTACCGTTGAATCCAAGGAGTATTGTTATGCCAAAAAGGTAACATATAATATTAATATTTTTTTGCCACTAGATGTTGTAAAGTTATTAATTAATAATTCTATTGAACCAATCATTCTAGATTTGGATTCCACAAATATTTATTTTTTAATCCTGAGATCCACATAAGTGGGAAAATAAATAAACATTTAGTTACTATGTTAGCTTAAATATCAATTAATTGACCGTGTTTAGACTTTCTTAATGAATTTAAAACTTTATGTCTATTACTCTCTTTTATGGAAAATTTTATTTTTATTGGTTAACAATAACAGTTCTAATTATTTATAATCTGTAGGACTCTTATCTGTTACATGACTCTTATATGTGTACTGTTTTGTGTCACTTATAAGTTTTACATACATACTAAACAGGCTTTATATAGTTTTATAAATTGCCAGCAGGAAATGTCGAATACTTCATGATCTCCCATATCTTACCATCAATATTTTCTGTACATCGTTATTTAAATAATTTACTTTAGTAAAGTAAACGTGTATAAGACATAAAATATTTTTTTTAGAGCGGAAATCGTTTCTTGATGCCGCGGGGATCTCGCTTCTACCGCGTGCGAGTCAAGCCATACAAGCCTCATCTCCCGCACCCGTCCTGTTGCGACAAGCAACACAAACAGGGTATAACATACACACAGTCGTACAAATCATACACATATTATTATACATATCGATACCTTAGTTCGCAAATCGGTTAACTCCTTCTCTATATTTTTTCAAAGGCTACCAAAATTAAGAAATTTAATAATACTTACTAAAAATTCGGAACAATTTTTTAATAACAATATTCGTTTTTAATCTAAAAAAATCATGTTGTGCAAGTTTGTAACACTTATTATTGAAAATTGAAATAATAACGATTTTAGCGGCCCCTTAAAAAGTTCACGTGAATGGAGCTAGCTGATTTGCGAATAAAGGTATCGATATGTATATTATTTATACTATCCTTCTATACCTCAAGTACAAATAGTGAAAAACTGAATATGCTTTAAAAATAAAGACACTTACCAGTTTATTATCTCAGCAATACATTACAGCTTTTATCACTTATTATCTTTTCTCTTACGTACTTTACATTGTGTTCATCAATTAGTTACTAAAACATATAAAACGCACTTTTAGTTCCTTTATTTGCATTCGCATTATTTTAAGGCTCGAAATGAACGGATCTAATTAACGACCATGATAATACTTTTTTAGGTTTACGCGAATACTTGACATTATAAATGAAACTATCTTTTCGGATTTTGGAGGGTCTCTCCTGTGACCATGATTGCTGTAAAGCATTCGAAACGTCGGGAACCAAAAATCATAATAAATCCGGAACAAAATCCGAAAAGATAGTTTCATTTATAATAACGACCATGATTTTCGGGTTTAGATTTGCATGGATTTATGTTCGTTAGTAAAAAGCAAGCTCGTTGCATTGCAGATGCAATGAGGAGCCCCGTGCTCCCAGTGTTCAGCAACCGCCCGCTCAAGAAGTGGTTGACCTACATGCATGTTTCAGGTCTTTGCTTTTACCATCCTTCCATTTATGTCAATTAAACCCCCTTTTTATTTCGCTTATTTAATTTTATTTTAGTTTTTTTTTACCATTGTCATACAATTGAATCACAGTCTTTTAATATCATAACAGATCTTTTATGTATATTTCGAAGCCTGAAATATTATATAGAGTTTTGAGGGAAATAATACATTGTCACCAGATATGCAAAAGTCAGTAGACACAAGTCAATCCACCAGCTCTAACACAGATGAAGCAAATCGCGTAGAAGTGGCAACGGCGACCCTCATTAACTTAGAATCACCGGTGTCCGCGAGAGACCCTGCGACCACCTCTGTAGGCCTCTCGGGCTCCACCGTTGCTTCTGGGAGCTCGGGCCCCGCGCCTGAAGACCAGCTCGACTCTATAGAAACCAGCGAGCAGTGGCACCCCGCGAGGATGCAGATATCCACCGTCAGTGCTGTGTGAGTAAAACATATGTAATAATTTAATAGAGACTAGCCGTCTGTGCAGAAGATATTATAGTGTAGCCCGTGTACGCAGTACGCACAGACAAGTGCACTCTCTATTCTTGTCACTCTCATACTCTGGTGGGAAGACACTATATACAACCAGCGAGATTTAAGGCGCAGGAACGACGGCTTTACGTGTTCTCCGAGGGTGACACACCGCAAACTTCCCAAATCCAGGCTGTTACTGCTGGGGCTCATTAAACTTGGGTCCCGTCCACTGACTCGAACCCAGGACCTCCGGATTTGGAGCCATACATGATAGCACTGTGACAGTAAACACATTACGTCATAAGTATAATGAACCGAAACTGAACATAAGTTACACCAAAATAAATAATATATAATATAATCATATTTAAAATAAATAGTTACCTTTTGTTTACTAACTAATAAGAGATAAAATATTTTTTTTGGTTATTTTTTTAGAAAATGTCTAATGATTTTATTATCATGTAAAAAATAACTTTACGTCACTTGTTTGTCTAGACTTAAGTTCATTGCAGTGATTTGTCTTTGTTATTTTCAATGCTATGATAATATGATAATCATAACATACACAAGTTACGTTTGAAATCTATTTATAAACAAAATATTTAGGTTGTTTTTACATAAATAGATTAAATAAAACTACATATAATGAAACAAAAAGTGATACACATATTAAATACATGAAACCTTCTAAGGTTTTCAATTCAATTCTCTTGTTAATGGTTTCAAAGCGTGCCAGTTGAGCACAGATTATTTCGCTAATGTCACGTAGAATGGAGAAGACACGAAGGAGATTGGTTGGTAACATAGAGTTTCTAAGAACGATTGTTTCATACATAATTCCGCTCATTATTGAAGCAATATGGAAACGTATTTGGCCTTAAGGCCGAATTGAAAGTAGCTTCAATTAGCTTGCGCCTACTTACCTTCTATGCTTTATTATTCTAAGCATGAAACTAAATATATGATATATCTGATAGTTATAAGTAAAGTTGATAAAATCATTTTAAAATGGCGATGAATGCTTTGAGGTTATCAGTATGTGAAAATGAGGTAATCAGGCTGGTATTGTGAATGTCTGCATTTTTGCTACTTCACGCTGAAACTACTGAGACTCAGGTAGAACAGGACTTGGATATAGGCTATAGTAAGGCGTCCGGGGAAATTTCCAAGCGGTCTTATCGAACTTAACATTTCGGACATTTTAGTTTAGTCAATGTATATGTTACAGTTAAAACAAGAACTTATCTTGCAGATACACCTTTTTGACATACATCCTTTCTTGAATACTCAGCGCATTATTCTATTTTGAGCATTTGAGCGTTCTAGTTTTAACAAAGGCATTTAGTAAAAATTAGTTCTAACTAGGGAAAACGCGTTCTATATAAAAACGGCATTAACTGTAACATATTATACAACACTTGACAAATTATATACTAAAACCTTCCTCGAATACCACTATCCATTGTTGAAAACAGCTTGAAAATCGGTGCAGTAGTACTCGAGTTTATTGCGAACAGACAGACATACAGACGCTGCGGACGGACGACTTTGTTTTATTATTTGTAGTGATAGATAATATACATGTATTGATAAAATTCCAGGACCGATATATTGTACAATGTACATGTTTTTTTTAAATTCCAGGACCGATATGGAATGCAGCGTGGGGCGCTGTCCGGGGCAGGAGCCCCTTGAGGTGGCGGAAGAGGCGGCGCCTTGACGCTCGGCACGCCAGCGCGGACGCAAGAACACGCCTTGAGTGTCCTCCGTGCTGTGTCGCAGCCCTTACTACGAGTTTTAGTTGATACTCGAAAACACGGAATAATTGTGATTTATTTCACAATAATAATTGTAATATCTCTTTGGATATTCAAAAAGAGAACAGATACAAAATATAGGAGAGAGTACAAAAGGCCTTGTCTATGGTCAATGGGATTATAAATGGCTGTCGCGGTTTTACTCATAGTTATTTAGCAAAGGCTTAATAAGACGCCATTATTAATCTCATTCTTTATAAGTACAGTTGAACTATGTATATAAAATTCGCAGCGTTCCTAAAACTACTACCAAGGGCTCGATTTCAAGTGTGTGTCGATACTACTCACTTTCTACATCAGTTAAGACAGGTTATTGTACAGTGTACATGTTGCATATACAATGACTATATTATATAATATTGATGTTACATGGTATGGGCTTCAAATGGAAATAGGATTGCTTCGCATTTGTTAATAACATTCAACTTATTGTTTAAGTAATCCTAATATTCCTTATCATTCTATATTATTGTACAAAAAATTGTGAAATCTGCTAAGTTTGATTGATATTATATTTTTTTATCGAGATAATCGTTAGAAGATATAGAATCGGTCTTTATGTCATATCATGTGGATAGGTAAACAAATTGTAGATTGTTGGCGATTTGTAGTTTTTAAACATCGAACATAGAAATAAAAATAATTAAATAGTAGATATTTAAATAATGATAATAAAACAATTATGACAGATTATATGAGCTACTAATGTCTATCATCCATTAGTGAAAAGTCGCTTTCAGTTAAAGAAAGAAAAATGAACAAACTACTGTACTGGAACTGCTATTTAATTATCTATCTAGGGATATTTTAAATACTTTACTTACAAAATTCTAGTTTGATTTTTCAGAATGTAGGATTTCATGACATGAACAGTCACTTAATATGACAAATAATAATATTAATTAGGATTTACTGTATTCAATGGCCAAAAAATTCGATTATTTGGTTAATCCTATTTCCATTCGAACCTCGCCACTAGATGGCGTCTATAAAAGTATGATTTGTGATATACTAAGTAAGAAGTTCGAAGCTTGCCCATCAAGCGTTGTTGAGAGTTGTGATATTGTTTCGGTTATCGTGAGATTTAACTTGAATGCGGTGTTATGAATTATATGTAACTTTTACAGAAATATTTGTTATTTGTATTCGATTAGTGCGTGGACCGGTGATGGTTGGTATTATCTTTCACATAAGTAGTCTTATTAACATATATGCATTGTGTTGAACGTTATATGTATTTCAAAATTTACGTATCATTATTGTATAACAACAATTTTTCCACCTAGTTAACGTCTTCCATGATTTTAAAAGGTGACATGGAACACAATATTGGAAAAATATCTTTTTTTACACTAATGTAATATGTATAGATATAATGATTAATGATATTCAAAAAAAAACATATATTTTGGTATAGATTGGATTTATCGTAAAAATTATTTTAAACCCCAAACTTCATCGTAATTTAACCGTTTAACTTGAAATATATTCCAGATATGAAGTTCAATAATAAAAAAGGTTCGGCTCGAATCGTTTCACAAGGTGTGATTTCTTCTAAGTACAAATTTATAATTTAGTCGTATCTAAAGCTTTATGTGATTTGTTTTGCGATTCAATTTCACTCATATTGTTTTACTATTTGTTTTGTGTACATCTTGTTTAAGATTTTTGTGTTATTTCAATAAAAATGATAAATATATAAATATATTATAAATCTAATATTATTGGTCATATATTGTATTATAGCACAAAATTACTCTATTAATGAACACTATTACATTAGTTCGCTCTAGTTGCGTTATAATTATGTAGATTACGAAAAAATATATCGGTCTTATATGTCTAATACAGCTGTAGCTAGCGCCTCGATCCGTAAGATTTTCCTACCCTTAAGACTATCTTGATATACCTACCTAAGTCATAGCGGTTATATAGCGGACCTTGGTCCTTTAGAATTCTCTTTACGGGCGAGTATTTGTGTAGGCTTCAGAAAGAAAACGCTTAAACAATGATCTCGCTTCAATATTCTTCGACTCCTAGAGATTCGTCACAATAGATGTAGATTTTATCAGGTAATATACGAATTTTGCAGTCTCATAGTACCGTTATATGTAAATCGAAGCACAGACTCTTGCGTCCGATAATTGTTTTAGCGATTCTAATTCTATATTTGCCTATTGCGCAAATAGCGATGTTGTTGTATTGTATATTGTGAGGGCATGCTTCGTGTTGAAATTTGTTTGTGGCCTTAAAACATGGCGCCCGATGTGGGGCACCAAGTGTCTCTAAACTTATTTACGATAATACAAGGGCTAGCTTGATTATTTTAAATGGGATTAGAGGCATCGGCTTTGCCGACTGCTGTGATAGTGCGTGCTGTGCTCTCCTCAGTCCTTCTAATAATTATTTTAATATGGTATCTTGGTTTAAATCATAAATATATATATTAGGGCCTATTTCAAGACGTAATTTTAATCACAAATACTAGGTCTAGACACTAAATAAGTTTAGTTTAAGGGCCCCCTTAAGCTATTTTTTAAATTGGTCGCGGTTTCGTCAGTCTGTGGATTAAAAGTTTATTTTTTATTTTCTTGGGAGAATTATAAATAATATAAAATGGGTCTCGATTCTCTTAAATATATAACTAAGGAGAGTATCTGAATTTTGTGTGTTATCTAAGGACTTATTGAAAATAAACATTGTTATTGTAAATAGTTGGTTGTTGATGTAACGCGATTATGATCTGTGGTGTATATTAATAACTGTGTAAAGAAAATAGTCGAGGGGTCATTTTTGTGCATGCAATATTTTTTGATTGTAATTCCTAAAATATTATATATTGAACATTTTATTATCAAGATTATATGCAAGTATTTTTTGCATATGCTATATTTGTTGTAAGTAAAAAGAAGGAAGTTAAGAAAGTTAAAATAAGCTTGCGAGCCACGGGCAGTAACTAGTGTTGGCAACACTCGCCTTCTGCGCAACAACCGCGATAGCATTGTGGTACGAGAGCCGATTATCAAGTGATTGCAAAAGAAGCATAATAACTCATTGTGATCGCTTAACAGACTATTTTGTAGTGACCAATTTTATTGTTAGAAATTAAAAGTGTAAAATTGACAATTTTAATGTAATTTTTATATACAATAAATAGACCATTTTATAAAAACCGTTTTTTTTATTTTTCAGTGAGCACTTCCAAAATGTTTTAGCACTGATTAACAATAAGCCCTAAAGGTTAAAGGAACAATCGCTTAACACAGAAATTCTTAAAATATCCTTAACAGATGAAATAACAAATATATATACAATTTACAACTTAACTATTTACAAATTTACATAAGCGCTATTATAATAGAGAACTAAAGGTATTCATGGTTTGTGAGGGATGAACATCATAGTACTGTTTGCATTCGGGTACTTCGTGCGTGTTGAAAGCACAGTCGGAATAATTCCAGCCTTGCATGTCTATACTACTCTGGGCGCAGTCCTGGCTGTATCGCGCATTGTAGTACCGTTGGTCCTGCATTTCCATAACCGGCGATTGGTCCCTAACGTTTTCCATAGGATAATATTGGGCTTCTTCAGGATAGTAATTTTGAACGTAAGTCTGCTGATCGCAATACTCCTGCTGATATCCATTGCCAAATAGTTCGGGTGAAGGTGTGTTGCTGGATTCTGAACCTTGAGGTCTTTGCCATTCTAACCAATATGCGTCTTCGGGCCTGGAATTTTCGCTGTTGAGATCCGCAAATGTTGGTGGAGATTCCAGGGTGTTTTCTTCTATAGGGAAGTCTAGTCGGATTGGTTGGTCAAGCTGAAAGATTTCTTCAGGATGGAATATATCGTCGGGGATAGAATTAGGGTCATAGGTATGTTGCGGTATGGAGGGTGCTGGCTGTGTGGGGGGAATGTATGCTGTGAATGGTTGGTGTTCTGTAGGCGTCCAGGCGGCGGCCGCGTATGGCTCTGTTGCAGTCTCGGACCGCCAACGGCAATTGCATTCAAATGGTCCACACGTGCATGTGAGTGCTGTTGGAAAAAATAACATATTAGACGATTTTGTTTTGTTTCTAAACATTTCTAATAGAAGAGATAACAATATAATCTAATTTTAGACTTGACTTGAATTTTGAGGAATGAATACGCGAACTGAACTCACTTCTTTGGTTATCGGGAATCAGCGGTGGCGGCTGGGGGTGGACGATATTTTTTTGTGGCATATGCTTATCTGGTTTGACTGTTAGTATTTTGTCCGCGATCGCAGCTTCCCTAGCAAGTAGCAATGCTAGACCACGGACTCTTCTCCCTGCGCCAAGTGATCTTCGTACTTCACTTGCTCCCTTAGCTTCAGGACGAGGGTGATCGTGTGATCCTTTAGCTTGAAAGAATATAGCGTGTTCGGTGTGGCGCCAGAAGTGAGTGACAGGGTAGCCGCAATGACCGCGGCATGGTTGTACTTCCAAACGACCGCCATTACAGAGACGGTTTGGACATGGCTTTCCTGGAAAAACAAATAGAGTTAGAAGATTGTTGAAACATTAAGTTGTTATATATTTATTATTATATAAAAATAAGTAAGTAGGTAAATATGCCAGGATGTGTCAATAGTTACAATAATAAATAGGTAAATGCATTAGGTATTTAGAAATTAAACTTACGAAACGTACCTTGCTGTTTTTTTCTTGCTTTATCACATATTGCTGGTCGTAAATGCACTCTGGAACCGTCTGGCAATCGACATCTAGTGGAGCAAACTAACACGCCTAAACAACTTTTCTTCAATATATGAACATTGTGATTATTGGTATTCCTCATTGCCCATCCTGAAGCATGTCTTCGTGCTTCTTCGCAGCCGGGAGGGTATACGCGTCTTACGTGCCCATCGCACCATTCACCGAAGGGATCGAAGTTCGTCACCCTTGGTACTACCGCGTCGTTGATATCCCATTCGGGTGTCACTGGTCCTTCTGACATATCAGTTCGGCTGGTGCTGCAAAGAATACATGTCGTTAAATTTATCAAAAAGTTAACTTTTTGAATGTTGACTGTAATATTTATTATATTATTATATAGTACAGAACTCAGAAGTAAGTAGGTACAGAAATAATTCAGTAACTAATTAAAAAAACCAAATAATATACTACTTATAGATAGAAAATAGGTAGATTATACAGAAAACAGGTAGACATAAGAAAGTAATTACCAACGTTTTTCTTGTTTTTATAATCGTAAATAATTTACATGATATAATAATATAAAGAGATTTTAAATAGGTAACTATTAAATTTTTAAACATTTAAAATTTGTTATTTACTTAAAGCAGAGACCAACGTTTTATTTCATTTTGTTTAACTGTCTGAGATTGGTAGGTTTGGTATGTACCTAATGGTAAGTACATACCAAACCATGCCTATTTTAAATGAACGTCTTTGTTATTTATCACTATCAAATTATTGTCTAAAATATCGAATTCATTAAAATTGTAAACTAACAACGTTTTAACAGTTTTGTGTCACGGAACTAGGAACATTTACAGAGATTAACACATTTGGTAATACATATAATAAATTAAATATAACAAACAAATTAAGGCGTTGTATAATTCTGTTGCAATGTCACACCAACACTTTGTTAGAGTCCTTCATAAAATGGGTATCGGAAGGCAACCCTATTTACGTGACCAATAGCCGTGTTATATGAAAGAAAGCTCCCCTCTCAAGCTTGTTTAGCCAATTACTTTAAAATTGCCTACTGAAGGGGAAGACGTTAATTGAATAAATCGCTTTCTAAAAGAAATAGTTTTAAAGGAAGATGAGCGTGGAATCGTTGTTAATTCATTTTTTGTTTTATGCATTGTACTTATATGATATATGAAATTGCTAGCTTATTTACTAATAACATATTTTTTGTTTTGGGAAACAAATAACAGAAAGACATTATAGGTATTTATAGGTAGATATTATGATTTTTTTATTACTATTTTATTTTTTTAACTTCCAAATTGATAATTTAATAAAGAATTGCAAAAATATTTGCAAAATAATTTTTACAATATTGATGATTTTTAATTTTTATTATAATGAAAATTAAAATTATAAAAACCCTAAATTATCCTGGCACTTATGCAAAAGCTGCCTTTTGTGAACTTATTGTTGAACGAACGGAGTATTTAAGGACGGCCAAAAACTTTTGTATAGGGAAAAACTATATTTTAATTTATTGGATCTATATCTGTAACGGATGAATATTTTTCTATTATTTTTAAAAATGGCTCATTATTATCAGAGTCTAACTTTTGACACAAAATAAGAAATAATATAAAAAAATGAGTAAGTAAGAAATTCAGTAGTAAATAATTTTTAACATCTAACTATCCATTTAATAACTTTAATTAAAAGTTTTATGTTGGCAACTAAAAGTTGAGCGCAGCTCGTAAAAAGCTTTATAGTTAACTTGTTTATTCATAGGCAATGGGGAAATAGACGCGTCACGGTTTCAATAGGCTTCAATTAAGCTCAATTGCCGTCCCTCCAACACCTTCCACAATTCACCCCAGCTTGACTATTAACGTTCTATTAAATAAAGTGATTACAATTTAGTTGTATTTTAATTTAAAGTAAATGTCTATAAAAGGAAGCAAAAAAGTACGTATTTACTATATATCTATAAGTCGTGAAAATTATAAGGCGCACCTATACGTAGGTACATGGGTAGGTACCTACTTTAAATTATTTTGTAGGTACAATTTTTAGAGTATTGCTGACTAACTATCAATTATTACGGTATAATATTTAGACTAGATAAATCTCAGGATAGAAATGCATTAAGTTATTTAAAAAATAAAATTATAATAAGCGAACAGATTACCTATATCTATACATAGATACCTAAAAGGTATCTACCTTGGCTAATTAGCCATATACCTACTTAATTACCTACTAATTTATCATCGTTAGGTAAGTTTTTACTTCAAGTAGGTGAAAAAGAAATAAAGATATATTGCATTAAATATATACTCGTAGACATATACATACATTGTCCAAAATACATAGGTATAGGTAGGTATATATAATATAACAACATAATCATATTTATCCATAAAAAAATAAAAAAAAAACCTACTTAGGTACTTGGAGGTGGAAAGCACTTTAGGATTTGTAAGATTAAAAAAAACTAAGTTGAATTCTTATACTTATCGTACAAAGCTTTATCTTTAATTATTTTTCTATTAAAAGAAAAATCATTTTTTTCTCTTCTAGGTTCTTTTCCGATTTTATTTACCAATACCGTACTTAGCTCTTTGGAAATTACATTTTTTTATCAAATTACAATGGTTATTGCTTTTCTATAAATGTTTATATTTTTTTTAAATAAAGCTACTTTTAAGCTCGATTTGTATGAATGTATGTTCCAACTTACAGCTGATAGAAAGTTGTAATAGCGATTGCGTCGGAATGATTTTCCACAATTATTTGTCTCAATTTAGATTATTATCACAAATTACAGAAAATTATAAACGAAATTATTACAAAATATAGTTACGTTAAAACTAAGGTTGGTATAATTTAAGATACTAGTTACTGTTTTATTTCTATTATTATATTAAGAGTTTAAATTATTATACCAATTAAAAGAAATATGATAATAAATAAATAAACCTATAATATTATAAACGTAAAAATATGTTTGTGTACTTACAGGATAACCATCTCCGAAAGGGTGCGATGTTCGATGGGATAAATATTGGATTTTCTATAAATAAAATCAAATAACCACAGTCCACAGAACACTTAAAATCACTTTAACATGTTACAGTTTAGATTATTTTATTTCCGTTTTAACTACGCACGGTTTGTGTAACATGTAGCACACGCATCGAAAGCTCATAGCTCACTGACTTTAACAACAAAAATAAACATGGGGATGATTTCCCCCACCACGCAAGCAAAGTGGGGTCCTCTGTACACCAATAGCAGTCTACCATTTGCATAACTCCTCCCCTCGACGAGACTCGGCCAATCTGTTACGTTATGGTAACAACCAATGGGGCTTATACGATTAAATAACTCTACATTTCAGGAAAAATTGTGATGAGTAATTTTCAGTGACACATTACCTACATATGCTACGCTTTGAAAGTATTGATTTATATCTAACTATGGAAAAACACATTTCCCTTTTACAGTTATTTTATATTTAGTTAATATTTTACGATACTTATGTTACGATACGATGTAACTTGTAAGACATACCTATGTAGGTACCTACCTATATAAGTAAGTAAGTAAGTAACTCTTTATTGTACGCCCGAAAACAGAATAAAATAAACAGAAACACAGAAAAATATAGGAAAATGTACAAAGAGGCCTATATAGTGAAAGAAGAAAATAAAAAGAACTTATTCTTTATTTAGGTATATATTTGCGTATGTCGAAATAATAAGTAGGTAGGTACTAATGACTTAATATATAGTCACGCATATATATAACTCATGTAGGTATATCATAGGTATAAGATGTAGGTACCTACCTAGGTATATTTGTATCTTATAATGTAAACAAAAGTAACTTAGCCTTAGGATGTCAATATTGATACATACATATCCTATAGGTATTATAAATTGTGCTGGAATCGTCCAAAAAATTAAAGTTTTAAATACACAATAAAAATATAGGCAATGTGTTATTTTAAAACAGTAATTTTTTTCGTTCGTGGCTACGTGTAAGTAGCGTAAGCTTTTTATTACCAGTAATAAAACAAAAATGTTCATTGGCAACAAGCTTTCTCATTGAGTTTGTCATTTGAAAATAAAGGGATAACTAGTTATATTGTTTACGTAATATAAAAAATACTTAATAACTGACTTAAGTAAAATTACGTGGACTATAACATGCTTACTGCGTAGGGACTAGGGTTCTCATTTTATAAATTGACCACGAAAGCGATGTAAGAGCGTTGACTCTCTCTCTCTCTACCGAAGCACTCTCTCTACAAATTCAATCAACGTGACAGTGTAAAGTAATGTAGGTTTATTATATAAATATAAATTCATGTTTAAGTCACACCTAAGAATATTTGTTATTAAAATGTAAATCTAAAAACATTGTGGTGTTTTGTTACTGATATACGAGTGGGTTTAATTATAAATATTTTAACTATGTTTCCACATGTAAAATTTATAAAAAGGTTTTAGTTCAAGCAGAATAATAATAATTAAAAATCCTTTGAAATTCCCAGTGCATGTCCGGCTCTCTCATGGATTAAGCTCTTTTAACGTCCCACTGCTGGTCACGGACCTCCCTCGAATACGACGGATCCCCCTCATGACTATTATTAGTCCACCACGCTGGCATAGTGTGGGTTTGTGGACTTCAAATGTCTTTCAAAAACCTGCTAGGTTCTCTCAGATATGCAGATTTCCTCACGATATTTTCGTTCACCGTAAGACCAGTGGTATGAATAGTTAGAAATGATTCGACCGTGAAAATATGTAAACAGAGGTGCAAGACCCGGAGTTGAACCCGCATCTCTCGGTTATCCAAGCGAACGCGTTACCACTGTGTACGGCTCCCTTACCTCGATATACCTATTATTTTTGCAGTTTTTTGATTTGTCCTGTACCTTTTCCGCCACCATATAAATAATGGGTAGGTATGTCAATTCTTTTCTATTTTGACGAATATTTTTTCTAATGAAGAATGTTTTTGTATTTCACAACCAATCAAATATAATATACTACTTTATAATACCTACTATATAGTATTCCTTTATATCACATCATACTTAATCATAAGACCGAATTCAAAAAGTAGGAGGCACTCCTCAAATATGTTGTCTATTTGTGGCTTAAAACCACATTATAATGTATGTACATAAATATAAATATCTTTATAATAGGTAGCTACTACCTAACTATTTCGCGTCAATTTAAAAAGGGTAGGTCGGTATACCTAATTGTTATTTTATACAAGGTACTGGTAAATTTTATAAACATTTCAAATGCGATATATTTTTATTTTTACCTGTTAATCTGCTTAATGACGTAAAATTGAATTCGTTACCTAATCTTTAAAGGAACATAGTTCGGTATTTAACCAACATATTGTATGGTATTTACAATTTATCATTTTACAAAAAGAAACCTATGTTTAAGGTAAAATTGTAATGTAAAATATGCGTACCTATACCTACCTACTCCGACTTATTCATTTTATTTAGTTCATAAGTGCTTAACAATTTAAAATACTAGTAAAGCAAAACAATAGATTATGTTACTGTTAGTATCGTATAGGTGTTTTATAGTAGTAAGGAAAAGTTTTTATGTTAATCAAATAAAAATGTAGAAGTATAGATAAAACGTAGAGATTTTTTTACATGTACCTAATTTATTCAAAAATCACCTACACCGTAGGATATTATTATAAGTAACGGTTCCCTGATTGTGTCTGTATTGAAACACTCTTTAAATACAAGGGACAGTTTAATCCAGCTTAGTACAAATATTTATATTGCACTAAATCAGACGCCTAACTAAGATTTCAACGCTTCTTTCGATGTTTCCTAATCGGATTAGGCGGCAGACGCACTACTGTGCTAAAAAGGATTAAACTGCTTATATTGTTTCTTAAACTACAATAATTAAAAATAGCTTCTTTTTTAATGACGCACTTTATTCTTAGGATCGCATTCAGTTTCGACTATACACGTCTTATTCCTGGAAACAACTTCAAACTTTCATTTCTTCTTATTATGAGTTGATTATGAGAGTTAAGCTTGTATATATGTGTATGCTTACTTCATACTGAAATTCATTTTGGGCTTAACACATAGGCACCTTTGATCTAGGGATGTGTCCGAGCGAAACGAGGGTAAGTCGATAGTTACTATATGAATCAAGCTTGCATTTTAAAAATGAGATTTTCAAGTGCAGATTAAAATACATAAAATAAATACTGGAAATATTAATTATTGAAAGAATTAATGTTAAGGTGTAACACCAGGATTGGGACATTTAATGTGGGTTCATCAGCATCAAATTATTAATATGACATAGGTAATTAAAAACCGAAAGATAACGAGTAATTTATAATCATGTCGAACAACTAGACCTAGTTAACAGTTAACAAAGAGGAGGCATAAGCATTTTCGTTTCAAAAACGCACAGCAAAAACAACGGCTCTTTTTTTTTAACGGTTTTACTTGCATTCAGTTATCCTCATATATGTTTATCTCTAATAAATTTATCTGAAAAAGGATTTATTTAAAACGATTTACAAATAGTGAAGCACCTACAAGATGAAGTATATTTTGTCATTGGTCAGTGGTTGGTAATCCCCTTCCTACCGTGTTCATTGCCAATTGACGCCCGAATAAAAGTTGTTATACCTATAGCACGAGCAATTTGCGTCCCCTCACTCGTGCGGAAGTCGTCAATTCGCAAAATTGACAGCAATTCCGTTACAGAATAAGATGCTCGTCATTCGATTCGCATACGAAGATTTTATGCGCAATACCTACGGGCAATGAACTGTATTGGATTGTTTTCTGTAATACTTTAATACATAGGTATGTATTTCATAATTAGTTAATTATAATATTTATTTAGATTACGCGAATATTGGACATTTTTCATGTTTTCGGTTTATTTAACGGATTTATTATTGCTTAGCAATCATGGTCACGCATCTCCCGCGACAATTAAAAATCTTCGCATGTGGAGAAGTCTTATAGAGATTAGCAATTTAGTATTTTTTTACTTAATAAATGCCACTATACTTGGGATGTCTATGAAGTCCAAACATATAAGAACGTGTAGTAGAAAAGGGACTATTTTAATAATAAGGTAATTCACCTAGATAAATAGAGCGAAAGATGAAGTTAATTTGTCATAACTATTAGTTAGGTATTATGTAAAATAGTGTTCAAATTAGTGTTACCAAATAGAAATAACTAAAGCTAATTACGAGCCAAGACAGTGGCTGAAGCTAAGCCTCGACACTGATTTTTAATACAAAAATACACTTTTCTTATAAGTAAATAATAATTAAAAAAGAAAGTCAAAAATCTTAATCTAATATCAAAAATCCTAATCTCCCCGATCTTGATTGTAAAGCATTCGAAACGTCGGGGACCAAAAATCAAAAATAAATCCGCGTCAAAATCCGTAATATAATTTCATTTATAATCTATAGTAATATTATAAAGCTGAAGAGTTTGTTTGTTAGTTTGTTTGTTTGGTTGTACGCGCAAATCTCGTGAACTACTGGTCCGAATTGAAAAATTCTTTTTGTGTTGGATAGTCCGTTTATCGAGGAAGGCTAAAGGCTATATTACATCACGCTACGACTAATAGGAGCGGAGCATCAATGAAAAATGTTCAAAAAACGGGAGAAAAATATTTCTTTTGATTATTAGCCTTTAGAACGCGAGCGGAGCCGCGGGAAAGGCTAGTAAAATATTCGCGTAAACCTAAGGAAGCATTAAATAATAAATTAGGTATTTAAATTTAAGCATTAAAAGCTATTTTTATTTTTGTCTAAAAAAACGAATGTAAGTAAGATATTTAACAATTGATATAATCTCCAACGTATTCCAACTCTGAAGGTACGTAATTTCCTAAGTACATAATCCCTGTATTGATGTAGTTTGTACCCAGCATCTATGGGCTTATCTCCTTCAAATGTGACCGACTTCAGTAGTCAAGTTGTGTTGTAACTAATGACTATTTAGCAATGTAGCTTTAAGGGACCGTCTTTCACAAACAAGATTTAACTTGAAGATTACACGTAGGTCTCTAAGATCTTCAGGATTATGATTCTTAACGATTTTATAATGAAGCTGCACGTAAATGAATGTTTTGGCCAAAAATTCTACAGCAATAAGTATAATATTATCTATCAAGATTTCTAGAAATATCTTTTATTTACTAAAGTCATAATACACAAAAGTTGTAAATTGTAACAACCGAATATAAAATCTAAAGTCTAAATGTTTGCAGAAGGGGAGATAATGTAAATAGAATAAACGATCTATCAAAGAAACAAAGCATGTGACACAGGGAAGATTTTCACACAGTTATTTACTCTTCGGTTTACGAAATTTTAGTAGTTTAATTATAAAAATCATAGTCTGTGATAAATAAATTTTACAAGTAAATTAATTTAATTTAGATTGCTGCTTAATACCTACTTTAATATACTATATAATACCTGAATAATCAATAAGCTTCCATTATAAGAAGAACTTTTCGAACATTGTTCATAAATCAAGTACAGGTTGCAATCTGTCGGTGACAACAGAGATAACCCTTAGCTACTGATATCAAATCTACATATCTATCTCTATTGAGTCCACCCTAGCCCCATAAGCCTTTCCACACAAGCGGCGCTCAAACAAAGGATCAAATTAAACAAATCCGCAGACAATCGCGTTCCGACGAACACCGACATGAAAGAGAGTTAATCAAACAACTATTTTCAACTCCGAACAAATAGAACGCCCCCGCGTCTGGCGCAACTGTCAAGCTACAAATACGTTTATGATTGACCTCCCATACGCTCACAATCGACTATCCATAATCCATTCCATAACTAATCTGAGCCTTGAAATGCGCAATAGAATTTGTGTAATCATACTTCAGCTTTGCCGGGTGTTATATTAAAAGATTTTATAAAGTCAACTTTTTCTGCTTCATAACCACATTCATTGTTGTCTAAATTATCTTGGTTACACCGTAAACAGATTTAGTTAGATCAAAATTTACCTTCGTGTTTTGCTGACCTACGTTTCCAACGAGCTTGGGATATTGATCCATTGTGAATTAAAAATGAGGACAACTTTATTGCTTTATTATTAATGAAAAAAACAGCCTTCGTTGTTAGTTTGTAATTGATAAGAAAATTGAAATATTTTATTGGAATAGTCATTATTATTGATCGATGTCTGTCTGTGTCTCTATCTGTCTTTCTGGGAAGTGGGATCAAGCATCACGAGAAAACCAAATATTTTGATGAAATTTAACGTAGTATAAGATACATTTTACTGCGGATAAAATCTCATATTTGAGATTTTTTTAAATAAATTTATTAGACTTTGTTAAATTGTTAAAACAATAGGTACCTACGTATATGTACCTACTATGTAGTACCTTAAGTACCTTAATTTGGAGTAACCTATCTGTATTCAATTTCTAATGAACAGAATCTCTTGAATTTAAATTATTTTTATAACAAGCTTATGTTTCTTTATAATTAAAATATAACTGAAACTATCGGAGTTAATAAACATAGAATTTATTGGTACTTTAAATACATATTTGTTGAATAATAGGTAGGTGATAATTAAATATTTGATTTTAAATAGAAAATTAAACACAAAATTAGTAAAAAAATATTCTGTGTAGTGTAGTGTGCACGTATAGAACATATATTTCTATATAGTAGTATAAGCAATATATGATATTTCTTAACTTTTAGAAGAGCTTCTAGCGCAATAGCCATTAAATATATAAAATATTCGTAATACGAGTAGGCACCTTGAAACCGATAGCGAATAAAAAGACAAGGTGAAAACTGACATTGTATAGTTTTGTTGTGAAAAGCTGTGTGTTCGCTGCTAATTTATTGTCGTCCGTTATCACGATGCGGGTGCGCGTGCGCCGGCCGCTGCAGCCATGGCGACGGGGCCTCCACCATTTTACATGCAGCACGTGACTACTGGCAACTGTTCGCGTTTTTTATTTAGTATATAACTTAACTTAGGTACATACATATATTCATTTACTTAATAAAAGATAACATAGGTTTTCGCTCGATATCAATTTTGTTGTAAAGCAAGTTCAACTTGCTTTTGTCCTTGTAATTACAAAACTTGAATCTTATATTTCTTGGAAATGAGGCATTTTCAAGCAGTAAAATATAACAGTATTTTCGATGCAATGCAAACGCTTAACGCACCAATATAGGTATATTTATGACTTTATTGAACCGTGGCAGTAACTTAATAATAGCGTCCCTCTCTCATTAAATAACGTCAATTTCAGCAAAAAGACGTAAATTTTTGTTAGGTAAATCTGAAATCGGCTTGTCGAGTCCACGAGTTCACGTCATTAATTCGTTCTATATATATTGTAGAGATAATTAATATTTACCTTTGACAAGAGTATGCCTATATAAAATTTGAAATTGCTTACGATCGCGGAAATTTCTATTTGTTAAGTTATGTTAAGCATTTTTTTAATACAAATAGTACAAATTATAAGAGTAACTTAAATAAAAATTCATAAAATATTTAGTACCCATTCCAATTTGTACGCTCAAAAGATTATTTTGCATAAACAAGGGTTTGTTGCAATATTTCCGCGTTTATTGCATAGTGCTTTTGATCTATAGCAAAATTATACAAATTGCTTCATGTAGTCAACGTTGGCGCTATTGTTACTTATGTGCCGTATAATTTATTTTACTTTTCTCTAAAAGAATACTGACAATACCAAATAGGATATTTTAAAATCAGTTGCACAATTTACAATTATTTTTTTGTTACTTACTAAATACTAAAGTTTAACCTTCTGTTCGTCCCCGATCTTCCCGTCTAATACTTATTCAAAGTTGAATTTTGTCAAAATAAGAAAAATAAAAGTAAAATTCAGAAAAATATGATAAAAATCATCGATATTACCTCAAAAATAAAATTTACCATCATGCCTTGAGATTTGTATAGTCATGTAATACTTTATTTGGCCTTTGTACAAGGGAAAGATAAAAAAATATTAAATTTTGACGCATTGTAACACGTTACAAAGCAATTACGGTTGGGCCATTTCACGCTCGCCCTCAAAACAATAGAATCGATGGGGAGTTGGGGGAATGAATAATCTAATAAAGGTATAAAGATGTTGCGTGATTACTAGATATCATGACGTGGGAACCTTGATTGCTAGTTTTAATTAATTGACGTCTAATATGAACCAGTGCTCATCGTGGGAAACAGTTTCACGCCTTTTGATTTAGTACTTATAAACGTGCCAAATGATTATAGAGTCCCCAAAATATATTGTAACACTATGTACCTACATTGTCAATTTAATATTTTATATCTGCCGAAAAGCCTATTTTTAGACACATATGTAGATAGTAGTACTTAATTAATTTTAGATCAAAGAAACTTCAAAATTACTTAAAATATTTTGAATAATAATATTAATAGGTACTTTTTATTATAAAGTGGTATTCTAAAACTAAAATTAAAGAAGACTATACACTAATGAATGGCTTGTACAATAGCCGGAAATCGGATATTTTACATCGCTTAATGATTGAATTCGGAACGCACTCGACGGGTCATGAAATTTTATTTTAATCCGCAAAAAGCAAAGGGTGGCTAAACGGCAGGGCGTTGGTGCGGCATAAATAATGGCAAAAAACATATTGCGTTGTTGCATTGCTCATTATGCGCAATTAGCTACGATTGTGACAGTGGGCATCATGTGAACGGATTTCGTTTCATTTCAAATGTGATACAGCTAAGTTTCTAGTGCGCGTGGCTATATTATTCATTAAATGCCGCGTTTAAATTCTTAATACTCACACAAATTATTTTAACTCTATATAGAAAAAATATTAAAATTAATAGTTGGACATCTCCAATTTATGATTAGACCAAGTTATGTTTTTTGATATGGTACAGCCGATTTAATTGTATAATTAAATAAATATTATAAAGGTAACTAATACGCTTAACAGTTACAATGTTGTGTTGAAATTTAATATCCATACTTGATATAATTTGTAAAAGTTGAATAACAGTTTAAAGCATTTGTTTAACCTAATACTTTATTGACCCTCCGTTAACAGAACGCATTAGTAAAATTAGAGCGGTGGGAAAGGGTTACAGCGCACCACCGCGAATACTTTATGTTTATTGTTATTAGAACAATATTTGTACTTCTGAGATCTACGGTTATGGTTATGGTTGAAAGCGAACATATTTTGTATCGAAGTATTTTAAAAAATGTATTTAAAAATGGCCATATCAATAAATTTATATGATCAATGTAAGTAATAATCATAAGTTTTTAGATGAGTTTCAATGAAAAATAGTGTCTAAATACACAATTTTGTTCTTTTCTGTTCTTTGTTCACGTAATATACAAAATACCATTATTATAAATGAAATTAACGAAGCATTGATGCACTTAGTAATTTATCATCCCCTGTGGTCAGCTTTAAAATGGAAAAATGGACAAATATTACAAAGGTATTGATGTCCATTTAACGGGAATGTTTATTGTATTATCAAATTGGTTACAGCCACGAGACTTTTATTGTTAAAATATTTACTATAGATATTTAACTTTAATGAGTATTCGACCAAATTTTATTATATAGCATTTACATATTTAGAGTGTTTAAATTTAAGACAATTTAGAATGCTTTATGAGATTTTAAAATATACTTTATGAGAAAATCAAATATTTATATATGTACATGAGTATAGTATACATACATGTATTATACGAGTAGGTACTTACTTAAGTCTGTACATAAATTATGCTTATTTATTTGTCACAGACAATTTTTTAAATTATCTAATTTTCTGGATAGAAAAAGTTGATACTTGCTTTTGATGCCTTCTTCCTTATTTAAAAAAAATGTGTATATATATTATAAGGACTTTAACTTAAAATGTAGAGTGCGCGATTTCTTTTATTCAAATATGAGCATTAGCATATTATACGGTATACCTATACGTTATTTTGATATTGTAAGTTATGCCTGCAATTTGTTTATTTATTAATCTATAAATTTTCGATATCTTGCTTGAAAGTTAGCTTAATCATTTTTCATGTTCAATAACAGTGGTAGGATTGAATAAAATTGTCGATTGTATTTTTTAAATATCACAAGTTGTGGTAATTACAATTGACAGTTCATCAATAATAATAGAAGATGTTGAGGGGGCATGATTAGCGCCGGTGATAAAGTGCACGGCTGCCACTGCGATTATGTCGGCGCTGGTGTGGCGTACATGGGAATACCAAAGTTTAGGTATATTTAGATACTAATTCTGAAAGCTCTCGTGCCTTTTTAAAATTACTATCCAAGAGTATTTCGTGTAAAACCTTTTATTGGTAAGTTAAATCACATTTAGTAATTACTTTGTACATTTTTTTACCTTAGAATGGGTTTTGGCTAAGATAATCTCATCTGCAATATTTACAAATAAATACATATATATTAAACATTAAGACAAGTTTACAACAATATTAACATTAACATTAAACATTAAGACAATATAGAAATGAAAGTGTCTTACAGGTGATGGTTAAAGTGTTTTCTTGTCGCATTATCGACACGCGCTATGAATTAGCTCCCAGCTTACCGTGCGCGACTACCTGTGCGCGTGCGCAGCGCGTTCCGGGCACGTGGGAGCGGTAGACCGTGCCCGCACGTGTGTACTACCTTGTCCATCTAAGTAGTTTCACATGTTATCTGCAGTTGTGGGCTATATGGTCTGTGACTTTATTTGTTTATATTTTAAAGTGATCTTATAAAAATATTATTAAAGGAGGTTTTACATTGTTCAGGAAAAAAATAAATAATATTTTTTATAATCACAAAAGCGTCGGTGGCAATGATTTCATGGTTTTATAATAATTCAGCTCTTTAACGTTCCAATACTTGACATGAGCGTCGAGCATCCCTTCAATGCAAGGAAGATTTGTCTAACACACGGGTAATAAATAGGCCGAAGCGACGTGCCGACTTATTAGGACTTATTTTTAGGCGTAAATATCCAAACTTCATTACAAATTTTTATAAGTAATTATTTATCATATTAAAAATTCAGATATAAAATTGCACAAGTGAGGGTCGATTTTTTAAAATTATTTAAAATAATATTGTTCTACAAAGTAAACCAATTTTATATTTTAAGGTATTTTATTATTCTTCAGTCTACCGTTGCTATTTAACGCTATACGATGCCACATCATTTCTTTCGAAAAAAAGCTAAGTAACAAATACAAGTTACACGTTTCCTACCATTTAAGGTACTTTACATTTATCCACCTACTTGACATTTATGCGAATTTCAAAACGTCACTCAGGTTTGACTCTTCTACAAAGGAGTAGAAAGACATAACGGTGTCGGATGTTCTGGGCACAATGTTGTACGTCAAACCTATGCTTTTACGTAAATATGAACCGCCTTTTATTATCTGTAAAGTTCGATTGTGGTTTAAACTCACCCCTCTAACCATTCACGAAGGATGATTGATCTACGGCAGATTGACAGATTTTTTTATGAAACCACCCCAGGGTCGGTACCAGTGAGCGAATATTAAAGGCAATTGTTGTTTAATTTTTACATTTGAAGGGCGATGCGTTTCGAGTGTTGTAATAATGTTTTGATAATAGCAGTATCCGTTCAGCTCATATTTCTTATTCAGAGTGCGTGGGATTCAACCGCGACCCATCGCCCGATGATTTCATTACGAGGGCTCTGTTTAAATTTAAACTATAATGAAGTCCGTTAGCTCACACCTTGCTTACTTTGTTTAAACTCATCTGATCAATATTCTTGTCATTCACCACACGGAATTACGTTAATGTTTTAACCACATGGCCCAGGTAAACACATAGAAACTGTACTTTCATAATAGTGAGTTAAATGTATAAGGATTAGTGATCTTGTACGTTGCTCACTTTATATTCGAAGTTTATAATTCGTATATTCATTATTTTTTTAAAAATCGCACTCCATTGACAGCTCTTCAGCTGGTATTGACCCTTGACGCGCGTTTACTGGGCTTAACTTTTTTCTTTTTATCCGCATCTGGACAAAAGCTGTAGCCATTCGATAGTTTAACACAATGTACCCACTGATCCTCATTGATCGCCAATTACTGGACATTAAGTACTTTAAACGCTTTTCATATCCGCTATTTGTAGCAACAAATCAAATATAAAAAAATACAATAGTCCGTCGAAGATTTCTATGCAATATTGTTAGGGAGTTTTTATTCGGTTATAAGCTTGTTTTTTTCCAACGTGATAACAAAAGCTTGTGGGAGCTTAGCTTTTTCTACGGCAATATTTGCTTAAATTTGACATTAATATAAGGTCAAAAGGCGTTAGCATTTGAGTTCGAAAAAAGCGTTCAAAACGCAATAAATTTGTTTAGTACTGTGATTTCGAAACTCTACATAATATTTTTGATTTTAATTTTTATATTTTGTTAAATATAATATATGAGTTATATCTACTCTTGGTTGCTATTTGAAAGAATAGGTTACTTAGGTAGTTCGGTATCAGAGATATAAATTCTCAAAAGAAACAGTGTACAACTAACTAGTGGTACGCGTGCCTGAGCGCAACAAGGTGCGCTTCGGGTGCGCACGCGTCGCTGGCTCCATTGTCGCGTCGGCCACGCTCATTGCGCGCACCCTGAACGGTGAACACACAAGAACTCATTATTACATTTTTATTGCGCATCTTCAAAGCTTTGTTACTTTTGTTCGATCTTTTTTATTTGCTTTTTAGCGATAGACACGTCGAACCACGATGTATGTTTTCACGCTGTAATACGCCTATGATTCTTTTATAGGTTATTCAATATTGTATTAGAATACTTTCGGTTTTACTTCATTATTCTGTGGAAAGAATAAAAAAGTCGGAACATCCATTTTCAATGGAATTGTAATTGTAACATTTATAATGTATGAGGCATGAGCACAATAATTTTGAACCGACTTCAAAAAAGATATGAGGTTCTCAATTCGGTCGTATGTTTGATACCTTGGAATTATCCGTAATTTATAATTCGATTTGGATAATAATTAATTATTTATTTGAAAGCGTAGATAATCTGGTCCATTTTTTTTAATTATAAGTATCTAACAATATTAAAAAAAATATATGTAATATGTGATTTATTGAAACAAAAACTCAAGTTGTTGCTCTGTAAAGAGAAATTTATTTTTTTAAAATTTGAGAACATTAATTACACTTAATTAACTTATAATTATTATTTACTAACCTGTAAAGAGAAACAACATTAAAAGCTATTGCTTCAAACACTATTCCTCCAAATCCAAAATATTTCCTTTACTTTAGTGTCGTGGCCACCACAGATAACACTTAGATAGATGACAACTCCAATCCAATGAAGAGCCAACAGAACTTCATTTACATCTCCCCCCCTCCCCAAGGCACTCAAAATTCTTCAGCCACTGGTATAAGTTTTGTAATATGAAATAAGTTTGACTCTAATTTTTTGTATCCTGTATCAATCTTATAAATTGAGTTAGATAATTTTTCTAAAATTTTGTATGGTCCAATTTTTAATTCATCTAGTTTTTTCCTATTTATTCGGTTACCATTTTCCACATACACATAGTCTCCTACTTTTAATTGGCAATTTTTTCTGTTTTTATCAAATTGTTGTTTATTATATTTATGTGATTTTATAGTTCTCTCCAAAGCTAATTTTCTGTCTTGTAATAAATCATTTTGTATTTTATTTTCTTTTAATTCATCTGGTAGAATATTAATAACTTTTCCTTCCAATAAATATGTTGGGGAAAATCCTGTCACAGTGTGTTCAGTTTCATTATATCTCTGGGTACATTCATGAGCAATAGTTGTCCATGCAACTTTATGATTTTGCTCATTAATTTTACACCTTATTTTGTTAACTAATGTTTGATTTAAACGTTCATTTAAACCATTTGAAAATGGTGCATTTACTGCGGTAAATATTATAGGTATGTTTTCTTTTTTCAAAAAACTTTTAAATTCTTTTGAATTTATGCCTGGGTATTGATCAGTCAATATCATTCTAATTTTATTTTCAGGAATAACTTTATTTATAAGTTTTATAAAATCATCTGCGGTTTGGGTTTTTGATGTCACTATGTAGGCATATCTGGTGAAATGGTCTACTAAAAGATGTAGATATGTTTTTGTAGAACGGGAGCTACCAAATCCACCTATGGTATCTATGGATACTATTTCAAAAGGGTAAGTCGCAGGACCCAGATGAGACATCAATCCATATTTAAATTTAGTTCTAGATTTATTTTTTATGCATATTTCACAATTATCACAGATTTTCTTAATATTTTCTATTAAATTCTTTGCTGTATAAAATGGTTTGATTTTATTTTCTGTTTGTTTAATTCCAATATGACAGTATCTATAATGCACCTTTTTTATTAATTGTTTACTAAATTCCTCAGTGAGTATAATTTTTTCTTTTTTTCCTATCCTTTGGAAGTATATTTTATTTTTTAATATTAGTTTATTTTTATATGTATTTATGTCTGTATTTATCTCTTGATCTTTTATGATATCTTCTAGTTGAATAAAATTTACAATTTTTAAGACTTCTTCCTGATTTACATGTGGTTCTAATACAGGGTTCCTACTTAAACTGTCTGCTTCTAAGTTTTTTTTTCCTGGTGAATATATCACTTCAAAATTAAATTGTGACAAGTAATATGTGAGGTCTCCTAGTTCTTCGTCTGTTCTTGCCTTAATATTAAGTTTTTCTAGAGGTTTATGGTCTGAAAACACTTTAAACTTTTTTCCTATTAGCCAGTGTTGCCAATATTTTACTGCTTCTTTTATCGCTAAGCATTCCAGATAAATGGCTTTTTTTCGTTTCTGACTGTCGTTTAATTTCCTAGAAAAATATGCACATGGCTTTTCTTCTCCATTTTCTTGTGGTTGTTTCAAAATAGCCCCTATACCTAGTATACTAGCGTCTGTATAAATATGTATGGGTAAATCTGGATCAAATATTTCTAAAATAGGTTTTAAGCACAGCAGTTTCTTTACTGTATCAAAAGATTCTTGACATTTTTCTGTCCAAGTAAATTTTTGATCTTTTCTTAACAAATTGTGTAAAGGGTCTAGTATTATTGATAAATTTGGTACATATTTACCATAGAAATTTATTTTACCTAAAAACTGTCGAACATTTTTCTTTGTTGTTGGAATAGGAAAATCTTTTATTGCTATTAAATTATCCTTCAAAGGAGTAACTGTATTATTTTTTATTATATGGCCTAAGTATTTTACAGAGTCCTGTGCAAAATTACATTTAGAGAATTTCAATCTAAAGCCCTCCTTTGAGATTGCTTCCAATAACAGCGATAAGTGTTTAATGTGTTCAGTGAATGTCTGTGAAAATACTAAAATGTCATCGATGAAATTTACTGTAAAATTTGATAAGCTATGTTTCCTAATAATGCTGGTTAGTATTCTTTGAAAAATTGCTGGTGAAGTTTTAAGGCCAAATGGTAAGCAAGTCCATTGAAAATGATTGTCTTGAGTAACAAATGCTGTTTTTTTTCTATCTTCCACCTTTAAAGGTATAGACCAGAATGCTGAATTTATGTCTAATGTTGAGAAAAATTTACAATTTCTTGTTTTCACCATTAGGTCTTCTATAAGTGGAAACGGTTGCGACTGAGGAACCACTATTTTATTCAAATCGCGAAAATCTATGCACAGTCTAGATTTTCTTCCTTCTTCTTTTTTATAAGCTAATGTTACAGGAGCTGCAAAAGGACTATAGGACTCTTCAATTAATTTTTTTTTTAATAACTTAGAAACCTGGCGCTCTATTTCTTTTTTGTCTTCAAAATTGCACCTATAAGGTCTTTTGCTACAATATGTATCTACCAGTAAATCTATATGTGCTTCATAGCCTTTCACTGAACCTACATCATATTTATCTTTTGCAAATAGTGATTTATATTGGTTAATTAATTCATCTATTTTAGATTGTTGTTGAGTGTCTAAATGATTAATTGAAATGTTAAAGTTTGTAACTTCTAGGTGTTCATTAAAATTAACCTTACATTTATCATTCATATAAAAAAATTTTTCTTCTGTTACCTCCTTATTACTATTTTTATCAATGAAACATGGTTTGTTTTCAATTTTGTCACCTGTAAAGCCAGGAATATTTTCATTATTTTGTTTCATTTCTATCCTTAGGTTTTGTAAGATTTCTAAATTTTCATTTTGAATTAGTTGAAAAGATTTTATGCAATCTAATCCAACCAAAAAATCATGATCAAAATTTTGTTCATCTATGACAAAAACATTCATATTCTTTTCTATTTCAAAAATTTTTATCTTCAATGTAACTATTCCTATAGGCTTTTTTACACCATTAATCGTTTTTAAATTTGTTTGATAATTGTTATTGTAGTAAGGGTCCTTTTTTAAGGATAGTAATCTTGAATTAATTAAACTTACATTTGATCCTGAATCATAAACCCCGAACAATTCTATGGAATTATTTATTATTAATTTAATTTTGATTAATGGTGGAATTATTAGTTTTTTGGATCCAATTCATTTAAACTCATTTCTATTTCAGAATTATTGACACTCCTAATTGGCTCTCTTTTAAAACGATCACTATCTCTATTTTTGAACCAACATACGGATTCTGAATGATACCGAGCTCCTTTCTTTTCTTTTTCACAGATTCTGCATGGTCGGTCTCTTAAATTCTTTTCTTTTATTTTACTTTCCGAATCTAATCCCCTTTTCTCCACAATCCTTTTATTCATTAAATGTTCTAAGCCTCGAATACAACTAAATAAATCCTCTGTGTCTTTTAATTTATTTCTATCTATTTCATCTGCTATAAAATTAGGTAGCCCGGTTACAATTAAATCAATTAAAGTAGGTTTATCCATTAATTTGTTTATCTCTAATAAAAGTCTCTCTTTCTTTAGAGCATATTCTAATAATGAGCCCTGCCTATATTTAAATAAAATGGCATACCTTATTGGTGTCCAGCCTTTGTTCACAAATGTTTCACAGAAGTTTCTTTGCCAAATACACCATTCTGAATTTATTGTATGTTTTATCAACATAGAATTATACCAATCTTGACAAGAATCTTCTAAAAATAACCGTAACACTTGAATCTTGTAGATATCATCATCTATTCCTAAACGCGTGCATTCAGCTTCAAAGATCATCATCCACTGTGTTACACTTGATGTTTTTTTTTGTGAATTTTTCAATAACAAACTTTTCCGATATTTTTTTTATATTAGGTTGTTTAGATTCCTTCTTTAATTCTACAAAATTTTCTAGGACTTTTGTAAGAGCTTCTACCGACGTTTCACTCGTAAAAACCTTTTGTTGTGCTTTTGATGTAACCTCTTCTAAAAAATATCCTTTAAACTGCATATTTCCATCTTCATCAATATAAGTGTCTCGTATTTCTGGTGTTATTGAGATCCATACTTGTCTCTTCTCATGCCTTCTTTGCAGTGTAGCTTTTACTTTTAGAAAAGTTTGAGTTTTTATTACCACCTCATGTAGTTTCACCGGTTGAAGTTGTTCCGGAATTAAGAATATATTTTTATCAGCATCCATAATTGAGGTTATGCAGATCACGTTTGTTTTCGGATCTTCACTTGGTTTCACAACAAATTCAAAGGGTTGGGTTTACAATCGCTTGGCAGGAGTTATTGGGTGAAACTTATATATATGGTAGTCGTTTATTCACTGATCACAATAATAACACTCACGACACAAGGTAATTCATATTTTTAGAGAAAATTAATAAAAACTTAATGTGAGAGAGAAGGATAACAATAGGATTTTGTATATATGAGACAAAGACGTAAGATCATTATGTCAAAAATATGTCGAATTACTTAAATGTCATTGTCAACTATCCTAACGCCGCCGCCATATTTAGTTCTGTGCTTCTATGGACATGTGTGAAAGTGCTTTCATCGTAAATAACATTTTTTTTTCGACTTGGATAACATAGGTTCTGAAGGATAATTTAAATTTTTTTCGTTCTTTCTAGTTAGGTTAGGTTAGGTTAGATATATGACCACAACACACGCGAGCGAAGCGAGCGTGCCGCGGCGGCGGCCGGTGAGTGCTACATACAAAATTTATTTTTTTATTAAGTATGAATTACCTTGTAATGGGAGTAGTATACGGATAATAGGGAGCATCTCCCCTACCAATTCACTCCCTCCCATTGTCATCGTCCTGCCAAGCGATTGTAAACTGCTACCAATTCAAATTTTAATTTCTCCATTATTTACAACAGCTGTAGCTAATGTTGTTTTGTAATATGTGATTTATTGAAACAAAAACTCAAGTTGTTGCTCTGTAAAGAGAAATTTATTTTTTTAAAATCATACATCACTTTGATGAATTTGAGAACATTAATTACACTTAATTAACTTATAATTATTATTTACTAACCTGTAAAGAGAAACAACATTAAAAGCTATTGCTTCAAACACTATTCCTCCAAATCCAAAATATTTCCTTTACTTTAGTGTCGTGGCCACCACAGATAACACTTAGATAGATGACAACTCCAATCCAATGAAGAGCCAACAGAACTTCATTTACATATATATAATTGGTACGAGTAGTTTTTATTTACTTATGGTCGCTTCGTAGATATAAAAAGGTAAGAAAATACGCAAATACATATCTGAAACAAATCGAATTTTATCAATGTTTGATTAGAATAACAGGATACAAGAATATACTAAATTCCAAATGATTTTCAAG
Organism: Boloria selene; assembly: GCA_905231865.2. Classification (NCBI taxonomy): domain Eukaryota; kingdom Metazoa; phylum Arthropoda; class Insecta; order Lepidoptera; family Nymphalidae; genus Boloria; species Boloria selene. The sequence goes on from HG993134.1 coordinate 10,136,158, forward strand.
TATAAGGTATGTAGGTTTTACAAAGTAAAAAAACATTTTTTTTGTAATTTTGCAATGGACAGAATAAAATATCTAATGTTGAGTGTTCAGAACGAAAGCTCAGAGTTATAATTGTGAAAATGAAGACATCAATTTGCTGTTCTTCAATTTTAAACATAATAAGGACATATCTATAAAAATGTCAGAAGGAATTGATCAACTTGAGGCCGGAAGGTCGGCTCTCACATTTATATGAACAATCATGTGAACCCATGCCATTAATTCGACAACAAGTCATAAGATGTCATGATTCATGTGCTCTTGAGACAGTGCTCGGCTTGAGCATGGTCAGTGCTGAATCAGTTATGATTCGGGAGACGCGCCGTCTGGCGTACATGCGGGTTCCTCACTAGGTCATAATCTCCTTCGTAGATGATAGAAACTAATATGCGTATAGTGGAAGGTCGGGAATATACTCGTATTTAGTGACAAGCTTTTAATAACTATTTGCCTTAGCTTATTCAGATTACGATGGCGGAACTTAAAATACAGCTACGTATTATTATATATACAATGCAAAAAATCTACAATATTAGATTAAGTTACAAAAAGTATACTAATCATATTATTATTGTTAGCTGCTACGTTATAAATGCCTTGTATAAAAGTGTAATTTCATACCACAACTATTATTTAGAAACGAGAACACACGACCGCAACCAAATATTGTGATAATCCGCCTCTTCACATTGTCACTCGATGACTTGATAAAAAATCATAAATTGATCTACCAGCCATCCCTCGGGACTACTCCACTGAAAATACTCTATTCCCATAATCTATTCCAATTAACTGACAGCGGCATATTGTGATATTAACACAATACATTTATTACCCCCTCAATTTACTTACACTAGGGAAATATTAAAGGATTTTAAGTTTTATTATAACTTGTTAAGTTACAAAGTAGTTTGTCAGCGAATGTCTGGAGTATGTACTGATTTGGTTAAAGAGGTCTTCTTGTAAGGGCGTTGCTTGAATGTGTTTATCCTTACATGACTTATACCACTATTATCTGTCTGTAACTTAGTAGGCACATCCGTACCGTGATTTCTTGCAATTTCTTGTGGGTATACATTATTACTAGGTAGCTGAAGGATTTTGTTTATCATTTTAACTAAGAATGTTTTTTAATTTGTGTTCCTTAAAATAAGAAGAATTTGTTATTTTATCAAATAGACTAAACTAAAATATTTTTCTCTCCTCTATTTTAAGAAAAACCTTTATTCTTAGCTAAAATGAATCTATGTTGCTAAAATACCACTAATATATACTTAATAATAAATCTAGTTGAGCAATGAACATAAGTAGGAATATACTAAGTAATTAACTTTATAACAACAATTTTATAACATTTTTATCGTTTGTCACTATCGGATAACCGTTACCAGCTAATCCCGGTAGATATCAACCCTCTATCAGAGGGTCCGTTACTTATGGCAGCTATTAACGATGATGCTATCGCCATTGTCTTTGCCCTTTCCCACAATCACTTGAATTAAGGATGGTATTAACTAAGTTACGAGTAAAAGATGGGGTGCGGCTGACCTTAGTCATCTAAAATCAGTCTTCTTTAAACCATGATAAACTGTGATAGTCGTCATTATGTATATATAGGTGCATATATTAAGGAAATGGAAGGTAATTTTGTTTATTTAATGTTTTTAAACGTTTTTCTTAATGATTTCTTTAAAATATAATTTTTAGATTAGTCTCATATTAAAATGTTTTATTATCGATGTGACGATAAATAGTAAATCTATCGTTATGATAGTTAACTGATATTACGTATTTAGATGTATATTGATAACTATTTATTTAGAAAAAACAAAAATGGTAGGTATTGGTATTAATTTTCTAACCGTTTTTACAAAACTGCCATTCCTCAAATACAAATGTGGAAAAATAGTTTATTAAGTGATTTTCATTTGATATTACTTATTTTGAAATATAAAACAATTTTTACCTTTAATAGAGCTTGATACTGTAATTTCTTAAAATGTTTCCCACACAAACCGCAATGAATTGCTGATAGCATTTATAGCAATTGCGATCGATAATTTTAACTTTGTATCCATTTACCAATATTAGGTTCAGTAATGAGTGACGTTCTCAGGAGTCAGCGGGGTGTTCGGGGGAGACGATATCGCCGTGTGAGATCTCTCCATTTTACGAGTAGGTATATATCGGTCGATAATTGTAATAATATTATTAACTACTAAATTTGTCTACGATATTATTTTATTATTTTTACTCATGGTGTAAACTCTTCTCGTAGACTTTTGTGTTTTCTTTTTAAAATACCATGCTACAATAACTAAACCGTAATATAATCATAACAGCATAATTCATAAAGAAAAAAACTTCATTTTATTATGTAGCTTTCATAGATTAAAAATCAGGTCGCTAAATACGCGTTGCAGCGGCGTGCCTGTTGTAAGAGACGACGGCGCGCAGGTGGCCGACATACGATACCCCATTGATCAGGACTTCGGGACGATGCTCGTTCGTAGCCTCTTTCATTTGTCTCCTCTCAAAAGAATTCCTCGCAGACAACGTTCACTGCGCTACTAATTACGCACGCCCAAAGATTATAATAATGTGTATAAATAAATAAACTAGACACTAGAAAATAATGAAAGCGTAAATTTTATCTACCTTCTATCTTCCTACAAGTATAAATTTCGTATGTACTTGTAAGGACAGTGATAGCCCAGCGGTAACGCGCTCGCTTGGATAACCGAGTGATGCGGGTTCAAATCCGGGTCTCGCACCTCTGATATTTTCATGTGCGAATCATTTATATCATGATTACCACTTGTCTTACAGTGAAGGAAAACATCGTGAGCACATGTGAAGTCCGCCAACACGCACTAGGCCAGCGCGGTGGACTATGGCCCGATCCCCCTCGTACTGAGGGAGGCCCGTGCCCAGCAGTGGGACGTTAAAAAGGGCTGATGATGATGTACTTGTAATGTATATATTTCGTATGTACTTGTAAAGTATCTTATTCAGTAAATAGTAAAAATTATTTACATAATTTACTTAAAAAAACAACAACAACGTACATCTACATATATACGTACTCGTACATACAGAGATAGATACATTATATCACTCAAGTTTAAATAAAATTGATTACTTAGCTACATTATAAATATATATGAAGTATTATAGAATATTAAACAAAGGTGCTCGGCAGGGTATGCAAAATAATTAAAAAAAAACTTAAAAAAAATTGGGTTCTGATCTTTTATTCTTTGCGGGCACTTCTGACTCATCTTGCGTGCACGCACAAAATGCGCGAACGATTCAAATGAAATGAAAAGCGTTTTGTGGAGCTTATTCCTTCAATATTGAGAGCGCATGTGTGCTCGAACAAAAGCTCAGCTATATTTTGAACCAAATTGCTGTTTTTAATATTTTGCAATATACGGTAAATCATGTTGTGAGGTTATAGGATAACTGGGTGATATACCAACATTAATACTAAGTGTTAATTAACTGTTGACAAACTAATTTTGTTTATCTTGATTTTGGTTTTCTTATATATTTTTGAATATTTTTATTTTAGATTATTGTTAGATTACCAACATAATATGTTATATGGTTATTATAACCACTTAGAAATATGAGGTTATACACTTAAATTAATAAATAAATGACATATTTATTTACTAAAATATATAACATAAAACACACCGGTTACGGCACGTGTCTTCGCCCGTATATTTGATCGGAGTAACGTCCGTGCCACGGGTAATTACTTTGTCTTTGACCAAACGCTATATTTCCATGTCGTCATTAGCAATTGGCTATTAATTCCTAGATTATGAGTGGAAGGAACAAACATAGGGGCTAGCAATTTTCATAGCACAGCTGCTACAGATATCTGTGCAAAAAATTTTCTTTAAGGAAAGCCACCTGCGTACGTGTCTGATTCATATTATATCTCTTATCAAGGCATCGCTTGCGACGGTATGGTCAATGGTGCCTTATGTGGTTTTAACGATCAATTAAATGGACAGGGGTCATGTTATTGACTTTTGTTTTGATTGTTTGATTTTTTCAAGTTCAATAGGATCTATTTTCATTTTACCCTTTATCATACACTGGAAATACAGAAATAGATATAAGTATAAATATATATTTTATAAATTGATATAAGTACATACTTAGTAGAGTTCTTTGGTGAGCTGTCGCGTATAGGAAGTCATAATGTTGAAAATCAGTATATCAGTAAATATAAATAAAATTGAAGTAAATATAAGTAAAGTTGAAATCAAAAAATCAATTTAAATTTTTTTTAATCTATCCGTTTGTTTCGGGTAACCTCTGAAAAGGGTAAACCGATTTTGACGGGACTTTCACTCACAGATAGCTAATGTTATAAGGTACTCCTTTTTTACTACCAAGTCTACTTTTATTATACTAGAAAATTATAAAAGCCGATTAATTTATTTTGACTTAAGCTTAGCGAAGCGGGCCGGGTTTGCTAGTATAATTCCAAAAAAAATACAAAGTATTCGTTAATGAGTTATTTCATTTTATTGATACACCCAACTTTTTAGTACGTACGAGAATTTCATTGTGGTTGTGTTTGGTATGGCATGATATGAAATATGTCTAAAATTTATTACTAGCACTTACACTACTTGTTTTACGATTTAATCTTAAGACAATCCAACAATAAACAAGAAAAAATGTAGTCCTACATACATAGTTTGGATCAAATCGTCCTCGCTCCAAACTTAGAAAAACAACATCATAAAAATTATTAATTACCGGATTTTTTTAACATTTTAAAAAATATGCGAAATTGAATGATCAAATCGGTCTGTAAGTTATGTGGTAGGATATTGTCTCCCCAACAGTGATACTTATCTCATCAGGCTGAGAAATCCTATTCTACTTTATTTGTAGGACGATTTGATTCTAAGTAGGTATGTTTTTTTAAGTTGTTTCCAAAACCTTAATTGAGAATTGTAGGTCGCAGATTTACATTGATTTGTTAGTCATCCCTAGCGTAAATGTGAAACGTAGTTTGTACGAGTATAAATTTAGAACGTACGAAAAAGGAAAACATTCAAAATGCTTTTAAGATCTGTTTATTTAAAAAGAAGTGAGGTAAGTAATTAAGTTTCTTTATAAAAGCACTATTGCACTGTGACACAAACAAGTTTACTAAGCTAAATCTATAGTTATTGACTATGTAACATTAATTTAATTAAATCGCAATAACTGGTTGATCTTGTTTTGTAAACTTATTAATAGTTAGGGCTGTTCCTACAATGTTTAAGAAGGTTATAAAATACAATTTATATTATACATAAAAAATTACGTTCATAATAATACGTTAGATATAGTAAAGTACGCTACGTTATCATTGGCATAGTGATATGTGACATACAATCTATGCCTACATATAATAAAATGCTGAGTCGACATTAAATATTTTTTTTAAATATTATTAAAATAGTCATTATCTGTCTGTCTGTGGCTGCATCACGGGAAAACCTCTTGAAAAAAAGTTTTTGCTGTGGTCCATTTAATGAACCGCAGGCTTATTAGCTAAAATTAAGCGATCAGCAATAATTGTGCAGTCATTGCGCAGAAGACGCGCGATTGATCGCTCTATGTGAAAAATAATCGTATTACCTAAAACTTTTAGAGTTCCTTAGCAAGCATCCTGCCTTAACCAAGGGAGTTGGGCTTGGAGCAAGATCCAAGGAAACTGTGGACAAGCAATGGGACAGTCTTGCTTCTAAGCTCAATTCCCATGGTTCTGGGTCCTCTAAATCTGGAGAACGATGGAAAAAGGTAAGTTTTTAAAAACTGCATGACAATTACATTTTGCTTTATTGCTCGTTATATTTCGCGCTAAATACCTTTGCTGTTATAGTAGCTTTGCGGTTTTTCTGTCTCGGCCGACAACCCTCAAAATATTGGATTGTTCAATAAAATGCATTTTCAATAAATCGTTAACGGTAAGATTTACAAAATAATTATCATCACTACATAGTATAAAACAAAGTCGCCTTTTCTGTCCCTATATCCCTATATCCCTATGTGCGCTTAAATCTTTAAAACTACGCAACGGATTTTGATGCGGTTTTTTTAATAGATAGAGTGATTCAAGAGGAAGGTTTATATGCATAACTAGGCAATCCCGCGGCTTTGCCTGTGCTAAATCTAGGGAAGAGCCCGAGCGAAGCGAGGGCGAGTCGTATAAAATAAAAAAATGCAAAATTTTATTCTCTACAGTAATGGTTTAAATAACTGTTCCTCTAAAGTAAATAGTTTTCGAGGTATAAGCCAAAAACTTTGTCACAAGATTGTGCTTGAAGCTGGATGGGTGATATAATAGAATGATTATTATTTATGTATGTATGTAGGTATCATTAACGACTAAGAACAATAGAGCAACAATGAAAGATCTGCCTAGATTACATACATCCTACTGTAGAAGTAGCTCAGGACTATGGCAATTGAAAGCAAATAGATGTTTACTTATAAGTAATTAGATAAAAAAATCTTATAGGTAATTAGATAAGTACATGTACCTAATAATAATATCGATTATAAGTATTAGCGGTACTTAGGTGTTTTATTAATTTACAAATTCCTATAGAATTGTTCATTTTTATGTTAGGTGTCATATTTTTTATTAAAGGGCCATTATTAAACGTTTAGTGTAATATATGCGATGGTATCATATATCGAAACAGAAGTACGTTAGAAGGTAAATTTTGACAAGAGTTCCGATATGGATCGCATATCTGTTACTTGTGTAAATAATTGAGTTTCGCAATCTTTCTTCATCGCATAAATAAAACGCCCATAAAAATATAAGTTATTCCGAAGTAGATTTGTCAAAGTCCTGTAACCCTGTCCATCCACGTGGGTCGCACCTGTTAGATAAATATACCTAGGCAATCATCCTAGCATCTGCCGACTAGATTATTACGCAATAACTCTATGTTAATAGATTGTCCCCGTATCCAGATGTGCTCAGGACGAACATTGAACCTGTGATGATTTTATAACAATAACGATTTTTTATCCATAAAATTATAATTAATTTAAATAAATTTAAAATAAAAACACTATATTTAGCTTGAGTGGAATAAACTAAAATGAAGTTGTTGCTTAAAAGTGTGTCAATGGACTTAAGTGACATTTACTATTTTAAATAACACTATTTTTTTGCATTTTGTTGCGGATTTATGTTGATTTTTGGTTCTCATTTCGCATTTTTTACACTAGTCATGGTCCGTAAAAATGTTTCAATAAAAAAATAATATCAAAACATAACAAAGTCAATGTAATATTTTTTTATTTTAACTCTCACAATACAATTTTAAGCATGAGCTTAAATTTACAAAACAAAATTACTTTTATATCTATCTATTATGATATGATATACCTAGTATCTGAATAAATCCACGTACCTTTATAGTTAAATATAAAGTTGCATTGCAAAACTCCACATATTTTGCTCATAACAATACTAAGATAGACAAAACAAGACGACTTTTTAGTAGCTTCTAACTAGATGCAGCCGCTCATTTTTTCTTGCTGTGGATATATAAAAATCAAATATAGCATAGCTTTAAAATCTGCTTATAAAACTAGTTCGTACTTTGTCTATGCATAAATGGAAGGACAGGTGTGTTGGTAAAGTTAGGATTCTTAGAAATAAATAAGTATAGTAGATTTTCCGGTATAAATGTGGAAAAAAACAAAAATTTTATTTACAAATTGAATAAACTATTTATTATAAAAGTACTAAAGCCATTATGTCATGCGAAAATGATTTTACATTAATACAACGATATTCTCGTACTGTCTGTAAAATTATAGGTTTAAATTTGTAGGATGGCTGTAGGTAGGTATACAATATTTTTAAAACACCTAGTTTTATAAGTGCACTTATCCAAAAAATACAATGTATCTATTTCTATGAAAAAGCGTATCATTACCTGAACACAAATATATTTTAAAAATACTTAAATACAGGTCAAGAAAGAAATAAGAGAATATAGGTTGAGTAGAGGGTTTTAATTTAGCAATTTACCTGGTGTCTCCGAGAATACAACGCTTTCGTAAGTAATACTTTGAACCATGCAAAATACGGACAATAAAATAAAAAAAATCTTAAAATTACACTGCTTGTCTTAAGTAGTGGTTAGTCGTGTTCGGAATAATAAAGTCTGCTAATTTCTTACATTACACATCTTAATTATAAGTTTAAAATCCATACAAAAATATTTTTTAAAAGGGAAAAGGAATAATGTTTAATTATATTGACTATTAGGTTATGTATAAAGTGGTACCTACGTATTACAAATGTTGTAATTTATTAATACCATAGAACTTTCGAGCTTGCATCATAAATCGACATTTAAAATCGATGTACATGAAAATATATGAATCGCACCGTTTATAAAAGCGGCACGTGTTACTAATTGTGGACCCGCATCCACTGATTGACTTGACATAGAGACGCACCGATACACTTTCTAAATCCATTTTAATGGTGTTTCAAAGAATTTTACTTACTGAATCATACAGAAATGCACAATGCAGTTGTTTGCTTTACGCTATAATAACAATTAATATAATGAAGAAAAATTAATATTTTTTTAATTCATTTCATTCATCATACACCTAGTATGTTGAGCATTTTGCTCTGCAAATGTCAAATCTAATTCCTCATTAATTCCCGCCCAAATATTTTTTTTTAATTACAACAGAGCTATGGAAGTAAATAAATATTATCAATAACAATCAATTAAAAGTATTGATTTTTACAGTACCCTTAAATAATTATAGCTAGAATGGATTGAGTATGTGTACTTATTTTGCATCTATTTAATGACATGTTTGGTATTCTTAGTAAAAAATGTGTAAGTGACAACCGACCAGGTGGTCTGAAGCGATTCTGCCACCGGTGCAGCTTGTTTCCTTATAAGAAGTTTTATATCACAGCTTTTTTGATCTTTGAACTTAAATCAATAAATTATTTTACGTATTGTAAAAAATATCGCTTCTTTATTTTTACTGTTTATAATGTAGATATTAGGAATTATGAAAACACATCTTATAAAGTATTCTAAATTTAAAAAATTAAAATAGCGCCAATGTGGTTGACGCTTAACATTAGAATTGTTTTGTATTATTTTTTATTTAGAAACCGCACAGAGTAGAAATATAGAAGTCTTACTGTGGTTTAATCATAAACATTTTGCAGCTTTCGTTCTCGTTTCTTGTAAGCGCTATTTTGTAAGTACAATACATAATTTAATTACATATTTTCATTTTTAATCCTTTACACGAAATGAGGCGTCTTATTGTTCTTTGTAATTATACTACTACTTCACTTTACTACTTATAGCTGTAGTTATATAAGTTTATAAACGCATATCTTAGTTATAAATATTTATAACAACAAATAAACTCAAATGAACTCCAGTATCGCACGCTGTTTACAAAAACTAATGACAAAGCAATATGTGTGCTGAAGAAGTCACAGTGCTTACGGTATCTGGAAAAGGCTTTTCCTAATTACTTGGGGTGTTTTGTTTGGCGCTATCAGCGTGTAACGAGCCGCAAATGGGTCTCCGGCGATCGCGCGATCATGCGGGCCGCCCTCCGCCCCGGCGCGTCAAAGGCCTTTGTGCGAATGTTGCTACGATTTCAGTAGTAAGCGATGCGTTTATAGCTTTATTTCAACATAACTTCATAATATTTGTAAATTTTGATAGACATGAAAATATACCTGTTGTATGTTGTATTATTAGATAAACATTATTAGGTATTTTTTTAAAGAAAATTGTAGAAAGATTTTAATTTCTAAGTAATGTCTAAGTAAAGTCCTTGAATGAAAAATAAATGGTTCATGAGGTTCCATAAAAAATTAAAACTGCATTGCCTTGATACTATGGTCGCAACCTTAACAGATAAGCTCGCAATACCGAGCAGCGGAATCTCGTGTCTATCCTTGTTAATTAGTTTATCTCATATGAGCAGCGCAATTAGCTCATAGAATCTAGTACAAGGATATTTGGAGGTACGCGCTCAAAGCTCTTTTATCTTTGTTTTTTAACTTCCATTTAATTATAACTTGCTCACACATGCCGTCGCGTTAGTAGGGAACATTTTAAGTTAAAATAATGAAAGCCTTTGCTTTATTTATAATAATAATAATTATTATATGATTTATCATTTACATTATTTTTAACATTGTACTCTGTAGTTGACTGTAAACTGTGTTGGAGATAAAAAAACTGTTTTTGATATAAAATATCAATCGTTATTTTTTAGCTAGATACATTAGCTTCCTATATGCATTCTTTATTGACTTGAAAATAAAATTCATTCATTGAAATTACTAATTTAATTTTACTATTAATTTAATTTTACCTTAATTGATATTACCTACTCAATATTTATATTCCTTACTAGCTCTCCAGTTTCAATCATCTGTGATCCTTGAGGTAATACAGAAATTAAATAGAAAATTGCGTTTTTACACTTACAATCTTTTTTATAAAAACATTACTTGAAATACCTATAACGAAAAAAACATAATATGCCAACCGGTCTAGACTGGCTATTTTATTTTTAGGGTTCCATAGCCGAATAGCTATTCAAGCTATCTTATAATTTCAATATCCATCTGTATGTCACAGTGACGAGTATTTTACTATATTTTACTTATAACAAGTTATTATATTAAAAAAATATAAAAATGTTTCATCCTACTAGGAGATGATTAGTATGTTGTTTTTTTAGCAAAATTATTTAAATCGTTACTAATGTGTACATACATAAAATAAATCTATATAATAACAATTGCATTTTATGAAATCAATTGCATGGAATGGAAAAAAAACAATTCTAATAAACATAAATTTTGTGTTAGTTTAGTAAGTACTAGTACACTTATCAAGGGTTACGAGCTATTAAGCTTATTTAAATATGCCATCCCTGAGGACAATGCATTTTAACAATTATGGTAATGATATGGAGCAATATGGTCTGTGAATTGCAGTGTTATCAGCATCGGCACGCGATGTTTAATTTAATGTTCTCTATGATTATTTTATATGCTACTACAATTATAAATTATTTACTGTAATTTATAGATTAAGTTCTTTATTTTGAAATTTTAAATATTAAAAAAAATCAAAATTACGTGTTTGGGTCATATATGAAAATATTTTTTTTAATTTATTTAATGGCAAGTTTGTTATTTACGATCAAACTGCATCCGAAACGTGCTTTGTTTGCTCTCCAAAGGAGAAATGCGGATGACCGCAACGAGGCCTTGACAGTTCAAGAAGCTTCTCGTCTAGTCCAAGGGTCCTTGCTCCTGATTTATTGCCTCCGAAAACCACAGGGATTCAATGTGCCTTTGTTGTAACACTTTTATTGAATAATAAAATTTCTCCAAGAAATGGAATGACTTTATAGGTCATAATTTCTTTTAACTTTGAAATATTTAGTTTTACCTCTAATGGGTATAGTAAAGAATTTATATTGTTTTCCATAGCGCCTGAATATTTAACTGCATAAAAAAGCTGCCATAATTATCTATATATTTATAATTGTCAGTTTGTTTGGTTATTTCCAACATTCTGTTTCATTGGTAACGGTATCTTAAGTGAATGAACAGGAAGGCAAGGTGGAGGAAGCTCCATTTTGATTGATATTGAGAATTTTCATGTAAACTTAATCTTTATACCTTTATATATGTGTTCTAAAATAGTCAAATGATATAACATATAAAAGTGATATAACAAAGATGCAATAGATATAAATGGCGTGACGACAATAACATAAAGGTAAAACACATTTGTGCTTAAGATAACATCATTTGGTAAAACGCATACACGAAGATAATGAGTCGATGAATAATAATGAGGTTTGTAAGTGTGAATCATCAAATATATTTGAATTGTTATCAATTAAAAGCAATATAATAGCGATTTGAGTCGGGTAGGTCCGGCCATATGGTGCGGTGGCGCACGGGTGCAAGTAGGGCCACGAAGTTGGCTAGTATAACTGAACGGGAATGCTTCAAAAAAGACGTAGAGCTTCAATTCTTCATTCTGACTTTGACGTACATTTTAATGTATAAACTTATATATATTTTTCGAATACTACTTAGATTATTCATTTTTATTGACCAGTTTTAATGAATTATGGATCATCAGTCAGAAAAATATAAGTTTAATGTTTTTTAAATGATTAATTTCACTATCTTTCCACGATACTCATTTTTTCAATATACTGATTTGACCCTCAACCGCGAAGTTGTACTTCAAAGGTGTGATTCATTACTTTCTATTTGCGTATGGGTAAATTTATAAGAAATAAAATTATCTAGAACAGAGTTTCAGGGCCATACGCATTCATGTAAATTTGTCGAGCTCAATTGAAGTTAATAGGAATGTTCGGAGGGTGAGGATCGCCAGCTGACGCGAGGTGTGAGGGAATTTTGTCCTCCCTTGATACTCGTAGAGTCGCAATTGGTCAAACAAAACATATTTTTGTGGATGACAGACCATATAGCACCCAAAATTTAACATTTTACTGAGAAAAGTTTATCGTCGCATTAATTATAATCAGTTGTTATTTATTTTGGAATAAGTACAATCTATGTATATAATTATATAATAAGTAAACATAATTTTATAAATATTTCCTATATCGTTCGGGTTTCGGTGTGCCTTGTGCGTTACTTAAGAATGCTAATGTCCCAACATATTCCCAACATATTATCTTCAAATAATAACTGAATTAAACGACGACTTATTTACTTTTGTTAAGGACATATTTTTTAAAATCAATATTTTATGTAATAGGAAAATATTATCAAGAACCTTTATAAATACATGCGAAATAGGCGCAAGTCATCGCGTTGGGAAAGTATAAAGTTGTAAAAATACCTACTATGATATGGCTTCAACGTCTATTACGTTCTTATAAGGTTTTCTTTTCTAAATGCTTGCTTTATAAATGACATAATCTTTTCTAATTATTTCGCCGTTGTTAGTTCATGTAATCAATTTAATTATTTTATTTAACTATACATAAAATTAAAATTTAATTTACGTAGTTATCCTTTTTAGTGTTCATTCGTTCGTGAACAGTAGTTCGCGAAATAATCGCGGGCGGCATTGAGCTTAAAGCTTACTAGTATAATGAGTATAAGTTGAGTGTCGAAGCGATATAGACGACGGAGTGGTAAGATTTACGGTACTATATGACTTAATATATAAAAATATAAGCCTCATATCACTAAGTTATGAAGGTGTATGTAATTTAGCTCGCATTGTCTATGGAAGACGAGTGGCCATGACAGCTGTAAGATAACAATCATGTGGGGACACGTGGAATAGGTTGGGACTTGTGGCACGCGCTGATAGATGATTATTTTGGTACATTTGTTTTGTTTTTATATATTATGCATTGATTTTTCAGTATTTTTATAAATTACTATGTGATTTTTACAATTTTAACTAAAAGGATTAAAACGGATTTTAAATTGGCAATTTGTATTTCAAAAAGCTCATAAAATTATATATAGATATTATATCGATTCTATTTAGATTTTATTTTTACGTCCTATGCAGCTGCAATCACACCTGCGAGCAAATATCTAATGCATATCACGCAAAATCTCATATAGGTACTTGTCCTTTGAAGTATAAAATAGTAGTTTTATAATTACAAAGTTGTAATAATGCACATGACGATCTTCTATTTCTGTTCTTTGATCTTTCTTCACTTCACTTCTTCATTTCACGGAAACAAAAATTGTATTGATAGCTTTGACTCTCAGCTTCTCTTGCGGAAGTAGCAGATGATATCCTATGTCACAATAAAACGGTTACTGTATCTACCAGTATCCTCTCTTGTAGGGATGGGATGACGAGGTAATTTTTTTCCTTTTCAATATCCATTAGGATATTTCAGCGCAAAAAAAGTCTGTATTTTTTGTTGTCATAGTTTAAACGCGCCGATTTCTACGACTGTCACTTATATTTATAAAATTTTATTGCAATTTTTGTCTTTTAATTGAGAAATAACTTTACCTAACGAACTTTAAGAACGTAGCTATTGTAAAAAAATAAACAGATATAGTAAATTGATGATAATATATTGTTCTTAAGTTTTTTTAATCTGAAAACCTATACAAAATTATTGAATGTTTGAATATCTATAGGTGCTAAAAACGTGTACATATTAGTAACTACTACTTCTCTTTTCAATTTAATAAGATCTAGCGGGAGCAAAACCGCGGGTTTCGCTAGTGTATTACACATAAACATTCGTCTTGAATCACTCTATCTATTAAAAAAACCGCATCAAAATCCGTTGCGTAGTTTTAAAGATCTAAGCAGACAGACAGCGGAAGGCGACTTTGTTTTACACTATGTAGGGATTAATATAAATTATGTACCTAAAAATAGTAAATACATATGTGATAAAAACACTTAAAGTAATGAAGAACTGATGGAACCAATTCTCAGTAGTCACTATGATAAAATCTACTTAACAACGGATATGTAATATGTATTCCTTATGAGAATTAATCTAAGCCTGCGGCGCTTGCGCCGGTCCTGTTGACGCACACCTGTCTAATGAATCCAATACTCGTATTTGTTTGTTGTTCAGATAAGTCGCGATAAATTGACACTAAACCAGATCTTACGGATTTTACCTTACTTGTTGTGATAAAGATAAACGTTTAACATGTTGCTGAGGCTTTTAATATAACTTGACTTGTATATTATATTATAAAACTAGCATTTGCTTTATGGTTCTGTCCGCGTAGATTAAAAATCACGAATTTTCTTATTTACTTAGGAGGTTTTCTATTAGGGGTTGAATTCCTTTCTTTGTGAATTATTACGCCATTCAAGAATGTAGGTAGAATTTAGACTTTCTAAGTTTTTGTTATCAAGTAATATTTATTTCTCTTTTTTATGTATAGAAATTGATATCTATTAAGTAGATAAGTGTACTGTGTAATTATATAATAATAAGAGTAATTAATATATATATCTATTTATTACTATGAATTTTAAAAACCGGTCTTGATAAACAAAAGGAGAGTACGCTTTGTTTATTTTTTATCATTTCTAAACTTTTTAATTGTTTAAAATCTCTCATCTCATGAGAACGTTTATGTTAATTACCCTATAAATGAGCAACGCGTCCGTCGTTTATACTATTGCACTAACAAAAGGGTTAGCCGTTCGAGTGCTATTGTTTTTCGGCTATAAATCTAATGGATTGCGTAATTATGACCTTTAATATGTGACACTCGCTTTGTAACATGTAAATTTATTCGGGAGCATATTGCGGGGTGAAGTGGGGTGGGAAAGAACTAACTTTAATATTAGGGCGCAATGGGATGCCACTTCACTACCCTGTTTGGACTGGGGTAAGCTGTTAACACTAAAGTTTAATAACTGTTTTAAGCTTGAAATAAGGCTCTTCTAAATAAATAATATCCAATTTTTACTTCTAGTAAGACTGACTTATCCTTAATTTAAAATGTTCCCAAACAATAAGAAATTTATGAAACCACTAGCTGACCCGTGCCCACTTCGTTGGGCATAATGTTAATAATCCTTTTTTAGTACAGAGTGTTTAAATAATTTAAATTATTTTATTAATATTAAAAATTAAATTATCTATACTAATATTAAAAAAACTACTTTTTGTAACTTAAATATAAAAGTTAGACATATGCTGTCGTTGACTTTTTTGTAGGCATTTTCAAGCTCCACATCTTTTTTCTAGAACTCAAAAATATATCTTTCATAGTTAAGGCAGCGTTCGTAAGAAACGCTTTCATTCGACCGTTTCTTCTCCGATTCACTTTGCAAAACGGACTACCACGTAAAAGCCTTTTTATTTTTCGGTTTTTTATATAACCTATGACACTCAGCAATCTTTCTATTGGTGAAAGAATTTTTAAAATCGGTTCAGTAGATCCCGAGATTACCCCTTACAATTTAACAAATATACAAACCTTACTTCTTTATAATATTAAAGTATATAGTATAGTATATAGTATATAGTATATAGTATATAGTATAAGTATACATAGTAATATAGTAATAGTATAGATAGTATAGATGTAGGAAAAATAAGTAGGTAAGTGACAAATATAAATAATTTTTTTCTTTTGATGCATTAGTATTCGCCAATCATACATTATACAATGCCAAGACCGATCACTTACACAAGAAACAATGCGGACAAATGAAACAGCGGAACTATATGCCCCCAGCACTGCACTGGCCACTTGAGTAGCGAACCGTAGACGCATTCGTAGACTTATTGCGATTGTTGTATTGTTTGCCGCACAAAGCTCTAAGTAGCCTCTCAATGTGAGAAACTGTTGCGAATTTACCAAGTTCGCGTGTGGGAATGTGGGTCCGAATATACATTATAATAAGAAATTAAACAATTTCCTTTTGTCGCTTGAGAGCCATTCTAATAAATGCGAAATGTAATTAATACTTTTGTGAATTTTTTATTTGGCGTTATTACTTATTAGTTATTACCATTCTACCATTTTTTCTATTTATTATCTGTTAAGTTCATTCATGTTTATACATACATTTTACCTAAAGCTTACAAACGGAAATCATTTGCAAAATCAAGAAAACTACAGGTATGATCTTGAAATATGGTCACATGATATTTTGTATAATGTAAAAGATAAAAATGATAAGATTGCATTGTACATTTGAGGGTAATGTAAACTCATATTATATAGTGTGTTGGATTTTGTCTTGTTGAAAATGTTTGTTAAAATATAATACTTAGTTATGATCAAAGCGGTCTAGAGGATATTACCTTATATTTAAAGCGATTTTTTTAAAATTCACATAATTCAATGCTGTTTTATGGAGAGAACTGCGAAATATAATAAGTAAAAAGCAGCACCGTTGACAAAATCTAGTTCTTTCATATAATAATCAATATTTTAATACGCGAATATCCAAATTTCATATGACCCTAATCTGAATTCAATAACAAAGTATTAAAATAACATTTGAGCAGTCAATTGGGCGGCAACGTATCGTCCATCGAGATAGCGCGATGGTGGTCCATTGTGGGCCGACACCCTGCGGTTCCGACGCAGTCGCTAGCCATTCATACAATGTGACGAATGTTTTATTCTTATTTTTATAATTGTTGCGTTTACTTCCGCTTAGATGACCACTTCATACTTGAAATTTTGTGGGAAGCTTGCTACTTACTAACTAACCTATGCTCAAACATTGGTAACGACACAAGTACTTATGTATGAATATACCACCATATAAAAGCTTTTTCTAAACTTTTGTTGTCTTAGAATACTGTATTAATGCTTAACTACAAAATTTATAAAAGGTATAGCTCTTGTCTTGCTGATTATTATCTCAGATCGTGACAAAAAATAATAGCAAATAACCGGGAGCCGTCCCGCGGCGACCTCCCAGCATCAAATCGGGACATTGTTAGCTAACACTAACGTCAAAGAGTTTGATCGTTTCTACGAGATAGATCAAACAGATAAATAAGTTCTCACCTCCCCGTGGTCGCGGTATCGTGAAAGGGTTCGCCGAATAATTGCAACAATCAATACGAAGGAGCTATCGAACAATTTGTATGGTATTTGTGCGGGCTGTCTCCCGCTGATGCTATCGAAGCGCCTCAGGGTGCCGGTCCACTGTAATGGGAATACTTTGCAAGGGTTACTTTCTCACACTTCAAGGGTTTGATTATGCAATTAAAATTAAAATACTTTTGACAGGTTCAGAAATAAAGACTTTACTATACTAAATAATACTGTATTAATACTGATTTAATATCTTAAAAAATTTTTGGTGTTATAAAATCAATTATTAATAACTATACAATATAAATAATAGAATTATTTTTCAGACTACGTATGTAATCATATGTATTTATTATCAAACAAGTAACTTTACTTGACAGAACAATAATCGTCTAAATTACAGAGAAATCATGAAACAAAACGACAATTTAAATGTTTACTCATAATAAGACATAAACATCACCTCTTAGCTATAGTATGTCACGTACAACAAAGCGCTGCAGTAACGGTCCTCATCATTTGTCTACCGTAACCCTGTTATTTATGATCTCCTGCCGAACAAGAAGGACAAAAACGGGGCTGCTGTTAAATATTTGCCTGAGACAAGAGGGGGCGATAATTCGAGGCTATTATGACGTCATTTCACGCCCTTTGTGCGGTCGTCACGCCGTGTCATCTGCTCCTTGAGACGCCTGCCTCTACTATCTCTCGATTATATCTATTGTGTCATTTTTTTAGTGCACGCGAGTCGGATGCGCCACCGACGTCGTCGATGAATTTGTCTCGTTCGCAGCTTCGCTCGACTTCGCTGTAAAAACGCTTGAGGAGCTGCCCTATTGTCTCGTGGCCCTTTTACGAGCTCTGTTTTGTGACGCTGTTATTGTTTGCGGTCGATAAACATCTCGCCACTAGGTAGGTAAGGATCATTAATACTTTTGCCGGTGGTTCGTTTTAATAGAACTTTATCCGATTTGTTTGTCAATTATATTGTTTTGTGGGGTTGTTACGTGTAGTGTTCGTGTCGAGAAATAAATTAAAAGTCTATATACGAATCAGTCTTTAATGCACAATTTACACCCACAAAAAGATAGAAGGAGAAAGAGCAGAGCACATAAAAAGTTCAGACAGTTTACACGATAGAAAGAACGAAAGCACAAGGATAGCAGAAACAAATTACATTAAATTACGAAGCTTATAAAGAATAGGTACGTAAGCTACGAATGTATAGTAAGCGAGCGGTACGGGTCTCTCGTCCAGCGTGCGGATTGCGACTGTCTGCAGTTAAAAGCTTTACAAGATTCAGTTGATGCGCGAGCGCCGCTAACGGTCAACACAGCGGTGCGGGGCGCGGGAGGAAAGACCAGTATTGCGTCGCATCGACCAGCTGATGTCCGTGAGGCTCAAGTTCAATGCTACGCGTACATTTATGCCTATTCGTATTTTATATTTTATTATTTATTTAATATTATTACTTTAGTATTATGTAGGTGTATGTGTAAGGTGTGTGAATTTATTTATGTAAATATATATTATGTATATTGAGTAAAAATTATTTTGTATATTATATGTATGTATGTTATGCATTAAATGTTTTATATTATATGTGAGTCAGCCACATCACTCCCCTCCAGAGACCGTTCACGGGCGAAAGTAGTCTGGAAATCTAACTTGACGACCCGATCGAGTTGTTTTTAAGATTGGAGTGATGATTTCATTTTTATCATCGAAAGCTTTAGGTGTTAAGTTTTTGTCTGTCAGTATATAGGCTGGTTTAATACGGTCTATCGATACTGTGACATCTTTACCTTTTATACGAATTTTAAAAACTTTCGAATCTCTTTCAATTACTTCATGCGGGCCAGTATATGCTGCTTGAAGTGCGCCTCGAAGAGAATCTTCGCGTAAAAATACGTGAGAACACGATGAGAGGTCTTTGTATATAAAAATTTTATTATTATTTGTGTGATGTCTAACAGGGACTGGTTTTAAGTCATTGGCAAATGATCTGATACGGGAAGAAAAATCTGTTATATCAGTCGTACACTTGTCAATGTTATGATCAAAGAAATCACCTGGGAGACGTAAAGGTTCTCCATAAACGAGCTCTGCTGAGGAACACTGTAAGTCCTCCTTAAAGGAGCTGCGTATTCCAAGGAGTATAAATGGTAGTGATTCTGACCATCTATAATCAGCATGGCACATTATTGCCGCTTTTAATTGTCGATGGAATCGCTCGACTAGACCATTGCACTGAGGATGGTAAGCAGTTGTTTTACGATGTCGGAAGCCAATAGACTTCGAAAGCTGTTGAAATAGCGAAGACTCAAACTGCCTACCACGATCAGTGACAATGTCTGTAGGGCAACCAAAACGTGCGATCCATCCGGATAAAAATGCTTTGGCTACAGACTCCGCCGTAATATCGGTAAGAGGTACAGCTTCGGCCCATCGCGTAAAACGATCGACGGCTGTTAAGCAGTACCGATACTCAGCTGATGGGGGTAATGGTCCGATGAGGTCTAGGTGCACATATTTGAAACGCGCCTTCGGTATATCGTGCGTGCCCAGAGGAGACGACACGTGTCGATTCACCTTCGCGCGTTGGCAATCCAAACATGCCCTAGCCCACTCGCGACACTGCTTCCTCATCTGTGGCCATACGTAGCGTTGTGCTACGAGTTTAGCACTAGCATTAGCGCCGGGATGGCTTAATGAATGTAGGCTATCAAAAACCTGTTTTCGTAACGATAGAGGTATGAAAGGCCTAGGTGTCGTTGTACTTACATCGCAGTACAGAGAAGTGTGACTACCTGGGATTGTCATCCTTTTGATACGCAGAGAAGAATCTTCATTTAGATATTTATTGAGTTCGCTATCAGAGTTTTGAGCCTGAGCTAACACTTTGAAATCTACAGGGATCTGTAACTCTTCGATGCGTGATAATGTGTCTGCGACTACGTTGTCTTTGCCAGATATGTGTCTTATATCTGTAGAAAATTGAGATATGTAGTCGAGATATCTATATTGACGCGGCGAGCAATTGTTTTTACGCTCACTGAACGCAAAGCATAAGGGTTTGTGGTCAGTATAGATCGTAAAGCTTGTTGTCTCTAGCCAGTGTCTAAAGTATTTAATACTCTCGTAAATTGATAGAAGTTCTCTATCGTAAGGCGAGTATTTCCTTTGCGAGGGGCTTAACTTACGAGAAAAGTAAGCTAACGGTTGCCAGTTACCGTCCTTTAACTGTTGCAAAACGCTACCAATGGCGAAATCTGAAGCGTCAGTCACCAGACTAAGTTTTGCATTAGAATCTGGGTGTGCTAACAAAGCTGCATTGCATAAACTATCTTTGCACTTCTCGAATGCATTCAACGAATCTCCACATATGTCTACAGTCTGAGAGGCTTTTACGGAACCGATTAAGAGGGCATTTAAAGGGGCTTGGATATGAGCTGCTTGAGGTATAAACCTCCTATAGAAATTAACCATACCCAAAAATCTCCTAAGCTGCCTAGCCGTCTTAGGCACGGGGTAATTTTTTATTGCCTCTACTTTACTCTCTAAAGGTTTAGTACCGGCCTCTGAAATATGGTAGCCTAGAAAAGTGACCTCTGTTACTCCGAATTGACACTTAGAGGTGTTAATTAAAATGCCATAATCTCTTAACCTCGTGAATAGTTGACGAAGATGGTCCTGGTGTTGTGACTCATCCTTTGAAAACACTAATATGTCGTCGAGATATGGGTAACAAAAATCTAAGCCACGCGTCACTTCATCTATAAACCTTTGAAAGGTCTGAGCGGCGTTCCGTAGACCAAACGTCATATATGGAAATTCGAAGAGTCCAAAGGGTGTAGTGATAGCAGTTTTAGGAATATCCTGCTCAAAAACTGGTAACTGGTTATATGCTTTAACTAAGTCGACCGTAGAAAATATCTTACATTCAGACAGGCTATGAGCAAAGTCCTGAATATGCCTAATGGGATATTTGTCAGGAATCGTTCTAGCATTAAGCATCCTGTAGTCACCGCAAGGACGCCAGCCGTTGTCCTTTTTAGGGGTTAGGTGAAGAGGTGATGACCAAGGGCTTTCTGAAGGTCGAGCTGTGCCATTAGCTAACATGGCTTCGAACTCAGCCTTAGCTATCCGTAATTTATCTGGAGCGAGACGTCGGGGAGAACAAGCTACTGGTGGGCCTGGTGTGGTGCGAATGTGGTGTGTGATGTTGTGTTTTATGATGCGTACTGGGCCAGCTGGTCGAGTGATCTCAGAAAATTCTGAAAGTAGGTCATTATATTTATTATCACAAGACATAATCTTAACACTAGACACTAAACTATCTACATTACCAGAAATCATGGCTACAGTACACAAATTAGTTGTATTATCTATTAAGCGTTTATTGCGAATATCTACGGCTAAATTAAAATAAGATAAGAAATCTACGCCAATAATTGCTTTACATACATCTGCAACTACAAAACGCCACATAAATTCTCTACGTAAGCCTAAATTTAAATTAAGTTGTACATAACCATACGTGTTAATAGTAGTACCATTCGCCGCACACAACTGATAATCCGTTTTTGCACGTCGCTGTTGAAGTGCGGTACGAGGGAAAACACTCACATCACTACCTGTATCTATTAAAAATTGCACTTTTGAACTGCGATCTGTCACAAACAGGCGTCCAGTATTTGAAAACGGAGGAGAATCGTCAGCCGCCATTACCGACTGCCCCGTCACGTTTCGCGACTTATAACCGCACGGTAAGGTACATTTTGTCGCTTTCTTGCCGAACTTATAGTGATACCAGCATATTGGAAACTTCCTACTGTTAGAATGCGATCTTCTTGAAGTCGAAGGGCTGCGCTGACGTGGCCTTTGCCTATGCCGTGGACGCGCACGATCAAATTTCTGGGTAGTAAGTTCACTCACTTGCTTAGTCAACGCCGTTATATGACGCGACATGACATCCATAACCGATTCCAGCTTCGAAATCGATGCTTCTGCCAATTGAGTCTGGCTAGGTGCTATGGCATGCACTCTGTCTGTTAATTCGGCTAACTTTTGAAGAGCCATGTTAGGTTTTTCAATACAAAATGGCGGTACACGCGCGCCGACACGATACAATTCCGTCGATGGGTCTCGGTCCGTTACACGTTTGTCACTGCTCATCATAATGTTCAACTGGGGTCACCAATGTGGGGTTGTTACGTGTAGTGTTCGTGTCGAGAAATAAATTAAAAGTCTATATACGAATCAGTCTTTAATGCACAATTTACACCCACAAAAAGATAGAAGGAGAAAGAGCAGAGCACATAAAAAGTTCAGACAGTTTACACGATAGAAAGAACGAAAGCACAAGGATAGCAGAAACAAATTACATTAAATTACGAAGCTTATAAAGAATAGGTACGTAAGCTACGAATGTATAGTAAGCGAGCGGTACGGGTCTCTCGTCCAGCGTGCGGATTGCGACTGTCTGCAGTTAAAAGCTTTACAAGATTCAGTTGATGCGCGAGCGCCGCTAACGGTCAACACAGCGGTGCGGGGCGCGGGAGGAAAGACCAGTATTGCGTCGCATCGACCAGCTGATGTCCGTGAGGCTCAAGTTCAATGCTACGCGTACATTTATGCCTATTCGTATTTTATATTTTATTATTTATTTAATATTATTACTTTAGTATTATGTAGGTGTATGTGTAAGGTGTGTGAATTTATTTATGTAAATATATATTATGTATATTGAGTAAAAATTATTTTGTATATTATATGTATGTATGTTATGCATTAAATGTTTTATATTATATGTGAGTCAGCCACAGTTTTGAAAGGTTGGGTAAGACATTAAATAGAGTTTTTCAGAATGGACTTAATGAATAATGATTTATTGAAATTTGGAATGCAAGTGACGTCTCTCCCAATGTCTTCTTTTATACAAGATTCAAAGCTTGCTGCCGCTATACAAAAATTGTACCATGAACAACAAAGGTCAGGGCTTAATCTGGAATTACCAGAACGTAAATTGGAGTTTAGTGAAGTTCATAACCTTTTAATACAATCTACAACAAAAAATGGTATGGTTATTTCTTGTAATTAATATTCAATTTATTTCTTTATTATAAAGATGTTACTATATTTAATTGTTGTTAATGTTATACACTTATTATTATTTACTGAAAATCCAGAAATATTTTGTTATAAAACTTTTAGTTCTATGTTAAATTCTCGATGCTCAAAGGAGCCATCCTTTCTATTTTAGGTAATTGTAAGGAGTTATTATTAAAATCAATCAATGAAGACAGAGCAATTCTTATCAAGAGGATAGAAAAGATTTTGGAGGATGTAAACAACAGTGCTGCTAGTGGAAACTCACCAAAACTAACTATTAGAAATCAAAGGCTGTGGACTAATTGCATTTATGATTTGAACCGGTAAATGTAAAGAAAATTAAGTAATACCTAAGTGAAATTGTTAATTTCGTACAAATAAGAGCTTAACGTTTGCGCAAGGAGGCTATTCAATTTTTGCCGCCCCTACTAACCTCTGCAATTATATTCCTTTCTTTTTACAATTGTTAGTATTTTAACGTCTTTTGTTCTTTTAACGTCCCACTGCTGGGCACGCGCCTTCCCTTCACTACAAGGAGGATCAGGTCATAGTCCACCACGCAGACCAACACGCGTTGGCGGACTTCACATGTGCCTCGAAAACTTCCTAGGTTCCCTCAGATATGCATGTTATCTTACGATGTTTCTTTCACCGTAAGACAAGTGGTAATCATGTTAAAAATGATTTGCATATGAAAATATCAGAGGTGCGAGACCCGGATTCGTACGTGCGCGTTACCACTGGCCTAACACTGTCTCCTTATTTTTAACTACATATTTTAAAAACATAGAAATTACGATTGCTTAATGCATTACTGTTGTTTAAAAGTTAATTAAGTTTTCTTCGTTGTATAATAAATAATAAATGGTGTATTTATTTTTCTATACAATAATTAGGTACGTACCTATTATTCAAGTATTTACGATTTTGTTCTTTTTTTGAATAGTTTGCTGAGACTGAGTAAACCAACTCGGCAGTTACGGTGTCGTTATACTACATATAACTAATGTATTTAAATATTAATATCTATTAATTTTATGACAGTGTTACACTAAAGAGTCTGAATGAGGCCAAAACAACATTATTAAACTATTCAAGTACGGAGGATAAATCGCGTTTTAATACAATCGTATTTGTTTTGACAAAAGCACATGAATTATTAACGAAAAAACTAACTATAACTAGACGGTAAGCTTACTGTAACAATGTTTTTCTTCTAACTAAGTAAGTACTTACTACTCTACATTATTATTTTAGAAGCAAAATGTGTTTAGTATTTTAAATAGATATTAACAAAAACTATTTTTTTCGAACCTACAACCTCGATCTGAAAGAAGAATAAACTAATAAAAACACCTTAATATATAGTTAGTAAAAGATACATAAAAAAAGTATTATCATCTAATACTTTCTTAGGTTTACGCGAATGTTTGACATTATAAATGAAACTATCTTTTCGGATTTTGTCGCGGATTTATTATGATTTTTGGTTCCCGACGTTTCGAATGCTTTACAGCAATCATGTTCACGGGAGAGTATTATCATCAATCATCATCCATCTATTATTTAATTATAGTAATGACATTTTTTGCTTTGACTTATAAGCTAATCAATACTCAATATATAATTTATAACATTAATAAATGTTATAAAAACGGCGGATTTCACAGGGAGCTGTTTTATCAGAATGTGTCTCGATTCGGAAGTCAATCGAAACTAGATGTAGGGGTGAGAGATACGTGTTGTTTATTAGAAACTCCCCCTTGGAATCTTGGTATTGTGGCCACAGCTAAAGGTCTTATTGCAGGGCCATTGAAAATATACAATGTAGATGGAACGACTGTTGACTGTATGATGTCGGGAGGTAAAAATTCACCATTGAAATCTATATCAATGATATAATAGGTACCATCATTTAAGATGTCGCAACAGTAAATCAATTTTAAGTAATAAGAATACAAAAACGCTTTTGGAATCAATCTCCTAAATATTATTTTAATATACTTTAGATATTAGATATACACTATTCCTTATCTAACGAGCTTCATTTCACTTCGGATTTTTATTTTCTTTTATTATTATTAAAAACAAAAAAAGTTAGTTAGCCGAATTGGTCAAGCTATCATTTTTTACTAAATATTTAGAAGCAAAATAAATATAGCTATTAATATGATATTGCCAGTTGCCCAACATTTTCGAATCTCGAAAGACAATATTATTTCTTAGGTGTAGGTAAAAATAATATAATTGTGTATTTACATTTGTTCTGTGTTGTGTCTGTAAAGTTTAATCAATTAATACAAAAAGGTAGAAAGTAGGCCAATTGATTAGGTACATGGAAAAACCTGAATTTATTTACCACGTCCTTATACTGACTCCGTTAAATATGATTAATAAATATTTTTTGTGAATTTCGAAATTAATGTTTCGTTCGGTAAATTTCACAACGGTGTTACGATATTCTTTTCGGCTCGAAGAATAATACAATACTATGAAAATGCGTGCTACAAATATTCCGCTTGGTTTAAGAAAATATTTTTTATGGTAGGTACGTTGATACCTCAAGATATCAATGGTATAAAGGAATTTAAGTCAACAGCTAAATATATTCTATTAATAGAAAAAGATGCGGTATTTCAAAAGTTGCTTGATGAAGGAGCATTAGTTCGGTTGGGACCTGTTATTATTTTGACGGTAAATAATATTTATGTATATAACTAGTAATACGCACCGTAAATTATTATTAATTATTTAAAAACTTTTAATTTGATGAATTATAATTTATTACTACTTATACTTATAAATAATAATTAGATTTATAGGTCTTGGCTAAGCCAAATACTGTACAAATACAGTAAATACGTAAATTTTAAATACATACATATTATAAATATAAACACCCATGACTGGAGTACAAACATTCGTGCTCAACAAATGAATGCCCCCAGCGGGACTCGAACCCGCGACCGCTGTCGCAGAAAGTAGGGTCACACTACTGTCGTCGATTGTCGATTGTTTATTAAAGTATTGGACTATAAGTAACCGTGAGTGTTCTGAAAATACTAGGTAAAGGTAATCAATAGGTAATACCTAGGTATTAAAATAAACAGTTTACATACTTAGTCTTTGTTTTAAATCAAATTAGGGTAAAGGTTACCCCGATGTATGTACAAGGCAATTACTTTGCCGTTTGGTTAAAGAATTGCGATTGAAAGCTCTCGCACTCGTGGACTGTGACCCACATGGATATGAGATCTTCTTCACGTACAAGTATGGTTCATTGGTAAGTTTCTAAATTATATTAATAACATAGTTAACTTTAATTTTAAATTAACAATCTTTCAAACGAAGTTTTTTTTGGGTTCAGCTTTCCGGCGTTTTTATCTTAAATTTAATTCAGTTTTCTGTTCTAAGCTTGAGTGCTAAGTTTTAATCTTTCTTATGTAATTTTATAATATATTATCTATATTCATTCAATTATAAATTAATATTTCTGTAAAATCATCTAAGTAATCGAGTTTAACAAAATACAAAATAAAAGAAACTTAATTACAGGCTCAATCGCATTTATCGGATTCCCTCGCGTGCAGTAGTTTGTTACTACTGGGAGCTTTACACAGTGATATAATCACTTTGGCTCCTAAAGCTGCTCGTTTGCCTCTCACTGCGCTCGACAGGCGTAAACTCGCAGCACTGATTAAAAGACCGTATTTAGACAATCCTGAAGGTAGTTTTTATTAATCTATGTGAAACTATAGACAAAGTAGTAGATGTAAATGTGTGGGATTAATGTCTGGTTGTGTCTCACCGCTCACGTAAGATAAATAGATAAATATTGTAATGCTACATTGTTACCAAATATTTTTTTGAAATGAGCAACTGTTGAGTATCTCGCCGGTTCTTCTCAGCAGAACAGCTTTCCAAGCCGGTGGTAGCTTACTCACAGACTTACAGACCAACATTTAATTTTAATAATGTAAAAATGACGATTCAAAAGAGCTTGTAAAAGTTTATTTGATTAAAGAATATTTTGATTGATTAGGAGGTAAATTAGGAAACATTCAATCACCTCCTTAATTAATAACTAAATTTAAAATAATTTTTTTATATATTTAGAATTGTTAAAGAGCTTTTGAAATCGATTAAAATGTGTAAATAAGGTTTCCATTTGAGCCCTTTATTTAAAATCCTAATAGAACTATGGAATTCTGTTTAGTGATAGGATATTGTCCTATTAAATTAAAGTTTTGTTATATTGAGAAGATTGTTATGACAAAACGCAAATTAAAGTCACCCAAAATTCATTTTTTTCATTTTGTATCATAATATAGGTTTACATTTTTATACATTTAAATTAATTAAGAACAGTACCGGTTTTTAATTCTAATTGTTATTTAATATTTTTGAAAGGAACACAGCTGAAGAGAGAGCTACAAGAAATGTTGGCAAGCGGCGAAAAAGCAGAGATTGAAGCCATAGCACCCACTGCGTCGGCTCTTTGCGATTCTTATTTACCTTCAAAAATAATACAAGCAAATTTTTTTGGTTGAAATATTATATATTAAAATATAAGTTAAATTAATTAATATTTGGTATTTTTTTAGTAGTTTTAGTTTTTTACTTAGTAGTTTTTTGGTAGTTAGTAAAATGACGCTCTCTAGGCAATTTTCATTATAGTGTAGCTTAAAAGCATCTATGCCTAAAAGCAAAGGGTTAGTACTATATTTTAGAAGGCTCCAAATGCGTCATCTCCTTTATGCTGATTGATGCGGCATCTTTGCGTCATGACACCGCAGGGGAACCTTTAGATTTTTTGAAATTTAGATTTTGAAAGTATTTTAAGAGCGCATTATTTATTCTTCTTCCATTAGTTTTTGTTAAACAATAATATACCTTCTTAGGATCATTTTTTTTATCTTATATTAATTTAACACCAATAAAAATCTATACATGTAGCGCCATCTATTTTCAATTTTGAAACAAATTCTTGCTTTGTATGTGATGAGGTGATGAGCTCCCTTGCTCAGTAGGTTGTCAAAAGATGGCGCTAAATTACACTTATATAATGATTTGTTATTTATGTATAGTATGTTCATTTAATTAAAGGTAAAAATAGATCTCAAATAGCTTTTAAAAACACATTAATAAATTAGATTTCTTCTGAAACGTACAACTACCGACACCTAGTGGTAAAAATGAAAAGTAGTGTTCAACGTCATCTAGAGGATGTTTTTAAATATATTGTGACAGGGAAATAAGGAAACAGCTTCAGAAAAGGAGCAAATAGTTTACCTACTATTAGATAGATGGCGCTTAAGGAATTTTTGTGGTACTTTTTTTCTTGCAAATAAAAATAAAGAGCTAGTAACAAGTATGTAAAGAAAACATTCGTATATTTTACTATTGACTGATGAGCTAATTAATTTAATAACTCCTTAATCCACTATACTTACTTTTAAATGTTAACATTGCTTACAAACATGACATGATTTATAATAATAAATAAAATATCTTGAAAGAGATACTTAATAATTCTGATCTATTCAAAATCCGTATAATTTTACTATGTAAGTGACATAGTGCCAATTTTTGTTAGCTTAAAGTCATTTGTTTTTAATTAAATTTAATAGATTTGAATCAAAAAGTGTACGTTAGACAATATAACAAAACAAAATCTTCTAAGCCAGACCCTCACTATAATGCCGTTCACATTTCGTTTTCGGTCCGATCTCGGTCTGGTAACATATTATCGAGTTAGAAATTTTGAAGAAATTTAATTCAATTAATTTGACATTATCGTATGATTTTTTCTTTATCTTTAATGATTCGTGAACTTCATATTGTATAATAACATACCTAACATGACTTTAACGGCATTATCGTGCGGATCGACCCTAATTGTGAACTTTAATATAATATTTGTATGATCATAAAGTAAAGTAATAATTTACATATTACAGAAAGCCTTCTCTACCATTATTTTTGCCAACACGACATTAGCGCCATCTGTAAGTCTTCACCCTATGACCTATCTGTGAATTAATATTATGCTTACAATATACTGGCGATTTTCAATAATTTTATGTCAGTCAACATGACTTAGTTTGACTTTTTGTATTTTAAACAACTCTACATTTCAAAATTACTGAGTCACTATGGAAAATAATAATACATCAAATAGCGACAAGATGTCATTAAATAAAGCGAAATCTTATTCAAGTGGTCCACCAAAGAAACTCAAAAGCGAGCCAGCGAAACGAAAATCATTTAACGTGAATGAGGCAGTGAGATCCTTAGATCTAGCATTAAGGTTGAAGAAAAGTAAACTTGTCAATGAGGAATTTGTAACGTGCTCTGAACTCAAGAATACTTTCGATCGCGATAATAACCCAAATATGTTCATTGACAATCATCTAAGCCCAAGTTTAAAATTATTAGATGTTAATAATGTTTCTTCAATGTCTATGAACTTTTCTCATTATGAATTGATGCGAAATCTATCTTCCTCAAACTGTAACTTAGATGGAGCGCTCAGTAGTACAACATGTACTGGGTTTTCGAGTCTTTCAGATATTACTTCAAGAAATGAACACCTAGAAAAGTATTTCAGAAGCGTCGAAATGTGGGGACGAAATTGTAAAGATAAAGAGTGACTTCAAGCTTTAACTTGCAGTTGGTTTCTTAAAAGATGCAAAATAAAATAAACTCGATAACGATTATGAAAATTTTATTTATTCAAAGAAACATTACATTAATAACAGAATAATTTCAGAATTTACAAATAAACATACCGATCTATACAACACTGTAACTCTTAAACGAGACGATAAGTTTTATAACACTGATTAACAACAACATAGAATATAAATTTTCTCTAGGGCCATCAAACGGCGCGTTACTGAATACAATAATTTATAAGAATGCCCTGTATTTTGTAACAAAGATTAGCTAACCTAATTGCAATAGGCTTAGGTCAAGGATATAAAAAGGCGTAGAGCTATAGGTAGTGTAGGTTAGTTAGTAGGTTTAAGACCGCAGGGGTAAGAAGTCATTATTGTGTTCAACATCGCGCTAACCATCGATCTAATTGCTAAGGAGCAACCCGCGACACACTACAGATACGAAGGCGGATACTACGCTGCAACTAACCCACACTTGAGGCTATCCAATCATTCAAATCAACTCAAATCATTCACCAAAACAAGTTGTATTTTTTAATGACAAACTTTAAAATTTTATGTATTATTATTTTATATTTATACTTAAATTGCAATAAAAGGTATAAATAGATAGGTATTCGAAAGTTGACAACGTTAATAATAATCAAATTCTACCTCAAGTGTAGCGTAATTGCAGAAGAACTCTAAAGACACAGCGGTACTGCTCAACATTTATACCATACATTGAACCTGAGGAAACTAGAATATCTAAACTAAGTTATAAGAGACAACTATTAAAAAATTAATTAAGACATAGCCGTCCTGAGTTGAGATAAGGAAATAATTGACATAGTCATCACATAGTTCCTACTTTCTTGCCCCAAGAGTAATATCTATGGTATTGTAAGCTTTCGCTACACTGGAAGACTAAAGGGCTATTAATTACGAAATGAAGGGAAATTGAGAGAAGCAGCGTGCAAATAATAATTGAGTGGATCAAATTTAGTGCCGATATCAAATAACAACCAGTCACATTACTTGATATATATAACTATACACATATTAAATTGGTGTTACTTGTTGAAAAACTCTCATTGTAACGAACGTTGACTTCTGTTCTAACATTTAAAGTTTAAGACTCGCAGACAGGCGACGTCCTGCGTACGAGACTTAAGCTAAATATTAAAGTACCTAGTGGGCCTGGATTCAGGTCATATACCTATTTAATTTTGTATATCTATAGAATTTTCGCTAAAGAAATCAATACAACATGATGTACAATTTAAAGCACCCGGTTTCCGAACTCTCTCATTTTATAATAACTATACATACTATGTTTGTGATGTATACTGTATACATAATACATAGCCCATATTATATTGTCTAGATTTGTTACTTGGAGAAAAGCAATAATATAGTTTATATTTTAATTATGGAAGAATTTTAAAAGTTCTAAATTAACGTTAACCTTAGAATTACTTTTACAACGAATTCGATTTGTCTAGGCCCTACGTATATCAGATGCAGATATAATACTCATTCAATATATTTAATACAATATCGATAAAATTTTGCAATAGAAGAATCACAGCATCCTTAAGACCATATAACGGCGATTGAAGTTAATGTCATCGACATATCGTAGGTAGGATTTTAATTATAAAATTTAGACCAAATTGGCAGTCTTCACAAACATGGAATGTACGATATGCGTCTATGCAGGTATCCGATAACACTTAAAAATATCTGGTGACAAATATACCTATACAACAACGAATTACCTACTTACATCTCAAATGTCTGTTCCTTTAAATACGCTAGCCATCTGCGCTTTGCATTCGGCGTTTCATTCCATTTCGATAAGTAAGTATGTAATGTATGATGAATAACTCTAAACATCGAAAAAGTTTTAAATGATTGGCAAAATAAATACTTTTATTGACATCAGTTCGATTTTGCTTCTCTACAAATTTCTATTAATAATAATTGTTACAATAATTATTATTACACCTGACTTAAACCTGCTCATTGACTGTCTGCAACATACTTTAGTGAAACATACTCGTATATCAGAAGGCAAATTCTAGCTCTTTTAATTCACTTTGTACACATTCAATTCTTATTTTAATGTTTATTTTATTTACTTTTGAGGCCTTCAGCGAGATAAAAATTACGAATTACAAATTTTAAAATCGGATATATATCGTATTATGAAAAATAATTTAAGTAAATATGTAAAGAATTACTGGTACGATAATTTACTCGAAAACCTTTTAAATATTTTTATGTGTTTTAAAATAATTATAATCAATATATATACTATTAATGTTTAAAAGAACCAGACAATTATATAAGTACTATATGATCGAGACAGATTATGTGATAATAAAAACATTCAAGAGATTTACGTTTTTAAATAGACTATGTATTGATGGAGCAAAAGCAGCTGAGGAATAGAGCATGATCAAGGTCACTTCTTTTCTAAATATTACAATTAATTACAAATACTTTTTACGGTTTCGGTCATATCATTCCTAAGATAATAATTATAGCTCATACATGAACGAGGTATTTTCAACAGCGTTTATAACATTTAAACAAACATAGTAACGTGTAACAATAAAAATCTGTAACTAATATTAGAAAAAAATACTATGTTATAAAGGCCTAGTAGAGATTCCCTAAATGATAAGCTCCTCGTTAATTTTTATGTAACTTATGTTACATTATATGAAATTTATCTATAGGAAAAGATACAAAAATTTTCTTTAACAAATAAAATATTATAGGTAAATATGAAATAGGTTAGTTAATATGTATTATATAATGTTAAAACGGTAACAGTAGTACATTGGACTTATAAAGATGGAAGTAGAAAGGGTTACAGTAAAGCCTAGGAGATAAAGCTCGAATCGCTATGAATAAATATAATCACAATATATAGGTATGTACTTAATGTCAGAACATAAGAATTTATTATGTAATAATCGATTGTAAGTTTCAGCTTTTAAAATTCGTTATAATGCTATTAGAAATACTTTAATTTTGATTTAAGATTAAGAATCCTATCTAGTCTTAAGTGACATTTAGTAAGATAGAAAGGCGAATGTTGCTTAAGCGATGTCCAATGGACCGTTCTAGAAAGATACCGATACCAAAAATTAATTAAAACGTTTAGCCAATTTACATTTTCTGACTTAAAACTAGGAGAGAAGAACTTTCCACCCATGGACGTATTACCTAAGGACCAGTCAAAAAATACAAATGCATGAAAACACTTTCAACCATTTGAAGTATAACGCACACAAAGAATTGACACAATACATCAAAATTCACTCTAATGCTAGTGCTTGAACGTAGTCGATAAAATACATACATCAATGACATTTTAAATATTAATAATAAATATTGTTTGATTTTTCGCCGACAATCAAACCCAGAACGTTCGAATGGGAAAGAAAAGGCGTATCATAAATAAGCTGTAAGGCAAAGAAAATAAAGGGAGAATAAAGGTGGGGTAAGCTTCCGGTATTTATATTTTAATTATACTAAAATAAGCAGGACATTGTTATGAACTTTTTACTCAATTATAGTTATTATAGACTTCAAATTTTTTGTTAAGAATTTCTTTTCTCTTTCGAGAAGGATTCCTAGGAAATCTAAAATTTTGTGTAATTTATGTGTTAAAATAAAAAAAAAATTAAGTACACATACTAATTATAATTTTTGCATTTATAATGTTTTTATTTAATTATAAAAATATTATTATAAATTTATTGTCATCAGATTGTAGGATACTGCGATAAAAGTATTTTATGTTATTGTACTGTACAAATAACATCCATTATTCGCTTAGTTATTTCGTCAAATATCGATATATTTTTCGACATTGTCAAGCACTAGTCGATGTCAAATGGACTTACTCGACGGTTCTGTCATTTGTTTTGAACGGTATAATCCAGCCATTTTATGATGGTTGTCAGATGTCAACAATACATAGATATATCGACTATATTTAACATAGTTGAATAATACGAAATTTTATTTTACATTTACTCAAATTTTGTGATAAATAACATTAAATGTAATAAAATATATTACTTACAAGTGAAAAGAAATAGTGCTGCTTCCGCTGCTATAGTTTTTACACCATCTAATAGAACATTTAGTCATTTTTGGGAGATGTTTTGTTGACAAGTAAGTGCTTGAGACTGACGTAAAATCAAACGGCCAGGCCTAAAATATCCTGATTACTGTCAAGGCCGGTAAAGGTACGTCAGCTTATGTGTCTCGTCCTTAGTTAATACGTCTATGTTTCCACCATTTTGTCTGTATAAATGTAAATGACAATCAAATCGACGTGTTGAAATCTTATAATTATTTTTTTATCTATTAAAACATGTCATTCTTAGCATCCCTTACGAGGCATAATTTAAACTTATTAGGGAACACAATTTAAAGCACTATTTAATTTACATATTTACATAATAATAACAACTATACATAATAATGATAAGTTTTAAATGATGTGATATCGTGAAACATATCAAGACGTAACAAGAGTGATCACTTTATCTATCTGGCGGAGGCAGCTTGGTGTCTTCAGGGTCAAGAGAGAGGCACTCTCGGAGATAATCTTCCATAGATCGGTATACGTGCTCAATAACGCCTTTCAAATCGTGGCCTTCATCAGCGTATGCCTAGAAACATAAAAATAAAATTATGTTTATTTATAATTATCAAGTCAAAGTTCAACCCTAGATAAGGTAAGTTCATCAAATAAACAACTCTTTTTAATTAATATTATGAAGTACGTTATAATATTCAACATGTCAGTAATTTTATTACCTACCTAAGCTCTTCTTTCAGTTTAGTTTACAACACTAATAAATGTACCTACACCGTAAAGTGCGTTTGTAATTTGGAACTTAGTAGTCAACTTTAAAGATAATAGTCTGATAAAATAAAATGCTTGGAAAATTGTTAGAAGCTACAATATACCTAAGAACAGAAATATGTGTACTGTTTTTATTGAATTATATTACTAGTAAACCTAATTTAGAATTAAATTTGATAAATGTATTATACCTGATATCGAAAGAGTACACCAGCATCAGTTAGAGCACGAGCTAATTGAAGAGCATGCGGATAGGGTGCACTCATGTCCGCCATGCCGTGGATTAGATATAGCGCATGCCTTGGAACGTGGTGCGCTCTCTGTGAAGCATCTGCTTCTACGTAACCCTTATAATTAACAGATGGCTGCCCTAAAATACGCTCCGTGAACGCCACATCTATAATTTTTACCAAAGTGAATTAGACATTTTGACTGAGACTAACGGTCAAAATAATAATTATTATTAAGTATACTTTAACTAAACTTACTGTAATATAACCAGTCTGTTATGGGCGACACAGCTATACCGCATTTTAAAGTTGATTGCTGTGAGCCTAATAACATAGCAGTCACATAACCACCATATCCCCATCCCCAAACAGCTACACGTGTTACATCCAAAAATTTAAATGTGTCTAATAAATATCTGTAACAAATATCATTTCATAATATTATTATTACCAGTAAAGTTTTCTATTAATTTAATTTAGTAATATTTTAAGATACCTACCTAATAACAGCCAATTGATCAGCCACCTCGACACCTCCAAGGCGGCCGCGTAGCATTGCTCGAGGTAAACCCCGAGCACCTGCTACGTCTAATTTTACGTAAACTACATCGTTACGTGAGGACATATAAGTTCCCCAGTCTACTAAGAACTCGTCTGTAACTTGCTGGCTTCCGGGTCGCCCATCTCTGGTAATATAATACATTCAAGCGTTATTTTCCGTTTATAACAAAATTTGTTTGGTCAGTTAAGTTGATATTAATGAAATACTGAAATTCTTACACATGAACGAGAACAGGAAAAGCAGCATCACGGAGTTCCTCGCGCCAAGAAGGAGGTAGTAGGAGTTGGACACGAGCTTTTGAACCACTGCTTAATTGAACATCAAATGATCTTCGAGAAGGCAATGCCAACTCACGTAATCGAACTGATCTATAAATAATAATATCTTATAAAGTCCTATATCACATAAATAATACTTATGATTGTTACTACTCAATTGTATCAGTTATAATTTACCTATAAGGCCTCGTATCGTATAAAATTCTCTCTAACTTATGAGTTCTAGCATCGTGAAGTCCAGCAAGTGGGGGACCAGGGCCTCCACACTCCAAGACGTAATGTGTAATTCCCAGCTTAGGCTTAGCTGGGGAGAAAGTAGCACTCCAAAAAGTGCAATTTGCATAATGTAAGCGAGCAGGCCAAACTGCCAGTTCACAAGTAAGGCAACGCGGTTCTTCCCGCTCTGCGCGTGCCCTCACGGAGTTGCTTCCACCGCCGTAGCTCGGGTCGCGAACCACATAAACTTGTCTTTGGCCTGGTCGATCTGCACTACCTATAAGAAAAATAATGTATTTAAAATCACCGTACTTGACGGAACAATGCTCAAACCAAAGTCGACAAATTTGGCAGCTTGCACAACTCCAACACATATCTAATACACAATGTAAAATAATATGCTTTTGAAAATAAAAGACAATGAGCTAAGCAAACAAGGGTAACTAAATGACACCAGGTTAGTAACGGAGGCAACTGCACTATTCAACAAACACCACTCAGCTGCAATGAATTATTATACTTAATTCGATTAGCTTCGGTGGCCATATCAGGTTGCTGTTTATGTGAGTGAAACTTTGCGTTGTCAAAACCTTCAATAAAAGAAAAACAAATATATGAATCTACAAAAATAAAAGTAATTTACTAATTAATAATCTCAGTTTCTTACCTAAATAATATACTAAATGATTCTCCTGGTCCCACGCCAGGATTTTCGCTACCTCCACTTTACCGTGTGATAAAACGGCTATACGCTGACGCAATACATCGACATGTTTTATATGAGTGTAGTATTGCCCCCCGCCTTCTTGAACTGCAGCTAGGAGAAGAAATGCACTACCATCTTCAGAATAAACGGGTCTTTCATGGACTTCCAGCCACGGTTCGTCAGTAGCTTTTTCGGAATGTGTCTGTAAGTAATAAATTGAGGCAGTTAAGAAGTTTATGCAACAAGAAATAATTGTAATAAAATTTATAATGTTAACAAATATTATACCTCAGTGCATGTCCAGTTTGGTGCATAGCAACTACTATATATAGTATAGTTTTGCGCTCGATTTATCCAAACTACTCCTATGTGAGAATTTTCTTTGCCCACCCATTGGGCTGATATGAGATAATATTCCCTAGAATTCAATTAAAAATTTGTTAGAAACAATAACAAATATGTGATACTGTATAAAAGTAGAGTAGTTTTGATTAAAATTTAATATAAGAATATTTAAAATCTTAAGTAAATGCCAAGAAGAAACACATCTGCTTTCTTACATTCC
The DNA here is from genome assembly GCA_905231865.2 of Boloria selene. NCBI lineage: Eukaryota > Metazoa > Arthropoda > Insecta > Lepidoptera > Nymphalidae > Boloria > Boloria selene. The sequence continues at coordinate 10,174,059 of HG993134.1, forward strand.
ATCTAAAGTGCTGGGAGGCTTAACTTCCCATCTTGGGGGTGACGTTACATTTTGAACTGCTACAATCCATAATCTAACTTGAGGTATAGAGCTTCCAGGCTGAAAAATATTATATAAGTCTCATGTAGGATAAAAAGTTCCGTATGAATTTTTCTTTTTAACTTATATACTCCCTTGGTATGTATGTATATTCAATATACATATCAAGAGAGAATTATGACAAAAATATCTATAATTAAAAAATAATTAAAGAAATTGATTTATAAATAGTGTAATTAGGTAAAATGTTCTTACCGTGGGATATCTAATAGTAACATGATCGGGGAAAACCGATGGAATGCTGCTGTTTAAAGCTGGAAGTAGGAAGCCTGACCTGCTGGCACCTATACCGCCTATTCCTTCGGATATGTGTGGGAACTTTAGTTCAGACACTTTACTATCGTCATACTGGACATACATAACGAATGAGCCATCAGGTGATCCCCAAGTTGCTGATGATGTTTTTGTCACCTCCTCTGTTTTTAAATAAATATTTATATTAAAAATATAATTTTACAACATCAATTTCTTAGGTATTTAATAACTAAACAATAAATTATTCAATACATAATTATAAATTACTAACCCTGATACAACCAATCCGATACGCCATTGTATATTCGACCAGGACTAGCATCTTTTGTGAGGCGGAGTAAAGGAGCTCGTCGAGCTGGTGGGGCCGGTCTGGCGAGGACTTCGTTGTCCGCAGCGAGGAGCAATGCACCTTCTGTGCCGAGCCACGCTGCATGCTGCCATTCCCAACTGCTCTGACCTTCACCGAATAGGGGTATGTGGTGGCTAAAAGGAAAGTTTTTATTATGTTCAGATTTATCTAATCAATATATGGACCCAGAACAATTCATGATGACAAGAAACAAGACCTGTTAATCATTTAATAATAATAATAATATTCTGAAATAAAAGTCTAGAAATGTTCCAATAGGTTATATTAAAAAATACGAAAGTTGTGAAATTTCAGTGACAACAAAAACATTTATTTTTGTTACTAAAAGGAATATAAATATTTCAGCCGTAAAGATCTTTGCCGTGGAACCTGACAAACTATAAATCCAAACTCTAAGATAAGGCAGATATCTTTTGAAACTTAGCTCACATTTGACAAATGTGCATCGACTTTGTTTGTTCTTGATTTCCAAGTAAAGTATAGTAAATGACAGAAATCTTTTCATATATTTTCATATTACTGCAGTTAAACAAAGAATTGTTTTAAGAAAGCCCCCAGGCATCATTATAAATCCTCTCATCGCATCTAAACGCCGTTATGGAGATGAGATTTCTGCTCGTATGTAATTTTATGAGAACTTTCAAAGAGTTGGAGTTGAAATATTGCTTTTGCGTAATTTAGATTTATGTGAAAAGATTATTTATACGTTAACCAAATAAAAGTTATAATGATGTTACAATTAAAAAGGATTACATTTTTTAAACTGATGAATAAATTTTTACCAAACAGTTGGCGATTAAAATTTGAAATCTTTTATGGAGCGGAATGGGCTTCAGGCAACCATTGAAATAAAAGCCCCTTCAATTTTCGCCTCGGAGCGTCGACCGCACCCTTTTTGTGCGGTTCGATATAAGTAGCTGTAATATTATCGTTGTGAATTGTGAGTACCTTAATAGAATTTAAGCCTTACGTACATTTCTAACATAAAGACATCAAACAACACACAGAAATACTGACACTTAAAAGCGTTTGAGAAGCATCAAAAAGCTTTGGTAAGCTTTAAAGACTGTAGAATAAAAACATCAATTACAACTCTAAACATAAAGCATCTTACTCATTTGTGACGTCATAAACGGTGTAATGTGCTGTAAAGGTCCGTCGATAAACCTGTTAAAGAAAATTATTTGTAAGTAATATATGTCAACATTTTTGCATATTTATAACGGGTAATTTTTGTGTACCTCTTTGATATTGTGTTGGAACAGCACGAAGCGCAGGTTTGGGGAGCACTGGTATCCGCGTACATTGAGCTGCCTCTGTTTAAATTCAAATATTTAAAAATAACAAAACAGTTTTATTTGAATAGCTGTCAATTTTTGGTATTTTGATAGCTATGCAGCTATCAACTTGTAATTAATAATCGTAATATTCGTTTTCCTGTATGGCATCCAATTTGTTTTTGCCTACGTAGATGAGTTAGAATTTTGTCGTAGGGAGTTGCGTCGCGTAGGTATTAGGCTAGATTAGAGAGAGAGAGAGAGAGAGAGAGAGAGAGAGTAGTAGTAGTACTGTCTGTTTATAAAAAGTTGACGAAATAATGAAAAAAAAATTACTCAGTTTTAATTATGACACTGCCTGTTGAAAAAACTGTTAACTCTAGCGGTTTTCACTTCATGAAAGTTGAATCAACAGATGCCATTAGTGAAAACGAGTAAGTATTCTCTTTGGAAATAGTGTTGTAGTTACGTTTCATGCTCATATATAATTAAAATAATCATTCCTATAGTAAAAGTTTAATGTTTGAATTGACATCATTAAAGCTCGCAGAAATTCTGTTCGAAACTTTAATAATTTGATTATTTTCATTAACGACACTTTAATTAATTCTTCTTTACGTAATAGTGCTTGGGTTTAGGAGTTAGAATGACTATAGATTAGGTAAAATATAAGACTTATAATAACTTTTAATGAAATTGAGGTAAAAGCTCATTGACTTAATTATATCGGCTTTCTTCTTCTTTATCGGTCATCAGACAATTTTACCTTTATATCTATAGTACGAAATCATACTATACTGTTTCAAGTATAAATTTTGTTTTTCTCACAATATTTTTTTGCAATTCAATTGAGTTTTTAATTATGTTGTAAATGTTGAACCATAAAAAGTGCATATCATATCTGATATTCATCATTCTTTTTATTTCTTATGATAGAAATTTCAGGTGTTACTCATACTATTGTTTGTAAGGTAGTAAAGTTGTGGTGTATAATTTGTGTCCTGAATATAGCTAGCAGTTGGCAAGCAGCGCATCGGCGCTGGACCGCACGCCGCTTTAACAGGCAATTCAGGTGAGGAAATTGAATTTGCATTGTTTCAAACTCCGGAACTTTGACCGGACTTAGTTTCAAGGAAAATTTACGGGATAATTTTAAGAGCCGCCTTAACCATTTCCACGCTGCATAACACTTTAAACAGTTTTCTATACTTAAAGATACACTTTGATACGAGATTAAATTTTTTTACAACGTTGCAACACTGTTATTTTGAGATTTTGCTTAATATGTATGTATGAAGAACCCTAATTTTCTTGTTAAAGCAAAAATTGTTATATTGTAACAAAATATGTTTAAGAGAAGCTATCTTTGGTTTGTTTTATCTGTTGTATTTAAAATGTCAAACGTGAATAAAGTCAGTCGTTAACCGAAAGTGCACGTTTTAATAGGTTATGGGCGAATATCCTTGTTTTTCTTAAGTAATATATTACAGTTTAAGAAAAGTGCTGAACTTTCGTGTAGATAATGGCTGTGAACTATTTACAAAGTGTTCCTAAGCTTAAAGGAAGGGACAATTATGACGAATGGAGTTTTGCGGCAGAAAACATGTTAATACTAGAAGGCATGATTCATTACATCAAGCCAGTGCCCGGTACTGAAAAAAAATCTGCAGAAAACGCAAAAACAAAGGCGAAGCTAATTTTAACTATCGATTCCGCATTGTATGTTCATATTAAAGAAACTAAAACCACGATGGACTTGTGGATAAAATTAAAGAACATGTTTGATGATTCAGGATATTCTAGAAAAATATCTTTACTGCGTCATTTAATCTCAATAAGGCAAGAAAGTTGTGATTCAATGACTAATTATATAACGCAAGTTGTCGAAACTGCACAAAGATTAAAAGGAACAGGTTTTGCAATTACGGATGAGTGGATAGGTTCATTGTTATTAGCAGGTTTGCCAGAAAAATATTCTCCAATGATCATGGCAATTGAACATTCAGGCATACAGATCACCACGGATGCAATAAAATCGAAATTAATTGATCTAGAAGTTTCTTCAAGTTATACTAATTTGGATACCAGTGGCGCTGCATTCGCTGCAAATAAATCATATGCGAAGACAAGGATCAACAATAAAAAGCAAAATGGCAACACTGACACGTCCCATTACTCCCATACATACGTGTCAAAAATGCCGCCTAAAAAAGTAATTACGTGTTATAAGTGTAAAGAAAACGGGCATTTTAGAAATCAATGTCCTTTATTGCAAAAAAATAAGCAATCTAACGCGTTTAGTGTAGTATTCCTGAATGGACAATATAATAAAAGCGAGTGGTACATTGATTCCGGTGCAAGTGCGCACATGACGTCAAATAAAGATTGGATAACCAATGCGAACTTTACGCTGAATTTACCAGAAATTACGGTTGCTGACAATACAAAAGTGCCTGTATTGTGTTCCGGAGATGTGAAAGTAACTACAGATCGCAATTATAACATCACAGTTAAGAATGTCTTGTGTATTCCTAAATTGTCAACAAATCTATTATCACTGAGCGAACTTATAAAAAACGGAAACAAAGTTGTGTTTGAAGCTAATAATTGCTATATAAGAAATATGAATAATGAACTTGTAGCAACTGCACACTTAATCAATGGTGTTTACAAGCTGAATATAAAAACAGCAGAGTGTATGTTAACAACACCAGCATTGGTGAGTGCGGAGATCTGGCACAGGCGTCTGGCACACATTAATAGCAACGATTTGAATAAGATGAGAAATGGCATTGTAGAAGGAGTGACATTTTCTACTCCTAGTGACACAAAGAAAGACAATTGTGTAACCTGTTGTGAGGGTAAACAGATGAGGTTGCCATTCACACATAGTGACCACTACAGTGTGGAGACACTATAAATAGTCCATGCCGATGTATGTGGGCCAATGGAAACAAAGTCCATTGGAGGTTCACAATTTTTTCTATTATTTGTGGATGACTACAGTCGAATGACATTCATTTATTTTATTAAACACAAACATGAGGTTTTCCAGTATTTTAAGGATTTTAAAGCTATGGTTGAGAACCAACAAAACAAGAAATTAAAAATTCTGCGAACTGACAATGGTGGTGAGTTTTGTAACAGTGTAATGAAAAACTATTTAACCAAAGAAGGTATCATTCATCAAAAGACAACAGCATACACTCCAGAACAAAATGGTGTCTGTGAGCGAGCCAATAGAACAGTAATAGAAAAGGCTCGATGCTTACTGTTTGATGCAAATCTTCACAAGAAGTTTTGGGCTGAAGCTGCAAATACTGCAGTGTACTTAAAAAATAGGTCTGTTTGATAAACAAAACACCATATGAAATGTGGTATCAAAGGAAACCAGATTTGAGTCACTTACGTTTATTTGGCAGCCCTGTAATGGTGCACATTCCCAAGGAACGAAGATTAAAATGGGACAAAAAGGCACAACAATATATTTTAGTTGGATATTCAGAAAATGTCAAAGGATATCGTGTTTATGATCCAAAGGAAAATATTATTACAGTGAAAAGAGATATAATAGTAATGGAAGGTAAACAGAGAAGTAAAAGTTTAGAACAAGAAAATGCTATATGGGTTCAGAATGAACAAAAAAATGAGGACTTGGTTCAGAGTGAGGAAACTCAAACAAAACAGGAAGCAAGTTTAGAGAGCAGAGATTCAGTGGGGGATATTACTAATAGTGAATCTCTGGCTAGCTCTGATTCATCAGCATATATGGAACCAGATGATTATAGTGTTGATACTTCAACTGATTCTATATCAACAGATATTTCATCAAGTGATCTAACACTAGGTGGTGAAGTAATTGAAAATAAGAGAGTGCGAAAACCTCCAACTCGTTTTGGTTATACAAACTTGTGTATTTCAAATAACTTACCAGTAGCTGAGGAGATTGATTTTTCAGAAGCAATGAATGGACCAGAAGCAGAACAATGGAAGCTGGCCATGCGTGAGGAGTTACAATCTTTTGAGTACAATGATGCATGGGAGCTCATAGATGTACCAGGTGATATTTCAGTAGTGCAAAGTAAGTGGGTTTTGAATAAAAAGTTAGATATTAATGATAAAGTGAGGTATCGTGCAAGGCTTGTGGCCAAAGGCTTTTCACAGCGTAGTGGCATTGACTACATAGACACTTTTTCTCCTGTTGTAAAACATTCAACTTTAAGAATATTATTTGCTCTTAGTGTACAATGGTGTATGGACATAACACATTTAGATGTGACAACTGCATTTTTGAATGGACATTTAAAAGAAAATATTTTCATGTCAATCCCTGTTGGTTTTAAATGTATGGATAAGGGGAAGGTTCTAAAACTTAAAAAAGCTATTTATGGACTTAAACAATCATCTTTAATGTGGTATGAAAGAGTTAAGGATTGTTTATGTAATCTGAATTTTAAAATTTGTAGCAATGAACAGTGTTTATTTATAAAATTTTATGACAACATAAAAATTATTGTAGCTGTATATGTTGATGATTTTTTGATATTTTCCACAAGTGAAGATGAGACAAAAAATTTGATAACTGTATTAAGTTCAGAATTTAAGATTAAGAATCTAGGTTATGTAAAACGCTGTATTTGGGTATGAGAATTAATGTAGATAAAATGTCTAATACTATAACTATAGATCAGCAACAGTATATAGAGCAATTGTTACATAGATTTGGAATGTTTAACTGTAGATCTATGGATACTCCTATAGAATGTAAATTAAACCTTAAAAAGGCTGAAAAATGTATAGCAGATCTACCTTATCAAAGACTTATAGGTAGTTTAATGTACTTGGCGGTCATGTCTAGGCCTGATATAGCATATACTATAAGTTACTTAAGTCAATTTAATAATTGTTATAATGAAACACATTATAATCATGCTAAAAGAGTGTTAAAATATTTACAAAAGACTAAACATTATTGCTTAAAATATAGTAAAAATAATATTATAGAACTAGAAGGTTTTGTTGATGCTGATTGGGCTAGCGATACTTTGGACAGAAAGTCATATACTGGTTTCTGCTTTACCATGTGTGGTTCTGTGATATCATGGCAGAGCAGAAAACAGAAGACAGTTTCTTTATCAAGTACTGAAGCTGAGTATGTGGCATTATCGGAGGCAACTAGGGAAGCTATATATTTAAGAAACTTGATGTATGAGATAACAGGTAAATTATTTGTTGTCATGTTGCATTGTGATAATCAAAGTGCACTGAAATTAGCAACAAATCACCAATCATTAAATAGAACCAAACACATTGATGTTCGTTATCATTTTATTAAGAATGCTATTAAAGATAATTTAATTAAAGTTAAATATATTTCAACCCAAGATATGTCTGCTGATTTATTTACTAAGGGATTGTTGTCAGGTAAACATTATAATTTTTTAAAGAAAATAGGTCTTGTCTCAATTAACTAAGTTATATGTATTGATTGTCATTATATTTTATTTTGTTATGTGGGGGTGTTATATTGTAACAAAATATGTTTAAGAGAAGCTATCTTTGGTTTGTTTTATCTGTTGTATTTAAAATGTCAAACGTGAATAAAGTCAGTCGTTAACCGAAAGTGCACGTTTTAATAAAAATCACCTGGAAATGTTGGTCTTTATAGACTTATGAAATTGTTGGAAGTAAATTTTTTTACAAATGCAATATTAATATAAGCTTTATTACTTACGAGAGTGTGGTTTGTGACAAGCACAGTGAGACTGTTGTTGAAGGTATCTAGTGCAAGTAGTCCACCGTCGTCCGCTTGGTAGACAAGCTGGTGGGAGCTGATCCAGGTTGTCGGCAATCTTTCGCCTGTCAGATCGCCGCGTAGAAACTCGTCGAGTCGCATTCGACGACCTGACCAGTAGAGTAATTCGTCCACATATCTATAGAAATAATTAATTATTTTAAAACTTGAAACATTTTTTAATTCTTAAATACTTGTACCTTCAGAAATATTTTTAAGACTATTTCTTCTTAAATTTATTACTAACTAGCGATTCACCTTCGCTTCGTTCGGGTTCGTCATTAAGTTTAGCGCGAGCGAAGCCGCGGTTACCGCTAGTAAATGTATACAAAAACTTGACAAATTGTATACTAAAACATTGTCTGAGAACCACTCTATCCATTGGTGAAAACAGCATGAAAATCGGTGCAGTAGTTTTTGAGTTTAGCGTGAGCAGACAGAAAGACAGACACGGTGGAGGACTTTGTTTTATAATATGTAGTGATTGTGATGCGTGCCTGTATATGCGATAATATAGTCCTCCAAATTCAAAATCTTGTAAATGGTATTTTCTTTTCAAAGGTATTTTTTTTAAATATGCTCATTGTTGACATAAAACAAACCGATTCACTAAAAAACAATGTTATATATAATTTTTTAGTTAGTTTTTAATATATATCCAAAAAACATACATCTGAATAAAAAACCCCTCTCGTTCTCTGAATGTCGGTCTAAAACTCTATTAACTAATTCTGTTCGCTAAGATAGCTAACCTAAAGCAGTACGTTTGGTGTGAGTTATGTCCGACGTATACCATTGTAAAGCGCTATTCACATGCGAGCTTGCATGCAGTCACACTAGTTTTGTTGCTGAAATCAACCACGAACTGTGCGATGGCAAAGGCACCTACAGATATCTTTGAAATAGTACATCGTGCCAACGAAAACCAGCTAACGTCACAGAAGTTAAAATCGTATATTACTGGTCTGCTCTATATACGCAATGCAGTCAATGTTACATGCACTGCAAAGAATTTCCCTATTGACACACAGTTACATATACTAAATTTTCTCTTGACCAACTAACTAATAGAGTAAAACTTTAAAAACGTTACTTTCTAAGTACATATTAAATGAAAGCTAAGCTTTTTTCTAACTTATAACACAAAAGAACGAACTCATTTAATTGTAATACTAGGAAGAACAATGCTTGATGCTTTATCGTTAACTAGGGCTAAAAGTCTTGAACTTCCCGGAAGCTAAGAGTTTTAATGTATCATGTTTAAGTTACTTTTTCTTCTTTTGTACTGCATTTAAAAAGTTTAAAGAGGCAATCATGTTATAAATACAAAGAAAGAACTTACCCTAGTAAATAAATGGCTGTAACTATTCCAGCTATCACAAAACTGATAACCATCAATGAAAATATGATGCTTCTCCAGTTGTGACCATCGCCTGGATAAAGATCCTGAAAGTAATTAAAACATTTATTTTGTATGTTGGGACGTTAACATACAGTATACTATTGAATTTCATGGTAAGCTACGACGCTTGTGTTATGAATATTAGATAATAAAAATACTAGGTTTGTTGCTAAACAAAAATGTATATAAATATATAAATGTAAATATACTCATCACACAAATGAATATCCCCAGTGGGAATCGAACCCGCGATCGCTGGCAGGGCAAGTGGTGTCACTAAAATCTTAGCCAAATGTCCCGTCAAACAACCTTATTATTAAACTACTAAAATAATATAAATATTTATAAATAAGTGTGTGTGTGTGTGGTATAGTTTATATTACATCTTTACACTGAAATGGTTGGCCGGATTCAGATGTAATTAAGTACATAGATAAACTAGGTAATACGAATAAAAATGCGTAAGTCCCTTTATAAAACATGTATACATGTAAACAAAAAGCTAAAGTAAGGAGCACATTTTACGAAACGGTAGGTAAACACATTTTGTATTTTAGGTGCAACCCTTTAACGGAGAAGCGTGTCACTTTCACAGGTATCAGATATGCAAGAAGTATTACGCACGTAGTTAATTAAGAAAGTCTGACGTAATCTTGTCTATATACACGTACACGTAGTCATCGTTTAGATGTAACGGACGACTATATAGTATACTAGCGACGTATCCTCGCTTCAAGTACTACGTCTCTAGAGACGTTTTTTTTTGAGCGAAAGTGAAAGAGTGAGTTTCAAACTTGTGAGTGCCCTAAAACCTCGTCAATCCGGTTCTGTCGCAAAATCTGTTCTTAGTGGACGTCTGCTAACTATAAACTAGCGCTCTTCCAAATTTCATCTTTATACGTCAAGAGATTTTCGATATTTCTTCTGTTCATCACAGTTAGTGAGTGAGTGGGTGATAGTTTGCTTTCATATATAATTTAGACAGAGCTTGTACTAGGTTTTGATAACAAATACACTTTTAAATGCAAGTGTTAATTTGTATAATCATTTCAAAGAGACTTGTAATCAAACTAAAACCGTCAGTTAAATTACTGTGCATTTTCACATGGTTTTTATAAAATCCGCTCTCAGCCGGGGCGGCTGTGGGTAAACACTTACTGCGAGAGCTCGTCACATGAGGACTTATTCGCAAGGGCGGTCGGTAAAACAAAAACTTTTTAGCATCATTTTATAACAAACGTTGTTTTTAATTTCATGTTCAGTTTTTTAAAATGTTATCATTCTTTTTATAAATACCCGAAATGTGGCAAACATAGCCCAGTGGTAACGCATTCGCTTGAGAAATCGAGGAAAGCGGGTTCAAATCCGGGTTTCGCACCTGTGATATTTTCTTGTGCGAATCGTTTCTAACATGATTACCATTTGTCAACTTGTGAAGAAAAACATTTTAACGAAACCAGCATGTCTGAGAGGAGAACCTATCACGTTTTTGAAAGATATAAGAAGTCCGCAAACCCTCACTTCGCCAGCATGGTGGATTATGGCCTGATTTCCTACATATTAAAGGATTGAGGACGTTAAAAGGGCTGAATACTTATTGCTCTAAAAGATGGTTTGTTGCATTAACAAAATATTGTTGTAAAGCCGTAAGAGTAAACCGTATTCACAGTTTTCCATACAGAATAAATATCAATTTTTGAAATGCTTATGACCTAATTATCCTTTTTCTTTTTCAATACAAAAACAGTATATATATGGACAAGTGAAAAGTCCAGCGAAGTGATCAGTGTTTAAAATAGCGTTACATTGATGGTATACAAATAAGTGTACTTCTCTGACTCTCATGTCCGTAGAAGCAATACATATTCTGTCGTAAGACCAGCTCAAAGTTGTATCCCAGAACTCTAATTCGTAACAATATCTATTCGTTCGATCCCAAATCGTTAAAATATTGCTTAACGTTCGCTCTCTTGAGGAGCTTCACTTGATGTAGATCTTACTGTTGTGTAGCTTAGCGCCTAAGGAATAATAAAGTATTCGTGTTTGTTCCAAGGCGGACATTTTAATTTAATTCTGTACCAGTTGCCTTTCACATGGTAGAGATGTAAACTAATTTGTTTGCGTCACGTATACGAATGAATAATTGTTGAAGCTTAAATGGTTTAAGGTGTCATGTTCTAGTAATGTTTCACATAAATAATATATGTACTTACATAATAATGTATAAGCAATAAAACATATAATATGAATACAATTAAAAATTAATTATTATTTAGACATCATTAAACTCTAAAGGCGATTTTACTAAAAGCCAGTTTTTTAAACAAATTTTAAATTAAGGGAAAGCTGTATTGAAAAGCGCGTTTCGAGAATAAAAAAGGAAGTACCAGAAAAGTGTTATCTGCAGAAGTAAGATGCACTATAATATGATTATATAAAAGTAAAATATGCCTTTTTTAAAATACAAAGTGTATTTATTTTAGCAAAAAATACACATTTTTATATGACTCGAACCCGTGACCGCTGGCACAGTAAGTAGGGTCACTACAAACTGAGCGAAACGAGTCATTATCAGATGGTAGGTCGGAATTTTATAGATTTTATTTTGTTTAAACCGGTATGTAAATCTACGTCTAATGCTACAGCTTTATTCACCCCAATGTGAAAGGGGAGTTCATGTTTGTTACCAACCCGTCCCTAGATGCCCTTTGCATTTAATATTACGGAAGTTGTGAGAAAGGAATATTTTTCTGACTTAATTCACAAATTTATACAGTTTTTCCTAGAACCTTCATAAATTATAGCTTTTAACCCTTCTAAATTAACCTTATTTAATTATTGATTATACCAAATGTACACAAACTCAGTGCGACTTTAATTTATTCTTCGGCAATATACACGCGACTTAAGCTTCGGGCAGAAACTGGTATTTTTTTTTTATGGTAAAAAGGGGGCAAACGGGCAGGAGGCTTACCTGATGGGAAGTGATCACCTCCGCCCATGGACATCTGCAAGTCAGGCTTGCAGATGCGTTGCCGGCCTTTCAGGAAAGGGATGGATGGATGAGGGAGGGAAGTGGGAGGGAGGGGGTTTACGAAGGCGGAGGATGAAGGGAAGAGGGAGGGGGGAAGAAGTGGGCCTCCCGCCGTATCTATAATACATATTCTTTCTTTGCTTACACTTGCAGTTTTCACATCATCAGGGTCAGCTGATAGTAGATAGTATATAGCAGAGTGTGATATGGAAATGACTGATGACATGACAATGGTCTTCCTTGATAGATTTGTAGTTGTCGACCTGCAGTGCCTTGTTAGGATCAGTGTAGATGTCACAGGAAGGTACAAGAAGTTAGAGATACTGGTATGGTAATAACCTCTTCCTTGGCAGATTTCGGGTCGGCGACCTGCAGCGTCTCGTCGGGCGGGAGGCGCCAGGAGCCGCCGCCGCCGCCGCCGCCCGAGCGGTCCGTGTGGCCGGTGGCGTGCATGCGCCGCCCAACCCGCGCGCGCGCCCGCCACCGCGCCGCCCTACGCGCCCGCGCCCCGCACCGCCCGAGCGCCCGCGCGACACGCGCCACACGCACCCCGCGCCTCCATCACTGTTGACAGAATACATATTTTTTAAATTTGAGGTTTAAGATAAAACATGCTTTTAATAACGCTACGGTTACATATTGAACGAAGATTCGTTGTCGCGTTGTCGCGTTGTCGCGATAAAAAATTCGTGTTCGATCCATGACGAACGTGCTTGGCCACATCAAAAAAAAATCACTACGTGGCGATACCGAAAATAAAATTACTAATCTTGGAATAAACTGGGATTAGAACTCAACATCTATGGACCTGCAGCCGTTCATGTTAGCTACTAAAGACCAAAGCAATTGAACAAAAAAAAATAAAAGAAAAAGGTTAGTCTACGCTGAGAGCACGGGGAAGTAAACAACAATCCTGAAAGTTATACTGAACTCACTGTATATGTATGCCTTGGACGAAATGTGGCAAAAGCGCTTAGTTTATTTCCCCATTAAATCGATAAAGAATGTTTATAGTCCTTCTAGGTTTTTTCGGTAAGTTTTCCTCAGGACCTAATTTTTTTACGTACTAGTCCAGTTGTACTAGCCGTAGAGTTAACTCAAAAGACATGTAGAGCAAGAAATTAAATTAAAATATAATAATGACCTATTCATTAAAACCATTTCAATGAGTTTTAACAGAAGCTGATGGTCTACAAAGGGCTGAACCGATTTTCTCTATTTAAGTATAGCTAAGAACAATCTCGATTAAGTAACATTTAAAACATAGAAAATAAATTAAAAACGGTCCTTCGTAGTATAAAATAGTACACAGAAATACATAAATAAATAGAATGCTTTTAAAAGAAAGTTGAAGAAATAAATAAACACATGGCAGATTATCTATATATTGAGTATCTCTTTAATTGTAGCGGCACTGTCTCCTACGCTGAAGTTCGCGTGATTGATCCCCTCAAACGTAAACAATTGTGTCGGCCGTTTGTTGTAATGTTGTCAACACGTTAGCATGACGTTGGAACCTTAAATCTAACCAATATTTAATGTTATACCAAGAATTAGGTACGATGAGAACAAATATTATTGTTATAAAATATAAAAGAACTTGTTCAGGTTTGTGATTTTTAAAGATTGTTTCATCATATTTTATTTAATTTTTTTTAAAGAAGAGATCTATGTTAAAAATAATGAAGCGGGATTTGTAAACTTATCAGTATTATATCACCGTGCATCAGAGATCACATAAAACTGCTATTACTGTCTCTCATTGCTCTGAGGTCAGTGCACTAGAATGTTTCCAGACATTTTTAGATGGTTGATGGATGATTAGGATTGAGATTTGTCAGCCTCAAGGCCATAGATTATATTAAAATGAAAAATGTACATTATTATATTAATTATATACTTACAATATTTCATTAAATTTTTTTATTAAACGAGCGACTGAATCTCGTTTCGATTGGGTTTATTTATATCTACGTTTTAACGGTTAGTTATAATATATAATTCCCATACAAAATAAGCAGTTCTGAAATTTTCGATTTTCCTTGCTTTATTGTTTTCCCATTTTTTCTATATTAAACTATATATTTTATATTTAACCATCCCACAAACTCTAAACAAAACAAAAAACAAATATTCAAATCGGTCCAGGCAATCTTTAGTTTTAGCAAGACTAACTAACAGCAAGTGGTTTTAAGTTTTAAGATTGTTTAATGGTAATGACGAAAAGGAAAATCAATTAAGTTGGTATACAAATTGAGCGCTGTAAACTTAATTACTGAGGGCGGCCGCTTTCCAAACAAATCCCCATAAAGAATATCGCTTGGCGCCGTAAATGCATAAAAAATGAATACGTATTTTAACAAGAAATATTGAAGCCGTAAGGCGTAAACGTATTTTCTTTTCTTTAATATTTTCTTTTAACGACAAAAAAATTATAACTTAGTTTTAATTTTTAAGTTATCTCTTACTTATTGAGCTAAGCAATTCAGTGCAATGGAATTTCAATTTTCAATGCATTTTCTGTTATAAAACCTATACAAACATGAATATATTTATTTATTATTATATATTTAGTTATTTCTATTAACAAATGATCACGTAGAACAAACCTATTTTTTAAAATTAAATATATAGTCTATCAAATTTTATACGATCTTATTTAACAGATATGAATTATTCCATTCAATTCACTCAATGGGACCTATTGACGCCTGGATGAGTGCATTTTCCATTGTACGTAATCGCAAAGAAGATTAAAATGGTCTACAAATAAAAACTTCTTTAGTAGTACAATTGCAATATATCACGGACTTCTATTGTAATTGCAAAATTTGTATGTGTTGTATCTGTTTTTGTATGTACTTGTATTTGTTTGTTGCTCCGAAAAAGCTGGACAGATTTTGGTTAAAATTTAGTATATGTCATTATGATAATGAATAACACATTATATTTGGTACCTAGTTTTATACTATACAAATGTTTTTATAAAATTCGTAATTAGCAAAATAAATTTATACAAGAGAATAACTTACAAACGTAATTAGTTAATAGCTTAACGCGTAGTTTTGGGGTATAGAGTGGTACTGGAACGCCGCCAACGCTACGCTAACTTTCACTACTTCATTATCTAATATTTTTCCATGTAAATTTTACGATTACTAAAGTTATTTAAGCCATTGTGTTTTTACCAATAGATCTTCCTATGATTGTGTACATTTTTTTTCCCACATGTTTCCCACTGCACAAGTCGGTAAACATTTCTACATAGGTAAAGCTGCTTCAACCATTTAATTTCAACCACTAAAACAAAGAAAATGAATGAGCGATCCATCGCCAATTTGAGTCTAAGAAATATGCATTACGATTTGGGCACTATGCCCGTAAGTTGAAGGACGACTATAGAAAATTTTGTGGAATTGGCAAGAATACTGCTGACATACTCTCTTTTTTATAAGTCGCGCAGAAAAGAGTGTTAATTGTACTATCCTGGCGGAAAACGTTTTGGGTAAGCTTTAATGGTTTTATCTAGCTCAAAAAATGTCGGCACTTCAGTAATAATTCACAGAGATTCACATCTGAGTCGTGGTTTTAAAAAGTTAACGAGTTAAATATTTAAATAGAGATGCGCGACGAAAATTGAATACATTAGTAATTTTACTTGCAGATGAGAGATTCATATTTTGATAGGATAAATATGATTTCGATAAAAAAAGATAAAACGATAAAAAAGATGTAGGGTACTCGAACAAAACTAGTAATATAATATGAATACTTTTATTTCAATTTTGTGTTAGTAAACAGGATAGGTGCTTCGCATTTATATGGACAGTAAAACTCACATGTCGGAGGGTTTTCGAAATGGTCATAGCTGCATTGCAGATGCTAGGCACCTGAGCTATAAGCGGGATAGTCAAATATATTTTCAAACTTTTACTTCATTTGGGATATGTGATGAAATAAGCTTTCTTGTTGAACGATAAAGCATATTAATTGTAAACATTTTTTTATACTAAACCAATTATTATCTTAATTATAACTTTTATCTCTTTTGATTCGTGCTGTATCGATGGTCCGATTTTCTAAAAAATAGCGTTGTTGGCGCGCGGCCAGTCAAATTAATTGAGCCTAGTATCGGCTTCGCTTCACTAGTATGCTTTTGTTCAGTCTATGAGAATATTTATGAGTTTGTAAAGCAAATGCTCCCATACTAGATTCTATCGATACGTTGATGATGACACAGCAAAAACCGTAATGAATTTCGTCTGACTACACTATATGTAAATATTATACATTTAATTTAGTCGATACATTTTTATAAATATTAAAATTACAAAATATTGTATTGGTTATATTGTATACGCGTATATTCGAGTTAACTATAGAATTCAAACTATTAAACATTCATTCTACTTATAAGTAAATTATTTCATTACTTTTTGTCACTTATTTACTTTTCTTGTTTTTAATATCGACAATTTAAATATTATTGCGAAATAGTACACTTTTTAATCAATTTAGGCCGATACTTCGTTCAAAGTTGAAAAGAACCTGCATTCGTATAATATGAGAAACATAAAGCACTATATCGTACATCTGCAAAATGCTATTAGCTACGATGTTGATCTAAACTTCAGTAACTTTTAGAAACTGGATCGACGAAAAGTTGATCGAGTTTTATGGCATTTTAATTTAAATATTAAATGAATGTTTATATTTTTCTTAGTTATCAATCTATTATAAATAAATAAATAAATAAATATGTTGGGACATTATTACAACAGCAACATCTAGTTCCGTGGTAAGCTACAAGGCTTGTGTTACGGATATCAGATAGTTGATATATTACACATATATAAATTTGAAATACATACATATTATAAGTATAAACATCCATGGCTGGAGTCCAAACATGCGTGCTCAACAATCGGGACTCGAACCCGCGACCGCTCCCGCAGACAATAGGGTTACTACCAACTGAGACAAACGTTTCGTCGAAAAAGATAATTTTATAATTATTTCATAATTAAATTTATAATAGATAGATTCATCAATTATATTACTGTACATATTTTATATCTAATTAGTCATTATGAGGAACGTACGTAAAAGGTAAAACAACTTTTGTTGAATCGCTTCAGGATGCACAAAATGTCTAATATCTTTGGATATTCAAATGTTAGAGTAGTATCATTTGATTTCTCTTATCTCTCGCAAATGCCTTCGGCATTAGTAATTACGAAAATAGATAAAATTTCACGGTCTTTATTACGACATAATTTGAGATTAATTAGTTTGCATTAATATATTCGTAATTTTCTGAAATTGAATTGGCTATTTGATGATGTTAATGATTCATCATTTAAGAACAGCGGAACGGATGTTTGATGTTTGAATATCAAAGCGTGTCTTTTCGCACAAGAAATCTACTAAATACATTGAAATTGAAAGCATAGATTTAACAATTTTCATGGTTGGAGATCTCCAAACATTCACACCTCCTTATAACCCTTTATATAAAGTTCGACTGATATTAAGAGATTATGACTTAAATAGACGTGCCAACTATTATGAATTAATAGAAAACGCAAAATTTTCAAGAGATTTAGGTATAGTATCTACTTAAACATAAGACTTAATAATGATAAAGGTTTTTAAATTTTCATTAACCCTTAAATAAATATCTTTTGTTTGAAGTTATCTCGCATTATTTTAAGTTCATTGTACACTCAGTGCTTTGTTCTCAAAAGCTTTCTCGTGTTCTAAGTATTGTCTCTATAACTATATTAAGAGAAATAATAGCAGTATTTCTAATTTTAATTTAATATTGCATTGAATGTAATATATTTTCGTTTCATATTTTTTATATGTATCATCATTGAAATAAGAATAATAAATTAAAAAATAAAATAATGAATAAATATATAAAAATGAGTAAGAAACTTTTTTTATAGAATTGGTTTTAAAATTATAAGAATGTTTTTACTATTCTAAAAGCTATATGTTTGAGTAAGTAAGATTTCTTAAACAAAATTAAAATAAGTAAAATGTTAACATGGTGACACTAAAACCAGTTGGCTACCATCCAATCCCGTAAGACATTAATATGAAATTCACAATCTTTCAGCTCAAAATATGACAGAATTTTTGGTTTAAATCTGCAATTTCTAGTAATGTCAGGAAAAATATTCAAAACTCAGAAGAGATCTTTATAATAACGCCAGTATACACTTTTTTAAAATATAATATTTTTTGTTACTTAGCGTATATAAATGAAGTAGAAAAAGAGTTACTAGTTAATGTTCGCACACTGTCTTACTAATGTTAAAAGATATTTAGACGTTTGGATGGATATTTGTTATTCAATTACGATGATAGATGAAATTTTACACAGACATAGGTTACAATCTGGATTAGCATATACTTTCCATTCCGAAAAAATGCATAGTTCTCATGAGACTGATTTAGACATTCCTCGCGGTAAATGCGTTATAATACAACCTGCAGCAAATACTAACTTTTAAAATGAAGCCGAGCGAAGCGAGTGTGTGTTGCTTGTTATAAATGATAATGGTAAGATCTCATTAAGCCAGCATTCAAATATAGTGTCGGTTAGCCAAATCCTGGTTCAGCTGATCGAATATTTAACCGCTAATAAGCAAAAGTCTATATCATAATTTTTAATAAGCAATTATTTTTAACGTGTTACTGGTCTGTCAAAAGTTAATGTTCGCTGTTATTTATCAGCAAACACAGTAAGAGTGTGGTAAGAGTAATAACGATTAAGCCTTAAATAAGATGTCAAAATTGTACTGAAGTGACTTAAATCGTAATACACAGCACCATCTATAGTTTCATGGTAAGCTACGAGGCTTGTGTTATGGATATCAGTCAGTTAATACACTACACATATATAACTTTAAATACATATATATTACAGTAAATATAAATACTCATAACTGGAGTACAAAAATTCGTGTTCAACAAATGGATGCTTCCAGCGGGACTCGAACCCGCAACCGCTGGCGCAGCATACATGGCTACTACAAACTGAGCCAACGTGTCGTCAAATCTATCTATCTCTCTCTCATATGTGTTAATGGATAGGTTATTATGATCGATATTCTTTCAATTTTTAATTTAATGTTATCACATATGTAAAATTTTTAATCTACATTGATTAATTACTATAGAATGACGCCTTAACACGTTCACTGCGTTACCAGGTCTAAACACCTTGTATTACGTCTCGCGTACACTGTACAGTGCGGCTAAGAAAAGTGTAGACTTCCCTGTCGTGCGGAAGGCATAACTTCAATTTGGTTCGGTGTAGGAAAGAGATGAATATATATCTAAGATGTATTTGGTAAATAGAATCCAATGGTGTACCTACCTTAATACCGGGCTTATAAACCTGGTACCGCACGGAAGAAATAAAATATCATCACAGTGCGAAACCAGGTCGAAGCACCTTGTACCTCGCGCACCTGGTACCGCACCCCACGCTAGCTTCGCGCGGCTAGTGTTGGCTTGCATTCGCGAGAAACGCAGGCATCGACATAGGACTAACAAAAAGGTGCCGAAAAATATAATCCACGGCTTTTGTGAGGACAGTAATGCGGTTAATATTAAATCTAATCATAGATTGATAGATCAAAGACAGGTGAGTCTTCATTACTATTTATTTTATTCTTTTACAAAAAAGGACTTTGACAATGATACAGGTAATTTCAACGCAGACGAAAACGTATGCACACACATACACATCCACATCCAATCCACGCACACATATACATAAGACTCGATATTTTTATTTCACATCCCTAAAATACGCACCAGACTTCCCATATTCAGTGCGGTACAGGGTGCATAAACCCGGTATTTTAAAAATAGCTATAATTTTTAAACTAAACAAGTTATTTACAAACGGCTTCAGATGTATGTCAATTAGTTCATTATTATTAATATTCAAAGCAAAAAAATCACTTTTTTACATAAAGCCAAAAAAAGGATTTAAGTTTCTTAAATATTACAGGGTCTATAAGCCTTGTACCGCCACAATGGAAGTTTTATTACCAGGTGCATAGACCTTGTACCGTAGGAATGGAAAGTATAGAAAAATCACAGCCGCAGTGAACGTGTTAAATCTAAAATTAAGCCCCAAGTCCAGAGAAATAGTCTCGTGATGTATTATACGTATACTTGTTTTGTAACTATGAGAAAATTTGTCACATCACTGTCTTCCAATTTGTATAATCAAGATGACTAGAACAAGTTTCAGAGATATGTAGAGGTCGTAGCCGAGCGCCATCACATGCTCTAATTGATCCCTAAGCGGTATAATGTAAATAATTGTGTGTAGGTACGTATATAGAGATGATTATAAATAGAACTATCTTAATAAATGTTAAAACCCACTTTATTTTTATATTACTTTATTTCAGTACACTATATTAAGTTATCTCTTTCACATGTGTACAGCGGGCAATTCGTGCTTTAAAACTACTGGTAACTACAGCTTTTAAAGATCGAAAGAACCGCTAATGGAGATGAGGCTGCAGAGTTAAAAGTAAACAGTATTATTCTTTATAACAATTTTAAAACTATAGTATAGTATATAGTAGTACCCAATGAAATAAAAAAAATACAAATGCTTAAAGATAGATTAATAATAATAAATAAAGGCCATTTTAAAGGTCATTAAGTCTCTTCCATAATAGATTAGCTTTACAAACTTGAAAGCTATTATGATTAATTTAGATACAGATAATATGATAATAATATTATTGAGGTATGTAAACAGGTGATACAATATATCTTTACATAAGTAAAGTACTTAGGTGTATAAACACCCATTAGTTCTTACAATTTAAATAGTAGATATAAGTATTAAAAATTTTAAGGATATAATAAAAAATAATAAAAACTAAATAACAATAAGAAGCTAATCTCAAGCTGCCAAATCGCTGCCAAATCATGTTCTTTCAGTACTGTACGCAAAAATACTTAAGTCCTTCTAAGATCAATTCTCCAGAGATAATATTCTCATAAGATACTATTATGCAATAAATGCGAAAATATGTTTGTTTCTTTTTTATTGGGCCTTGGATTGACGCAGAGATTCTGCGTAGAGGCTGTGCTACAGCTTTTTATTATCAAGTACATGCTTTGTATATGTAAGCATAGATATATATTATAACTCAATGTATGTAAGTATAAAATATAATGGATTTGTGGAATATTAGTATACTGCAAGGAGTTAATAAAGAAGCCCGATGGTGGGTTTCTCATTTTCGATTTTTTTCAAATCGAGTCGAATTTGTACATATTAATTTATTTCTACGGTTTTTGAAAAATCTTATCCAAATATTTATTTTTGTCAATACACAGGCCAAATTTATAGTTTTTATAATTTTTGTCAGTCTATCTGTCTGCGTGTGACCGCATTACGAGAAAACTACTTCACTGATTATGATAAAATTCCTAATTATATTATTTCAATTTAAACTAAGAAACTAAATTAAAAAAATCTAAATTTGTATATACTTCTGGAAGTATATGGATAAAAAGGTATGTAAATAGAATTTATAATAGTCAACACATTCTTTAATTTTATTAAAATTTTATACCTTTAGATTTAAGGCATCTTTAAATGCATAGAAACTAAACTTTTGTATTTGACTAGCTCTTCTATTTGGAATTATAAATTAAACTGGCTTATTCATATGTTTCCTTTAATGTACGAACGTGAGGGTTCTCAAGTTATAGAACGTTGGACTCTAAAGCATCTTATTGTGTTAAGCGACAACCTGGAAATGTTAACTAAAAAGATTTTTCTATTTAAAGCAGTCCTGTGAAACAATATATTTTCATTTCACGTACATTTTACTGTATTGCAACGGAGCGGGTGCCAATTATTCGAGGCAGTAAAATTCATGAAAAAAAGAAAAAACGTGATAGAATGCCCGCTGTAGCCTGTAAGCCTCCACAATAAAGTGTTTCGAAAGAAATTACGTGATTACCATCGGTAGACATAAGATAGGATTTTAAGAAACAAAGAATATAATGTGAAACTGACACCTTTAAATTTTTATATTAAATACATGTCATCTATATTCAGCCCTTTTAAACGTGCCACTGCTGGGCACGGGCCTCCCTTCAACACAAGGGGAAATCATAGTCCACCGCGCTGGCCTAGTGAGGGTTCGAGGACTTCACATATGTTTTTCAAAAACTTGCTAGGTTATGTAAGACATGCAGGTTTCCTTTCAATTTATAAATATATTTTCAACATTTTGGTTCTATATGTGATATACTAAAAAAAACTATATTTTACCTACCAAGGTACTCAATGAATGACGTTTAGATATCTGTTCGTAATCAATTATAATAATATTTAATATGAAAAAGCGGTTTAACTATGTTATATAATTGTGTGGACAAGTGGAGCTAATAATTTTAAATGCTAATAATATTTTATCAGTATGTGAATGCTAATTTAACCGATGTCATGGGCTATCCACACGCAACCACAAGCAACAGCGCACGATATGCCTTCAGTACGCCGCTTAAACCGACGTGAATAGGTTTGTGCAGCCGTTAATTTTACTATATGTCCTCATATTTTATATTGCACGCAAGAGAGGTTAGGATTAAGGGTAATGAGTAATCCATTTAAAGTATATAACTATGAGCTTTCAGTAATTATAATAATAAAGATCACATGATATTAATAAACATACTCTTTAATAGTTAAAAGAAACTAGTGTTAGTAACAGTAGCCCAGTGGTTGAAATTCAACCATAATTATTATTGAAAATTTGAGGATAACATATATAGTATTTACATATTTTTCTACTCTTAGATAAATCTGAAAATTTTAGTCAGTTGACAAACAGATATGAAAAAGTACAGGTACTGAATTGTTTTGTCTTTGCTTATCAGTACATCAGTAGGTACATATAAATAAAATTGAAGTGTCTATTTTTAATTTCAAATTAACAGCTTTTCACTAATGCATAATCTCTGAAACGGCTAGACCGATTTGGACGGGGCTTTCATTTGCAGATAGCTAATGTTATAAGGAGTAACTTAGGATACTTTTACATTATTAGAAAATTATAAAAACTGTTTAATTTTTATTTATATATAGAGAGGGTTTGCTTATTTATATATAGAGAAAAATAAGATATTTAGATTTATTTTATTAAAATTATGTGCTTGAAAACAGAATTAATCTTAAAGAATAAATGGATTTGCGTCTAGTCGTAACGTTAACAGTCGATATTCATGGCTACGTTTTTCTGTCTACGCGCGTGCTAGTTACATATTAAGAAAAGTTATTTAAGTTAGAACTTAAATTGTACGATTTGATCGTTTAGAATGTTAACGCACGATATGAATTTATTGAACATATTTTTTATCATTTTTACTGATTTGAACTAGGAGTAATATTGCTAAATACATGTCTACAAACATAAGCTATAGCATACAGGGATTTGATTCGTGATATAGTGAACTAAATCACTTTAAATTCCATACTAATACATCCGTACTTATATTATTTATTGGAATAAAGTTTTCTTTTTGCAGAGAGCAGAAATGTGCTAAATAGTCAATAAATGACAATATAATTCCGTATACTTTATTTATTTAATTTAAATAAACACACGCAAATTAATTAATTGCAGTTTTTATTTATGTTTGAGATTTATAGCTTATAATCTTATATGTAAATACCCATAATCGATTTCTGGACGAGCCGGGGTGCTGCCATTAATAATATAAATAATCATCATCATTATCATCACTATCGCTACATAGTATAAAGTCGCCTCGCTGTCTGTCTGTCCCTATGTATGCTTAGATCTTTAAAACTACGCATTTTGGTGCGGTTTTTTTAAATAGATATAGATAGTGATTGAAGAAAAAAGTTTATATGTATAATACGTGCATAAAATAAAAGAGAAAGACTGATAATTTTAGAGGTTTCTAATGTGATGTCGTAAATAAACACATTTTTTGCGCTTACATTGCAAACGCTAGTCAAAATCTACGAGATAGATCAAAATAATGTACTACATATTGTACACCTTGAAAAGCTCTACAAAAACGTCGCAGAAAGCGAAGCCGCGGATTCCGATAGTCTTATAATCACCTAAATATGACGTGTTATTCATATTAAATTTTCTTTTATATTTTTCCCTTTTTCCTTTAACTTATGTTTTTCTACATTCATATTGTGCATATACATATCGTACCTAGTACAAGGGCACAATTGTCAAAATTGGCCAAAACGACTTTGTACCCCTGCTTGAAAACTATATTAATTAAAAAAAAACTAAACGTTTTTAATTCTTGCTAACATGATGCCAAGAACACCTATAATATGTACTTTATTTTATAAAAAAGATAATAACTTTAGAGCAATATAAAACAGAGTAAAACCATTTTGAATGCAAAAAAAATCTTTAAATGGCTCTCCTGTAAAGTTGGGAACCCAACAATTGTGCCCTTGTACTACCGAAGGTGCGATATATCAATGCTTAAGATGTAATTTAAACTTATAAATAGATCTCTACTAGATATCCGTACTTACATATATATTGGAAATATTCAACGAAGCGAGTAAATCTTGAGGGGTTACTAGCTTATTGTACGTGTGTACTGGAGTGTAGACGGGGCGCTTCTATCCTTTAATTAGTTTTACTTGATCAATTCGGCAGTATTTAATAAATTGCGAGCCTCGAAATTGCGATCTTTAAATGATACTTAATCTTAGGTTCGTAATAATAATAGGTTTTAGTTAACATTTCAGTAATTAAAAATGTTTCAGTTTAATTTGGAGCTTTTAATATAGCTTTTAAACCCAACAGGTAATTTAGTGAAACGAAAAAAATTGTTTTAAATAAGGGTATATATATAATTGTTGTAAATAAGGGTATATTCAGGTTATTATACCTCTTAATTGATTTTTTATTGAACGGCTCTATTCTTTTCTAGACAAGCTTATAACATTATTTTCTTCGTAGATACTCAGTTTAATTTTATTTTATTTTTAAGCCACGAATATTATAAATATTTCGCAAGTTGTTGGTTGCAATCAATGTTCTCATGACTAGAATAAATATTATGCTTAACTCAAGCATACAATCTAACTCTTGTATTCAGGCTGGGATGCGACGATAGCAAGATACATATATAATATGCTTTTTTTAGTTTTTATCATTGGGAAATGCATTTACGCATACCACCTGTAGGAAACAGGTTTCTCTACGGCCAGAAACTAGCCAATATGACCCACTAAAACCCAATCACCCATGCTTTACGAGAATTAAATGCTATGAATTATTACGACCGAAACAAGACAATATTCGGGAAAAATTATAGAGTATATTATTTTTGTCCTGTATAATATAATAACTCTATAAATTGTACTTTAGAGTTTCAAACTATGTAGCCGGCTGTAGTCGCAAAGTCGTGCGGTAGTCCGAACTTTAACAACATTTAATTAAAAACTTAAGTGGACAGTTTTAAATGGGATAATTAAACATTTTTAGATACTAATAAAATATGAAAGATTTCTAAGAAAATAATCATTTTAAATTTGTAAAGTTAAACAATAAACATATTTGTAAGCTAATACATAAGTAAGTACATATGAGTTTTATTCGTTTTCCCAGATTATAGATTTAAACAAAGAACTTAACAGTGCTCCTGCTCTATTTAATAACACACGTATACCCGAACTTCAGAGAGATAGATGAGATACACCGACATCAATTTATTACCTCCAGCGCACTGTCTCACAAATAAAAAATGTAAAAGCACGTTACATGTTGATATTTTTATTACTCTCACTGAATATGGTTTGCTTATGAAAATCATTATTAACCAGTGATACGCTTCGCTCTCGCCTAATTTATTAAACTAGCGACTCTCCCTCGCTCCGCTCGGGCTTGTCCCTAGATTAAGCGTGAGCGAAGCCATGGGTTCCGCTAGTAAATGTACCTATCCAAAAACTTGAGCAATTATATACTAAAACCTTCGTCGAGAACCATCTCTCTATCATCTCTATCCATTAATGGAAACACAAACAAACTGTCGTATTTATAATAATATATGAAGATAATAACGTATTGCCTTGTTGCAAATAAGTTTTTATATTGTTTATTTAAAATTTGTCATATTTTACCAGTGCGGTAGAACGGAAGATGAAATAAATAAATACAATTTTACAATTCAAAAGCTTTTGAAACTGAATTGGGAATTCGAATATTGTAATAATGGATAGTAAGCGGATAACGTGGAGGACGTCTGAGTAAATAAAAGGTAGTTTAAAATACAAAAATATTTATATTTATAAAAATATTTATACCTATGTGATATTTCTCAGGCTTTAAAGTTTTAAATTATGCAAACAGAGAGGAAGAGAAATTACAATTGAAATATCTTGAAAAATGTTCAGTCAAAAGGCTATACGTTAAATGCAAAATTTACGATTTGATTAAAGTTTCCAGTCAAAAACAATGCCCGTCGGCAGCTGAACTAGCATTCGAACTTCGCTAACACTGCATACATTTGTTTCCTATTGAATATTTTTTATTTTATTTTTTATTTTTTTATGGATTGTTTACTAGTTGATACTGTAGTTGTATACTGTAGTTGTTATGTGAGACTCTAACAATAAAAAGAGGAATGTTTCATTATAAAGTTTGATAAAACTTTGGTGATTTTAATGTTGTCCACGTGTAACTGTAAAAAGTTTGATGAAACTCGGTACGACAGGAATTTAGAAACACGAAGCACTGATTTTCCTGTTTTAAATTTCTGACCACCTATTTATTATATTTTCACCGTTGTTATTGAGATGTGAACTGTGTATTCAGGACATTTTTTGTTAAATTATTTCAATTATTAAAAACTTTTAATGTAAGTAGTCATTTTACCTTGATAAATACACCTCATTATATAATTTTTGAAAGTATTAATCTATACGTAAAATTATATAAAAAATATGTGATTTAACATAATATTTTGGTCCAATTTTATATGTGTTTACCCGAGAAAAGTAAAATGAGGTTTACG
Organism: Boloria selene; assembly: GCA_905231865.2. Lineage (NCBI taxonomy): Eukaryota > Metazoa > Arthropoda > Insecta > Lepidoptera > Nymphalidae > Boloria > Boloria selene. Next base: position 10,201,374 of record HG993134.1, read on the forward strand.
AAAAGTTGACAGGATTATTAATTGTTTCACTAGTAATTAAGAATCAGGTTACAACCCATTGTATTTTATATTTTAACAACTGAAATTTCCCATAGGAGTTATATTATAAAACAAGCTTTTAAGTTTATAAAAAAATCTAGTATAAGTGGTATGAGTTTTTGCTTAAAATGCCATGCAGTGCAAAACATTTTTTAATTATGTTCGAACCATAGCTTCGCGCGAAATCGTTGTTGAAAGTTATACAAAATAAGTAGCTTAGATTCTATTTTAGTTTTTTGAGAGGCTGAAATATTTATTTTATACTAGCCTCTCACTCACCCTCGCTTCACTCCTGAATTTCACTAGGTACCTCCTTTGGGATAAAATATTTACAAACTTTGAATGTCTTATTTATTTATATCTAATCAAAAGCCAAAAAATAAGCTTGTAGCTTTAAAAATGACGTAATTTCCATACAAACTTTCAACCCCTTACTAACAGCCCTTTTTATGTCTTGAAAAGTAGCCTATTTCCTTTCTCGGGTTCTAGATTATTGTGTACCAAATTTCATTTAAATCGGTTCAGTTGTTTTAGTGTGAAAGCGCGTCAGACAGACAGATAGAGTTACTTTCGCATTTATAATATTAGTAAAGATTATGAACGTTATTAGCTTGATCTAATATTTAATTATCATATTTTTCGCGACATATTCATCAATATCCCTAAGATTCGGGCACTTGGTTATATCAATCAGTATAAACAAATCAGCTATTTTTATATTAAGTACAGTGTAAATTTATAAGGAAGGAAACATATTATGTTACCAATTTTATTAACGACAAGATAAATTAAAGTACTTTTCCAGTTGAAATCAAAGTAGCAACTTTCTTCAAGGCAACGTTAACAAAAAGACAGTAGGTAGTAATAAATTTTATTCAGCCAATTTATTTTTAAAAAGGTTTTATATTCTATTTGTGGTACTCTAATTGTGATGAAAGCATCGTACTTCTTGGCGTAATATAAAATTATAGAACTTGCAAAGAGACAGCTCAAGAGCTAAAAGCTTAAATGCTATTTTGAGGTAGATAATCCAAGGCCCTCATCAGAGCGCAATCACATTGTGCGGAATAATTGGGTGCACAGATTTGCGTATTGGGGTCGGCCAGTTTTCTAGATAATTATATAGAGGTGATACTTTTTGTTCTATTTTTTTGTGTGTACGTCCAATGAATATAATATTTTGTATTTAAATTTAACTCATGTTTTAAATTATCAGGTAAACCTAGATCTTGAAAAAAGTTTGATAGTTTTCCATAATGATGAAGCAAAAAAAAAAAACAAATAAATATATAATAATTCATATTTAAAAAAATATAATACAGAAATAATTCATATTTCCCAATAATCATTTTCATATTTGAATTTGACGGCTGCTGTTTGTAGTGCTGTGCCAGCTGTCGCGCATTCGAGTCCCGCTGAAGGCACTCATATTTTGTAAGCACGAACATTTGTATTCCAGTCATGGGTACTTATTTATGAATCTGTGATAAAAGTTATATTTGTGTACTGTATCAAACTTGAATCCATGACACAAGTTGGTGTGTTAATGTCCCAATATATTTAATTTTAATTTTCATTTATTATTTAATTTTCATATACTAAAATTCTGTACTAACAAAAGTAAATTTGCCAATGTGATCATATAGGTGCTTAATTTAATTTATATTAATATTATTTGTAAAAACCAACCTACTTGAACTAGAACGCGCCCAGCGAGCTGTTTTAAAGGTTATGATTTCTAAACCCAGGTATTTTCCCACCTCAGAAGTATTTTCCATCTGTAATGTACTCTCAGTACGCAAACTATTTATACTTAGAAGTACACTACGTTTTCACACTCAGTTACCCTTCAATGAAGAATATTTAAAAAATAAGCGTAGATGTAATAGAGTCTGTTCCTTGAGGCCCAAGCGAACAGTGATGGCTGGACGTTTCTATTTCTTCTTATTGCCACTTCTTTACAACAAAATAAATAAAACTATTAATATATACCCACTTACTTTAAAAAAATGTAAATTACAACTCACTAATTGGCTTTTAAATTTAAGCTATGATGAAACAGAGGATTTAATAAAATAATACGTACACACTATATACTTCACACTAACACACACACACACACACACTCACACACACACACACACACACACACACACACACACACACACACACACACACACACACACACACACATACCTTGCACACTTGCATCAAAAATTAAATTGAAAAGAAAATATAATATATAAACTTATTTGTATTGTTTCTATTATTCACTCAAAAATTGTTTGTTTTTGTTTGTTTTTTTTTTCTCTTCAATGTTTTTATTTTTTTGGTTTGATGGATGTACATATTTGTTTTTTTTTTGTTACTTTGCTGGTGGAGGGCGTTGGTAATTGCGACACAGTTTTTAACTTCTGCAATTATCATCGTTATATATGTTTTTGTGTTATATGTACTGAAATAAATAAACATTTTATTATTATTATTATTAATATATTATACTAACGCGAAATGCAAAAGCATTTTTAGTACCTACTCTTTGCCTCGAAAACAGCATAATCTATCATTTCATTTATGTGTCCGCAGCGGGAACAAAGCCTGGGCGTACGGAATCTTGGCGACAAAATGCAGGAAAGTACTCTTACTTAGATTACAATGGTATGGTCAAGTGAACTGACACGTGAGGATTTCGGCACTGCAATTTTCTATAATAAGTCGAAAATAGAGATATAGAAGCTAGATACAAAGCTGTAACGTCAAAGGAAATATAGAAGGGCTTCTGCAGACGATGTCTCTAGATAAAGAGAAGAGAGAGAGAGAGATAGTGGGATGTGGGAGATTGAGAAAGGTGGGAGATATATAGAAAGAGATAGAGAGAGACAGAGAATACGTACGACGAATAAAACAAATTACGGACTAAATGTTATTATTATCAGGTTATTTTGAAAAGAGCGAAGGCTTGACATTGGCGCAGTTTGTAGTGACCCTACTTGCTGCGCAAGCGGTCGCGGGTTCGAATCCCGCTGGGGGCATACATTTGTTGAGCACGAATGTTTGTACTCCAGTCATGGGTGTTTACATTTATAATATGTATGTATTTAAACTTATATATGTGTAGTATATCAACCATCTAGTATCCATAACACAAGGCTCGTACTTTACCGTGGAACTAGATAGTGCTGTGTGTAAATGTCCAAACATATTTATTTATTTTATTTTATCTGCCAATTAACTCTTCTGATCTTACACACTATTCCAAATCCGTAAATCCGTAAAATCTCGTAAATCACTGTACACAAGAACGCACACTACCCTAGTATACCTATTTATTGATATTCCTTTTAAAACTATATCTTCAAGCGAAAGCCACTTACAAAAGTTGCCAAAGTCTACCCGTAGTTGGCACGCATATATTCACATAACACATTACAGAAAAAATGAGTATCTAATAAATCTGAAGTGTTTTTCTAAGATTAATCCATCTCTAGAGGAAATGTTAGAGGTTGGGCCGGGCGTGACTGATGTTCACCTCACTTAGCTAATGATGGCTGAGGCCGTTGATGTTTACGAAAAACTATTATCCATAATGTGGTTACATTGTGTAACATCCATTAGCTTCGTATTATATTCTAATTATAACTAAAACGATGTCCCGTATATCTAAATGCATCTATTTTTAAGGCTCTATAATACTGTAACATTTTTTTTTAAATATATAAAATGAATAAAAATAACACGCAAAATAAGCTGCTTCGCCTAAAAAGCGTATAGGTACTATTTTGTTAAATAAACTTTAAAGAGTTCAAATGTCAATAACGGAACTTTTGAAAATTTAGCTTTTTTACTTTTTATTAAACACTTTCAACTACGAATTGAATAGTTTAGGAACTACCAGTTTGGAACTTTGTCGTGGTATGTTCAGTGCTATAATAATATAGCAACGACAAAGCGAAAAGCTCTGTTGTACATTATTTTACTTTTATTTGTAGAAGTCTAAGAATTATAAATGGAACAGAGATTTCTGATTTCTTTATGATAAAATTACTAATATTTAAGTATGATGTAAGCAACATTTATATATTTTAACTATTTTTTTCAAAGATTTTTAATAAAAGTAACAATCATAATGCATACTTGGATTGTAAACACAAAAAAACTGTGTGATTCTAAAGAACATCTTCAAAGTTATGATACGAAAGAACAACAGTAAACAATAAGAAAACAGCCATCCGATAAGATTACATATAGCTAGCAGATCTCCATTTTATTTTTCAACATCATCATGTAGAATATGACTAATTTATAGTTTTTTTTATAAATAAATTTATACAAATGCCACTGTTATGCTAAAATTGTATGAGGTTTGCTGCTAAGGATATGTATTTTCTTTATTACCATTGTCATTATTTTTATTAATTTATTTTTTCGTTATTTTTTTGACTAATATATTTAGGTTCTTGGTTTTCGATGTTCATATAAATATATTAAGCTTTCGCTGTTCATTAAATTGTAAAATTCACGGTTTTTAATTTCAATAGGTATGATATGAAAGTCATAGGTTATTAAATCACGATGAATACAAGTACACTATATACAACTTTACTTTATGCTCTTTACTTAATTTTTAGTAAGTTCAGTTTATTTCATATCTAAATCTTACATCACTACTTTAAAAGTATGCTTGTTTTATCCTAATAAATAGCGTCCATAGTTTGTTCAAGATAGGAAGTAAAAGGAATAAAGCAATAAGACAGAAAGTCTAATAAAGCCGTTTGTTAAGATCGGGCCTATAGATCCCTGCCCTCGCCCCTGATACTCTCGGAAAGCGCGATCCAAATTAATCCGCTTAAAGTAAATTCCTCTTAATAACAAATAGAGTAGTAACTGATGTATCTATCACTTAGGATAAACGGATAGCACGAAATGTTTTATTTAACAAAAACACAGAAGTATAGTTTTTCGTGAAGAACAAGGAATTTGCGTAGGTAATTTTTTATTTTTATAACAATACTTTCATTAAGTACAAAATAGGTGTTTTGTTTTAGTTAACTAGTTATTTTATAGAATAATTCCAAACCATATAAAGGTTTATAGTTCTTTCTTCTTTTATTAACAATAGAAGATACATAATACGGGAAATAGTGTGTATTCGACGTGATATTTGCGGAGTTTATGGGTCCAAAATTGTAATTGTGCGGGAGGTAGGTACCCTTGGAATATTAGTCTTGTAAAAAGTTACTTGGTGTCACACATGGGCTGAGGTTATATTAGCAATTAATATACCAGTGTCAAGGTTTTTAACAATAATTTCTTACACACAAAAATACTTAAACACGAATATTAATTAAACTGCGGAAGAGCCACAAATCTACTACAATAGCGCGACTCTATGCGAAACAGCTGCGCTAGTCTTATCGGGTTGCAAAAAGCGAAGTTCCCTGCCACGGGATATTTTCTTTGTGATTTATTAACAGCCGCACAATTCATATTGAGAAAACGTTGTTTTTATAATCAATGTTCCATTGGACTAAGTTGTTTTCTTTAGTTAGGGAAAAAGTAAAATTACGATTGACGAAGTAATCCAAAGGACTTGAGTTTAATTCAGAAATATTCGTAGGTATGTATAACGTTTATATTGTACGTATTAATAAAAAATCTACTTCATCAGTTAAATACTATATGATAAAGTTTTTAATATATAAATGCACGTATACTGAAAGACATTAAGATATGTGTATGTAAATAGGTATATGTTACTCTCAGTACTTGTTTGGTATCAAGCGACGCTATAATTCCCCCGAGAGGAAAAGCAAGAAATATTATCGTGCAGATGATGATAATGTGCATAGAATTTTGCATCGTTAGAAATTATAGAATTAAAAACTCACGAGATAAAATAACGTGAAATATAAAATCAAAATATTTTGGAGTAAATAAACACGCGTGATAATGATGTTTGCTATTATATTTAACCTTTTCTCTATTTTATATTAAAATTGTAATTTATTTGAAATTATAAATAAAGTGTATTGAAAAATGAAGATTAAATTAATTAATTGTTAACAGTTATTAATAATGAATACATAAGTAACAGAAGATGAGTCTGAAAGATCAGTATGGATATATTAACTCTATAATAAATACATATTATATACGTATAAATAAAATTTAAACATCTCCTTGTAATGTTAAAATAACATGCGGTACCTACATTTAAGAAAAACACAATTTATAAAATTTTTGTCTGTCTCTGTGTGTCTTTTTGTTCCATTTATGTTGTGAGTATCGTAGTCTTCTTTTATAAAAAAAAAAGAATTAGTTTCGCGAAAAAACAATAAAGCCCGCAAGATACGCACCCGAAGCAAGGGTATGTCGCTAGTAAATCAATTGAATATTCGTATAATTCATCAAGTATGTAAAGGAGGTAATTTCGCACTTGATGTTGCTTATCTGTGGTCATCTCTGAACAATGTTTACATTTATTCACTCCAAGCTTACTCTAGCTTACTCGGGTTAACAACGGCTTACCGAGGCCACATCATCTCGCTCGTCTTAAACAAGCTGAAAACGTCGCCAGCGTTTAATTTTACCAACTGCAAATTTCTTCTCTTTTTACAATGTTTATAAAATGATGTCCTAAGAAACAAAATTTATGTAAATCATATTGTTTACTGCTCAAATGAAGAAAAAGTTTTGTGTCGTCTGTCTTCCACTAAACGAATGGCAGAATACGAGTCACTACATAGTATAAAACAAAACTGTCTGTCCCTATGTATGCTTAGATCTTTAAAACTGTGCAACGGATTTTGATGCGTTTTTTTTAATGTGATTCACAGAGTGATTCAAGAGGAAGGTATAACGGAACTCAGCTTCGCTCGCGCTAAATACAATAAAATGGATTCTCATGTCTTTTCTCTCCCGAGAAAATATTGCGATGAAATAATATTATTTGTGACTGTCACATATAATGTCAATCTACATGTTTCCCAATAAAATATACGTCTAAAATTTTGGCTCTAAACTTCGCTAATCCGCATAAAACTACATTGACATACATCCCTAGAGACTGCAGTGCCTGCTCGCGACTGTGTGGAATTATTCAGTGGAAAAATACACAGGTGTTATAAATGACATCATAGCTCTAGTCAGACAGAAAATATAGCGTTATACAAAGTAAAGTGGTTTTAGACAAGGCTATTTTTTTTTGTTTTACATTGTTACATTGCAAAGACACCTAGCGAAATATAATTTTAAAAATATTTACTTGACATATTATTTTGAAATACAAAATTTATTTAGCTCTTTTACGTTTCAATATAGGGCATGAGCCATCCGCCACAGCCCATACTGGCCATAGTCTAGCACGCTGGCTAAAAATGCCCCTGGATGGTGAACTGCAAATGTTTTTCTAAAACTTGTAAAATTCTCGCAGACATGCACCTGAAGACAAGTGGTTAAAACAAGAATATATAAGAGGTGCGAGACCCTGAATTTTAACCGGGTTCACTCGGTTCTCACGTTACTACTGGGCTACTGCTTTCTAAACACAAAAAAACTGTTAAATTTCTTTAATAATCTTTTAATATAAATTGTGATAATTTATTTCATTATTAAACATTTTAAAAATATAAAAGAATGTAAAATTGTTAAGCTAAGTAAGAAACTGTTAATGCGACAAGTGTATCTTTTAAAAGAGTATTCTTTCTTGTAGGTTCCAGGCTGCGGAAGCTTGTAATTTAATTAGTTGGCAATTTGTGGCGCCGTCAGTGCGCGAACGTGCAGCGAATGCCACGTTACCTATTCTACTAATTTTAATACAGACTACATATTGTTATATATGCATACACTTACGTTGGCACTTAATACGAATAAATTTCTTTCGTTTTTATACTTTAACCATTCTTGATTTCATGGGCTCTCTTAAATTATTTACGAGTTTGATTAGAAATAAAAAAAAACTGTTGAGATAAATGTCATTAGATGAAGTTAATTGTATCGATTTGTTACTACGGACAGTGTAAACTTGAAAAAAGGTGAATATTAGAATGGTATGCGGCGAAAGAAACAGACAATGGAAAGCATTAGGAATAAGTATTAAGTTTGTTAAAAGAAGTTCGAAAGTAGCAATAGTGGCAGAAACTAAAGAGTAATTTCTCTGTTATAATCATACTCGTAAATATAAACTGCAAAAATAAACTATATAAAGTATTTCTCTTTCATGAGTAGTTTATTACTGCTTAAATTAGTTAAATTTTGAAGATAAAATAAAATAGTTAATAAAATAGACAGTTTATTCAGCACAATATATCGTCTATATATAAAATAATAAATAAAGGCCAAGTTAAGCTATATACGATGATAGAGATACATAATCTGTGCTTATTAATATTATATTATAAAATATTTTAATTACATTACTGGTAAGATTTCATTAAAATGTAAAGGGGTCAAACGTTAAATAATGAAACTGCACTAAACTAGTGCTTGCTGGATTACAGAGAAGGGCGATAAGAGTTATAAATCTAGGCGATAAAAAGTAGTATAAATTCGTTTGCTTTAACGATACTACTTTTATGTAGAATAAATACGATACTTTACTAATACTCTTGTTGTAAAGAGAAAACAAAAAATTTTTCTAAGGGTTAAACTGAAATTCAGATGAACCGATTTAGATGTGGCATGAAGTAGTCTCATATGTTGGGTAACACATAGAATATTTTTTAAACCGGAAGTTATCATAAACATTGGGTGATATTTGGGATTAGGATTTCTGGACAGATTAAATTTATTTTATACTAACAGTTAAAATAAAGCAGTATATACAGAAAACATCATAATCTTTTATGTATATACTGATTTATGGTTAAATTACTAACGTGCACGAATAATATATGCTTATTTTTTTACTTAAAAACATTAATTCACCAAGATTAAGATCCTATAAGACTCTTTAGAAAAAGGAATGATTGAGATCAATTAACAAACATTGCAATGGTTATACTGCCAAGCTTTTATGGGTTTTTCTGTGAATTACGTATTTATAGGACAGTAGCAACTAGTAATAAATGTTTTAATGTCTATTAGCCACTTATAGAATGACAAGGTTCATCTTACATTGTTACATATTAAAAGTATTTATTTTACGATGCGGTAACTGGTATAGATTATGTAACTGACGACAAAAGAATGGAAAGGAAACATCAAAGAGAATTTGAAATATTGCCAACTACATGCGTTGCTACGAATTGATTTTGCTGCCTTTTGTGATCGTCGTCGATAGGATGCTGTATCTTATTAGTAATATTACTCAATATTTTTTCTTCATAATTAATAAGAAATATTTAAATTTATTTGCAAACGTAGGTATCTAACGTAAATAAAAAGTTAGATGAAGTTATAGAACATGTATCTACTATAAAATATCTCAACATATTATATATATATATATATATATATATATATATATATATATATATATATATATATATATATATATATATATATATAATACCGCTAATAATTATAACAAATACGAGTATTTTTTTCTGTAAAGTAAAAAAAAAGGATCGATGGGAGTACTTCACATCTATTATGTAAATAGTTTATTTTATATGTTTATAGAGTAAATATGCTACCATTTATCTTAGTACATTAGATGTTGCCTAATGAAAATCATTATTAATGATAGTGTGTCTGAAGAAGTGTCTGATTGAAGGAGTGGGTTGCTAGTTCATAGCATAACAAACACCGATGTGCTTGCAATTCACCTAAAGCCTTAAAGTAATTTGAATGTATCCATACTTCAAGTCCAATAAGGTGGCTTTAACATGCTCTACGAGGCTTATGCTAATGTGTCTAATGCAGGCTGAAGTACTGACCACATGTTATTGAACTATGCTAGTTTAGTAGTACAAGAGGGATTCTTACGGGCAAGCAAATAGATTTTATATATTTTATATAGTTTAAATTTATGTTTCACAAAATAAAAGAATATACACGTAGTATGTTACGTGTAGAAAGGGTAAATTATCTTTAAAATACTGCAGAGGTATCGCTTTTAGGTTAAATAGAATCTTTAAGAGGTTAGTTGAGTATATTGCAGATTCCGAATGACAAAAATATACATATAATATTTGATTTTAAGTTAACCCACTAAATAAAAATAATCCCTCAGTAGTAAAGTTGATAGAAATGATTCGCACATGAAAATATCAGAGGTGCGAGACCCGGATTTGAACCCGCATCACTCGGTTATCCGAGCGACGCGTTACCGCTGGGCTACCACTGTCTCTTGTTTTACATTTTACATTACGTATAAATAAATATGAAGAGGAAGGAAACTTGCAAGTCTGAAAGTACCTGATTTTACCCAATATTATAACAAGGGATTCAATATTAATAAACTAAAAGATCTATTAGAGTTGACTGAACATCTTCACTTTAGATTTCTTCTTTAGATTTCTCGGAGTTAAACAAACACAATAATGACTAGAGAAACTAGACTTTTCATATATTATGTCAATATCATACACCGCAAAAATATTATACATTTACCCACAACAAAATTAAATGCCTGTAAAATTTTAAAATTTTTCAATTATTATCTAATATTAGGAATTTTATTGGACATAAATCCACTGTGGTAAGTAGTCGGGTATTTCATTAGGCTATTTCAATAGTGCACCATAAAATTTATCTTCTACCATATAGGGTTCGATAGTAAACTGTTTAATGAAACTCTACGGGTAATGGCGATATAATAATGCTGTTTCTAACTGTTATACATTTTTGTATGACGTATTTGAACACGTTCTGGATAAGTTCATATTTACTAATGTGCAGACTAAATGGAACTTTTTGCTAAGCTGAAACTTGTTAGGGAATTGAAGCTATAATAACACTAAAAATATAACACTAAAATTAATACTAAAATAATTAATACTCAAATTATTAATTGGTAAGCTTAAGAAGTATATTTAATTAAACTTTAGTTTCTTTATCATTATTATTTAGTTTATTTTAACTAACAAACTACACCATACGATATATTGTATTATAACTTACTATACAAAACAAGATTGTTTTTCATAAAAATTAGGTATTAAATTCAACATTCAATTGTATGAATTGATCTAAGTTATGTAAATAAATAAAATTTCTATAATAAATTTCTCTATATTCAACAATATTCTCTATAAAAACTTCATCTTTATTGGCTCGATCGTAACTATTATTAAGTAGAAAATAACTTAATTAAGTGTATTTCGTTACATTTCTTTTTAATAAGAATATTTTACGATTTACATTGTTTAAGTTTTTTTGCGGAAAATTAAAAAAAATATTAGTTGGGTTTGAAAACAGATGAAACTTATGTTCAGACAAATAAAACTTATCAACAAATAAACAAATGAGAAACGAAACAAATAAAGCAAATGATACAAAGTTATTTTTACAATTAAAACAGATTTTGCTAATTATACCTAAAAGCAATGGCACTGAATAAATATTGCAAAACAACACAAACATCGATATTTGTATACAATCTAATAACTACATTAAAAGCTTTTCATTGTTAAAGTTTTAGTATATTTACGTTAGACATACAATTAAATAAATTCTATAATTTGAATTTATAAATAATTATCCATTTTTAGTTCATACAAGAAGAACTTCATCTTAAATAACAATTATTAAAATGGAACAAATTGGAAAAGCAAAAAACAAAAAAGTTTCATCGGCGGAAATTCCTTCGGATGAATCGAAATGGAGAAAGAATATTATACTCGTATGTTTTTATTAGAAAATGATACTAGTTACGAAGAGGAATTACAGAATGAACTTGCATATAATTTCTAGATGGATACAAAAAAAGAAATATTTGAAAATTAAATTTTGAATTTTTATTGTTTTTTTGTACTATGTCATTTTTATTTACATTACAATGAAACTGTTGTTCTTACACTGTAACTATTCTGCTACAGAACTAGCTAAACAATAAACATGCTTCATGATAGAAAGCTACTCGTATGTATGTTTCAACGTAGAACATCTACGAGATGAACTTTAATTGACCGGGCTAAGCTAACTCAGCTCTGGAGCTTATGTATTCTGGAATTAAAACTTACACGAAACAATGCAACTTAATCAAAAGTTCTCAAGTTTTTAAATGAGCCGGCAATTTCGCAGCGCAAATGTGGCTACAATGAGAACAATGTGAGTCTTAAGTCGTAGGTCTAATTATCATTGTTATTATTGTCCAGAGTGAGTGAAATGCTAGGACTAGCTACATAAACCATAGCGAAAAGAAATGTTTATTTGTAAAAAGTAAAATATGTACCAGAGTTGAAGTAAATAATGTAGTAAGTACATCTATTATTAGTAAAATTAATAAATATTGAAATATTATTAATAATACTGAAAATAATATTTTATAATATCAATTCAACTAAAAAGATTTGCAGTGAGAACATCGTCAATCTTTACAAATGGAAAGAAACGATTTTGTGTAACAAAACGTAGAGTCGAACAATGTATCCAACCAACGTACACTTTGTTGCTATTGTTGAAATACACGAACGATGAAACTTAGCAGTATCGCGAAATCTATTCAGGCGCCGTGTATTGCAACATCAACTTTCCAACTGCGTTTCAGAAGACAAAAGCGATACTAAATCTTCTTTCGTCATATCTAGGTACTAGTTGTTGTTAGTTTTTATAAAATCTAATAAACAACGAACAAATAACATTAAATATAAAGAACCATGAAATTTTAAATACATACCTTTTAACTTTTTGTGATCCTCATACATAAAAAAAACAGTTTTGAACTTTTCGCTTTTCTCGCTGTTTTTTGTTTTCAATATTTTTTATTCTTAAATAACCTTAGATACTCTCCTATCAAAACATAAAAGAATTATATAAATTTAATAATATGCATATTGATTGCAGTTTTATTAATTACAGATAGCCTTAGTCATATATTAAGTCTAAGTTGAGCTACGTAATTGTATATTTAAGTTTTTTAATTTGTTTGTGTTATTTGTGAAGGTTTAGAAGACCCAACGGTTTGTGCGATATTATACTAAAATTACACTTTTATACACTTTACAAAGTTTCACAAGCTACTATCGTCGTTAGCTTTCATATCTATACATATTAATAAAATTGAAGTGTCTGTTTTTACAACTTTTCACTAAATGCATATGAAGGTAGGTATACACGTTACTTTCATCAAAAAATCAATTTTCAAAATGTTTGTCTGCTGTCTGTCTGTTTGTTCTGGATAATATCTAAATCGACTGGACCAATTTTGACGGGACTTTTACTTGCAGATAGCTAATGTTAGACGTAACCTAGGCTACTTTTTAAGCGAGTTCAAAAAAGGAGGAGGTATTATTTTAGAAATTTTATTCATTTAAAATAGCGGAACCCGTGGCTTCGCTCGCGCTAAGCCTACGGACGAGTTTATATTATCAATTAAGATAAACTAAATGTAAGAATATATTCTTTTTTTTCGCTTATTACACAGAACGGACACTTGTAATAATTGGAAACAATGTTTATGTTCGTCAAGTGTTAGTTTAAATATTCGTGATACAATAAAAGCTCCAAAAACAACTATTATTTTCGATAAATGTCGAGTCGCCACTCTCCAGCTCCTAATTACAGCCGTGTCGACATATTTCCACGCTCGGCTCGTCGCCCTCATTCTCTGCCCGATTGTCACTCGAATAACGTTATATCTACTGTTATATTTTTTTCTCTTCGTTTGAAAAATATTTGCAAAAGTAAGACAAAATAATTATGAAGCATAAAAAATAAATCATAAATGTATTTAGGGATTGTTGTAATTGGATCTGTAATAATGATGAAATTATATTATTTGTATCAATTACGTGGTTAATAATACAAGAGTAGGTATGTAATACATATATAATAATACATATATAAAGATTTTACACACGTTCGTTTGGGACTACATTAAACATATATTACAAATATGAAAGTTTGTATGTTTATTACTTTCTTCATACTGAAAGGGCTGAACAGATTGGGATGAAATTTAGTACAACAGATATACAAAACTGGTATAAAACATACACTCCCTCATCAACCCAGGGTGGAGAGTTGAAAAGTTAATATTTAAAATAACTAAGAAAATATAAGTAAAGGACATGGACAGACAAAAAAATATTACGTATATATAACACGTAATAATTTTTAAAATAGTACATTATTTTCAATGTTAATTCACATTTACATGACCTTTAAATGCTTATTGTCATCTATTTATTTGGCGATTGGTCAACTCATTATTCAAAAGCTACTTAAGTGCAAATGATCTTAAAGTCGAAAGCTAAAATAAATCTGTTCTACATTATTGCATAAACAGGCTATCCAGCGATGATTGATTGCTAACGCCTGATTGATATATGCCGCGCTCGGATGCCGACTCGAGATGATATAATACTCGTATATATATTAATCACCGTTTTGTAATATTGTAATGAGTTTTTCTATTTAAATTACTTGGTTTTTCATATCAAATTATTATTGTGTACTGTATTTTTAATATACTTTCTTTATTATTAAGGTAAGTATTAGTAGTAGTATTTCACGAATGGGTAAACGTATAACTTTTTATTTATACGCCCCTAGTGAATATTTGCAATATTCAAATATGTGTCGGGATATAAAGGACCTTATGGAATTCTGGCCTGTACTCTATACATATGATCAAGGTGTTGTTTGGTCGCTATATGAAAAAAAGAACAAAAAACAACTTTATAACTTTTAATATTAATAAAAAAACCAAATATTATAGCATATAAGATATAGGTAATTTTGTTATATTTTTTGTTAAATTAACATATACGAATATAAGTAAAACAAAGCTAAAATTGTCAATTGAAACTATTATACTCCTAACTTATATTTTGTGCATTAAATATCAGTTTCTAAACCCATAATACACGAAGGGTAAATAAAGTTTTTGTTTTGTAGCTAAATTCAACCTTAAACGTAAATAGTGAGTAGAACACCGAGTTATCTTTGTGAAACAATTTATAGCTGTAATGAGGATGCTAATTCGCACGTTCGGGCGCAATAAGTAGAGTTTATCATCGCAACTAAATTAACGCCCATTGTGATAGGTTCGCGTGCCACGACGGATTCGTACACAGGAAATGGCATTCACGTAGCCAGGGTCACATCGCGCTTTACAGAGAACAATATAAGGGTTAATTGTTTTAAAAGCCTTGATTTTAAATAAACAAGGCAGATAAAAGTTTACTTGTCACGCAATGTTTTTATAACAGGGTATTTTTGGGTAATGTAACGATTTTTGAAGTCGTTGTTTGTTAAAACTCATTACTAAAATGTACCTAATATATATTTTTTATTTTTATATATTTATTTTGTTGAATCAAACTGAGAAAATGAATAGAAACAGACTTATATAAACATGTTATCAAAGCTATAGTACAACATAGAATAAATTTATATGAACAATATCATTCATTACTCTTTCGTAAAGCTCGCGTGCTGGACATAGACTGGTTTGTAATTTATACCCGTTCAACGGCAACCCCACGATAGCTAGACCGCTCTCAATTAGAATTGCTAAAATATCTCACTGCGACGTGCCCTTCCCTGATAATCAACTTAGCCACTTTATGTACTATACTTCAATGTTATCACTGAATTAAAGCTAAATAGTGTTTTCTTCAATTTTAATAATCCTTATGGGTTTATAATATATTTTCTATTTATAATTTTAGAATTTATTACTATAATCTAAAGGTATAGCATATCAAAATAAGCATAACATATGCATTGTGCAGATAAGCTACAAAAATCTTAGAAACCGCTAACCGCTTGCACTACTTGCGAACCAGTAAAAGGTATTATGCTAAGGATAATAGAAATGCTTCGTAAAGAACCTTAAAGTCTGAAAACTAGGTCACTGGTGTAAATTGTATATTTCAGTTATTACATTCCCAATGGTTGATTTTTTATAAACATTATATATATCTTCTAGCTTCCTCCCTCTACTGTTTTATTCATTTTCCATTATACGTTTATAAGACGTATTTCATAAGAATATCTTTATTTAAAAATATAAAGTTATTTTAATTAACTTACAAACCTTATTATAAGTATATTTAGTCTATATTATAAGTATATTTAGTCTTATAGTGATAAGACTAAATATACTTATAATATTTCTCGCTTGGAACAAATTAGTCTCGCAATTAATAAAATACTAGCAAAAAGCTGAGCTTTGTGAGGGCTCGCGAAGCTTTTCTTACGGGTAAAATTATATTTTTTGACAGATAACACATTTGTCAAAAAATATAATTTTATAACCATTAAAAACATGATTAACACAATATGAAGGTAAATTACTATGCTAACGCACAAATCTATAGGCGTGATAGTTTTTCAGTAAAGTGTACCACAAAATGCTCAGGTAATGGGAGTGTTAGGTCTCGCCTCGCTCATACACTAGCAAAAGCTGAGTTTTTCTAACGGGAAATAATTTTTAAGACAGTTGTTAATGTTCATTTCATAGTCGACGTGATAACAATATTATTTTCTTTTAAGGTCATTTGGCTTCTTTTTTAGAAAAATACTCAGTCATTGACATTCTAAGTCAGGTTTTCATTCGTGTCTAGTTGAAAGTATAATAGAACTACTGCAGTCGCATTTCCTGAGAGATCCACGATCTATTACAAAGGAGTTCGAGATGAATGATCTTTTAGATGTGAATTTATTTCTTGATCTAAACTCTAAAGTCACTAATATTTAAAAAGATCTGCTTTTGAAATACATCTCTTAGTTTTAAGTAAACAGATATTTTCTTATCATTAACTATTAATCTAATGTTTATTTTTAAGCTTTGATTACGCGTAAATTAGCAAATTGTACTTTTATGTTGTTGCAAAAAACGCTTTTTAAATTAAAAGTTTATCCATACACTAGTGGTTCAGCCACGCTTCGCTCGGTGTCGTCCGTTACTATAAAGAAAAAATCTATCCCTCTGGTACCCAGTTATTTCAGACTATATATATTATATATTATTTCTAATCTATTTCTAAACCTTTCATCCTGATCTGTTCAGTCGTGCTGTAATTGAGTACAGACCATTCTTCACAAACTTTAACATTCATAATATAAATAATGTTACTTTAGATTACTAGGATTTAGTATAATCTCTAAACTAGAAACGTTAGGAGAATTGACTATATATAATATTTATCTATACAATATTAATAAATATTTCATATAATAAATCATTCTGTAAAAGTCGAATATATTTTCTGTATATCAAATGAAGGCTTACAAAGTATCAATTTGAAGTGAGGCATGACCATAAACGCATTGACCAAGAGGCTTGGCGGCTCATGGTGTAATCGATCATTTGAGACGTGTAGTGATGAATGGCGTGCTGCGATGTAATATTGATAAGCCGCAACCTTACTATGGAAATTATCAGACTATAGCCCTTTAGTGCCACTTGTTATAGTTAATATAATGTAATAACGTTTAATATTAGGAATACCGTATAAAACGATAAATTATATAGTAATTTCCTTCACTTCTTTGTTATGACTTACTTTTTTTTAATATAACAACTAGTTCACACTCACTGCTCTGCGTGTGTATTACTTTAAAATATAGGGTCAACCTGAGTCGAATACATCACCACCCGGCTGTATAAATCTTGTTCTTCAGTGGTTTTTTTTCTGTCATCCCCAAGAGCACTTATTTAAAATATTATTAAATAATAAATTTATACTTAAACTACATTGATTTCATTTAAAGATTTATTTAAAGATATCACTGGCACTCGAAAAACTCTTAAGATATAAAAGAACAAAAGAGTTAGAGATTATTCATAAGTAATTAATAATATGTAGGTAACTCGGTGGTCTAGTGGCTAGCACATCCTAGATTTGAGTCCCGGGTCGTGCCATGTTTAGTTATTAAGTAGGTATTTCTGTTAAGTAAGCCTCAGTAACAGCCCGTAGTTGAGAAGTTGGTGGTGATTCATCGGTCCTGCACCTTACTGACTGGTCGTGTCGAGTAGTTGTCCCACCGGAGTATGAAAATGAAAGGAATAGATAGTGCAGTTGCCTCCGCGCACGCTTGGGAATTCTAATATCTATAGTCACTATGACATGACCGATAGGTCGGGAAGACATTATTAATTTGTACTTACTTTACAGAATAAATACATACCTGGAAAAGATATAATTTAGTTTATTATTTTTGTTATAAAGTACATATTATAACTATTACAATACTAAATAAAGGTTTTTTTATTTTTGTATTTTTTTTATTTACAGCTTTTTATTTTATGTCAGTTAGACCTTTTTAGTATATACTATATGTATCAAATAAATATCTATCTTCGCCGCAGTCGGGTAAAAATCAGCATTTTATTAACCTAAATGGTCACTAAGGTTTTTGGGGGTAAAGATCGATTAAAGTATCCAAATAATAGTTAAATCTGCTAAATTTTATCGCGATCGTTTTCTTTAAACTAACACTATTAAGCAGCATTTTGCTAACGTGCCTATATACTCGTAATTTTATATCAAGCGCTACAAAATTCAAAATTTAGTAACAATGGACAAGAAATAAAATAAAAAAAGCGGTGGTTGTTATTGGCGCCAACTTTTTATAAGAACAATTTACTTCTAGGTATATTTCTTAAATATACAATGTGCACATAACATTGCAAAATCTATGTGTGAAGAATATATAAATCTTATTAATGTAATTGATATTCACATACTATTTCATATAATATCCTCCATTCTACTTTAAAAGCAAATATGATACTAGTTTATATTTCAATTTAATAGAATCCCATTAAAATAATGGTTTTGAAGTTAGATTTTTATTTGAATATTTTCAATATACTGCCGATAGCTGTTGGCCAAACGGATACTGTTACTCATGACTCGAGTAAATAAAATTGCACATGGTATTTATTTGTAAAAAATGATGTATACATAGATTATGAACTCCGTTTGTTGATAGCGCTGTATAGTTATTTTAATTCATTTACGAATGGCGAGTCGGTCTATAAAGTGTCGTAACATTTTAAGGCGAGAGAGAGAGAGAGAGAGAGCAATAAAGCAACTAGATTTTGTTTTACATGAATTATGATTTTAAAATGTGTATACAAAAAAAATACTATAATTTTTTAATTCTTCATAATACGATAAAGTCACATTCTATAGCTAATACTTGAAACGTTTGATTTCAATAATAAAGGTTTAAATTGAGCTATCCAGGAAAAGCAGTTTCTAGTGTATTCACCTAAATCAATTTGAATATTTCATCAAATTAAATTTAAAGTTTCTCAACGCAATGCAAATGTTGGTTATGTGCCGAAACTAAACGTGCCGATGTATTGCTGACTCTGTAAACAGCCCCAATGCATTATGCATACAACCTAAATGATCTTATGAAAACTTAAAGCAAAGATTTGATCAGATGCTTTGAAGTTTGAAATTATTTTTCAGCATTAAGAATTTTTTTATATGTATAATAAGTATGTAGTAGTAGTAGCAGAGTATATAAAGAATGACAAAGTAGGGCAACTTCATACAAACGCACCGCGCGCGGCTTGTATGTGTACGTCATAGTATCTTTACGTTGCCGCACGCACACTCATACAATATCTCGAACCGTATATCAGTGCGCCAGTCTAGGCTGACGCCGCACATGTTTTGCGCGTCACGGTTTTTCACTATATGAAAAATGTGTGATATTCGTAGAAGAACTTATTGCTGTGTGTTTGGGTGTCTAAATTCTTCATCGATTCCAGAGTTGTCTTTGTTCAGATTACCTACTGAACAGAAAAGGTAAACAATAATAATATAAATAATAGTTTGTCCATTTTATTAATGGTTTTTTGACAGCTCGACGACTGACAAGCTATAGTGACGTAATAATCGATATTTCTTATTTTTATAAATATAAAATAATATTTATTTTTATATCGTAAAAATCAAGTGTGGTGGAGAGAACTAAGAGAATCATAATGTCTGATTTGGGCCGTGACATTGCATTTGATAATTTATGCACACAAGAGTTAATAATTAATATAACTGAAGACTCCTCATCGGACAAATCTAATATAAATGATGATTGTGACGAATCATGTTAATAAAAGGAATTAAACTATTTTAGTTGTTTTATTTGTATGATTATAATAAGAAGAAAGTAAAACTTTACATAATGTTAATGTTTTCATTTATTGGTTTTAATCTTAAAATTTTGTTGTCTTCCTGATTAAATAACATATTACACCTTATTTATTTGTAATCTGTGGCACAATAGTAGTAATCGTTATGTGTGGCACAGCAGTAAGGGGGCGGTGCCCGTCCATAAAGTACAATATTATTTGTATGACATTTTAACTTTAATGGCTAACCATTAAATACGAAACTTTGTGGGCGTGAGCTGTCAAAAAAAAATTAATAAAATGGACAAACTATAGCATATAATTTATACTTGATGATGAAATACTTATGTAGGTACTTTTATTTTTGTTGTATTAGTTTATTATTTTAATAGGATGTGATATGATTTTATTAATATATTATAGTTTTATTTTTTTTTAATTGTTACTAATAGCATATTTATGTTTTTGTAAACGCAAGAAATTAAAGGATTTATTTTATTTATTTACACAAATTCATTTCGAGATAAATCTATTCGCGTCAGTTCGAGTTTTAATACTATTTTCTACAGATATATCAGTTAAGCGAGTAACTACAGGCCTAATAAAAATAATCATAAACATGTAGAAACAAAATGTTTTACATTCTTAAATATATATAAAAAATAAATATTTTTTAATAACACACTTCCCGGCTCAATGCCAATTTCTGAGCACTGAATTAAAATTTAGCTACAGTGACAACCCTGTGACAGGCAACTATGGTAACTATGACAGGTAATTATATCGCGGATTGGGCCGAAGTTGCCCTACTATGTCATTCTTTATACTATGATAGTAGCCCAGCGGTAACGCGCTCGCTTGGATAACCGAGTGATGCGGGTTCAAATCCGGGTCTCGCACCTCTGATATTTTTATATGCGAATCATTTCTATCATGATTACCACTTGTCTTACGCAGGCGCGGTCGCAGCCTGAAATTTTGGAGGGGGTCACTCAATACACTAATAAAGAATAGGTATCTGGAATAAAATAAACATTATTGCACAAGATACAATTTTTTTTAACCGACTTCAAAAAAGGAGGAGGTTATATGTTCCAATGTATATATTTTTTGTATGTATGTTCACCGATTTCTCCGCCATCTGTGGGCCGATTACAAAAATTTGTCTTTTGTTCGGTAGGGTATAGCTCCGAGGGGGTCCCATAGTCACCAAGTCAGGTTCTGATGATGGGATCCCAGGGAAATCGAGGGCACCTCTCAAATTTTATAGGCATCTATTAAGTTTTTGATATATTTTCTAAAGATGTTCAAGCATTTGTGTCTGTCAAATCATTATTTCATGTGGATGAGCTGATGATGGAAGGTACAATTCTTCAACGGTTCTTTTTATGTTTGTTCATTAATTTCTGCGTCAAATGTTGGCCAATTACAATTTTTTTTGTTTGGTAGGGTATACTTCCAAGATATTCACATTATCACCAAGTCAGGATCTGATGATGGGATCCTAGGAAAATCTAGGGCAACTCTCAAATTTTATAGGCATTTATTACGTTTTTCATATATTTTCTAAAGCTGTTCAAGAATTTGTGATGATATAAGGTATAAAAGGAAACGGTTAGGAAGATGAAAGAAAATTCTTTTAATATTATACGTACTTATGAACCGATAGTCGTATTCCTTCAAGATATTAGGTTGATCTGATAATAGAAGGTAAATCTTATCAACGTCTAGGAGTTACGTGGAAAAATAGACGTGGACAAATCTCGATTGACTATTGTCGTACACTCCAAAACTTCGCTGACTTATTGGAGCTGTAGTTTAGTTAGCCTACCAATATTATATTTAAACAAAATATCTAATTTCCACAAAAAAATTAAAAATAAATTATTTTTTAACCAAAATGAAAACCGACTTCAAAACGTAACAAATCGAAACTAAAAACAGAAAAAATAATTTTAATTACTTAGTTATTTTTGGAGTCGGTGCCAGCCAAATCAAAATAATCTTAATACAATTTAATTAATGTATCAATTTGTAAATATAATCAAAATATCTGTTCGAAAGTTCATTGCAAAGGCAGGATAAAACTGTCCTTCTTGGCTGGCCTTCTTGGGTGATAATATTTGAGACGTCTATTCTAGTACTGTTTCCGGGTGAATGTTTAGAAGAGCTAAACCTGTTAATCGCTCTTCTAACATGTTTCATCATAAAAACAGATGTCAGCAAACTATAAATTTATCGCTGTTAGGGGATAGCTAGAAGTTTCCTTTTATTATTTGGCAAATTTTTGAGATTTTTCAATTTGACCTTAGATTTTGGGGGGGGTCATGTCCCCTGTGACCCCCCCCTTCGGACCGCGCCTGGTCTTACGGTGAAGGAAAACATCGTAAGGTAACCTGCATGTCTGAGAAAACTTAGCAAGTTTTCGAAAGACATGTTAAGTCTGCCATCACGCACCAAGCCAGCGCGGTGGGCTATGACCTGATCCCCCTCGTACTGAGGGAGGCCCGTGCCCAGCAGTAGTATGTTAAATAGGGCTCATGATGTTGATAATAAGTATGTACTCAAATATAGCAAGTACACCGCCCACCACTTGTGTCACACTGTCTTTTGTTGTTGGTTGACTAGAAGAGATCGCTTTAAGCGATAAGGCCGCTGTGCATCTTTGTTTATCTTTATTTTAAATATTATGTTATATTTTTTCTATTGATATACAAAAAAGAGTATATTATTATTATTACATATATTCCCAACTTCCTCTGCCGTCCAAAATATGCTACAGGCTTGTATACATTTTTTACTGTACATAATATATTGTAGATATTTTTTTTGTAATTCCGTATACATCGCTAGTAACGAAGGCATTATTTCGAAAAATAGCTATACGAGAATAAGAAACTTTATTAACCTTAACTAATCTATTGTGACAATATTAGCAGTATGTTACTATAGTGATAAAATGTGAATAAAACGTTAAAAAAAACTATCTATTTATCCTATAACAATCCTACTGATTAATTTTACACCCCTCTTGGTACATTTGGTTGATGAGTTAATTAGTAGAGTTCGTAATGGAAAGTAAATTATTACTATCACCACAGATTATATTATAATAACGTTAAAACCTCGGGCATTTACGTGTTAGACCTGTGTCCCCAGTCCCCACGCAAGCCTTCAAAAGGACCGTGCTCCTTTGAGCCGTGAAATCTGAAGAGATACTATATCCATACTAAAGTTATAAATGTGAATTTATTTAAACGGACTCAGTGGTGTAGTGCCAAGCATATCCTGAGTTCGAGTCACGGGTCGGGCCAAGTTTAGTTATCCTATGTTATTATGTTTTTTACGAAAAGGAGAAGATACTTTATCAATTTGTAAGTGATTGTGAAATCGGCGCACCTTTTATAAATATTTTACTGCAACAGTAATAGAAAATTTTAATCAAAAAGATAAATTAACATTGCGACACCGTAGATACTGGAGGTACATATATCGTTATAAATTGAATCATTCTCTGTGACTAACTACCTGGATCTGGTATTGTAGCTGGATTAGAAGCTTTAAGTCTCTTAATGTAAGACATAATGGGCCTCAGCTCGATTTGTCTTTACAGAGCGCTTAATATTCACAAGTCTGATATGAAACTTTATTACTTATCTACGATTATATAAATTGTAATCTATATTTAAACGACATGTTTACTCACTAAATCATCAGATATAGAACAGAAAAGTATAAGAGCACGAAATAAAAAGCTTAAGTGATGATCAGTGTGAGTGCTTGCATAGATTTAATGGTTGTTTATAACGTCTGTTTGGGGAAAAATATAGTATATGTATGTGGTACCCAATGCGACTTGTAATATAGTAAGACACAAAAACACAGTTAGTTTTTCTCTCAGTTTACTCAGATAAAATATAGACGAAGTATAACTTGCACTCTCGTTATTATAGGGAGAGAGTTTCGGGGTTAAATTAAATATTTTGTTATAAAAATATAGCAGTTTATTTAAAACATAACTTAAAGTTTTTCAATTTGTCGAATGGATCTATAAACATAAATTATGCTCCATCTACATATACGTACCTAATATGTACTTCATAGCTTAGCGAGGGGATCATTGCATGGTTGAGATGACCTTATATTTTATAAGTTATTAATAAACTACGAAGTAGAACAGAAGAATAAAAAATTAGAATTTCATGCCATTCACTTTCAGAAACTAAGATACTTTCAAAACTATTAGAAGTTATAATATTTATTTGTATGTTAAAACAACATACTTAAAACATTTTATCACATTTAATTTTTTTAATCAAGATCTGAGTACGTTAAAAGTTTTTTACCAGCATGGTTTCATTGCTCCGTCTCATATGTAAAAGATCTTTATGCCTTATACTTTCCATGTTAATTAAATATCTTAACTTGAACTGCACAAAGAGCAAGTAAGATATACATGGCGCCGAACATACGCCTCATAAAGCTCCATCTAACTATAACATTCCCTTTTATATCAGCGCAATGTAATTAATCTGGAGGACTTGAATCTTTTGTTCTTATTTTGGAGTGAATCTCGCTCTATTGAATTTTAACAAGAAGTTTATTATGGATAAAAACTATATCAATTAATATTATTTGTCCGAAAATCGCTATTGTCCTCAATATGGTATGAAATATGAAACTTTTCATATATCATTTCATAAAATTTACCAATTACCTAACACTCTTAACCTAAAACGAATAAAATCGAAATATTCTGTATTTAACATTTTTATTTAATAGTTAATTATCATACAAGTAACTATTCATGTTAAAATAAATTATTCTTTTATTACCATATGCTACACACTCTACGAGCCTCTACGAGGAATTATTTATTATATTAAGATGTTATTCTCTCAATGCAATCCGGTCGTAAATAATAACGTCTTATTGTGGCGCCCAGCTTATTCTCCTCGTCTATTGCCTTTGTTTCCATTCTTATTACGTATAATTATAGATCCTTTTATTAATTAACTTTTTGGGTTGGTTTTTTGGCAAGAAATTTATAAGTTATGGCCTTGAATTTAGTTTGGAAGTTTCTTTTTAATTTATAATGAAAAAGCTCCGTATACATTCTATAATTTATGAAAAATTAAGACGTTTAGTTTTAGTTGTTTGTAGTATACCTACGCTTAGTATTATTATTTACGCTTAGTATTATTATGTACGCTTAGTATTATGTAAAATAACATGTGTGTTAAAATAATATCTTACTTTTTAAATTTTTATTGGTAAAACATTTAGAAAATATAGATTTATTTAAGATACATTAAAGTCATGTCACTAACATTTTTTTATGTAATTGAACTAATTGTTATTGCCATATAATAAAAATCTGAGTGGAATCAGTATATTAAATAGTTTTGTATAATTTTATTGGTATAGTCAATACATGAACGAATAAACTATCGTTCATGAGTCAATATTATTATCGATACAGAAGCCGTATATAGTTTTTAGAATTTTTGTTGTCTATCTACTTCAAAACAAGTATACCACAGTCCACAGGTCAGATGTTGATGAAAGGTATGATAATAGCTGGTTATCCGGCCAAACTTATAGATAGGATACTTTTTGCTTCGGGAAAATATCTAATTTCTTAGAATTCTGTACTAACCATTAAAAATCATATATTCACTTATAATATATTCACTTAAATTATGCTTAATATTTAATGCTTTGTAACTTTCCAAAACTCTGAACTTTGAATGGAATTTATTCATGTGTTGTAGCAGGTGCAATGAAATTAAATAATTGTAATTTATGCTTCGTATACTAATCAGCGTGCTTTATTTTACTTAATAATCTGAAACTGTCTAACTACAAATATCAATTATTACATGATTTGGCTAAATTATAAATTGAAAATGGATGGGTTTATGTTATGTACTTTTACTATCATGGTTATCAGTTAAAATTACTGACACTTATTCTGATATCATAGTAATACGAACATTATAAATGTCCTAGGAAAGTTATGTCCTTGTTTTCTTCTTCTTATCAAGTACTAGTGACTCTCCTTGAAAAATCAACGATTTCCCATTCAAACTTCAGTTAGTGTGTATTCATTCGTGTTAGTGTATATTCAAACAAAATTTCATCTAAATCGATTCAGTACAGTTCTAGTTTGACCGTTACAAACAAACTCACAAACTACCTACCTATTTATAATATAAGCATAAGTAGTTATTCTACGCAACTCTGTCTTCTTTCTCTAACTATATTAGAACTAAACTTGAACTATAGTACTTTTTAAACTTTAACCGTGGTTTAATAAATAACACTGACCAATTCATCTTCAAAATACTAAAACTAAGACATTTGCACGTGAGACCTTTCAACATAACATCATTTCGATGAAGTCCCTAGTGTTTAACCGAAGCTTTAATATATATAGACAACATTTCACTATGAAAGAGTCATTAAAACTACTCTCTGGATAAATATACGTGTATTTCACTACATATTATAAAACTAAAGTATTCCGCCATGTCTGTCTGTCTGTTCGCAATTATTAAGCGATGATTGGAAAGCTATTTATACATAATCGTATTTATACATGTATAATTCCATAAGTTACCTACCTATTTATACACAATCGTAATAATCCTCATCATTTAAAATTAGTTAGAAGCTTTAAGAATATTATTTTACTCTTATGCACCATATTATAATTTAAACGAATTTCTTAGGAGTAATTGCAAAAAAATACGGACGCGAAAATAAAATTGAAGTGCCTCACTTCGCTTGATGCAGACCCTCCCCCCGCACTCGCTAGTGTAGAGGATAAAACAGACTGAAGTCGGTTAAATACGTGCTAAATAAAGCGCACAATTATTTAAAACAACGCTAGAATCTAATTCAATAGCTACAGTAAATGCAAATGAAAGTGCAGAATAGCAGAATGTAACGTCGAAATAGAATTGTTACACACGGACGCGGAATATGGCTATTTACTTTCGAATGGCGCATTGTAAATTTATTCTCCAATCAATCTGTTGACTGCATCGGCCATTACACGGACTTGGGCAGATGCGCTGCGGCCGGGTCGAGGCTTGAGAGGATGATACGCGATTTATTACGCCTCGTTATTTCATTTTATACCGGCTTTTGATATTTTCTGATAATTGATGCTTTTGTATTTTTAATTTTACTTATGATTAAACTGGACTTAAGAGATTATAATAATAGCTTTATTGTAGGTAGGGGAGACCGGGGCCACAATTAACAAAAAATGTACTTTTAGTTGTAACTTAAAAATTATTCAACATTTAGACTTGATTTTTAGAATACATGATGCTTTAATTATTCAGGTTTTACGTAATTATCTCAAAACAAACATAATAGAAACGATGCCGTAAATAGAACGCTTTTTCTTAAAAATGGCAGTTGTTAATTGTTACCTCACGTTTGGGGTTAGAATTAACAGGTGTGGGGCAGGTATTAACTGAAGGGGTAAAAATTAACATATGTTATGCTGACATTATGCAGACTGATGTAAAGAAAAATAAATATATGTAAGTCATATTTTTTTATTAATGAAAGTGAAATTAATACAGCCTTGCATAGAACACGTTTTCTTATAAACTGATGATAACAAAATCATAAATTATTTTTTAACAAAAATGAAAACCGACTTCAAAACGTTACAAATTGAAACTAAAAAGAAAAAAAATAATTTTAATCAAGTACTTAAGAAGTTATTGTTGGAGTCGGTGCCAGTCAAGAAGGACAGTTTTATCCTGCCTTTGCAATGAACTTTCGAACGGATATTTTGATTATATTTACGAAATGATACATTAATTAAATTGTATTAAGATTATTTTGATTTGGCTGCAGCAGTAGTTTAGTTAACCTTCCAATATTATGTTTAAATATAATATTGGAAGGTTAACTAAACTACTGCTCCAATAAGTCAGCGAAGTTTGGAAATGAACGACAATAGTCAATCGAGATTTGTCCACGTCTATTTTCCACGTAACTCGTAGACGTTAATAAGATTTGCCTTCTATTATCAATCCACCTAATATCCTGAAGGAATACGACTATCAGTTCATATATTAAAATAATTTTCGTTCAACTCCTAACCGTTGAGAAGATATACCTTACATCATCACAAATTCTTGAACAACTTTAGAAAATATATGAAAACGGTAATCAATGCCGATAAAATTTAAGGGTTGCCCTCGATTTCTCTTACTTTGCTACCCGGTTTTTTCTTTTTCACAAAACTATAAATCATAACAGAGGTCAAATTCTTTAGCTACATCCCTGTAATTTCTTTTCTTCTCAATGTTCTCTAGCGCAGCTAGCTCGTAGAGCTCTAATGATGTGGTACCACGTGTAGTTTTCCGTTTATAAGTTCTCATGCTGTCATAAAAAAAAGTATTAAATAATAATTCACAAACATTCAGCTACCCTGTTTATACTAGCCCTATATCTGGGGTAGGTATTAACGTGTTAAAACAAGCCCCCCCAATGTGTTAATTATAGCCCCAAAGGTACATTTTTATTATTAAATAACGTAATAAAATATTGGTAAATAGTTATGTCACAAATGAAACGTAGATTTGTTCAGTATGAAATTTGCTACTAGGAAAACAAAAAACGTAATTATAACACTTTATCATTCTTGTACAAATCAAAAAATCGTAAACTATAAAATGATCGTTACCTGCATCAAAATATCGACCTGCATACAACATACGCAAATGATGCGCGGAGCGCAACTGACTAATACCATGCCATACGGCTCGATCTAATTGACAAACTAAGACACGCACTGGAGGTGTAGTATGTATAGTTTTAGAGAAATTTGCTTGTTAATACTTACCTCTGTTAATTGTGGCCCCGGTCTCCCCTACACCCAAAAAAATATAAATGTAAAAAGTGTTATAATATGAACTAAGCTTATTACGAAAACAATAGTAATAGATTATTTTATGCAAGTTCATCATAGAACTTCACATTTGCTTACACTTTTACTTACCTATCCTAATCCTAACTATCCTAACTTCCTAACTAATATTATAAATGCGAAAGTAACTCTGTCTGTCTGTCTGTCTGTCTGTTACGCTTTCACGCCTAAACCGCTGAACCGAATTCGATGAAATTTGGTACACAGATAGAGAAGACCTTCAGAAAGGACATAGGCTACTTTTTATCCCTGTAATCCCACGGGAACGGCAACTACGTGGGTGACGGGGTTCGAACTTGAACTCCTCCGAAACGGCTTGACCGATTCTCATGAAATTTTGTGAGCATATTGAGTAGGTCTGAGAATCGGCCAACATCTATTTTTCATCCCCCTAAATGTTAAGAGTAGTCCACCCCTAAATTTTTATTTGTATTTTTTAGACATTTGTTTTCCTACAGATCAACCCAATGAGGTTGATTAGCAATTAAAAAAATGAACGCAGGCGAAGCCGCGGGTACAGCTAGTATGCTATAAAAAGTAAAAAAAAAACGTTATAATATTTTTTTAAATTGAAAATGTAGCTCTAAACGATGTTATATAGATAATATTTAATGCAAATATAAGGGTCTTTTATCTACAAATAAAAGTTAAGCCTTTCAAAGACCATTAATAATGAACTGATAAATTCAGGATCCTAATTCATTTAATTATTAGACAAGGAGTGCTAATTATTTATTTATATCAGGTCCATGCAACCGTATTCAGATCAAAGGTCAAGTTTTACACGATTTTAATTAAACTTTGTATAATATGCTTATGTTTACTGTAGACAAACATGTCAGTGGTCAATCTTCTTTGTTATTACAATTTCGTGTCACAGTGTTTGTTATCGAACTCCTCCGAAACGGCTTGACCAATTTCTATGACTTTTTGTGTATGCTGGGTAGGTCTGAGAATAGGTCGTAGGCTTTTTTTATTTATCCCTAGGTGATAAGGGAGGCATTGCAATTTAAGTACTTCCTACCGTTTTTTTTTCAAAATTGCAGTGAGCAGTGAAAGTGGTATACGAGTAATTTATTAATATGTAAAAGAAATAGATTTCCGTCTTTAGAATTTTAATGATGAAGAAAGAGTTTTCACATTTTAATATAATTAATAATTTATTAATAAAGGAAACATTTTGGTATTCTTAATAAGATATGCAATTTTAAGCATTCCTTAAAATTTTCTTTAAATAGAAAATAGGAGGAAAATATTTAAATATTTTAAGAGCTTTAAAGGTAACTGAATAAATTTCTTTACAAAATTTGTTTTTAAAATTGAGAATCGATCGACGTTTTCTTTTAATACATTACAAGAAAAGGTATATTACAAGAAAATATTGAAAAAACATGCGTTCTCAATAAAATAATAAAGTAATCAGGTAGGGGAAAATTACTTAATAGTATATTAAGTACTTATATTGCTTTACTAAAGTATTTATGGTATGTTCTTATAAAAGAATTACTATTATTTTTGTATCGACATATACTCCCTATAGTCATAATTTATCAGAATTGTTTTGCCTCGAGTTATGATTTATATTTAGTTCGTCCACAGTGCGCAAACCAATTTTGTCGGAGACCGGAAACATTCCATCTAATACTTTCACTGGGATGCCGACTATCTCGAAGACGATATTTTACGATACAAAATTGCACTATCAAATAAAGACTCGATCAGTTATCAATTTCCTTATATTGAATGAAAATATTGAAAGTATAAAGTGATTATTCAATTTAAATAAGTCAGTTAGGGGATTAGGAACCGCGTCTTTATTAAAATTCAGGTCGTAATTCCAAGTTTGACGCAGCAAAAGGAGATATTTTACTAAAGGGACCGACTGCAAATTCCAATGGTTTAAGCTTCGTACCCAAAAGTGAGATTTTTACGACGAAACTTTTCTAATAGCACCAAGAAAAGAAATTAATCCAATTTTTTTAAAGAAATATTTAGTTTATGTAAACATTCAGTTGGTATATAGCGTGTATATTAGTTGTATGATAACTAATAGTTTATTATTACAGTTTTCATAGTATTCTAGCTATCTTCTTACCCTCACACCGCTTTAGAGATTTTTAAATAATTACATGTACTTTAGGAGATAAACACATGCTGTCTTGGACTTTTTTGAAGACCTTTTTAAGATATACAATTTTCAGGCTGCGATTCCTGTACCCATATTTTTTCCGGGTGTCTACACCATGCGTTAAGATTAAATAAAAAAATAAAATGAAGCTGTGTAAAGTATTTTTTGTTAAAGACTTCGTGTGGTGAAATAAAGAACTTTAATGAATGGTAAGACTTCATCTATTCACACATCAACCCTTTGTCACTGTGGATTATGCCTCCTACCTCCTCATTATAAAAGTGCCTTTGTTTAAAAACGGGACATTAATGTTTCATTATACGTTCAGCTGAATTGAAATTCTTCTATTTTTCTCTTCTTTTTTATACTGAAATTACGGCACTGAAATATAACAATGCCTATGTAACATTTATAACTACATACATAATATACATATTATAAATAATAATAAAAGTTCTTAAGTGTGAGATAGACATAAAGAATATATTACTAAAAATAAATTTGTCATATTTTTTAGCTTAATGATGGTTTTTCTTTAAGCTCAGTAGCTTTTAAGATCAAGCACTAAGTTCAATTTTGTATAGTTTTCTTAATATAGTTATACAATAATTATATCGTAGATTAGTAGAATAATACATTTGTATACCCTCTTAACTATTTTAATACATTTTTTCAATTTTCCTCACTCAATGATAATATTTTTTGTTTTATGTATATTTCATAATACTAAACTAAATTTCTATTAAAAATATTCAAATTTTTTTAAAGGAATAAAATAGGGTATATTTTAAATTATATAATATTATATATTTTAAATATTATTTTTTTAGATTAATGCGAATATTTGAAATTTTAAATAAAAATACGTCGGAAAAATCGAAATAAATATGAGAAAAAAATACCTAAAATGTATTTTTTATTCAAATAAAATATTTTACCAAATATAGACAATTTTAATTTAAAAATATGTCTCAGCTTGTGTTGGGAATCCTAAAGTAGTATAACTTCGGTTCGGCTCAAATAGGTGAACCGAGTTAATAATGTAAATTTTACATAGAGATTTACATTATAAAAAAACATACAAAAAATATCTTCGTTCTTATAATTGATGTCTGTAATATATGGATAGACAGACAAACAGAAAAAATCACATAAGATCACCTATTAAAGCGTTGTCATGATTAATTTTCTGCATAATACCTAATTGGGACCCTAAGCATTTGCCTTCATTACATAAAAGGGCTAATTTATCAAGACAGTTCGTAAAATCACATTTTTTTACTTAAAGTTGCGTTTAGATGCGCGTAGAAGACGGAATTTAATTAATTTCAACGTTTCGGCTCGGCTATTCGTCCTCCCGAGTGGAAACCATAAAACCTAATGGACTTTCGCTGTCTAGCGGTAATTTTGTATGCTCTTAGCGGAGCCCTGCAATCTTACTGGAATTCCCAAATATATATTCAGCAGGCGATTCAGTCTAATTTAAAACTTAACTCAGAATTTAAATAATAGTTGTGTGATGATAGGTATTTTTAATTAAAAAATGATTTTTAAATATTTACAATTGAATACTATAAAAAATATCCATATAATATGTAAAAACCCTAATAATTTTAACAATTTGCACAGTCATTTACAATCTTGTCAAAAAGCTATTTTGCACTACACGCTGTGAGAGTGTGCAATATGTCTTCATTAAAACGTTCAATAGTATTCCTTTGGATTCGGAATGGTCTCTGTATTGTTTTCTTAGAGTACCTACCTTCAGTGGAATCGCTTAATAAATCGCTAATTGTACTTTAACGTAATTTGTATTTATTCCAAAAGAATTAGCAGTAAATTCCTGAAACTGTACCTTTTCGTTCATGCATTGATAAATAATTTAAAAGAATATTTACGAATGAAAAGATATATTATTTAAATATAAGTAACTGCAAAAAATTCAAACGACTACAAAATGCGGACGATGGTAAAATAAATCAGAAACATAATTGAGGATAAAGAACAGAATCTAAATCGATGAAGCGTTGATAAAGATAGAATAGCGAAACCGTTGTGTTTCAGCTGATTACGTAATTTCAATTCAAAGTATACGTTCAACTAGATCCTCTGTAGGGCTACCAAAACATAGCCGAGGGAAATTTCTACCCAATAGTAAGTAGCATGCTCGAGGGACAAAAGGCAACTTTTGAAATTCAGATAGGGTTATTGTGCGGGTTGAATGCGACAATAGGCCCACTGAAAACCAAATGCTCTAAATTGTTCAGCGGAACCCACAACATTCTTGTTCTACCAGAATCGGGCACCTTGTTTTTTGTTAAGGACTTAAATGGTATATAAGGTTTTAAAAAACTACTATTTAAGCGAATGTTTGCAATTTTAAATAAAACTATTATTTATTTAATTAAGCTCTTATTTTTATTATAATCATATCATATATTTTTAACTGTATTTATTAGCAATGTCATTAATTTATAAAAAAAGGAAATTTAAAAGTTAAAGAAAGAAAAAGAAAAATGTTCAAAATCATAACACAAAGTATTAAATATAAGTTGTTTATTCGAAAAGACTGAAGGAAGTACTTTTTATCACATTAAACTTCAAGTAGTTTAATAACAAGCATATTTGGCTACTTAAAGTCTTATGAGCAGCATTTAGCTTATAAGTAAAATTCATAATTTATGCCCTCGTAAAATTCAGCAAGGCTTGTACCACTAGTGTCTAGATCACAAACTCTTGATTTATTTATGTTTCTCAGCGATATTAAATAAATAATGCAGCAAACGAAAGAAGGCCCGTAATTAATGTTCGCAAGCGAAGTGGGTGTGAGCCGTGCAAATTAGTCTACACGCTAATAGTACTTCACAAATATATACTGTTATAAATGAATGCGTAATTTTAAATATAGCTTTTACTGCTTTGCGATTACATTTGCAGATTACTAATATATAAAAGAATGTCTACTTTGAAGAAATTACTTATACATTTGTATAAATATGTATGAAATTTAGTGAGTTTCTTTCTTCTCAATGCAGTAACGGCTCAACGGATTTGAGGCGAATCTCGTATGGAGGCAGATTTTATTCTCTATTAGTATATAGGCTTCTTTATGTAGACGTACTTAACACTTTGGTGGTATGTAAAAACTAGTAGAATGAATATATTTTTAAATTATTTATTATTTAAAGTGCAAAGGACGGCGAGATATCATCTATAAAGACTAAGTCAATTACAAAATTACTACTGACAACGTTAAATCAAAATTACAAAATTATTTTTTCTGTACTTAAATAAGATTATATATTATTATCTGTCATTACAAATTTTAGTCTAAACTAGCTGACCCGTGCCCACTTCGTTGGGCATAATGTTAATAATCCTTTTTTAGTACAGAGTGTTTAAGTTAGACATATTATGCTGTCGTTGACTTTTTTGTAGGCATTTTCAAGCTCCACATCTTTTCTCTAGAACTCAAAAATATATCTTTCATAGTTAAGGCAGCGTTCGTAAGAAACGCTTTCATTCGACCGTTTCTTCTCCGATTCACTTTGCAAAACGGACTACCACGTAAAAGCCTTTTTATTTTTCGGTTTTTTATATAACCTATGACACTCAGCAATAATGTGGCTTTCTATTGGTGAACGAATTTTTAAAATCGGTTCAATAGATCCCGAGATTACCCCTTACAATTTAACAAATAAACAAACTTTACTTCTTTTTAATATTAGTATAGATATATGGAAAAAAATGTATGGGTGTTCAAGGAAAAAACATGGCGTGACATGTTTTCATTTAAATAGAGTCCTTCGTAAGCTTTAATTTTATTGTTAAAACGCTGCCAGAAGCTTGTATATCAAATTTAGAAGTTTTTCGTTGAACAAAACAAGCAAATTCATAATCACGAGACCAAGCAATAAGGAAATAAGCGTTGCATGTTACGTTTAAAAAAATGTGATAAACTGAAACCATCATGTAAATATAAGTTTCTTGCGATTTAACATTTTATTAATTGGTTTTACCATTGGGTTATTTCTGACCTGTTACTCTTTGAGAAACTTGACAAAATTGAGATAATGAAAATACCTTTTTCTTAACGGTGACGATCACTTGTACGGACGAAAATTCTTAATTTCATTTAAGAATGTAGTAAATATTTAGTAATATGTAAATATGCTTTTAATATGTAGTATGCTTTTAAACGTTTGTTAAACAAAATGACATTTGAATCAAATTAAGTATATCCGTGTAAATTCTTAATACCTTACCTATTTATGTATGTTACTCAGGCACAAGTGCACTCTCTATACCTTTCACACTCAAACTTCGGTAGAGCAATAATGACATAACATGAAAATCAGAGGCAGAACCTACAAATTAATGTGCACTCTATGGCATAAGGATGAAACTTCACAACTCCAAAATATTTCAGAATTTTTGAAATAATATATAGTTTACTTAGTCCAACCCATGACTTAAACCCAGGAGCTCAAGATCTAAGGCTGTAAATACGAGACCAACAAAGGAACAAATTATATTATATCACTATCAAAGCGTGTTTAGAGCTTTGACTCAATATTGCCTAACGTTCTTTCTCCATGGAAGTCCCATGACAAAGTGCGTGAAGCGTTTTTATTAACGATTCTCAAAGTGCTACTCGCCATAAGTTGATATATTTTTATTTTATTTTTATACGTGTGTTACCAATACGCTTGGATTTACTACAAGTTAGCGTGTCCAATAGTAGCTGCTACAAAGTCGCCGTACGCAAGATGACGGTGTGTGACGTTAAATTTTATTTTAGCTTTACGACTCTTTTACACTCGCAAAGCCTGTCTGCATTATGACTTTAAAATATTTTATATGAAGCTATTAGCTAACTACGTAGTTATTATTACTTTATTTTAAGACTGGTTATATTTTGTAAATAATAAGTTTTTCGCATTTTGTTCATTTATCATATTATCATCTAGATAGGTATTATTAAATAAATCTACAGGTTACGTTTAAAGGATGTCATAAGTAAGCTCAGAGTAGGTATAAGTGTTTGAATTGCTATTATATAACATTTATATTAAAATTGTGAAATAAGGAACATGTAAATTTTCATAAAAAATATAAGTTTCTGCCTTTTTATGCAGTAAGATGGGATTTAACTATCCACGCCGCCACCGACGTAATTTAAAAATATTATTTGCACATTACATGCAGCAAATATCCCTGCAATTTTTTCTTACTAATTTTACATTTAGGTGGTATTCTTATACACATATTTATTATTTATATATTAATAATTTAATTTATATATTAATAATTTAATTTCGTTTGTAGCTAGTGGACACCATAGCCACACAAAACAAATTCTTAGCATATAGTCGAATGACCTTTTGTTTCATTAAACTGAATATTAAAGTAACTGCACTATACGCTTTGCAATTATTTTACCGCTTGGACAATATTAAATACAACGAAGGTGAGGTTAAAGGTTATCAGTGACATTTTGCTAGAAGGTAAAGGCCGGTGATTAAGTCCAATATAAATTTCAAGCCGTAATACGTTGCATTAATTTGATCGTTACATCAAGGCTAAACTTAATTAGGCCTTGAATGCTCCTTGAAAATAACAGGGTGTTTTTTTATGTGAGCGAGTAAACTGGTTATAAAATATTTTAAGTTTAATATGGTAACGAGTAACGTAAAAGTAGTAACGTAAAAATGTAATGTTAATTTTGCATAACGTTACTGTGCAAAAATAGCTTTCGTTTTTATAAAATACTAGCCACTCACCCTCGTTTCGCTCGGGTTCGTCCCTAGGTTAGGCGGCAGCGTGTAGGTTCCGCTGGTTAAAAGAAATAAAATTTGCAAAATATAACCTCCTCCTTTTTTGAAATTTTTTTTTTTTTTTATTTATTTATTTATATAAGTACATAGAAAAGCTTGGTAACAATACACAGCACTTTAAAACTAACAAGTGTTTAGAATCAAGCTAACAATGTTTAAGTAACACTGCCCTCCGTACTAGTTTAACTGTTTGACGGTAGGACGGTATTTCTCGCACGAATGTTCACTCGCTTATTACAGTATAGGTAAATTTTTAGATTAAACTTATAATTTAACAACACACAAATATTAATATTTTTTTATTTTGTGTATGTGTACTGGGTATGCATGTATGTATGTATGTGTGTATGTATGTATGTATATATGTATGTATGTATGTATGTATGTATGTATGTATGTATGTATGTAAGTGTGTGTGTGTGTGTGTATGTATGTATGTATGTATGTATGTATGTATGTATGTATGTAAGTGTGTGTGTGTGTGTGTGTGTCTATGTATACTATAATGAATATATATAATAACAGTAACCATAAGAATTTAGTATTAATAATGTGGAGCTTTATTAATATTTGATATCTAATTTTGAAGGCTTTAATATATTAAAATCTTAGTTAAAATAGTAACTTCCTTTTTAAGATACGTTTCATTTTAGACTGGTTTAATCAATTTTTCTGTTTCGTTATATGTTAGACTTTTAAGATATTTATAAACCGTTTTTTTAAATTTATATCTATTCAGTGATTTTAAAGAGACTGATTTAGATATTTTGTTATATATAAAGGGGGCCAAAAATGGATAAAAATAATGAGCAAAAGCTGTTTTTGTGGAGGGTAAGTCATATACTATATCTTGCCTTCGTTTTTTAATATTTTTATCACAGGGTTGTAGATGTTGATCTTTTAATATTTCCAATATGTATGTTTGTCTGACATTAAGTACTGGTAATTCAGTGTATAGTAAGTCTGTTGGATATTTAAAATCTTTAGAATGTATTACTTTTAATATCGCACGCTGTGTTCTTTCTACTCTTAGCAAAGACGTCTTATTTACTCCACCCCATACGGTGATACCGTATGACAGTATAGAGTGACATAGGGCTAAATAGATGGAATTCAATAGTTTAGTATCACATATAAATTTTAGAGTTTTAAATACAAAAATTAGTCTCCTGAGGCGGCCAATTAATACTTCTATATGACTCTTCCAGGAAAGATGTTGATCAACAATGACACCTAAGTACCTAATATTGTTAGTTTGAGATAATTTTTGGCAGTTGCATGTTGGAGTATTATTAGGTTCACAATAATGCGCCTTTAGTTCAAGTGTCTTGAGATTGAGATATTTATTCGAACGAATGCTGAAATTTAGATATTTTGTTTTATATAGGTTTAATGATAATAAGTTTTGGTCTAGCCATGTTGCAACTCTCCTAAAATCATCATTGGCATTTTTATATACTTCTTCATTAGACTTGCCATGAGAAATTAAAACTGTATCATCTGCAAAGGTTATGATTTTGCTGTTGTTAAGTGTAAGTAAACAAAGCTCATTTATGTACACCAAAAAGAGTGTAGGGCCCAAAGTACTTCCCTGGGGGACTCCATATTTAATATCAGTTTCTTCACTTACCAAATTGTCTACTTTTAGTATTTGTTTTCTGTCCGTCATATAGCTACTCAAGAGTTGATGTGGTAGTCCACGAACTCCCACATTTTCAAGTTTTTTTAACAACAGAGGAATAGACACTGTATCAAAAGCCTTTTTCAGGTCCAAAAACAATCCTAAACACTTAACGCGACTGTCTAAGTTATTAACAATAGCCGATATACATTTTTTTAGAGCATCAGATGTTGATTTATTATTCTGAAATCCGTATTGATTATTAGCTAAAATTTTATATTTCTTAAGATAGTTTTGTAGTCTAATGTTTATAATTTTTTCTATTATTTTAGATAGTATCGGCAACAAAGAAATAGGTCTATAATTATTAATATCCTCTTTAGCACCGGTTTTAAATATTGGTACAATAATTGTTTTTTTAAGCGCTTGAGGGAATATACCTTGTTCAAAACATATATTAGAAATCATAGCAATCGGACCAGATAAAACATTAACAGATAATTTAAGCAACTTAGAAGTAATACCATCCCATCCACATGAATTGGTGTTTTTAAGTGATTTTATAATTCTTGCCACCTCATATTCATCAGTTGGGGTCAAATAAAACGAACCCCTATTATTACTTCTGCTTGGTAACATGTGTAGAAGTTTGTCTTCCGTCGTTTGGGTTCTTTGTATTATATTTTTTGCTAGTTCTGCACCAATGCCAGCAAAATATTTATTTGCATAATCAAGAGATTCTTTATGACTAGATTTTAATGTAAGTATTTCCGTTGAAGTGTGTTTATCTTTATTTAAATAACATATTTCTCTAACACACTCCCATTGTACTTTGGGGTTAAAATTATTTTTCTTAAGTTTGTTCTTATAATATAACTGCTTAACATTATTTAGAATTTTCCTACATGTATTGCGATATCTAATGTAACTTATTTTTAGTATAACATTATTTGGATCTTTACGTAATTTACTATGGAGTCTATCCCTATGTTTTATGCACCTAATTAAACCAGGGGTGATCCATGGTTTAATATTATTTTTCCTACCCGA
Source organism: Boloria selene (assembly GCA_905231865.2). Classification (NCBI taxonomy): domain Eukaryota; kingdom Metazoa; phylum Arthropoda; class Insecta; order Lepidoptera; family Nymphalidae; genus Boloria; species Boloria selene. The sequence goes on from HG993134.1 coordinate 10,241,211, forward strand.
CATCTTTATAAAAGTAGTATTAGAGTCTAGTGCATTCATAACTGTAGCAAGAAATGTGTTTGTAGCTTCGTTGGCATTTAAATCTTTAAGTAATATATTCCATTCGATCTCTTTTAATAGTTTAATGACTGTATGATAATCTATATTTTTAATGTGTGTTATTGCTGTTTTTCTGATTATTTTATTTTGTGATAATGAGACTATTACGCATGCATGATCAGTTAATGCTGTTCGGCAGACTAAAGTCTTAATCGGTAATTTAGTTTTAACAAAACAGTGATCTAAGCAACTTTTGTCTGTGGTGAGGATGTTATGTGTAGGCGTTAGTCCATATATAGCTGTAAGTTCAAGATAACTATCACATCTTGCTGCATTACATCCTTCTTTAATATCAATATTTAAATCTCCCATCAATATTAAATTGTTTTGGGTAAAATCCTTAAGGATAATTTCCAAAGAATGTGTAAAATTTTCTAAATTTGTGAATTCAGGAGGTCTATATATACCTATGATGTTAATGTCTTTAAGACAAGCTACCAGACACGTAAGTTCTTTCGTATTTTGTGGTTCTATCACCTTAACTTCAAGAGATTTCTTTATATACATAACAACACCATCGTTTTTATTTAGATTTCGCTTTGTATAAAATTGGTTGTAATTTAATAATGTAGGTAGTAAATTTACTTTATTTAGCCAGCATTCTGTCAAAATTATTATATCTTGTTCAATTTGTAGTTGTTGGAGAAGAACCGTAAGCCCATCAAAATTCTTATTAATACTACGTATGTTTTGTGTTAAAATGTTTAAATTACTGTTAGAGTGCAATATCCCCTTGCATTTGTCAACATCATCAATTAAGACTGCTGTGCTGATATTGGTATTATTATCAATATCAGCTTGCAGTTTCTGAATGTTAACCATTTTTAAAAATGGATTTTATGCAGTACTGATATTTTGATGATGTAGACAGATTAAGGGACATTAGCAGTAATATAATAAATATATATAATATTTGTATAAGAGTAATTGTGTGTATGTGTTGTGTGTGTATAATATAAATTTGAAATTTATGATAAAAAACTACTGTAACATTTTGTAACAAACAATGTAAGTAAGATTTAAAATATAAAAGGACAATAACGTAAGATATAAGAACAGAAACAAAAACTATTATTAAATTAAAAGTATACCATATAAGTTGAAGTGCTAGTCATATAGTGGCTTCCCCTTTAAGAGATTCAATTTGCTCAATAGACTTGATAAGAATAGCCGCATCACCTTCATTTTTCCTTACAAAGATTCTTCCTCTTGATATCCAGATGTATTTAAATCCATATAATTTCTGCAGTTGGCGGGCATGGTAGTACAATTTTCTTGTATTAGGTGTGAGAAATTCATTAATATAAATGCGTTCCTTACAGTTTTGCTCACCAAAGATGCTTGTATTTAATTTTTCATCATTTTTCTTATTGTACATCTTCGTTAATTTTAATACTTCATTTCTTATCTGACCATTATGATATTCTACTAATATAGGTTTTTTAACCCCTTGTTTCACTCTATAACATTGTCTAATACTCTCCGTCGTAGGATTAAAACTAATAGTTTCATGAAATTTTGTAATCATTTGTAAAATATTTTCATTTTCAGTTACTGGTGTAGTTATTTCAATATAGGAGGAGCGCTGGTTACGTTGGATTTCTTCTATTTCATCTTCTAGAGTAATAATTTTTTTAATTGCTTTGTTATGGTCCTCTTGAAGAACAGCCATTGACTCTTTTAATTGATTGTATAGCTTATTCGTTTGCATCAATTTTTCTTCTATTATTTCATTAGAACTTATTATTTTCTCATTTTGAATTTTTAAGATATTATTCTGCAACTTAAGTTCCTCAATACTTTTAAATATTTTATCAAATTTTTCTCCTTGTCCTGTTTGTATAGTTCTTATCAAAATCTGTATTTCCTCTCGTAATTCCTCAAATTCACTCCGTTCTTTACGCTTCCGTACTGAAGCATAACTCAACGAAGATCCCGCGTCGGTTTTACTGGTGTTCGCCAAGTCGGGTTGTGATGAGTATTTACCGTCTTTGTTTGATGGAGATCGTAGCATCTTACTATTTTGCCTATACTGTACACTAATGACGCGTAGACGCAATGAATAGCAAGCGTTCTTATCTTAGATTAAACAAGTTACAATGTAAAATGGATTTTATGACAATACTTTAAAGTTTATATTTGCTTGTTGAACTTTTACCGAACACAATTAAGCAGGTAGTATTGAGTGTACGTCTACACGGCAAGAAGCCGAGCGAGGAATGAATTGGTTAAAAAGTAGCCAAAGTTACGCCTTATAACATTAGCTATCTGCAAGTAAAAGTCCCGTCAAAATCGGTCCAGCCATTTTAATGATTAGCCTGAAAAAACAGACAGACAGACAAAAATTTAAAAAATCGTATATACTTCCATATCTAGTTAAAAGCTGTTAATTTGAAATTAAAAACAAACACAACAATTTTATTTATATGTATAGATGTATAAATTATTGTTTCAAATACTGTATACATTAACTGTTTAAATGAATGTGATGTATTTTAAGAATGCATAATGGACCAAATTGAAAAAGTGCAATGTAAAGCTTTTAAGTTAAACCAGCTCATAGAATTGCACTAAGCTATTGCACAAAGCAAAGTTAAGATCACGCTTGATTTAAAATAGCTTAAAAAGAACAGTAGGTACTGGCGGAAATTAATTACTTCGATCTCGACAAGTTTCTTTTTGAAGTAATCTCTTTAGATGTATCTCTTAAAGCTATTGTATACGTAAATCCTTACTGTGAAGATGCATTAAATTAATTAGTTTTTATGTTTTATTTAACACGCAACCACTAATTTTTTAAATAACACTTATTTACGTAGCTAAAATCACGACAAAAAATATTTTCCTTGATTAACTATCTTTTATGTATATGTCGGAGGTGGAAATGAATTATATTTTAATTCGATATGTAACCTTTTCCTGTTAGTATGAAAAACTTATTATTATAAAATCAGTACGTTATGCTTCGTTAAATCAAATTCAAATTAAGAGCGTTGGCTGCGTATCGAGCGGGGAGGCGCTATCATGATATTCGTTAGAGATATTATGTGGCTTAGTATGTTGGTTGATCGTGGAGTATCATCGGAGACTTGTATGTTGAAGTCAGATCGGCTTCGAGAACCCACTGCTCAAATAAACTAAGTGAATTATCGATTCAAGTTTATAACGTTGTGATTTCCTTCATTAAATTGTATTGATAAAAAAAATACTACTTTACAGTTCTTCTCAGATCTGAGGCTTCTCCTTTTCAAACTTATAGTAGACTCATGATGTTCAGTACAGCACAGTGTACACACTGTACACCCAAATTAAATTGCATAAAATGATATTAAATTGAAAAAGAACTTGAAAACTAATCTTATAATATACTTCCTTCCTTTGTAAGATATGTTTAGTAAAAGCTCTAGAAGCATTTTGCAAAGTTAACGCATCGTTGTATTTGTACCCATGTCATTGATAAAAAGACATTGAACACGATGGAAAGTAAAAATAGGTATGTGCTGGTAGCGGAGCAAATAATTTTCTAGCTCGTCTGTTCATAATACGATTCCATTTCGGGATCAAAAGCAATGAGCCCTCGCGATCAAGTGTGATTAGTGCAGCAGTGAGCTGACGACTATTGATTGTACTTATATTCGATCAAAATTAATATATATGGAAGATATAACCATTGAAATCAAATGATTTAAGAAGCTGCCTTATTTATGCATGGACGTTAGAATGTAAAAGAGCTAGAACAGAAGTAAAAAGAAAGTAATCTAAAAATAATATATCCGTGTTAAAACAATTGATTTTAGAATATTATTACATTTTATACGAAGTTGGTAATTATTTGTTTTTCTCAAGTTTCCCCGAGGTGAGAGATTAGAAATTCTAATATAGTGAAGAATTTCAGGAAATAATAATTCTGTTCTGTCCAATAATTCGATTTTCGTGTATTTTTTTATCCCTTATCCTCTGGGAGCCCTTTTTGGGATAAGATTAACCTGTATCCGTCTCCAGGGTACAAATTATTTTCCTATTTCAGCTAATAAAAGATATGTGAATATATATTTTACACACAAAGGCTCCCAACACCACACTCACGACAGGCCGAGATGTAAATCTGTATAATCTATTACGCTTATATGCAAATAGGTGTTTCAGGTTTATTTAAAAGAATCAACTGGGAAAATTAAATATATATTTTACACTGCTTAAAATGCAATAAATTGTCTCAGTTGAAACCAAGTAAACGCAGTAGTTTTTGTTTTGCTGTATTTTTAGATGTCTAATGAAATATAATCGAAAATAAATCGATGATCATTCATTTGTTTTTCTACGACTTTTTATGTTTGAAAGAGACTGGTGTCTAAATAACCAATTTTTATTCCTGAGATGAATCCAGGGCTGTAGCTAGAGTCGAATTTGAGGTAGGGCAGCATTGGTTACAGGTAGGGCGAAAGCAAAAAATCTATCATAATTGATCTGCTCCGTGCTCCGAAGCACGGGCTCCTAAATCAATCACCATGTATACACACCGGCATATTTAGCGGAACATAAAATAAAGGTTTGATATCAGTATCATATAAGGTTGCTGGCTAAACCAGCAATCCATACGTCATTTAATGTAAAAAGAAATATTTTCAAATTAAGAAAAAAACTGAACATAATATCATTTTATGCAATTATTTTAATTTTATTCAAATACACCTTATCTGGAGCGAACTTTGAGTATTTCTTCCTTCTGAGTTTGATTTAAAATTTCATTGAAATACTGTTTTTTGTTAGTTTTTTTTAATCGCGTATCGTTTTGGAGTTGAGGACTCTGAATTATGCCTGACTTAGCCCCAACGGAGATTTCCAGGGCACTCGAAATGCGAAGAAATGGTCTAACCTACAGAGTGATGTCCAGAGATCTTCGTCGACCAGTTTCAACGACCCATCGCAGTATCCAACGGTTCAGGGAGACCGGTACTTATGTGAGAAGAGCAGGACAAGGCAGAAAAAGACGCACTTCGAGTAGGGATGATCGTTTCATTCGGCTTCGTGTACGTAGGAACCCCCGTTTGGCAGCCGTCCAAGCCCGACATGAGTTAGAAGCAGTGCGGGGTGTAACCGTAAGTGAGCGTACGGTACGAAGAAGGTTCGAAGAAACTGGTTTGGGTTCATTTGTTCCAAGGCTCGAGGTAAATCATCGTAGAAACAGGTTAACATCGACTTTGCAACGCGGACCAATGGATTAAGGTATTGTTTAGTGATGAGTACAGAATTCTCTTAAATCAAATTGACGGTAGGCAAAGAATACACAGACGTAAAGGAGCACGATACATTCAGACAAACTTTGGAACTACAGTTGCATACGGTGGTGGATCAATAATGGTTTGGGCGGGCATTTGTTTGGGAGCTCGCACAGACTTGGTAGTGATTGACAGAGGGAGTCTGACTGCAGACCGCTATATCAGAGAAGTTTTAGAAAGAAATGTCGTACCGTTTGCCCTATATATCGGTGACAATTTTGTTTTTATGCAGGAGGATAATGCTTGGCCTCATACCGCTCGGGTAACTCAAGCTTATCTTAATGATATGAATATCACTCTTATGGAGTGGGCGGCGAGATCACCAGATATGAACCCAATAGAGCACGTTTGGGACTTGCTGAAAAGAAAAGTTAAGTCCAGAATTCCAGCTCCTGCCAACGTGGGTGAACTGCGAATCGCCGTAGTTGAGGAATAGCGGAGACTATCCCGGGAGACCATCGATAACATCATTCTCAGTATGCCTAGACGGGTAGAAACTTTAATAAGAGCACGTGGAGGAAATACGCGATATTAATCACCATTTTTCTAATTTATTTACTTGTTATTTTAATATTAATTTTCACTTTTCCCGGTTACATGAAAAGTTCAAAAATGTACCATTTTTTACAAATAGCCTTTACTCGCAAAATCTGTTCTTAATGTGATCTCATTTTAAGTAAAACAAATGAAACTTTAAATAACAAAAGAAGTGTAGTAAGTAGATTTTAAAATAAAACCATATTTTTTTAATATTATGGTCCTTTTTTTGTTTTCCGCTAAGTATGCCGGCCGCCGTACATTACTGACCTCTAGGTCAGGTCAGGGTCTAGGTGTACATTCAATAGCTATTTGTAGACAAATAATTTCTGTAGCAGAACATGAGTTTGAATCTAAGAACTATTAAATCCTCAATGATGAAGAACAAGCGAACAAGACGGTTGAACTTTCAGATTTGGATGCAGAGATCCACGTCTGAGTGAGAGTGAGGTAATAATTAATTGTTAGGTGGGGTGATACGAGAAAATAGATACGACCAAAAATATCATTTAAATCATATTGTTTCTGCAAACTTATTATAATAACTAACATAATAATAAAACCATTTAGAACAGCTGAATTCTACGATTCGCCATGTTATTAAAAATGCGAAGAACTTTGTTCAGATCAACTGATTTTGTTCTTTTTTTTTCAAAGTTATTTTTTTAATTTAGATGAAACATATGTGAAGGTAAACTATTCGTAACGTGATTGGCCGAAAGTGAAAAATATATTCAAACGACACAAAAAATACATTAAAATAAATATATAGGAAATGACACGCATACGCTTGCGCGCGAAACATGTACGCTAGTTTTAGTTTAAAAAAGAGGATTCCCCGTACCATAGATTGCAATGTAGCCCATATTGCATCCTATGGTACGGGGAATCCCCTCTGCATCACAGGTATTATAATTAAATAGACCTATCGCTTCATGTGGTGGCGCTTCAAATGCCATCTATACACAAAGCAAAGAATTATGATAATATGAAATGAATGTTACAAACTATGGCATGTTCGGAAAAGTTTAAATACCTATCGCTACAATTTTTTTATCTCAAACTATAAACAAACAATTCAATTATAATAATTTATCTTAGTTTTTAGTATTTTTAAGGTAGGGCATTGTGATTTTAAGGTAGGGCATTGCCCCACAATGCCCCCCCCCTAGCTACGGCCCTGGATGAATCTAATACCCAATTATTATGATATATGAATAGCTACCAACTTATTCTCGCTCGGGTTGGTCTCTAGTACAAAACAAAAAAACTACGGAGACCATAATTGTCTGGGATTTCCTATGTGCTATTTAAGAATATAATACATCCCTGTGCCAAAATTTATCCATATCCGTTTAGCCCTTCTGGCGTGATTGAGTAACAAACATCGATCATAACATCTAAACTTTAATTATAATTTACATGAATTCACTATAATAATAATAACAGCATTATGATTGCTAAAATAACAGCATACAATATTAAAATATGATTAATTCAGAAAAACAAGCGAAATTAATCTTTGTATAGGTGGCTTGTTTTTTTTTGCTAGAGCTGATCGTAAATATTGGTATTGCATAGAATTTGAATTATTCAATTCACTAAATGAGTTGAATGTTGGTAAACAAAAAAACTAAATCTGGCACAAGTACAGTAGAATACTTAATCGTTTTACTTGTATATATAAAAGATAACTTTATCTCGTTCTGCAAGTTTAAATAAATCCTTAAAATGTAGTAGAATTACTATTTTTATGTTTGGTTCACTTTTATATCTTAATACTGTGTCCATATATTCTAGTTGACGACTGTACTGTAAGCAATATCTATCTATCTAGCTACTTGAGTAGCAGGTTCACACGATGTTGCCAACTTCTCTTTACTAAGTTTGAAATTTAGTGTCAAAGTTGTGGGAAAATCGTAGTGCCATGCATATACTCAGTTATACACGTATATGTATCTAATAATCTGAATGTCTAAAGTTGCTTTTATTTTATTACTAAACTTTAAGATCTCCATTTCAAATACAAATACAATATCAATGGTGTTTCATATTCTAGTTAATATGTGCTTTATGCAATTAAAATTTTACTGTCTGTATAATTTTACATGTCAGAAAAATCAATCAATGCTAATTATCTCTCTAAATATCTATCTATCTAAATAGATTTGTATACATAAATCTTCAGCTACCTGCAGAAATCTCCGAATATAAACTGACAAAAACTGTTAAATTTGATGCTTTATTTTGCGGTTTCCTCGATCCGATCAACAGTTTATTACGGTACTATAATGCGCGTTTAAAAAAACCAAAGCAATAAAATTCAGCAGAAGGTCTCGAAAATACTCGTATGTAGATATCGTTCTACGTTTTAGTAAAAATTCGAAGTAGATCCGAACAAATCGGATTTGCGTTCAATTTTCTAGACTTTTGGAATTCGCCGAATTTAGCCGAGCAAAACTTGACCCAAATATAAAACTAGGCAAAAGGCTCCTAAATCCTCAAACTTATAATTTGAGAAATTTACACCATAGCTACCGTAATATTTAAAGAACTTTAGCTTATATTTTATCGGTATGACTTCACTGAGGCACCAGTTTCAGCTACATAACAAGGTGCGAGTAATTTTCGTATAAATCTTTAAGAACATTAACTTTGACATTTCACGGGAACGGAAGTGAATATATCAAAACTCAAGTGTCATATGCAGACAGGAAGGAAAGAGCCGTGCAGGTGGATATCACGAGTCGTGGAAGCGAGTCGCGGTAGCGAGGCAGACCCCCTTTCACATTCGTTACCTTTACTGCCAACATTTATTACTTTTCCGAGCGCCCAACGCTCATCCAAGGAAATATATTTAATTAAAACTACCACACGAGACCCAAGAGGACTCGAATGTAGGGAGTACGAAGATGAAAGTTCAACCTCAAACAGAGGTCAAATGTCATAAGTTAACCCTTTGTTTTCGATTTTTCTATTCTTGTCGAAGTGAAAACCAAAGTATAAGAAACCGTCGAGAACAATCGTAATATATTATGTACCTATACATAATATTACGTAGAGTTCCTTTTTTTTCATTTAAAAAAAATAATATTAATTCAAAAGTATCAAATTAGTGTGTAATTAAATTAATGATTCTTATAAAGCTAATTTACTAATTATGTACGTGTGACTTTGTGCAGTAACGGAAGTCATTTGACGCATGCAATAAAATGTATAAAAATACCCTATGGGACTTTTCGGCCCATAAACAGAAATAAATTAACGAACGTTGGCAATTATAATAATAAATTAAACATTAATGTATAATAAAATAAAAACAAATGAGTGTATTTAAATTTTAAATTGTACAGTACAACACTATTTTATTACTCACTTCAGAAAGAAGATTCGAGATATATTTGATTGTTTTAGACTTTTTGTAAAAAAAAATCATTCCTAACTTATTCCTATTTATATACATGATAACACTCTACATGATTAAATGCACGTTGCAATACGTAAACGTCTCAAATCGTCTTCGTCACTGCATCTAAACGATTAATTATAATTAACTCACGTCATCTGCCAATAACCGAGTCGCCGTTATTAATTTTCAATGGATCCAAGCCAAGACACAGGTGTTCATGATGAGTAATTACTAAAATATCTGCAAATTATTCATATGTCATTTAGATTCCTTAGATCTACATACGTATTACGTATGTAGGTACTGGCTCAAATTATGTACCTACAATCATTTATATTGACAATGTCATTGTTGAATGTTTGTCTATTTTCCGCATGGATACCTAGGTACTTATTGCTACTTGCATTGGACTATAAGTAAAATAGTCACAATATTAAAATATATAAATTTAAAATATATAAATATAGCTTTTTATCTTATATACTATTTTTGATTTAATTTCGCTTTATTCTTACAAAAAACAAAGCGTAGAAAATAGCTGCGCAATATAAGATGTAAACTGAGAATCTCATAGTGAAATATTCGATTTTATCCTGTATGGCATGTAAAACCTTTATTCTCAAAAAACACGCAATTAGGCTTTATATTTGAATATTTTTTTCATATATAACTGGGCTCAATTTGTTAGTTACAATAATATTAAGTAATTGTATGATTGATATTTTCTAACTATGCTGAATCTAATAGCGTATTCCTATACGCTTCGTATTTGACCGAGCTTTAAAGTCGCGTTATGTAAGAGACGCCCGGACTGACTTTGAACCCCAGTGCGCTATGTCCGTCAGTTGTCCGCTTCACTGGGAATGCGCCTTCTTAATTAACTGCGAAATATCCTTCTACAGCTTTGAAATATTGCACAGTGTACCGTCTGCATAGCAAACAAATGAATTATACTTGTCCATTTTGGGAAAGTTTAGTCCATAAATCCTCTAGTACGTCTACGTGGTATGAAAACCATGTCGACTTAACGTCTTATTGGATTTTTGCATAATTCAATTCTTGTTTTTACACCGTAATATTTTACTTATTTATCTAAAGTTAGGCCACAATGTCAAAATAGACTAAGCCTGTAGCGCAGAATTGTTGGAAGCTCGTATTTCTTTCAGAATGTACTATACTAGCTAAAATGCCCTATTAACTACACTTAATTTTATGTTTGTGTATTTTTTCTTCAATATTTATATTCTTTAAATTAAAATATTTCCTTACAATCTACGTAATATGATTCCATATATAAAGATAATAACAAGTAAATCCAAATTTTGTTTGTTCTTATAGTAGACATTTTCAGCGCACTAATCTGAGAAACTGCTACCCTGCTATATACAGCCCGAGTGACGACAAATGACGGTAGCGAGGGTGAGTTATAAGTATTGTATGTGTTGACAATATACGAGTAAAGTCAGTCGGTCATAGACAAACTGGTAACATAAAGATTACATATTAATATATAAAATTATATATTATGTCTTATTATAGATGCTTACAACTCTAAAAGTAGGTGTAACTGTTCGTTAAGTCAATGTTTACACTACAAACTATACATTGAGTAATCAAATTAACACTATGGAAACGAAGATGTTATTTATAACTATATAACACTGTTTACTAATTTAGATATATTTTTTTAATATTTATTCATAAACGTGACAGAAGAGCGGAGCTCATATAACAACCTGATACATAAAACCACTATAGATAAAAGAAAAAGGTCAAACCATTAAGCAGGCCAGAAAAGGTGATTTTGAGGGCAATGATGGAGGAAATTGGTTCTTTTAAAAGGTTTCATTAGGAAACATCAAAGGCGGGGGCCCGAAATATGAACATTTTTAAGTAGACTTTTTATTGTGCGTCCCAGATTTTAATTTGTTTGTATCAGACCGTGAAGAAGATTGAGTGACTTGCATGAGATCATTTCTAATAAGATCATTTACTGCGCTTATCGGGATTGGTTTTTAAAGCCAAAGTCATACAATTAACTGAAAAAATCGTCTAAATTCATACCGACCATTAAAATACCATGTGTAAAACATTATATTTATCAAAAGTTCATTATGCATTGTACTAGTCTCTTCGTTAAGTAACAAGTTTAATGATAACGCTCTTAACTTAAATTCTATCACACATAGTTAAATATACGAGTAGAACTCATTTAAAAATTAAGAGTACGTTCCAAAACTTTTATAACATCGTATATGTAAATCTCATTTCGGTGTGCGACACCCCGTTTTTAGCACTTTACTAATGGGCGCTTCCGTAGAGTAGTTTTATGGGACAGATAGGGTTAATCGATCCTTCTCGATCGCTAATTAAGTTAAGCAAATGCTTAATTGAGACACATAATACATGTAACTACTAGATCTTGAGTAATATTTGATTTTATCGCCTTACATTATTCTTAACACTTTTAAAATAGGGATGTAATAAAATAAGTGACATGTGTATTTGTTTATCACATCGTAGCTTCTAAACGAATGAACCGATTTCAAATTAGTTTTTAGCGATTTCGATAAACAGTTGTTCTCTCCATTTTTTGCTCTCAATCGATATCTAAAAATTAATTTTAAATTAAAGATCCTAATGTTCTTTGAAAATTGTTAATTTAACATAGAAAGTGTTATACTTATATGATGGCATACATCAAATTTAAGAATAAAATATTAAGTATAAATCTAAAAAGTTATTACGTCGTAGCAAATATTTGATATTTGGATTTTAGTATAATGTAATTGCATTAATTAACTAGGTCGCTCTCAAATTATAGCATACATACGATATTCGTTATTAAAGTGACTATTAGCCTTTCGTAATGTGCATATTCACGCCTAATGGCTTAATGGGTAAAGTTGACAAATTGCAAGTTTTTTCCACAAAATGGTTTGTTACATTGTATGTGGATTAAGGTAAAAGTTTTACATAAAATTGTCACCTGTTTTTATATATTTTTAATTTTGGTTAAATCATTTAAAATCATATTAGCATATACCTACTGGGTTTTTCTGGCTTGTCTGTTTAGGGTCATAAATATGCTTAATTTGCAGAAATAAGTGGTTTTCCGTGCAATGCTAATAATTGCTATATAATTGCTTTATTACCTATTTGAAAGTTTTACTTTCGCGACGAAAAGTAGTGTATGACATAGTCCAAGCCTCCAAAGTCCCTCCTATCCCTATACCGAATTTCATCAAAATAAGTTAAGCGGTTTTATTGTAAACACATAACAGCCAGATAGTTCCGTTTTTATAATGTTAAGTTAGACCTTAACAAATATATAAATATAATCTTATTTATGTAGTCTCCATAATCATGCTTCAGTTATTGAATAATGGTGGTACAATAGCCGTATCCCAACCAGAATAGTACGCAACAAGTCACAAGAGACGACACCTACCTACGTATGGGTATCGAGCGCCCGCAATACCAGGGATTCAACAGATATCCAGGGAATATGATAGCTCATAAAAAGGAATCATTGTTTCAAACCAGAGAAACAAATGTAATTTGGCAAATATTTAAGCTAAAAATGAAATGTTGTACTAAAGTAAATATATAGCAAAAGACCTACAAAATATTTGATTCAAATGGTCCTATTGTGAAATATGGTAAGAGAGGCCAATAGCAATTTTGCTTAAGCACATAACATTGCGTATTTTCTATTTATACAAGGAAATTTTACAAGCTTTTCATAAATAGTAGCATATTATGTTATTCACTAAGTGAGGCTCTGATATAGCAATAAAGTTAAACTCTTTTCTTATATTGTATTATTGTGTTATCTATACATATTATAATTAAATTCTATATCTCTATATAAATATATCTATATATAAATATGTACATTTTTTGGGAAAATCTTATTCTAATTTGGGAAAATATTATCGATATGGTGGTCAAATTTTAATAATTTATGTCTGTCTGAAAACGCATCAAAGAAAACCACTGGACAGATTTTAGCAAAATTTCTTCATCTCTATCTTTAATTAATATTTAGAGGGCCAAATTGGAAGACGCCGTAACATTTTGTCTAATGATGAAAAGGAAGTTGATCGTTATACCTTTTCGTAGCTCTAGGTACTCGTCTCTATCAGCTTCGTGAAAGATAGAATATAAGAAGTATCTAGTTACAAATGTAACGCTACACTATTGTAGAATAATATAAGACACCTTTTTAAGTAGCAAATTTATATAACTGGATAATAGTTACACAGAACAATCTTACTTTTGATGTGAAATATTGCTAAACATAACAACTAGTTTTTTTTAAACATTGATATATGTTTAGATGCTTGATATTTTTAAATCAAGTAAATATTCCCTGCTACAAACGGGGTCACTGAGAAAAATCCGCCTTTACCTCAGGTCGAGCAGGATCATCTGACGTTGTGAGTGACGTCACAGCCGCGCCCCCGCCCCATCCGCATGTGCGTCACTGCTTCCCTTCACGCAAATTGTTCGCCAAAAACAACATCGATTTAATTCCTACTCCACCAGTGAATGTGAGCTAAGTTTATTTTTGTATGCCAACTACATATATTCAATACTCGTTAAAACAGGCCTTTGTTTATTTTCCCGGACTAGATTTCTAATGTAATACCTATAGATTCACCTGAACAGAATTAAATGTTCCCATGTAAATATTGCGACAATGCTTTAATGGTTTTCAAAGTTTAAGGCTTTGTGGACATAAAGACAAACATATTTTACTAAAAAAATGATTAGAACAAAGATTTAACTTTGTTCACCCTCACATTTTCATAATAATAACATTATATTATGTCATAAAGTATATCGGGGACATCATTTATGATATTCTACACCCATTAGTGTATTGAAAATGCATGCCCCCGGTATTATATACCTGGAATGCATTAGCAATTACTACTGTATACATTCAATATAGACGGCTTTACTATGATACTGAATAGGTACGATTACGTTCCCATTTCGATTTTACCTATGATGGTATTGAGATAATAGAAAATATTGCTGCTTTTCGACGTGTTACTTTGGCATTTCTTTTTTTTTTACTTATCTGTAAGTACTAAATCAGTAACTATATTTAAGTTAAATTTGCAAAAAGCTTATATACAATTAGTTCAATATTTTAAGTACCTGTAATATAAAAATTCCTTTGTTCGAAATTCTCCTTTTAAAAAACGTGAACAATAAACGCTATAACTCATAATGTCGGAGTACTCACTTAAAGATAAAACGTCTCACCCTATTGTGTAGGCTGATCATTTCACCGTTGGAAAAATCGGCATTACAACTGAGCAAAGCTAATTCCTGGCCTCGAAAACACGCGGAGATACATAAAAATATAAATTTGTTTAAGCATACTAAAATACATTTCCTAATTATACACACATTTGATGCACTGGAGTGAATTTAAGAATGCATTTAAAAATTATTTAAAGTCGTTATTATTAAAAACATATTTATAAACATATTTCTAGAACCTATCAGCGTTTTATATACGAGAGTAAACTTAAAGTTTTAAAAGAGGACATTTTTAAATTGAGATTTTTCATTTCCCTATATCTCAAATGAAAATTTGATCTGACTCTACCCGAAAGCTACTTTGGAACGCGTACTGTGATCATATTTGCTCACGTCCGTAGCGAACGGTTAATGCATGGGATACGGGCCAAGTCAATATGTTTCAAGCTCTGAAAGAAAACGAAATAGTCTTCTTCTTTCCTTAGAATTTTATTGCTTCTATTAACTCTATTACTAAATGTTTTAATTTAAGTTACATGGGAGTATATTTTACTTGCGAAGTTAATACTAATTATAAAGCCACTCAGTGACCCATATGGGTATTCAGAGACATTCTGTACTTATGCCATTCATATCTGAGAGTGATGATTACTGTTATCATTACAAACAAGTTTGAGAATCGAACCCGCGAAATCTGTTTTTCGATCATACATGTACATTACTACGATATAAAAGATCACTTTCTTATTATATAATAATAGCGACTAGCCCTCGCTTTACTCGGGTTCGTGCTTAGGTTTGCCGCGGGTTCCGCTAGTTAAAAAAATAAAATTTCTAAAATAAAAGCAACCCAAGTTACTCCTTATAACAACTATCTGCGAGTGAAAGTCCCGTCAAAATCGGTTCAGCTGTTTCACACAATACCCGGAACAAAAAGTTTGGCAAAAATTAAAAAAAAATGTTTTTTTTTTATTTTAACATCGTATTTACTTTCATATGCAATAAGTGAAAAACTGGTAATTTGAAATTAAAAACAGACACTTCAATTTTATTTATATGTATAGATGTACCTATATGCTCTATTAATATTTAATATGTACCTGTGTATATTTAACTTTGTTAGTTTTTTAAAGTACCTGTTTGATCGTTTAGAATCCAAATCGCAATATCTACAAATGTACCTGGCATTCCAATGTCGTATGTATTCAAAACAAGCCTCTTTATTCAGTCTGAAAGTAGTTACATTATGCACGCTTTAGTTTGTGTAAACTACTATGAGTTGCGGAAACGAAAAATCTTAAATTCCAGCACTTTGAATACATTGTTATGGTAACATCATTGCAGATGTTCATAGTGTTTGTTACTGCATATGTTCAGAGTAAGTATTATTGGTTATTTCGTTTGTGAACGTTGTCGTAGGGTTTTAGGTGAGGTTTCAATGAATGCTCTTATTTTCACAAGTTTCTACTATACAACTATACTACTATTATAAAAGCGAAACTAATCTTGTCTGTATGTATATGCCTGTAAGTAGGTCTGTTTTGTTTTCACGCCTAAACCACTGACTCAATTTTAATGAAATTTGGTTTAGAGAGGGATGGGATATTGAAAGAGGACTACTAGTTTATTTTTGTCACAAAAAACGAATTATACTTTCTGAATTGTATTACAATTATAATTTTGATTAGAATAAAAAAGGACATTTATGAAAATATAATTTAAAATAAGGGATGATTTCTAGTTTTTTAAGGCAGTGCCTTTACATTTTTATTGCTATGCAAATATGACCATCTATTTCAATCTAACCGTAAAAAGATAAAACGTATCCAGACAAACCCGAACGAAGCGAGGCTCAGTCGCCAGTATTACCTAAAACTAATTTATTTACTTTACTATTGTTTTTATTGCATTTTCCAATAATAAAACTGTAAATAAGCTACAAAAGTTCTTTTTATAGAAGTAAATCTGATAAATTTTACAAAGTAATAACCAGTAACGGAGTTACGCTTCATTTCCGGTTCTTGATTGATGTTTAAATCGTCACTATCTGAAAACATCGTCGAGACATTTTTTTCTTTCTTAAGTTAATAAAAGATTAATATTGCGTGTAATGTATATTATTATTTTTTTCAAAATTAATATTAAGGGTAATAAAGAATTAAAAAAAATAATAAAATAGTAATAGGTATAACGAGACATTAGAATCTATTTAGTGCAAAATATTTTTTTTAAAACAGTTTTTTGAAAAAATCATTATTACCTATATCAATACAGACGCCGAATCTAAAGTTATTATAATTTTCGTATCCGTCTCGATATCTGTCCGTCTGTGACCGCATGAAAAATTGACCACGGGACACATTTTGATGAAATTTCGTATGATAGTTGCTGTTTATTCGGCTCAACATATTTTACTAGGTATATTTAATTGTAATAGGCATATTTTACTACGGTCAAATACGACATCTCTGAGAAATCTACACTAACCGTTAAAACGTGCCTATGGAACGAATCCTAGTGGAGCGAGGATGAATCCCTAGTAAATATATAAATTAATGGAATTTAGATGATTATCCTAGTAAATATATAAATACATGTAGGTTCGTACGGTAGTATCGGTATAGGTCGGATAATTTGAAATTTGTTTACCAAAATTATCGTTTACCGCAGTATTTAAATAAGAAAAACACAATTTTCAGCATTTTTGACGGATAGACATCTGTCTCGTTTACCTGTATGTTAGTTTAGCGCGAACTAATCTCTATAAAAAGATTATGACGGGATTTTTACTGACAGATAAACGATGTTATAAGGAGTAACTTAAACTACTTTTATTTTATTAAGTTATTAAAGTTAGTTTGTAAATATAAATATAGTTAATAATAACAAAAACAAAGTTTTAATAAAGGACTTGTAAGATTATAATAACGCAAACAACTTTCAATTTTATAGCATTTTCTAGTTAGTATAATTTTTATGGATCATAAAATTTCATGGAGCAAATACGTTCAACATACACACGTATGCTATTAAATTATTATATACATTGTGTCAAGGATACCTTAACTTTAATTCCAACAAGACAGAAATGTAATTATAATAATTAATAAGCTATTCAAATAGTAGCTAACGAGCCCGGGTCTCGCTTCGCTCCGGCTCTAACTACACCTTTCGCCCTTCAGTACACTAATAAGTAAATTCAGAATAATCTACAGTCAAACTAGTAATGTAATTTACTAAAAGTTTTACATAGAGAATAATTTTTTTCAAATATATAATATTTTAAGAGTTTGTATTTAGCATTGGGAGTTTGAGTGTATTGGGTAGTACTATCTTAAAAGTACGAGTAACTGTCTTGTCTTGTTAAAACTAAGTTGAAGTATTTTTTTAAAAAAGAAAGACTTATATTGAAATGAGAAATAAATTCGAAAATAATAATAGAAGACTCTAATATTATTTTATAAAACTCAGTATATAGAATGAATATTTTTACAAATAAATTCGTAAGCTGAATGGAAAAATCGGATAGCAAGATCTGATGTCGAGTTTAAATCGCATCTCTTTCCCAAATCGCTACCATTACCTACGATTAAATTGTCAGCACAACATCATATGCTACTACAATCGCTTTACCAGTGCGGCTAATTAGAAATATTTAAGCATATTGGTAAATAAATTTATTGAAAAAAAAATATGAAACCGAAATTTAAAGGTCAATCAACAACGTTACACCTATGAAGAAGTTTTGTTTTGAAAAATGAAATTTTGCAAGCAAATAATAATAAAGAAGAAGATAATATAGTAGGGTTTTCATCAATGTAATAGAATCGATTTACTCGTCAACTACGGTTACGGTACGGTCTTTCGTGAACATGTTAGGTTCACTCAGACAAGTATTCTTTACGATATTTGTGATCATCGCATTAATAAGTCATTATTTTTTTGGAAAATGACATTTCGCGTAATATAAAAGCTTATTATTCGTGAACCGTGACCGAACGTGCTTTGCCCGCAGTGGAAAAAGGAGGATTTATCTTTTTGTAGATAAATAAATATCGTTAGTCTCAAATTGGAAAATACGAATTCACATTATATTAACAAAGTTACGAAAATCAATAATTTAGTCTATAGTGTTAAAAATGACGCTACATATTTGTGTTACTGACACTTATTACCAACCCAATCAATTTTTAGCAGAAAAAACATTCAAAAGCATTAGCTAAAATTAAATAAATGGTTTTGTAGGTCTAATGCTTACGCCAAAGGAAATAATAACTTTTAAAATTATCGAAATAAAAAAACCTGACTGCTTAAAAAGTGAAATGATGGGAACAAGTTGACGATGGAATATAGCATTATAACATATACATACATACATACATACATACATACATTCATACATTCATACATACATACATACATACATACATACATACATACATACATACATACATACACACATAAACACATACACACAAACACACATACACACATACACACAAACACACAAACACACAAACACACTAACACACACACACACACACGCACACATATGCACACACTGCACACACACACACACACACGCACACATATGCACACACTGCACACACACACACACACACACACACACACACACACACACACACACACACATACATACATACATACATACATACATACATACATACATACATACATACATACATACATACATACATACATGATAGACGTTGCGTGATTGGTTTAAACCCGTTTTAACTGGTTTTTGATTCGCGGCTATTGACTTTTAGCTATCACTCACACAATGCAAAGCTGAGCTTATGCCTCGAGAACTGTACATACATTTTTACTTGTCCCCAGACTTGATGCGAACGTATAACTCGTCACCGACTCCGATCTCCTTTGGGCTTCGCCGCATTCGGTTCAAAAGAATTCGCTACGCAATGTTATTTAAAATCAATAAAATGAATTAGTAATATTAAATTGTCAACGCAAACTGATCGACTGTCGTTGTGACTTGATCGTTGCTTGTTAACATTAATTGAAACTTATCTACTTTATATCCTTTATCTTTCTACAACCGATTACTCCAACACATATTTTGTCAAGACATTATTGTGAATGAAATAATTTAATACAATTCATAATAAATACTACAAATGAAACGTCTATGTTCTCGTTTTAATTTTAAAATTTGATTCACTATAATGCGTGCATCGTATGTTCGGATATGTAAACACTAAACAGTGACAAAATTAATATAATTAACTTTCGTGAAGGCCACGGCAAATGTCGCGACAGTTGGATTAAAGCCAGCGTATTAATATAGTAGATACTTTAATACGCAAATCAAAGCTTATACAAATAGACAACGAGGAAGCGTCTAGCGAAAAGTTTTAACAGAAATAAAGAAACCATTAATTTTATAAGTTTAACAAGTTTAATATAAAAATTAACTATAGTTATTAATTTTGTAAAAATCATAATATGTATTAATAGTAGGTAAACAATTATAAAATTATTATGTTTCCTTGTTTTTTGTCGTTAATTATAGCCAAAAGTAATTATAAAATATGTATAGATAAATATAAGAATAACTAATAGCTAAAGTGACATATAGGCTATTTTTTATCGCGACGGATATAGAAGTTCGCACAGAATTTTCATCTGAGGCAAGAAAGCGTCTAGGCAACCTGAATGAAGCAAGGACGAATCACTAGTTAATAATAAAAATAAATACAGATGTTATGTATTTTAGCTAACCTTCACTTTTTATTGAGGAATTCCAGCGAAATAAAATTTCTTTTTCAAAATAGAATTCTTTATGAACTTAATATAAACAGGATTTAGTTCCATGCGCCTCGCAAAGTAGATGATAAATAGAGACCATTTATAAAATTTCTTTCTAAATACTATCGTAGTGTTTTATTTTTTAACATTATTTGCATTTTACAAAAAATAAATAAATCTTCAGTAAAGTCAAGTTGTGTACTGTTGTAAAATAAAGTATTTATTTAGGATACAAACAGTATTTAATTTACCTCTCCGTTTTAGTAGCCAGTTCATTGGCCTGTCTTACGAAAAAAAATATTTTGATTGATTATATTAGGTGTAAACAATTGAAATAAAATAAAAAAACAAGGGGTAACTACACAGAACAATTAATAATAATTAAATAATGTAATATTTTATACTTTAACAACTAGATAATATGCGCATCCGACTCTCACTTGACTTTATTGTCATATTGTAAGACCATATAAGCCTTATTCGCATTAATATAAAAAATATTGTGTATTTTTCCGTATACAACAATGCGCAATGTTACCCAGATATTTAATATCGTGCTTATTACGACAACCCGACGATACGCGAGTGTTAAAATGTCCCATTTACTAAAACTGCTTCTATTTAATACAGTGTTCAGCGAACGCGAGGCTTTTAAGTACTCATAAAGATTGTTTATGTGCTTGTTTACTAATTATTTAAAAAAATATATGAAACGTAACTTACCTTTATAACATTGTAGAGTAATGCTCCGGCTGGCCGAAAAGTTAATCACTGTACTCTACTAAATTATGTATAATCAAATTTTTAGAGTTAACACTATTTAGAATATACGCGCAGCGAATGTTTATTAATATTTAATTGTAAAGTTATTGATTAGGCACTTTAACAACTATTATGAACGATTTCAACGCACTTATGCACTAATTTATTTACTTCTATAAGATTTGGGACGATGTTTGTTAATGTGGCCAGCTTACGCTATCAAGCAGTGTTTGAAGTTCAATATCTGAAACAAACAATTGATTTGCTTTAATTTTAGATGAAACAATATTGACAACACTTTTGGCTTAGTTTGTTCCTACAGCAAGTGCCAGCAGTCGCGGATTCGAGTTCCGCTGGGAGCATTCATTTGTGTGATAAGCACGGATGTTTGTACTCCAGTTATGGGTTTCAATATTAATAACATGTTTATATTTAAAATTTTGTATTAACTATCTGGTATCCAAAACACAAGCCTCGGAGCTAATCATTGAATCTAGATAGTGATGTGTGATAATGTCGAAGAAAAAAAATTGTTAAAGCAAAGGTTCGTCCGAACGTTTTGCCAGGGACGCTTTTCGCATTTTTATTTCGTTGTGATGTTAAAAAATATTCTAAAAATATTTAACATCTGATTAATCTTGAATTGAGTTACAAGGCCTCATAATACTTCTTAGGATCTAATTATGACAGAGAGTATTCACCTTTAAACCGAAATTTATCATTTTTTACTCAATTCCTGATTCTATTTATTTCGCTCCCAAAAGTATCGGAAATCAATAAGGATTCTCCATATTAACGTAGAGCAGGCTCTCGTAAAGATGCGGACGTGACGACGGTAATTTCCCCTAAAATATATATCGAAATTTACCATTACACCTCCCGGCCCGCACAAACATATTTTAAGAAACCCCCTAATACAGAAGGGTGACTCCCCTGTGATTAGAAATTGGCTTCATAAAATTGGGTCTAAGGTTTGTTAAGGTTTTTAAATTAAAAAAAAATCTCAATAGTCATATTCCTAAATGGTCACTAGCATTTCCCGCGGCTTTGCACGCGTTCTAAGGACCGGAAACCAAATACTTTCTGAGTCACACGGTATGGTCTTCTTATCTTGGTATCTTGCAGAACTAACACCCACCTTTCCCGTTTTTGTAACATTTTTCATTGATGTTCCGCTCTTAATGGTCACAGCGTTATGTAATATAGCCTATAGCCTTCCTTGATAAGAATAAGAATTTTTCAATTCGGACTAGTAGTTCCTGAGATTAACGCGTTCAACCAAACAAACAAACAAAATCGCTGTGTGAATAATGTAAGTTCAGATGAGCTTCCTTATTGTATTGTCTACTTGAGCTCAATATTATTTGCTCTTTATAAAGTTTTCCTCATGAATTATTTATTATTTCTAATAAACTAAACTAAAAATTATAGAAAAGAGCTCATCTGAACTGAAATAAACAATTTTATTCTAGGAGCTATGAAATATCAATTCGTAGAAATTCTTCTTTTTTAGTTCAACACTGGCCGTACTTCTTACTACTAGTTACTAGTACTACGAGTACCTAACTTTATTTCAACATATTAGTTACAAAGATTTGTAATTATATCCGTATAGAGTACCTATTAAAACGTAAAATTGTAAGTAGTACAATGATAATTAATATCATCATCATCATACCTGATAAATGAGAATACAAATGACATTTAAAATCTAAAGTATAACTAATAAAAAGGCAAAGACAAAATAGTTGAACACTCTCTACGTTTGTTTTTTAAGCGAGTTCTTTTCTTTTTTTTCTTCTTTAGTAATAAAGAACAATATTTTTTAGACATAAATATTTTACATATTTTATATTGACACTTTCTTATATTTGATAGGTAAATTCTCAAAGTAGGTATATCTTTGTTCCAATACTGGGTTAAAAAAACATTATGCTAATGTACAATATATTTTTTACGATTTTATCAACTACCTACCTATACCTATACCTATACTTTAGACTAAAGTTCTCTCTAAAGTTTAGAGTAATAAATTTATCTTTTAAAATAAATGAAAAAAGACTAGATTTTAATTTCCATACGAAAGTCAATTTTTGGTCAAGTTCGAGTTAGCTTTCTTGAATATTCGAAAATAAATCGTACCAAATAATTATGAATAGGCTGACCGCCATCGTACCGACCGCCCAGAGGCCAAGAGTTGTTCTAACTAGCACTGAAACCTTGAGAGCAATTATGCGGAAAGGGAAATTGCATCTCTAGGGGATTACTCACAAATTGCCCTAAACGTCAGTAACATTCCTACTAAAATGACAATTTGCAGTTCCTATTAGTTTTCCGGACCCACAAGTTCAGAAGTGTTATGACTTGTTCACTGGAGTCAGATGTAAATGGTTATGTCTTTTTCTTAGTTCTTTTACGCCTTTATTCCTTTGGTCGTGCTAACTTGATTTATGAACAAATTCTTACTGTAGCACTATTACATTTGAATAAGCTATTTTTGGTATTTCAGCAGCAGGTATTTTGTCCAATTTCGAATGATAGCATAAATCAAAGTTTCGTGTAAATTGGCCATTTATTGTTAGCCGGCACAGCGTAAAACTTTTAATAAGTTTGCGTATTACCTATAAAGGGAACGCGGAAATTACGCAAGTTTAAATATAGGTAGGGAAAAATCAGATTGTTTGTTTTAGTTAGCGCTAATAAAACATAATCCGGTAGGGTAGGGTTTTATGAGAATTAGTGGGTCTCTGGTGCCAGGCTTGGCTCGGCACGGGAGGTGTTTTTATTGAAACCATTCCCACATAAGTGGATAAAAGTGCCATCCTTTGAAATATGAGATTTTTATTTCGTATAAAACAACAGATAGATAATAAAGAATAAATGGAATTTAATATATAAAAAGCAAAAACATTAAGAGTTAACTACTTAGTGATCTCTTGATGTTCACGGACTCCTATAATCAAAAATTAAGGAATAGCTTTTGAAAATCAGTGCCACTAATTTTATTTTTCGTACTTTATATTTCGTAGATTATGATGATCTTTCTACAAACCAATAGTATTATCACTACATATTAACAAATTCGTCTGTCTGTCTGTCTGTCTGTTCACGATAAACTCAAAGACTACCACACCCACTTTCATGCTGTTTTCACCAATGAATAGAGTGGTTCTCAAGAAAGGTTTTAGTATGTAATTTGTCGCCACTAGTAAGTTCATTCAATAAGTACCTTACTTATAAAAACCTAAAGCGAAACAAATTCAGAAGCTGATGCCGGCAATATTGTGATAAGCTACGTTGTAGAACTATAGCTACATATAATGAAATACTAACTTACTGTATGTACGAGTACTTAGCGACCTACATGAAAAATAAACAAAGACGTATTATGTGGGTACAAAATATATATAGAACATAGAAAAATGTTGTCAGTTGATTGTGTGTGCGCGTTTTACGCAAAGCGTACCTACTTGCCCCAATTTTAAACAAAATTTGTGTAGTGATAACTCATTACTCCCGTCAATATTTAAGATACCTTTTACAGCAGGAAAAAATCTATTTCCACAGGGTTCTTAGAAATATACATGGCTTGCGCAGGTTAAACTTTAAGAGATACATCAAAAATATACAGTAGCTACTAGATAATTAAATGTCTTCATAAGGCTAATAGAAAATTCTGCAATAGTATAAGTTAAGTTTTTCTCCAAAAGTAAATTCGCAATAACTATTCATATCTAATTAATACGTACCTATCGACGCGTGCAAGTAAAGCGAGGGTAAGTCACTAGTAATTTCTAAACTTTAACATAAACTTGTATAAATTACATCAATAAATCCTTTGTTTATTATGCCACGTGGCCACATATATTTAATCGATATATACTTATTTAAAGTTTTGTACGAAAAGATAAATATATGGGCGTGAAGTGATGCTGCCAAAATATCGATCTTCGTTTGCAGTGAATGTTTTAACAACTGTTTCTAAACGTATTCATAGAAGACAAACATAATTGTGATTTAAATCCTATATTGATTATAAAAAGAGCAAAGAAATTACTACGCTCTTCTGATGTAAATCTTAATTGACAAACAAAACGCACTCGTTACATGTTATTAATGTTACATAAATATCCTAAAAAGGTCTATATGTTATTTTGTTTTTAAATGAAGAGGAATAAGATTTGGGCATCTACTTTTACAGCCACATAATGAACAACGATCTCGTTGAAATAAGGCGGATGATGGGCCTTCACAATTTTACGTATATATCGCCTATTTTCTAAACTATTTTCTTAATGTAAAACCGCGTGGACGACATTTTTGGCATATAGCCAGTGACTATTGCTCTTTTCTCTCTCATGACATCTCTTATAAGATAAAATATAACACATTCTTTAAATCAAAATGTACTGAATAGATTGTCCGCAATTCTGCGATTCTCGTAAAAATATTACAATATTAGCTTGAGCTCGCAATCGATACTGCCTAATTAAATGAGACATTCCTATGAGCTATTGCTTTGTTTATTGTAAGTTATAATTGAAACAATTTTAATTAGACAAAACTATATAAAGCTTTTCTTACCAGTACTAGTAAAAGGCGAGTTTTTGGCTCTCCTTTTAAAAGAACCGGTTCACGACGCGTTTACGCGATACGGTCCCGCAGAACTACTGAGCCGCATGACAACTTGCGATGTGATGAATGAAAGTGCATATGTAACTGAAGTTAGAACTACTGTGTTTAAACGGCGCATCATATACCTGACGGTATGCGAGCGCGATCCACAACGCGAGTGTGCGAGAAGGCGAGAGCGACCCGCGTCGGCCGCCTGCTAGGAGCGACTGCCGCCCGGGCCGCGCCGCCGCCGCACGCCACGCACGCCTGCACCGCAGCTGCACACAGCCCGGCCACCTGCCACCGCTGCAGCCTCACGCACCGCGGTATCGATGTTCTCGACTACGAGCTGGAACAGCGAGAGCAGGCCCGCGGGGGCTACGCACTCGCGGGGAGGGGGTTAGCTCCTGCGCGTTGCGTCACGCATTTGTCTCGACTTCTTGCTCGCCCGCCATCTGCAGAGACGCGGTCTGGGCGCGCCACTCGCCCGTGTCACATTGCTTCGATGTTAATGCCCTACATGTCACTCAGTTTTGACACTCGCTTAGATAACTGAAATGCGTTTGAGATGTGATGACAATAATAACATTACACTATACAGTGTTATGATATAGGTATCATTTATTATAGCTGAAAATGTGTTATACACGTCGTAACTGTTAAATCATTATAAAAGTTTCTTTTAATTTGATTTTTAAGTAAAACTTAATGAAACTGGTCAAACCGGGGCCGGGACTTAGATTTTGTTAAATTGTTAAAATAGGTGCTGCAGTAGCTTCACTTGGACTTTGTAAGATACTCAACACTTAACTTAAATACTAAAGAGATATCATGCTTAGGCTCATTAAAATGGCTTCACTTAATGGTTATTATGGGTGTATTATATACATTTCTAATTTAATTTAATCTTATTTTTTTTTTAATAATTTTATGCTATGGTGTATTATACATTTCTAATTTAATTTAATCTTATTTTTTTTAATAACTTTATGCTATGCGTACACGCTCGCTTGAATAACCGAGTGATGCGGGTTCCAGTTCTTACACCTCCGATATTTTTGGAACGAAGTTCCTTACGGCAGGCTGGAGGAGATAGGGATTTTGCTGCGCGACCGAACTGAAAAAAATGTGATAGTAAAAGCGTGGAATAAAACCGTTAAATAGTGCGCAGGCGCGACAGTCGTCATAGTAACAATGGCAAGTGAAGTAACAAGTGACTTGAATGCAATTGACAGTGATAATATTGGGAAATTATTTAGTGCAAAAGAATTAAATACGTAAGTATTAGTTTATTTATAAATATAAAATATTTTACATTGGTTATTTTATTATTATTATTTTACTTCCGAACTCATTACTCAAGTACTATATTAATATAATTCTATCTGATTAATGTTTTAGAACAAAAGTAAAGTCTTACAGTAAATGTGTGAGCACTGGAAATCTAATTCGTCACCTTCGCGATGTTCATGTTCTACGAGAAAAGGGTATAGCTGCTAAAAAGACAATACAAGATTTTTTTACTACCAGCAGGCCTTCAACTTCAAAGCAGAGTATATCCTCAGCGTCGTCAACTAATGACAAGTGGTTCCTAGCGCAAGATCTAGCTCTCTAGTTTTGTCGCTCTTTGATGCCATTTAACTCAGTATCAGACAAAGGAATGCAGGACTTTTTCATGGTAGGTACACGTGGTGTACGTAGATAACTTAAAATAAAGTATTTCTTCATTTAATCCATCGACTTGACTTCAATGATTAAAGTTAGTTACCTTTTTTTAGAAATACAAGGTAATTGGGAACACGGCAGATTTACCATCTCGTTTTACAATATCTGGAACGGCTCTGGACGATGTATTTGAAAGCTGTTTATCACATGTGAAAAAGACAATTCAGCTAGATGCGTCATGCTTTGGAGCAATAACCTTTGATTTGTGGAGCGATCAATATCGGAGGCAAAATTATATCACTTTCACATACCATTATCTGACAGAAGGTATATATTTTTCCCTTTTCCTTTATTTAAAGTACAATGTAAAGTGAGAATCTAATTGTAACAATATGTTTTATACAGATATGCAACTCAAATATTTCACGTTATTAACGACCTTAATAACCGAAAAAAAAACTGGTCAAAAAATTTGTGATATGATCGCTGAAGTAAGAAATGACTTTGGATTGCTTGATAAAACTATTTTTGCTGTCTCGGACGCCGGAGCAAATGTTAAACGTGCAGTCGATTTGGCTTCACTTAACAGTCATCTCTGCTTGGGCCATGGTCTTCATAATTTGGTGAATGTCGATGGAATAAATTCGACCCAAGAAGTAAAGAGACTGGTTACAAAGTGCAAAAAATAGTGAAGAAGCTGCGATATTGATTACCTGAATTAGAAGCTGAAGCTGATAAGGAACAGCGAAAAATAATTGTTTTACTAGAAAAAACAGGAGAAGATTTGGAAAACGACGAGAGGTATCCAATCCTTGATAATTTTGTGTACGATTATAATGAGATGGATGATGGCGATTCCAGTGAAATCGATGATTTTATGAAGCCAATACCAAGCATAAAAACTTCGACACCGACCCGCTGGCACAGTGTTTTGGCCATGCTAGAAAGTTTAAATCATTCTTGCAATCGTTACGCTGTCAACATCTTGCTTGACAAAATTGGCGAAGAGCAACTTAAATTACTTAAACAATTTTGAGTGGAAGTTAATGACAGATTTACATTTCTAAAAAAAAATCAAGGTCATTGTAGAAATACTAAGCTCTCAAAAATCCACATCTTTAAATGTTGCGCTGATATTCCGATCAGAAATTAAAGACGCACTACAGTCCTCAGATGATGATGAACCACTTGTATTGTTAACTCTTAAAAGAAATATAATGGATAAATTAAATCACCGATTCCCGATCACAAAACTAATAGTGGCTGCTACTTTGTTGGACTGTCGCTTTCAAGGGATACGTGAAGTAGATGTGTATCTTGAGATTTCCAATCAAACAAGGGTGTCTTTCTTATCAGATTACATCAGAGAAATTGTTAAAAGTCGTCCACATCTAATCCCTTCTATGGAGACTTCTGAATCTCAAGCAGTAGCAAGACCGACTACGACATCTGATACCGTTACCGTTAGTTCCTTTCTAATCAGGCTTTCCGAAAAGCATTCTGGCATTGAAACTCAGTCTGTACCTGAGAGTTTTCTCGACCGCTGGGTTAGTTTTGTCTGCCAAAAGGTCTAGATTGACTTATAATCGTGTAAACAAAGTGATATTTATTCATGACTATTATAGTGCATGCAAAATCGCTATTTTATAGTAGTCCAGATTTATTTAATTATATTTATGTCAGGTTTCACTTTACATTTATTGTTGATTAATGTAGTACAATATGTTTTTCAGATTCAAGATTATTGTATATTTATATTTTATATAATATATATTTCAGGATTATTTTACGTTTCGGTTGCGGTGATTTTGTAAATCGATCTCATCGGATGGTTTACAAAACAATTTTGGGTTTAATAGAACTAAAGCTTTGTTTTCTCTTTAAGATAATTAGGTAAATGAAAATTATTCAAATTACTACTAAACTCTATTGTTATTATTTTATTTGATTTCATTTTAATTTTACTTAAAGAGACATATTTTATTATTTTAGTTGATAATTTGAATTACGATTTTTTTTATTTTACGTTATTTATTATTTCCTAAAATACTGAATTTCCTATATACTTTCCTGTACTTAAATAAAAACTAATCAGCAAAATTTAAGAGAAAAATCAAGAAAACCTACATAAAATTGAGCACGATTTTTTTTTTGCAAATTGTGTCGATTCTACATTAACCGAAGGAACTTCGTTCCTACCTGGTGTCCCACGACACCATTTAATTATTATATGAATCATTTCTAACATGATTACTACAATTGTCTAACGGTGAAGTAAAACATGTTGAGGAAACCTGCATGTCTGAGAGAACCTAGCAAGTTTTTACGACTTGTGAAGTCCACCAAGTCGCACTTGACCAGCGTGGACTATGGCCTGATGCCCTTATCATATTAAAGGGAGGCCTTAAAACGGCTTAATACAATCAATTATATTTGAAAACTAACACATAGAATTCAATTGAAATATGATTGTAACAGTTGAAAGTTGAGCTTTACCAATTACAGTCGCCAATTAAATTTAATCCACGTCTAAATGTTTATAGTTAACCACTAACTAGAGCACTAAGCCAATTATAAAACAACAAAGTTATAAAAGGTACGTTTTTCATTTCATCATCATTATTACTATACCTATATACGTTATATTATGTACGAGATGACATGCCATATTTTGCCGTTAAATTTTGATGACGTTGTATGTGCAGATACCTACTCGTAATTACTCTAAGAACTTTTTTTTGAGTATAAATGAAAGTAACAGGGTAAATTATTATTATGAATCATTAATTTGAATGTATGTAAATGTTCATGTAAAAAGTGAAAATGTTTCTTTTTCAAGGGAACTGTTACCTCAGGAGCACCGCCCCTATTAAGTTGTAATAAAAATATAATATCATGGTAGTTTATGAAGATATTATTCATTAACTGATGACATAGGTACCTCTACATGTAGAGATTACACAGTATTTTTAGGAAAACATCAAAATTGCCAAATAAAATTAAAAACTTTTTAATTAATGTAATGATAACCTTCGTGGAGTTTTACAAAAATTAATCATTTTTGTGCAAGAATTATAGTGTTTTAAGAAATATTGTAAAAAATATTATTAAAATGCCTAATTTAACTAATAACTCATTTTATTACTCCATATTAAACAAATCATCAGAAATTCATTTAGATAAACCTTAACCTTCTTATAAAACAATTAGATAACTTTCTAATCATGTTTTCCGCAAAGTTTTAGGCGTAAATTTTCATTACATTTAGTAAATATAGTGGCAGTGGACTATAGATTTATCATCAAAAGAGAAGCCAAACCATGCTTTTCTCGCTTCACTTACCGCCATTTCGGCGCCTAGCTCAAACGCCAGACTCGCTCATTGCCAGCAGAGAAATTTCAACTCTCTTTGTTAAAATGCAATAATGCACAACTGTCTTGTTTCATAAAATTTGGCATCGAATACTCTTTTTGTATTTATAAGGCCTAATTAAGAACAGTTTTTGCAGTTTCACTTAAGTAAATAAAGGAATAAATATCCTGTAATCGTAATAACGATTCTTTGCTTAAATAATTTTGTTGGATGTTATGAATAATAATTAATTAATTAAACTGTCGATTAAAAACATTGGATTGAGGGTGACATTAAAAAATACTTTTAGCACTTAAGTGATTAGTTTTTATATATACTTAGCTAATCTATCCAAAGTAGGAAGGTAAAACAATATTTCATTTTGATGTACCTACCATAAAAATGTTACGTGCTTGTCTTGTTATTGTTTTACTTTTTGTATGCTAAACACTTTCATTTAAAACAATACTGAAGCATAAATTTTATACATACATTCTGCGCATTTTAATTATTACTAATTTTACTTATTTTATACATTTGTTAAAAATATTATAATCTTAACAAATGTACATAATATAATATAATAAATTTAAATGTTAAAAGATGTGATTTTTCAATAAAAAGTAAATTTGAGAAATATTCATTGACCATATTATGAAATAGTATTTTCGTCGTCTTAACCCTCTTATTCCTACTTAATTACTAAATTGTTCGATTTATTCTAACATACACACACACAGTCCACAATATACTCGTACATTTAACAGTAAAAAGATACAAAAATAAAATCAAAAGTTTTTTAATATAAAATCATATTGATACAAGATAAATCAATGTTATCACTAGTCATAAAACAAAAAAAAATACAAAACTTTTATCACGGACACGGAACTGCCATCTGATTATTATTATTCAATGTTTTGCATGCTGGAAGTGGTGGTCCTCTATAGAGTAAAGTTAACTGTACAACTCTCTCGGCTTCTCTCACGCCACTTATTCTAGCGCCATCAACTGTAGCAAAATGTCCAGGGACAGTTCCTTCTCCCGCAAATAAAAGGATTGGAGGAATTGGTTCACTTGGTCCAGGTAATGGGCATGCTAACGCTCTTTGTACCTGACCGTCGCTGCATTGATATTCAAAAGAATAAGCACCATAAAAGTATGGATCAGCGGTCCAATGTGACCTTAGTATTGTAACTGGATAAGGAATGTTATTATTTCCTGAAGTCATTCTTAGAAGGCTTGTTACACCTTCAGCTATATCTCTATCACAAAGCCCCTCCATTGTTAAAGCTTCATTTCCAATTACTAAAGCACTTATAACATGTTTACTTGTAGGTACTGCTTGTATTTCACTTATACCACGCGTCCAATCAGTACAATTAACCAAGCAGCTAGGATTGAAATTAAAATTATATTCACCCGTATGCCAATACCAAAATGGCCGACAGTATTCTAAGTAAATCTTATTGCAATATCCAAACCCTAAACACCTCAGAGCATCAATTTTAGAAGCTGGCAATGCTGGGCAAAACATTCGTGTAGAATTAGCTGCTAATACACCTATTGATACTGTGATTATGACATAGTCAGCAGGAAATTCTTCACCATCTGTAGTGCATACTGTGGCACGATATCCTGATTTTTGGCAAGTGCCCCAGTAAACACAATTAACTGGCTTGCAATAGCGAATTGCACCTTCTGGGATCTGTCTTAATAAAGGCGCTAAAATACCAGTCAATCCTAGTGGCACACGCACTTCACCCCCGGGCATATTCATAAAACAACCTGAATGATCAGCACATAGCATTGAAGTATCATCACTGCTTCGGGCACGTAGCATATGGGCTAAGCCAAACATTATCCTGGCTGCATCATGTTGCTGTTCTTCTGGATACTCATGAAGTTCCTGTTGTATTCTAAGACTCATAAAATTTAATAATGAGCCGTGTTGTTTGTTTCCACCTAGGGCGAAGATTTTAGCAGCCTCCTCTTCAATCTGGCGAAATTTATAATATGCAGTAACCGCAGGAGGGAAAGCCATTTTTTCAGTAAATAAACCGCGGGAATTTTCAACGCCAGGTAAGCCAGGCTTAGGCGGCTTATCCTTTGCCGACAAAGTGTAAACCGGATGTCTGGTAATATTCTCTGATTTTCCACTAGCACCCAGTTCTGCTAATATATCGCCAAACCAGCAAGAATGAATCCGGCCGCCTGGTCTAAAAAGTTAAAAATATAAAAACAATGATCATACTTTATTAATCTACCTATATTGTATTCGCCACTAAAGTATTTGTGATTAAGAAATAATTTTACTACCAAATCTGTTTAAAGAGGATTTAGGTATAAATACATTAAATATATAAAAATAAAAAAATATATTTATATTGTAGCTTCAAATTTATATTTAAATGATTTCGAAACCTTTCATAGGCCTCCAAAACGACAATATTATTGATGCCTCGTTGTGAGAGCCTAGCTGCAGCTGAAAGGCCTGCCATGCCAGCACCAATAATCACCACTCGAGGTTCAGCAAAACATTTTTCAGGATCACTAGGATCGACTGCGCAAATACCACGATCTTTTAAGTTGGGACCACAATCTACTAGAGCGGTGGCTTTGTCGGAACTCCTACAACAAATTAGTTAATATACAATTAAGAGAAAAATTTTTTAGACCAAGATTCAAGTAACAATAAATAAATGTAATTTACCATCTTGCTGTAATCCTCAGCCATTTGATTAAACAGAGATTTTCTTTACTAAAAATTTTCATAAGTCTAAAGCTAGTCAATAATTTATTATAAACAGAATTACTTACTTGTCAACGTCACTTTTGTGTCATTATTTTTTATTCTAATTTCTATCAGCCTAACGGCAGCCGTATAGGCTGCTTTTCTTTGTGGTTGCTTAATTTAGAGCAGTAAGCCTAGGTTTGCTAGGTCGTCGTCTGTTGCTGGTGACGCCATGGTTTCTGGTGTGGCATCATGCAAACTTGACGGTGAATTTGAACGTGAATAGTCTATATGGATGCACTACAAACTCGACGCCACTTCAAGCGCACTGTAAACTAGATCGTATATGGTTGCCGTAAATCGTTTATTTTTTAACGTTGGGTTGACCAATACTACCCACCTTAACCCAACGGGACCTACACGGTCTAGATGGTCTGCTAAAGCAGACCAGTGACTAACCACCATGGGGCTTCAACAATCCGCAATGCTATCAGAGAAGTAGTAGCAACCTACGTGCCCACCGCCTACCGAAGTGGGCCAATTGCCGGACGCTAATGAGCTCACTATGACTAAAAAAGTTTAAAATGAAGAATAAAACTACAGGTTGTAAACAAAAAGTTGTCATTAATTACTTTAGCTTTATTTCTTTTCTTATTTTTATCATAGACATATTCGTAGTGATAAAATTGTAGAACACAAAGTAATTTATATTCATACTATTATTTAAAGACATATTAGACCTATGCATCATATGCCTTCTTTGACTATCGGCATTGACAGCCTCTTTTTTAACATTTTATTCATTACTTGAGTGGTTAGGACGAACGCCATACTCAAGCCCTATATCCATGATAATAATTATTTAAATTCTATATGCATACAAGCATTCGACTTGATCTTACTTTAAACACGATATAATTGAACTAATAAAGCTTGTTTTACAAATTAGTAAATATACAGTTTAGATGATATTATGTACATTATTAAATGATCATACTATTTACTAATTACGAATCACATATTTGTTGCAAATGTGAATGTTATTAAATATATAACAGTTCGTCTATTTACTGCCTCGTTACCAATGATCGTTGTTTACTAATTCACTTTATTCCAATATTTCATATAAACCACTTTAAGAGTCACAATCTAAAATGGCTATAAATCACAGTCTTTAATTGTACAAAAATAAGTGAAACTTTCATTATAATTTAAAACACTCTGACCAAAAACGGTCTAATGTGTGGTAAAAGTGTCGACTCACACCTCGTAAAGAATGGTTTTCATCAGTGTAACTCTGCAAAGAAAGATAGATTTGTTATAATAAGTTATAATTTGACATTATTATTTCATTGAGTGAACTGATGTTAAAATACATTTTTGTTTTTGTCCTTAAATACGTGAAAACTATTAGAAATTTAGGACGAAAGCCGCGAGCTGAAAAGGAAAATGCTAAAATATACATTGAAGTACAAAAACATTCATGCATCTGAGTATGCAAATGAAACCACAGTAGCCAAATCACGGTTAAATTGACTTGCAATGAAAATGCTCTAAATCAACTATTGGTACAGCATGTCCTAATATTTTTGTGTTTTATATTGATGCATGTTCACAATTTATGAATGATATTTTTTTATAGAGAGTACTTGCAATTCCCACGGATTCGCCCGCGTTCTTAACATTATTAAAAATAGGAATTGGTGGTAGAAGGTTGAAAATTTAGGGTTGCAAGCATTTTATGATGCCAAATCATAAAAAAAATCAAAAATAAAATTTTGCTCTACAAAAATAAAAAACCTGGAGAGTGCCACCCTTGTGAAATCTAGCGGAATAAAAAATAGACTAAGACCTATTCTCAGACCGACGAAATTAACACAAAAGAAAAAAAACATAAAAATCGGTCAAGCCGTTTCGGAGGAGATTGATAATTAAAACTGTGACACGAGATTTTTAAGTACAAGATGAAGTATGACTACTAATTTTGAAGTAGATGAATGTAGACCGAGGAAAAATAGATTGCATTCAATGAGATATACGAGTATAAGTGAAAGGTGCTTATACTCAAATGATGGCTGATATAAGGAAATGGAACAAGAAAACATCCTATGTGTATCGATCCTTTGTAGCGCGGATAAGGAAAAGGAGATAAAGAATTAAAGTAACAATCCTGTACAACTGATTTGACTGTTTTAAAAACTTCGCAAGTCAGCGAACAATAACGAATATAGTGGGTACATACTACAAATAAACAAGACATATTTTTATAACGATTATTATAAAAAAATCGGAAGTATGTAATATATACTGTTACCATTTGTTCAAATTCAATATCGGCTCTCTGCAGCGTTTTAGCCAGCTGCATACTGTGCTGAAAGTGCACATTATCATCGCCAGTACCGTGTATGAGCAGATAGCGTCGACCACGAAGCTTTTCTGCTGCAAGCATCAGATCTGAGGCTTCATATCCTGAAGGATTATTTTGAGGCGTGTCCATATACCTCTCGGTGTATATTGTATCTATAAAATGAAGTAACATTTTCTTAAACCATAAGCAGTTTTCTGTGTTTAATATAAAATAATAGGTATTTCATTCAGAATCGGATTTAATATACAGATTCGATTTTGTTAAAATTTTATTATATTTACAAATATAGCTCAAAAATAAACACTTTGCTGTAGTCGCAACTATTACCTACGAACCCCAATTAAGTGATCATAATATTAAAAAAATCGGCTGAAACGGAGTTGAAGATACTTTAATTACCATAGTAAAGCCAAGATGTGACTGGGGCAACAGCAGCAGCACAGGCCAGCATCTTCTCCTTATCTTTGATTAAACTCATGGTGCTCGCGTAGCCACCATAACTCCAGCCCCATACACCAATTCGATCAGGGTCGATAAATTGGTATGTATTTATAAGTTTACTGTAAAACATTTATTATTGCTATTATTAATTCTATACATATTACTTATTCGGTAATAAATAGTTACACAAAAATACTTAAAGCGTTATAGTAAAAAGAAAAATTGTAGCTTCTTGTCCTCCTTGCTGCTATTTGAACAAGGCAGAATATCACCGAACAGTGATAATATTGTGAAGAACTGTACACACTATGCAATCACAAATGCACTCTCAATCACCTCAATGAAATATAAAGAGCCAACAATAACTAAGATAATCTGCGAATAAGGTTGCTTTTTATAACCAAATTCTTATTAAATATGCTTATGTTATAAGTATGACTCTTAATAGAAAATT
Source organism: Boloria selene (assembly GCA_905231865.2). Taxonomy (NCBI): domain Eukaryota; kingdom Metazoa; phylum Arthropoda; class Insecta; order Lepidoptera; family Nymphalidae; genus Boloria; species Boloria selene. The sequence continues at coordinate 10,277,994 of HG993134.1, forward strand.
GTATAAATACGAAATTATCTTACATATTTCACTTAATTCGTTTTAGGTACTATACCTATTAACAACCATATAATACCTGATAGCAGCTAAAGTATCCGTAATTTCAACAGTCCCCAGAGCATTGTTGAGCGCGTGCATTGCCTCTACTCCCATCGCGCCAGATCCCCTTACATCAATTGACGCCACTATGAAGCTGCGATTGCTGCTCAAATACATGTTGTAGTATTCTAAGACAATAAAGTTAAAAATCAAAAAGGAAAAATATTTATTTAATTATATTTTGTTTTTTAGCACATTTACATCAAAATTATATTTTAAAATCGAATTTACGTAAATTCATTTTATCGATCACTTTAAATCATATAACTGCTACAAAGTGGTGGTAAAGAAGCTGTAAGGATCAAAAAAACTTACCAAGGTCGTAACTATCCCTAACTCTAGTCGTTCCGGGACCGGCGTACAATCTTACGATCATAGGATACTGCTTCCCCGGTTTCATTTCCGGCGGCAAAAGTAACTTGACATGTGCCTTTAAGTCCTCTTCTAAAGTTATCACGTTAAACAAAACCATAGGTAACTTGTAATGACTTATTTTATTTAATAATCTTGCATTCTCTGCTAAAAGTTTAAACGAATTTGTCTGTAAAAATAAACATTACAATTATACAGTTTTATTTTAATTGATACATATTAATAAATCATCCGTAAAAATTATATTAAATGAGTGTTGCATTTATTATTTAATAAAAATTTACCTGACCAATAAAGAAGTAAGTCACTGGAGGAATATTATCAGCGCTACAAGTAACGATCCCATAACTACCACCAGGTGAAAATATACCATCAACATGATTACACCCCGGCAAGTTACAAGATAAGCACTTCAATTTTCCTTCTGTTGTTGCCCATAACTGTCTCTTCCATGGCTCCGTTCCCGGTGATACTATGTAATATACAATATCTGTCTCTTGGTTCCAACCCAAAATCTCAGTTACAGTCGAATTTCCAGGACTAAGATCTTCAGTCTTCATTGTATTGAAATCAAAACGAGCCAAGTGCATAAATCTTTGTTCTTTGTGGGGTAGCGGTCGAACTTCTAACATTTGTGACCCGATTGTATTAAAAAATGGCGTAGCAATGTCAATCCATCCATTGGGTTCTGTCTCTTGCTTTAAAATTGTACACTTGTCCAAGTTTAAATCACAGTTAACTAAAACGCTAACGCTTTGTCTTCTATTAAGCCATAACACTACTAGATTCTGATCAGTAGCCCAATTAACTCTTCCCAATATGTGATCCAAACCTATAATGTCTACTGGCGCTGGTATGGTCATCACATCATTTTTTGACTCATTTAGCTTAAAAACACACAGCCCAACTACAGGATTTGTGCGACCTGCCTGACAAATTAAACATAAATGTAAATCTTTACAAAATATTAAAAAATATTAAACGTTGCTATTTTGAACCAACCTTAGGATACTTGAAATTAACCAAAAGTGGATATTGGTTATCAAACTCGGAAGGTTCTCCGTAGTACGGGTATACAGCCGATTCCACTTGGGTATCATTAAAGGAAGCAACCGCCAAATAGGTTCCGTTAGGTGAGAACCACGTCGCTTCCGCAGCATTAAACACTTCCTCTGAAATTTAAGTAATATAAGTTAATATCTTTATTACACTGTTGACTATGTTCTGATTTAATCTTAATTAGATTGATAAATTAAGTTAACTGAGGTAGTGGTGGGGGTCCCGTTCGGGTTTCAGCAGCCGTGTGAAAAGCAAAAAACGCACTGGAAGATGTCGGGGCGTCGCGTCGTATCGTAGCGAATCTGCGACACCCCATTAAGACGGAGGAAGTTTAAATAAAATCAAATCAAAATATTATTTATTCAAATAGACTTTTACAAGGACTTTTGAATCGACACTTTTACATAACAGTAGATATAATAGTAAATTTATATAAAATGTCAGTCAGTAAGTCTGTAAGTAAGTTACCACCGAGTTTGAATTTAGTTGCGTTTAATTGGGTAGACTAGCTTTTCTAGTCGGTGAGCACCTGTCCTGTCACGTCCTGGTTAATTCATTTAACAAACATTAAAAAATATGTTAACTGAAAAGACTTTTACCCTCATATATCCAATCGGTAACTCCATGGTATATGTTCCCTACAATGCCATTAGTAGTAAGTGGAGTAACCTCATCAGGGTTAGAGACATCAGGCACGTAGTATACGTTATTGTCTTGCACGTAAGCAAGCGCGTGGTCGTTGCCCCAGATAACCACTTGAAGCGAACCATTGCCTATGCGTACAATGGACCTAAAAAATAAACATAATGGTGATATCCGTATTATATCACGTAACATCTTATTACATCAAATTTCAAAAATTTTCGAACCTTTGAAAATTAATATCTCCAAAAATATTAACTTAATCGTAAAAATTCATAGAATCTTTTTTATTTGTATTTTAATGAAGAATATTAAAAAAAATGTTCAGTTGGAAAATATTAGTTCTTTGCAATTGTTTAAACGGCGGTTTTAGCAATATGGCACGTGGTTGCCGTCATCACCACATCAATTTATTCATCAGTAGGGCAATTTAAAGAATAACGATAAAACCGATTCCTCCTGCCTTCATCAAATTTACGACTAAATTAAAAAAGCCCAAAAACAGAGGCAATAGCTTGCGTTTTCTTATAACATTAGATGTAGGTACGGGGTACCTATTAGATCTATACATATAGATAAAATTAAAGCGTCTGATTTAAATTTCAAATTAACAGCTTTTTACAAAATACATATTATGATGCTTACTATATACGGTACTTACATTAAAAACCCATTTTTTATAATGTTTGTAATTTGTATAAATTTTGTCTGTTTGTTACGGCTAATCTCTGAAACGGCTGGACCAATTTTGACGAGACTTTTACTCGCAGATAAGCCAATGTTATAAGGCTTAGGCTACTTTTATTTTATTTATTTTAATTAGTGGAACCCGCTAAAACCTAGAGAGGAACCCGAGTGAAGCGAGGGTAAGACGCTAGTATATAATATATTATAAATCTAGGATTTGTCCTATTAATATAATTAGCCTGACCTATATATACTTAAAATATATATTTGATATATTTTGTGTCCTTTTCGGATAACCATTAATAAAGTTTAAACAAAAATTTAAGCAAATAAAACTTTTACACTAAATGATAATATTTTGATTAAAGATTTAATAGCTACGTGGACGCAAGTAATAATTGTAATAAAAGTCAAATTTTTATAATAATTTCCCCATTTATGAATTTATACTTACTTATTTTCAAGGTCGTACACAGAGTACTCTGCCAAGGTTGAATACCGATACACCTGAAAAATGGTATTGTAATGTTAACTAATAAGTAAAGTCTTGAAAATACACCGTGTGGAAATTTTATCACGAATTTTCTTGATTTTTGAAATAGAACGTTTCTAAACTTTTTTAAGCAAATTTTTATGCCATGTCACATGCTTTCAACTAGCGTATTTGTCTTCATTAGATCTTTTTTGAATATAATTAAGCTAGTGAAATTAAAAGTAAGAACAGTAAGAAAGACGCACTGTACCTATGTCTAATATCAAGTAAGTAGTTCGACAAACATCTCTTTCCCAGAATAATAACAACTAGCTAAATAAAAACATGGATAAATATAAATAAGTAGGTAATATATGTCATAAAGTTTCAAAACAGTTATATTCAGTCAGTTTTCTTATCTATTGAAAGTCATAACTGATTTATTTACGGAATTGAATTCCCACATGTCGTAAATACTTTGTAAGATTTCATCTTCATTGTCCCTTCTTCGAGATTTTTCTTGCAGAAATAATTTATGGCAGTAAGAATTTGAATATCGTACATGTTTGCTACACTTTTTAGCTAAAAAAACGTTTTAAATCTTTAATATGGTTATCATTTTCGTGAAATTTATCATATTAGTAAATAATGAGCTTATCATATTATTTTTCTTAAAAGTTCTGTCGACTTCGTCATTATTTAGCGGTATTGATTAGAAATCTATCTACAAAATTTTAACATAAGTAGTATCAATAATCCCTGAGTATTAAGATTGCAACATAACGGATTGACTAAAGATTAAATCCATACATATAAATAAGGACAGAGGGACTAAATAGATTCAGAACCCTAATAGAGTTCTAATTTTGGCTTTTGTCTATGGATCCCAAGAATAATACAAAAATTATTTTAAAAAATGAGTAACCGATAGAGTGCATCGGACAAAACCTAGTCAATTGTGTAATTGCTTAACTTCATAATCAATAATAAACTTAGTTTATCCAAATTAATTTAATCTACTTGTGTGCTCTTAGAATGTGCGTACTAAATATTTATGTCCAATTAACTCTTAATTGGCTATTAGAACGTTGAGTTATTATACCTGCAAAATAATTGTACTCTACAAAAGTTATAATATTGTAGTAAAAAACTTATTTTTTAGATTAATTTAGAAGTAGTGCAGTACTCTCGTGACACGTTTGCTGTAAAGCAATTAAAACATCGGGAACATATTTTCAAAATAAAACAAGAAAATCCAAAACTTTTAATATGTTATTATAGGGCCTACTTAATTATTTTAATTTGTTTACTTTTTTGTTTTTTACAATTTAGACAAACAACAAACCAATCGGTAAAACTCTCTATTAGAACTCACTTTTCTCTTATGTGCAGTAAGGAGTAAATATTTCTGGTCAGGTGAAAAGGATGACACGGAGAAAAGGCTTAAATTGTTCTGAAAGAATTTTGTATTATGATTTATTAATTGTGAATAATATAGTTTATACAAACGTAAGTTAACGATTTTCGTACTTGTGTAGTACTTACTAAGTCAGATTGATTAAGAATGGTGGAAAAATTATTTGCTACTGCATCGTATTTCTTTATTGATCCTGGTTCCTCTATTAAATACTCCGTATCTAGAAACGAATGAGTCAATATAATCATAAACTACACAGACACTTTAGTATTTCAATGTAGTACCGAATAGACCGTGTCACGAAAGATGAGACTTGTCAAACCACGTGGTATGACTTGCGCAGAAGACGATTAATAGGTAATAATTTTAATAGAACATTGCTGTACAGTGTACACCTTTATTTTGAAAGTCATAGAAATATCCCATAATAGACATTGAAATTAATTATACATAACTCTTACTAACACGACTTCACAACCGGAAACCCCCCACTACTGACGTTAGTCAAGTCTCATCTTTTGTGGCGCGTATTATAAGAGACAATTTTAAACTACTTTAATAGAGTAAGTCGGTACTGTATAAAAGATTATCTGAATATATTTCTTACAAAATTCTGGATTAAAAATTCACAGTAGGTACATTATTTACATTTAGATAATAAGAATGTCTGATAAAAACTTTTTAATTTTCAATAGTCAATACACTAATTAAATTAAAAACGTATGGGTCATAAATTAATGCACAGTGAAAATGGGTAGGTATTACTTTAATTAAAGTATTAAGATAATTTATTTACGATAACGGAAATAAAATTAACTATAAATTGTATATTATATAATTTGCATATGTTACTTTAATATAGGATTTCTTACCTGATATCCAATCGACCGATACTCGCAAAGGGAAGAAATCAGGTTGCAAAGGTATCAGTTCTTCTAAAGTAAAGGTCTTCAGCAATTTTTGTGGTGATACAACAGTATCTGCCAGACCCAAAAGGAAAGCGAAGATGAGTGCAAACAATGATGGCATCTGAAATATTAAATAATAAAATATATTATCACGCGTACTTTCTGCGGCTGACGGAACATAACACATATCCTAAAAAGTACGTGACATAAATTAAAAAAAACAATTTAGAGGTTTATTTTTAATCACTACAATGTTTACGATTAAAATAAAAACAAAAACTTAAAAAGATACCTTTATAGGTAAAGTTAAATAAATGAATTTAAGAAATATTATTGTGGCAGTGTAGACATACAAAAAACATAATTTTATTAGTTCGTTAATTGTAAATTGTAATATACCTAACAAAATTAGATGTTAAGTAAGGCAATGACGCATTTTTTATTTACTCTAGCGGTGCACAATGAAACTGGCACAAATATTAAGACCTAAGAACTTGGTTTTCATAATTCAATATAATAAAACATGACCTACGATCCTACGAATATAAAAGACAATTACAGCGGTAGGTATTTAAAGTACCCTTTTACAAAGCGCAAAGTTTTTATTAACAAAGTAAACTAAAGATTATAATTTGTATTAAGAATTAGATTGTAATAAGAATGAGATAATAAAAATCGTAAGCTTTAATTTGGATACCTAAATAGTAAAAGCTCCAGTTCACAGTTTGCTCTGTACCCGTGCCCTCTTACGGTCAATGAATGTATGTATATCTAATTACTTTACCCATCACATTGTGGTTTGTGTTTAAACTCACCACTGACTCATCCTGAGACCGTCACTTCAGCTTCGAAAGTGGCTTTGTTTACATACAAGATAGTACATAAGACATGTGTTGTAAAGAACTGGTCACGCAGAAGACGGTGCAAAGTCAATATAGTTTATATCTTAGATACATATACATAACTAGCGACTCGCCCTCGCTTCGCTTGGTTTCGACCCTATATTTAGCGAGAGCGAAACCGCGGGTTCCGCTAGTAAATGTATACATAAACTTGACAAATTATATATACTAAAACCTTCCTCTTGAATCACTATCTATTAAAAAAACCGTATCAAAAATGAAGGTCTATGCATACATAGGGACAGACAGACAGCGGGAAGCGACTTTGTTTTATACTACTCGTATGTATTGATAACAGTCTAGCTTATTCGAATCTTTACATAAAATATATTTTTTTAAATCTTATTGAAATAGTAATCATTATATTATCCATATAGAGGCCGAAAGTAAAGTTTTCAGGTTTTTCTACTTGTCTGTCTATATGTGACCTTATCACGAGAAAACTACTGAATAGATATCATGGAATTTGGTATGATGATAGTTGGTTATCCGGATTGACATATAAGATACATTTTACTCAAAGAAAACATCTCATTTCTGAAAAATAAAAACCCGAGCGGAGCGACGGCGAGTCGTTAGTTTATATAATATTTTATACTTTGTATACCTACTTAATATTTTCATTTATAGGTACTTTCTATAAAATCAAATGTATCAATAGAGCACATGATCATAAATAACAATTAACTTTTAAGTTATTAATTATTTTACTAATCATTTTTTGTACGACCGTACCCAAATATATGATATAATACTACATTTTATTATTGTATTATTATATCTGCGACCGTACCTAAATTATTATTAAAATTTAATGGAGCTACTAATACTATCGATGAATCTGGCTTATCACTTTTCAAACTATTTTTGGCTGCTTAACGTAGTCTCATTATCATTTATCAATTATCATACGACTTGCGAGTATATTATTTGTTTCTTAAAATTTGAAACTACTTGTAAGTCAACAATAAAAAATCAATTGCCAACAATTAAAAAAGTTTCCCTTAAACTCAAAAACAACTGACCATTTTAAATAATTCAATTTTGGAGGTGTGTGTGTGTGTGTGTGTTTAAGTATAAAAAATAGAGAAAACCAAAAAAAAAAGGCAGAAAATCATATAAACTTTAGACCAGTTTAATATAATGTATGAGGATCACAATTTTTTTCGATTTTTTTTCACTTTTGATAATTATGGTAACTATTATTATATTAAGAAACATATTATATACTTATATGAAAATGGTTTAAAATCTAAGATGTTTCTTCAACTTTTCAATAAAGCGTAAATCTGCGATAAGGAAAGCGTAATTCATTGTTGTAATAGCTTTTAATTTCGATTGCAGTCAGTTACTCTGACTCAAGGTCGTGAACAGATAAAAACAATGGGCATGTAAGACGTGCTTATTAATAAAACTCTAACTTTAATTAGATTTTGAATTACATAATAGGTAGGTATGTATTCTTTTTATTATATTCTTAATTTCATAACATGTACATATATAATAAATTTAATTAATTAATACAATTAATAAGTTACATATTATCATATAACTATACCATATACGTAAATAGGTAAGAAGAACCCTTCGGTATATAAATAATCGATCTATAGTTCAGAATGTACGTACTGATAATACAGTGACTTGTGTATTGATATACATATTTAAATATCCTTTACTTTATTAGGTATTGTAACGAATTTATTTTCTTGTAAAGACGTGAAAGAAATAGCTATGACCCATTAGCGATGAACAATCGGTATAATGTTTATTGTCTTTCATAATACGTATTTAGCTAACCTATTGAGTCTTATTGTGTCGCCTAAACTACCTTCACATAGATTGCAAAGGCACAAGTAGGTCAGCTTTTTCTGGCAAAAAATTACGTTGGACAATTATCTTTGTATCTGCATTAACAATACTTTTTAGCATTAAGAATACTTCATTATACTTGAAAATATTTATGCGTTTGTGTTTTATATAATAAAAAGTATTTTTTATAATTTAATATTTTATTAAATTTCAGAAAATATTTCTTAGGCATTGTTCTTATATATTATTTGAAATATTGCCCAAAATATGTACTTAAATGGCATTTTAGTTGTGAGCAAAAAACTACACATAAACATTGACCCTTGGTCAACATCGATATCTGGTTAAAATAATTGAAGGAAAATAGCAGTAATTGCATTTAAATTTAAGTGCCTCTTAATTTTTTACTAATTACAATTATTAAAACTAAAAAAAACAATAGAAACAGATTGAATAAATTAATGAAAGTACTCGCCATTTTACGTGAATGAAACGCTCGAGTCACAGGACAAGAGGACGACTCTTTAATGATATAAGTGGTCCAATCAGATCACATCACACACTATTCCACCGGATCAACTGTAGGCCGCACGAGTTCACCTCACACCGCACGAACGCAAACTGCGCCCGCGCAGTTAAGAACACGCGGACTTTTGAAGTCAATATTCTTTAATCTTTAAACCGATAGAGCATCTTTTGACCATTTTAGGATATGAAAATGAGAGAGAATGAGAAATGTTAAGACTTCTTATTATAGAATAACTAACTAAATAGAATAATATCAAAATAGTTAATCAAGTATAGTTTATATGTTTACTCAGTTTTTTATGCATTAGGTATACCTAATTGGTTTTTCGCAGCACTAAAGCTTCTTTATAAAATTTGTATTTTCTATATGCAGAAACTAAATTAATATTTATAAGTAGAATTATTAGTTAAAGTATTTTATAAAATCTTGACAATATTTAGGTTAACTGTTTGCTGCGAGGTTTTTCATTACAAACCGACAGCCTGGTGAAAGTCAAAGGAATCCACCGGACGCGGATGGCTTTATATCGGTAAGCTGGATATTTTTGGTAAGGTCCAGCATATTTCGAAAAAGGAGGAATGAGGATAGCACTATTTTATGCTTGGTTCATATTTATACCATTAATTTCAAAAAAACATTATTACAACATTTTGCTAAAATTAAATTTTATCAACATAATATTTTATTAAAAGATATGAGCAAAAAATATTATATATGAAACAGAAATAATTATTTAAATAAAACATGTCCTCCCGATAAATCTTACGAAATATTTAGTAAAGTTACGCATTTAATAATAATTTAATTCAACGTGTTTACTACACTAATTACATACAATAACTGTATTTCCTTAAACTTACGTACTACATTATTTTGAGTAGTTCCTAATAAATGCAAATATATATTTTGTTTAGCCTAATTTCTCATTTCACAACAGTTCTACTGAAAGTAAGTCAGCCATTCTCAATGGACACCGGTGTCAAACTTCACGCTTAGAGACGCTCTTATTGAATTTAAGTAATGGACCAGTGTCAAGATGTCACTTAACTTTGTTGCTGCATCATCCTCTTGAATCACGTTATGATTATTTAAAGATTGTAGCGCAGTTTATTTGGTATCTAGAAACTTGGAATTAATGCTTGACATTTTTGACGACTTGTTACAATTTTTATCAGGAGTTGTCATTATTTCATAGCAACTATTTATTCATTTAATGGTGTTTATTTTGTCAATAAAACACAAAAAAATAGCGCAGTCCAGTTCTCTCAGTCGACAAGCTCTTTGCTTCGCTACGCTCTAATTGAATTCACCAAATGGAACGTAGCAACTTGTATCACCGTCTTAGCGAGCTTGGTATGTGCGTTGACGCAAGGCTTACGTCGTATAGAATTTTAAGAACAACTTGACATAAACAATATCCATCCATCCATTTGATAATTATTTAACCTCGATCCAGACACTCTCCTTTTGATGGCAGTCAACACATTTTGGCACTGTTCAATTCACACTGTGTATATATAATTAATATGTTAATTTACATATAAAAAGATTTTATTGTCTTTTCAAATTTGCATAACAAATATGTATTATTGGAATATGACTCTATATAGAGCTGTTAACCCTATTGAATATGAACACCTGTACTGTTTAAAAACCTAATTTATTGAGTTCAATGTAATTTGCATAGTTATACGAGTATGTTAACGTATCTTACTTAATACATGGTTTTAGACAAGGCTTTTTTGCTGCTAAGTGTTAATTGAATCATTGTTTTGCGTCATTCAGGGAGAGTTGAGCTCTAAATTTCAACTATAGAAATTACATATGTGATCTACGTATGCAATATGCATATTACAGCAAAAGAATAAAATTACAATAGTGTAAAAATAGATATGCAGATATTACAATATATACTTAGGATAATTTACTATTTTAATTCGTCAGAAAACAAGTGCATAGCTCGAAAAATACTGTATGAAATTAAAAATATAGGGTTCTATTCTCATCTAAGGCATACTTTCTCGTTTTGCTCTTTCTCTCTATTTTTCTACTATCTTATAACTTTATATTTGGATGGCCTAATTACATTATCAACATTATTATCATTTCGATCTCATATGCCTTATTTTTAGGACATGATGCTTAAAGCTAGTGCTATCAAAATAAAATGAAAGGGTAATCAATACACCATGAGGTCGTATAACTGGGATAAAAATAAATTAAAAAGTCTTTTAAACTAGCGACTCACCCTCGCTTCCCTCTACTAGTAAATGTATACAAAATCTTAACAAATTATATACTAAAACCATTCTACTAAAACAGAATGAAAATCGGTGCAGTAGTTTTTGAGTTTATCGCGAACAGACAGAGAGACAGACGCGGCGGAGGACTTTATTTTATAATATGTAGTGGTTTTTAAACCCAGGTAAGTATTTTTGTATTTGCTAAGTTCATCCTCTTACTTTTCTTTTTACGTTACAATTTTTCGTAGCTGACATCCAAACAACTCCACAAACTTATGATAATATAAAAATTTATAGTAGGTATTAATAAAGTTAATACTATTGAACAAAATAAACGAAACTCGAGCACTCTCTAAATTACCTTTGAACTAAAATTACAGAATATAAATTATATTATTAAACTCTTCAAAAGTTGAAGCATCATATCTTAGAGATTATTGAACTGGCATGACTAGATAATATATTTTATTAAATATTACGCATGGTTGAGCCTTGTTCCATTTACAAACATTAAAGCACATCCCTTTTAAGTAACATAAGGTAAACATGGCCATTGTTTTTAAAATACTTTGATTATGTTATGTAAATCAATAATATTTATAGTATATATGCATATTACTGCAGGTTCTACTAAATCCACTGTAATTCTATGCTTTTCTATATTATTGGAAAGTGATTATTTCTTAAAATTAATATTTTTTGACCATTTTTTGGAATTTGAAAAATATTGTTGTAAAGCATTCAAAACGTCTGAAATCAAAATAAAACTAAATCCATGAAAAAATTCAAAATGTTTGTTTTATTTAAAAAGTTAAATATTCGCTTGAATCTTAAAAACTGTAATAGTTATTGTTATTTATATGAATTCTTTCAACGACTTCTTTGTTTTGATTACATTTAATATTTTATTCGTGTTCGAATTCAAGTCTCATATCCTTGACTTCAAATTCTTACGCACTAAGCACATGTGACATTATTTTGTAATTTCATTTAGCAACGTAATTTTTGATTCCAGTCACAACAAATTTTGTGTCAGTCACCAACATGCTTAAGTTCGACTGCGAAGTAAATAATGTGACGCAACGTCGGAGAGTGCGACTCGCCATAGTGCAGTTATGTGAACGCGACTTACACAACACTTTCCGATCGTTAACAATATAAACATTACGCCCAAGATGACGCTTAATAAGTTATTAGTTATTACTCTAATAATTATCTATCAATCTAGCTTATAAACCTCAAGTTTAAGTAACCTTTAAGTAAGCATTAAATTTTAGATACGAATGTTATGGTTTTAATAATTCATGTGGTGAGTAGATTGAAAATGGTTTATGTTTTTAATCATATTGTAGATTATATTAATAATAATTCCTTCAAAACTAATAGATTATCTCTTCTAATTTCTAGCATATAAACAATCGCAATGTTAGCAGTAACAATTAAACAAATTCTATCATTATGAGAAAATTTAATTCACATCAGGGGGATCATTAGAGCAAATGACCATCACATACTATAGATATGTTACATCTTCTTTGATGAAAAATAACAATTATCTAAATTAATGTTCCTATAAAATGTATCTTAGTAGTTCTCAAGCTCTATCTAGGCACAAGTTCAAAAGATCAAAGTTTTTGGTATTGACATTGCTTACCTGACAACACAAAGATGTTTCGAAATTCAGCCCTTAATTTAATACTTTTAGCTAGCATTTATATTTAGCCCGTTTTAACATCACGTGCGTGTTAGCGGACTACAAAACTTGCTAAGTTTTCTTAGACATGAAGATTTCCACACGATGTTTGTTTTCACCATAAGAATAGTGGAAATGATTCGTATATGAATATTGCAGAGGTGCGAGATGCGAGATTTGATCTGGTTTCACACGGTGTTCCAACATTCAAGCAAGCACACTATTCTTTAACTTGCACAATCAAATATCAAACCTACCTATTTAATAATAATGTGAGAATGTTTTAAAAGTTAATTTGATAAAAATGTGAAATTTTTATACCTATTAAAATATAAACAATAATCAGGTATACGTATAGTCCATTATTAATTTTAAGGTTTAATAATACTATTTGTTTTGGTTACATAAACAACAAGTTACAATAAAACTATGTGGATATATGTTGTGCTATCGAGAATCTTTTGCGGAAGCTTTCGTGCAGAAAGCGGAAGGAAGCACCAAATATCGACATGATACATATTATACTTTAGGCTCTATTTTTACAGACATCCTTTTAAAAATTGATATTTATAAACACTGCACTTCAGTTCTATTTTAACTCTGTATTTTTTATTCAATTCCCACAATAATTTCGAATATAATCAAATAAATATTACGAGTATTTTTCAAATAGATCAAATAACTACAAATTATTGTAAAATAATTTCGTTTCAAAAGTGTAAATACCTGCATATAATAAATTCTGAGCCAAATCTGTATATACCTACATTAAATATGTTTTGGAAAATCTTATTGAAACAGTCATTAGTTTTTAGATTTCTTGTCTGCCTGTCTGTCTGTCTGTGTGATTGTGATAGCATCACGACAAAATCACTGGACAGACAATGACTGATCCGAGTCAACATATGAGTATTTTCACGACGGGAAGACATCTCATCTCTGGGAAAGGTATACTAACCTACACGTGAACCACAGGAAGAACACGAGCGGAGCGGGGGTGAGCCGCTAGTATTATTTAAAATTCGACGAATGATTTCTGAATGTCAGTAATTTTTCTTATCAAATCTTAATATTGACAATAATTTTTGAATGATAATAAATAAATAATCTTTTGGATGTTAATTGTTTCGGCTGTATTTTAATTAAAGGTTTCAAGAGTTTTAAACTTACGAGTAGCTCTCTCGGTATAGTTTGAAGTGGTTATAGTAAAATAAATTAACTTGTATTCTTGTATTTCTGATGTTAAATTTATCTAAATTATAATAACCGCAAGAGGTCACACATGAGTCATTGACTTTAATACAGCAGCAACATCAGATGTAAACTTTTATTATAGGTAAGTACAATGTCAAAGTTCATAACTCTACTCTTACGTTAGAGATAATCAAAAACCACGATGATAAGATTAATTAATTTTATTAATACCATTACTAACAACGCACCTCAGCACACACTTGGGTGATTGGTTGGGTGATCAAGATTATTCGCGGTATCCCAATTGTAACTTTCAAATTGCTCTTGTATCTTATAACAATAAATTCTAAGAAACGTATATCCAAAACATCAGAATGTTTATTAATTTTTAAAACTTGATCAGTGCAAATTAAACAAATCAAGTATTAAAATAATCGCGTGACGTACGGTGTTAATCAATTAGTGTTGCTGATGCGTAAATTGTACACAAGTGAGTGCAATGTAGAGTTCTCATAAGCTATGATTTGTGTTACTTTCATAAAGATAAACATCACTTAGAACGGAGAGCATGCGTAAAGATAATTATAGCTTTGAAAAAATAAGAGAAATGCAACGATCAGTGTATACTTTGTTACGAGTATATTTAGTGATACTTCGAAACGCGATAACTACTTATTAACAGATATTCTCTTACTGCTGGAAGTACCAACTAAAATATTTTCGCAATATTACCGATTATTTAAATTATTAGTAAGAATATAGACCATTCACCTACAGCAAAGTGGATTACCTCAAAACATCATACATTTTATTATATTGTATAATCATGATCATAATACTACCTTTCACTTTTGTCGGACGCCAACCTGTGCTCGTTTCCATAGGCGCTTTGAATATATTATTATCACAAAGGATCGTAGTGGGTTAGTAGTATCCATTTAAATTACGTTGTATTATCATACATCCGCATGCCAGAAGTAAATGCCCTCCTCAGTTACTACGAGTATCGCTATAGGTATTACTCTCGCATTGTAGTTTGGGCAAGATAGATATAATATGTATTATATTTTAGCTTTGGCAATTAAGATTTTTAAATTGACATAAGTAGTTTTAAAATTACCTGTTTTTACTCAGTTGAAACACACTTCAATTACTTATAAGTAGTTAGTATCTCGAGTATTTATTATAAAAAATGCTTTAGATATACAGTAGTTGTACATAAAATGTTTCGCCTATATTTTGCTTTAATTTTTATATAAAACCCACATCTATATCTACTTAACATTATAAAGAGACAGACATTGTTTGTTTGGAACTGCCATTTAATTTTTGACTAAAATTATTAACTCTATTTATGTACTGTAAGGTACATAAGTATGTATTGCCTTTCTATATCATTATAATCGTTAAAACGCGAGATTGTACCTGGTTATTAAATACTAACTCAACAGCAAAGATATAAATTAATCAAAACAAATCTTTTTATTTAACCAGTCATATAAATGGGAAGTAATACTCTTTGTTTATAGCTTATTCTTGAATAGTATTATAAGTTATGTTTCATTCATTTTATCAGCACCGACACTACGTGTTTTGCATTAGACTATTTTGTTTTGAGTTTTGATACAGTGAAAGTCGGTAAATCGAATGACGAAAGATTTGGATAAAATATTTAATATTCGTATGAGATAAATCAATATAAGTGACCTACCTAATTTACATAAGCAAAGAGCCTTTAACTTCATTTCGCAGTTTAGCAAAAAACTATAGATATTTTATAACTAAAAGAATATAATAAAGGTACAACAAATAAGTATAGGGAATACCTACTTATCAAGGCTCAAGGATATAATAAAAAAAAAAGTATATAAATAAAAAACTTTATTAATAAAACTGACTGTAAGAGTGAAGCAATAGTCAATACTGTTCTATGTGGTACGTAACTCAAGTTGCATGTGGAAGTAAAAGTAACGAAACGACGTGTTCCGTACGTCAAGGACGCTAAGAAATAGAGCAATTATTTAAACAAAAACTTGTTTTTCCAGTATCTGTGATATATTCTTATTACTATTTTTTTATAGATTAAAGGAACTACGACTCGGCTGGCATTCCGATGCACTTCTCCCAGTAACGGTTCATCGCATTGTATCGATGTCTATTGACGCCAGCTAAGCTGTGAGCTTCATCCGGGTATGACTGCAAAAGAAATTAAATATTAATACACAGTTTTTTTATTAAATATGTAAAAACAAAAAGTAACATATTAGCCTTTGACTATTTCTTTGTTTTTTTTTTTAAATATTTATAATCGTAAGGAAATTCAACTGGCATTATAAATTACAGATAAAATATAAAACATTAAAAAACCATTTTCCTGATTTCTTAGATAGGTGCAACATGAATGTATTTTTAATTATTATTATATTTAAATTAAACGAAACATTATAAGAAGAATAATTTTTAAAATGTTATTTGGCAGATTTGAAAAGTGGATTTAATGAAATAAATATTATATTCTTTATATTTTAGACCAGTGAACAACAAGTATGTAGAGCCTTGGGCTGTATAGTATAGAATGTTAGAGACATTAAACCCGCTAATTAGAAATAGAGGTATTGAATGTCTATAAGAACTATTCTCGTAGTTTCGGTTATTACATCGCACTCTGCACAGTGTGCCATAGGGCTAGGCTACTGTCAGGCACTAAGGAATTCACCCGTGCCCTGTTTTAGAGAATTTTATTTTATTTCCATACATGATACAACGACTTACTTTCATAATATTAACAAAAGATATCAATCCATACTTTTGTTTGTTTGTTATTTAATCAAGCTAAAACGACTGAACGGATCTGGATGATATTTCTCACAAGAAGATAGATAGATTATAGCCTGGAACAGCATATAAGCTACTTTTTATTTTGGGAAAATGTATGGTTTCCATAGGACAGATTTGTTTTGTTTTTCACTATAATTTATCTATTTCTATTTAAAAAATCTAAAATTTCTCTAAGTTTATAATTATTTTCATATTATTTTACGATATAACTAACCATTTTTAATAGTAGATACTTAAACGTGAATTAGATCGTCATCAATTAACTATTAGCGAAGACTGAATTAGTGCACTATCACCGATAAGTATTATTTAACCGCAGGTTCGTGTGGCTTATACTTTCTCCAGAACTCTAAGTATGGCATCTTTTAAAATATTATATATAAGTGAAATGTAACATATTTTTAAATTATTTTTTGTTAACAGATTCATTTTAGTTTTTGGTTCTCGGTATTTTAAAAATGTTTCATAATTTAAAATCTCTAGTTTTTACCATGGCTATGTCTGATATAAATCGTTTAAAACATTAGGAACCTAAATCGAAAACAAATCTGCGAAAAAATCTGAAAAGAAGATTCTATATAAAACTAACAAAATTTTCTAATAAAACAGAAAGTAACCTAAGTTACTCCTTATAACATTAGCTATCTGCGAGTGAAAGTCCCGTCAAAATCAGTCCAGCCGTTTCAGAGATTAATTTTATAAAACATCATTTTTATACTAAACCAATTATTTTCTTAATTATAACTTTTATCCCTTTTGATTCGTGCTGTATCGATGGTCACGTTTTCTAAAGCGTAATAGCGTTGTTGGCGCGCGGTACACCTGTTTCAGAGATTATCCGGAACAAAAAGACAGACAGAAAAAAAATGTATTTTTGATGTGCTTACTCGTAAGTACCGTACATAGTAAGCATCATATTATGCTTTTAGTAAAAACAGACACTGATTTAACATGCTCGCGTAAATCTAAGAAAGTATAACTTATTTTATTGTATGGCCTCTCGTCAATACGAGCGGGATCAGGCCATATTCAACCGCGCTGACCAAGTGCGAATTGGCGGACTTCACATGTCTTTTGAAACCATGCTAGGTTCTCTCAGACATGCAGGTTTCCTCACGATGTTTTCCTTCGACGTAAGACAAGTGTTAATCATGATAGAAAAGATTCGCACATGAAAATATCAGAGGGTCGAGACCCGGATTCGAATCCGCATAACTCGGTTATCCAAGCGAGCGAGTTACCACTAGGCTACCACTTATTATGACATCGTAAATCGTTCTTTCTTGGCAGAGAAACCTAGCATCACATCAATCATATCAATCTGTTCACGGTCTTTCCGCTTGTATTGCATTTATTATGTATCGGAACTCAATGCCATTCTAATAATAGTACCGACTACTGTATAATATTCGAATACGAAATATACATTGTTAAAAGCAAAAATAAAAAAATAATTAATTTGACATTTCTTTAAATATTCTTCAAAATAAGTAATTATTAAGGAAAGAAAAACATATTTGCTATGTAAATCATACAAGTAAGATAACTAAGATTAGAATTAGCTCCTATATTATTTTGTAGAGGTTTAGAGATGACGACTAAATATATCCAGGGGGTATTATATAAAAAGCGCAAGAGTCATGAAAATATATGAAAATATATGTAAGTATATATCAATATATGGTAAAAGCTATAAAAATATTTTTTTTATTAAATTGAGTAAAGTTGAACTGAGTAAAACATTTGAAATATTAAAAAAAACTAATAATGAGTAAATATTAAAAAAAAACAGATTTTGTCCGTAGCAATTACTAATATTTAAAAATTAAATTCCTAACATAATCCCATTAATCTTTTAATAATAATCAATTGTTTCTCAATCACTACTGATCGGATCTGGAAGAAATTTGGCATAGAGTTAGATAAGTCTCAAATAGCACATAAGTTAATTTTTAACCCGGAAAATGTACAAAGCCCGTGAGATAGCTTCGTTTTTATTCTTTACTATGGTAAAGCAAGGTAAAACTAATAATTTAATAAACTCTACAATAATTTATCTTACCATTTGCTCAAAAGGTATATCCAGTTGTTGCAACTTCTTGTAAAGCTTAGCTGCATTCTGATAGTGCACATTGTCGTCTGCGTTCCCGTGCATTACATAAATGTTCTTTCCTCGTAACTTCTCTGCTAGAAGAGTCACATCACCGGCTTCGTAACCAGCTAGGTTATCTTCTGGAGTAGGCAAGCCCATATATCTTTCTGTATACATGGTGTCTAAAAATTCAATGTATTTTATTATATTGTTTTGTTTACTTTGTTTTAAAGTGTCTTTAATATATTATGTTTTGTGTGTGTGTTTGTGTTTTGAGTTTTTCCTCAAAATTAATATTAGACATATTAATTTCAAGACAGGAAGATTCTTGTTTACATTTAAGGAAGTCAATTATTTTAAATGCTCAGTATTTTACTTTAAGAAGTTTTTCTTAACTTTCATCTCTTCAAAATACAATATTGGATTGTAATAGGTTTTGCCACACATTATTATTGTGTCATTAGTCTTCAAATTAAAAAAAATAAACACAGCAAAACTCTTTATCTTCATAATATAATTGCCATAATGACCTCTTAACCAATTACGCTGGCCAATCTTACTTAGACTAGCTATCTGCGCAGAAGATATTGTTATATTTACATATACGAGTACGTATGCTAGCTAAAGAACTGGTAACGAACGGTCTTTTATGAAACTTCACAGTAATAGCTTATACATATAAAATTTATGAAGTTATGTTATATAATTAAACACGAGTGAGACATGACGTAAAAGAGAAAGGGACAAATAAATAAATATATTGGAACATTAAAACACAGCGCCTTCTAGTGACTAGTTCCATGGTAAGCTACGAGGCTTGTGTTACGGGTACCAGATAGATACACTAAACATGTTATAAATGTAATTCATTTATAACATGTATGTATTTTAAAGTTAAACATGTTTAGTACGGCAAGTAGGATCACTACAAACTTAATCAAACGTGTTGTCCACAAGTAACAGGAAAGGGTAGAAGAAGAAGACGTACTCCTCCACCCAAAGACCCTAATTTTAGGATGATGACACATAGGTTTGTAATTAATCTACATGGATGAAACCATGAAAAAGCGCTAATATCCACGTGTCCACGAAATAGTAAATCCAGACAAAAATCTACTTTTTATTTCCCTGTCAACAGAACTAGATTTGAAAAAATTCATTCATCAATAGAAGTTAGTGATCAGTATGTCGTCGATTACGATAATTTAAAAATAATAATTAATAACTCAATTGATATTTGTCGTTGATTACTTAACAATAATTAGTAACTCAATTGATATTGTTGTAACGGTGGGGAGTGAACGCCGTGGCGTAGCGAGTCACGTGATCGGAATCGTTTGGAGGGGCAACTGTCACTATAAATATCGAGGAGCAGTGTGTCGGGGCTCAGTTTTACTAGAGAGAGCGATACAGTTCGGACCTTCCAACGGGACCGTTGGTTCACTCAACTCTGATATTCATACCTACTTTGTAATTTGTAATTGCTGATTACCTACATGGAATACAAGGATTATCAAACTGTATCTTTGAGGTTTAATTGCCTGAGACCTACGCCATGAACCCTGTAACAGAAGCTCCTATCGATGACGGGCGTGCCGCTAATCTATCGCAGCCGCCGTCACAGCCGCCGTCATCAGAAGTGGGATTCACTCAGGCATCATCACCGCCAACTGCCCACGAAAGTCAATGGCAGATGATGTTTGAGCTCTAACAAAGGAAAATGACGATGCTTATTGAAGCTATTAAATCACGTCGAGCTGTACCAACACTCCCAGAGTTCAATCCTGACTCCAATGATGCTGATGCACATGCCTGGTACTCAGCCATTGATATTTGTATGGCAGAACAAGGTCTGGAAGGAGGTTTCTTGACCATTGCACTCAGCAAGTGTTTGAAAGGCAGTGCTTCTTCGTAGCTGTCACAAGTATCACATCTTGGTATGACGTGGACTTATTTCAAGGAGCTATTTCTTGCCCGTTATGAAAGTGCTGAAACCGTCGCGGCAGCTCTTATAAACATCAACAACGGTCGACCAAAGGAAGGCGAATGTATGGCTGCATACGCAAGTCGATTGATGACGTCACTAACGACGAAATGGTGAAACCTGACTGCTGAGGAAGTTGCTGTATCGTATGTTCTTGCGCATACCTCCCAGTTCAACATTAGACTCCATCGTATGGCATGCACCACCGGAATTTCCAAAAGAAGCAAGTTGCTGTAAGAAATGAAGTCATTTTCTTATTTGAAACGCAAACTACATGATCGTGACCACAAAGTGCTGGATAACAAGTGATTCAAACCTACAACAACTGAACCCTTGACATGCAGTTATTGGCGAGAAAGGACATATCGCAACGCACTGTTCAAGCTTCGGCACTCGTAACAATAGCAGCACAAACGGAAAGGCCAGCCACTACCACAGCGTCGTGTAGATTATTGTGAAACACAAGGCATGACGGGCCAGCTAGAACACTCCGGTGAGTCGTACTCATTTTGCTTTGGTGCCGAATGTTCTGTCATGAAACTTAGTGTAGCTAGCAAATTTTTAGGCACAGATTATCATGCCTCTATCCTCATTACCGGTATTGGTAACTCCACTCTGTGTTGTACCGAACAAAATCAAAGTGACGTTGTTATTAATGGAAATTGTTTCTCAATTTTATTCCACATTCTGCCCGATAACGCTTTAAGTCAAGACGTTATGATAGGTCGAGATATTTTGAAACTGGGGTATACAATTACGATGACAGACACTTGTTTGACAATTACAAAATTTAAAGTAGTAGATTTTTGTGAAGTACCTTCAAATTTTAATTTCCATAACGTAAATTCAGATATTTCCACGGAAAATAAACAAAAATTAATGACGTTGTTAAA
The DNA here is from genome assembly GCA_905231865.2 of Boloria selene. Taxonomy (NCBI): domain Eukaryota; kingdom Metazoa; phylum Arthropoda; class Insecta; order Lepidoptera; family Nymphalidae; genus Boloria; species Boloria selene. The sequence goes on from HG993134.1 coordinate 10,299,830, forward strand.
TGACTTTTCTGATTCGTTTGTAGACGGTTTACCAAAAACGCGTGTAATAACTGGTGAATTAAATATTCGTTTAATAAATCCAAATGCTGTTGTTCAACGTCGTCCGTACCGATTAAGTCCAGGTAAAAGGCACGTTATGCGTATCACTCTCTGGCAGAATACAGGCCGATCTTCACCCCATACCTAAGATATGCGTGCCATGGCATACCTTACATGTAGACATAACAGGAAAACTTAGTGGGGGAAAATACGTTATTGTCTTCATAGATGCCTTTACGAAGTTTGTTTTGTTGTACCATACATTGCGGATTGATACACCGAGCGTGATTAAAGCACTAAAATCTAGTATTTCTCTTTTTGGTTCTCCGAGCCGTTTAATAGCCGATCAAGGACGTTGCTTTGCAAGTAAAGATTTTAGGGACTTCTGTGAATCTCATTATGTCACTTCTGTGAATATCATCTCATTGCTTTGCGTTTAATTGCTACAGATTCTAGTCGTACTAACGGACACGTTGAGAGGGTAATGGGAACGTTAAAGGGTATATTGACGTCTATTGAAGCTTCAGGTAAGTCATGGCAGGAAGGCTTAGAGGTTATTCAGTTAGCGTTTAACTGTACTGTTAGCCGTGTCACAAAATCAAGCCCTTTAGATCTTTTCATAGGTAAAGAAGCAAGACCCCTTAATCTTTTGTGTGCAGATGATAGTTATAATGTAGTTTATATAGCAAATGTGAGAAATCAAGCGGTACGGAATATAGAAGAGAGTGCCGAATATGAGAAGTCCCGTTTCGATAAAAATAAGGCAAAATTAGTAAAATTTGCTGTTGGTGATTTAGTCCTAATAAAAAAAAATGAAGAACGGAATCTAGTGAAGCTTGATCCGAAGTATAAAGGTCCCTTTAAAGTAATTGAGTTACTTGAGGTATGTTTTGAAGTCTTTAAATAGTAATAGGACATACAAGTATGCCCATGATCACTTAAGAAAGATGCCACAAGACTATATTCCGAGTGAATTAGACGTACTAAGTGAAGAGTTAGATATAGAGGATGCGGGTGAAGGCCCATCAAACTAGTGAATTATTGCACAAAGTATGGCTATAGTTTACCAGTGAGAAGGACTGGTAATGTCTATCTGTTTGGGGCTTATCAGTGAGAAGGACTGATACTGCCTACTTATGTTTGGGGCTTATCAGTGAGAAGGACTGATACTGCCTACTTATATTGAACTTGGGTACACGTACCAGAGAGAAGGACTGGTACTGTCCCTTGTATTATCGGGCTTACTGGAAGGAAGTACCAGTAATGTTTGTTGCTGTCATTACTTGGTGCATTAATTATTACTGTGATTTTGTAATGTTAATTTGACTTTTAATAGAACTTGTGGTATCCTTCTGATGTGACTTAATTATAAGCGACTTTTCTATGTGGTCAGGTAGGCCGAGCTGAAAGACGTGTGTAGTTGTATTTTGTTTGTCATCAGATGCGCAAACACACGAGGACGTGTGACTTGTCAGTATGGCCGTGTCGTCGATTACGATAATTTAAAAATAATAATTAATAACTCAATTGATATTTGTCGTTGATTACTTAACAATAATTAGTAACTCAATTGATATTGTTGTAACGGTGGGGAGTGAACGCCGTGGCGTAGCGAGTCACGTGATCGGAATCGTTTGGAGGGGCAACTGTCACTATAAATATCGAGGAGCAGTGTGTCGGGGCTCAGTTTTACTAGAGAGAGCGATACAGTTCGGACCTTCCAACGGGACCGTTGGTTCACTCAACTCTGATATTCATACCTACTTTGTAATTTGTAATTGCTGATTACCTACATGGAATACAAGGATTATCAAACTGTATCTTTGAGGTTTAATTGCCTGAGACCTACGCCATGAACCCTGTAACAGAAGCTCCTATCGATGACGGGCGTGCCGCTAATCTATCGCAGCCGCCGTCACAGCCGCCGTCAAGTATAATAAACTTTTTATTAGTAATGACATATTTCATCTGTGTCTTAATAAATTTAAAATTAATGTTATGTACAATTTGATTAATGTAAGCTGTTATTGATTTTATTATTTTACATTATTATTCTTAAATATTTTATTTGATGAATTATTTTAATGATTTTATTTATTTGAAATTATTGATTCTTATTGCATTTCTCTCTCACTTTTGAATTTGTTATTCTTTTTTTTATTATCATTTATAATATTTTGCATCTGTTTGTGGTAGTGCCATGCTTGTTACCTTCGGGTAGCAACCGAATGGGCCGGCACGCCCCGTATAGTTCATTAGTACCACTCTCTCACAGAAGACCGGCGTGAAGTGGCAGCTATGCTGTCGCGTTTCGTCCGGTGAGTGAGAGTCCGGGAGGCCCACTCTCCTTCCCGCTCCCTCTTCCCTTCATCCTCCGCCTTCGTTCCCCCCTCCCTCCCACTTCCCTCCCTCCTCCATCCCTCCCTTTCGTTAAAAGGCTGGCAACGCAAATGCAAGCCTGGCTTGCAGATGTCCATGGGTGAAGGTGATCACTTCCCATCAGGTGAGCCTCCTGCCCGTTTGCCTCCTTTTTATCATAAAAAAAAAAAATCTATATCTATTTCTTTGTAATAAGTGTTATGTTAACAATGGAAACTTTTATTGGTTATGTTCTATTAATTGTTTGTTATTTCTACATTTTATTGCAACACCGTTTGTTTCCTAAATAAATAGATAAATAAATCAATATAAAATTATTAGTATCTTACTGTAATACAGCCATGACGTAACAGGTGCGCCGGCGAGCCCGCACTGGAACATGCCGGTGTCGTCGTGCACCATGGTGAGGAGAGTCGCGTACCCGCCGTAGCTGTGCCCCCACATCGACACTCGCGCGGGATCCATGAATGCGTAACGTTCTAGAACTTGCCTATAACATATATTTTTAAATATAATTCCCTACATTTAATGTATCGGGTGTAAATTACAATGTATCTATACTTTAAAAATAAATCTACTACAGTCCTCGCGCCTTAAGGCGCCTACCTCGCCCGATGACCTTGAGGATTTGATATCTGTACTAGTATTTGTTATTTTAACGCCATCTACCGACCGACGACCATACTACAACGAAACGAAGTGAAGATTAAGCAAGAACACAGATGTGTCGCGTTGTCATCATTTCTTGCCTATTTGATTCGATCTCTGAGAAATCTCATTTTGTTCCTCTCCTCTAGTTTTTGTAGTCTTGTACGAGTATAGTGCCTACATCATAATCTATATTATTTATATTAAACTACACAATGCACTATGCCTGCTGACATAGCTTTCATTTTACTAAATGTTTTATGGTGAAGGTCTGCTGATGACCAGGTAGGTAAGTAGGTAAACGGTTCTCAGTAACGGAAATAGTTAGGTTGACCTAGCTTTCAACATTTACAAATGGCTTACCTTCTTTAAACGCACCTATTCTTTATTTGTTATATCATTAGGATGTAGGTATTGGTATATTTTTATGTGAGCAATAAACAATAACTGTCTATAAAGTGTGAACAATATATTAAAAAAAATGCCTTAGTTATTCTTATATTTAGGCATTAGGCATATTTAGGCACATTATATTCTGGCTTACTCTATGATAGGTTCAAAAAACAAAACGAAATTACAAACCATTTTACATATACTTACAAACTTAAATTCTGTTTTTGTTTTACGAAATATTTATATTTGTATTATTTAATATATGGTTTAATTCAAAAATCATTCAAAACGAGAAGTTTTAGGTATTAATTGGAAAAAATAACGCGCGTGTAGTCCACTCGTCACGAGAGTCATCGAGACACTGCTGTATCGCATCCCGAGTACGCGCCACAGGCCGTAGCGGGGGTGCGTCAGTGGGGTACTGGTTAAGTTTCGGGTTTTTATTTATTATTTAAGAATATCAGAATAAAAAAATTAAAAAAAACAATAGAAATTGTGAAATACGTCATTACATATTTTTTGGTACAAAATTCACGCCATACTAATTAGCCGTTACAGCGAAAAAGTACAGTTTACGTTGAAAAAGGCCCTATTTAATATATTTTTTTTCCAAATTTGGGAGAGTTTATTTAAATTTAAAATAATAGCATGTATTTGTGATAACCTTAAGTAAATCATATATTTTTTATATGGTAATCGTACGAGAGGATTCATCTACAATCTTCTTTAAACTTATAGTGTTTTTGGAATTTGAGCGAGGTAATCCCCTTAAGCTCAGCTTTTGCATTTGTGTATGTTTTATTGTGTATGCAATGTACGGATAGGTACGGCTGAAGGCGTTGCAAGTTTGGTTTAAACCCGTTTTAACTGGTTTTAGATGCGCGGCTATTGGCTTTTAGCTATCACTATTCACTAACACAAATGCAAATGCTGAGGTTACGTCTCGAGAACTGTATATAAATTTTAGATTAGGTTATAATTAATCAAATTAATAATTTAACAAATGCTTTAAATTAAGATTTATTTTATTAATTTATGTATCTAAAATATATCAAAGAAACTATATATCAAAAAAATATACGTTTTCATAAGCATTTATATTTTTTGTAATTTAATAATGGAATGTATTGTATCAGCCCTTTCAATGCGGGCCTCCCTTTTATACGAGGAGAAAAAACAATAGTCGGTACGCTGACAAAGTGCAGGATGGCCGACTTCAACGGTTTTTCAAAAACTTGCCAAGTTATCTGGAGATGCTACTTTCCTCACGGTGTTTTCGGTATTTGAACCCGCTCCACTCGGGTTCCAAACCGAGCGTGCTATCACTTGGGCTACATCTACCTAATTTTACATATGTATTTTTAAATTTTCCATTCATCAGTTAAACCTTTTAGAGCGAGTAGCGCTAGCGCTACGAGTATATCAGCTGCCAAAAACACTTTTAAAATTGATGGATGTGCAAAAGTTCAATTCTAGTAAACCAACAAATTAAAAATAAAGGTATAAGCTCTTGTTCAGAGCTTTATGCATTATTTCAACATAAACTTTTCCTCAATTTTTTCAAATTATTTATGTACGTATACCTATATAAAATAATTTTTTGGCTTTATACAAAAGTACCTACGTAATAAACATTTTAAAGTCAATAATTCTTTCTGGATTATTTTTAAATTCAATATTTCTTTTTGCTTATATTTTGGAAAAACTAAGAATGTGTATCGATCCGTTATAATAAATGAGTCGTAATTAAACTCATGATTAAAAACGCAAATCTTCCTATATGATTCAGACAGCTACTTATATTCTAAAAGCTTATTTCGAAAAAATAAATATGAAACTGATATCTGTCATTGTAATAATAATAACTTTCTTATCACAGCTGGAGCGAAAGCTCGTTTTCGTACACTATTTTCAGAGAAGAAAGGGGCACACTCTCACGTTGAAATGTTTTAGTACGCAGCGCATGCCCAAAAAAATTGAACTTATACTATAATTATCAATGTTAATTCATTATTAATATTTTTTTAAAATCGAACTCTTATCTCCACGGACAGAAAGTACGACATCTCAACTCGCGTTTTGTCAATAAAAATATTAATATATAAATATTGTATACTAGAGTAAAGTAGGACTTTTCAACCCACATTTTTATTTCAGAAAGACATACTTTCCTCCCAATGTAATACATTATTAGTAGATGATTCACGTTCTTCGTATATGATACATACCTCAATATAAGGAAATGATCAAATATTTCGACGGTTCCCAGGGCATTGTTTAACGAATACAACATTTTCTGGCCATTCAGTCCCGCACCGCGTGGATCAGCCAACATGTAGATAGTATTGCGACTAGTTGTTAAATATGAATGGTAACCTAAAAATATATTATTATACAGTATAAAATTTATATATCTAACAAACATTTATTATATGAATGTGTATATGCATATGGCACTTATAAGAAAAACACAATTATTATTAACATTTTTGTGTGTCTATCTGTTTGATCCCGCTAATCACTGAAACGGCTGGATAGATTTTGACGGAACTTTCATTTGCGGAAGCTCATTTCATACGGAGTGGACTTTGGTAATTAGTCTTGGCATTTTAATCAATATAATATATAAACATACACGTCAGGCAATAGCTCTAGGTAAATAATATATCTAATCTATGAGGAAGATTACATTTTCGTATTAAAATTCGACTATATGACGAGACCATATAGTCTAAATGACGCACAAACTGCGGTGTCATCATTTTCAAACATCTCGTTTTAGATGTGATATTTTTAAATGTAATTTGTTTTAGATATGCTAAAATAATATTAAAAGTAAATTGTGTTAAAAACGTAAAAACCTAGCTAGATTTGATAGAACTAGCTAGTTCATCTAATCTAGTTATATGCCTAGCTGTTAAATTAACTCCGGGAGATCATTTAGCTGCTAATTAAACGGCGCCGACCAAATTAAAAGGCCGTTAAATGAGACAAGAATCTAATGAATACTAAAAAATATTATTTTCCGTGTTCACATTTTACATACGTATAAACTTACCAACAGTAAACCTATCGATCACAGTATTAGTATTCGGTCCGGAGTACACGTAGAAAACTACGGGATATTTAGTATTAGTGTCGCTCACATTAAGCCCGGGGGGAAGGAACAGCCTTACTGATGCTGGATGCCCATCTTCTAAAGGAACCGTTGTTATAATACTTTGCGGTCTTGTTTTACCAACAAGACGTTCTCTGACAACCTGATTGTCTTCCCAAATGAGAACAGAGCGGTTATTCTAAAAGTACAATGATAAAAACAGATATAGATAATTATAAAGATTTATTAATTAAAAAAGGAATTGGCATCGAATCACACTCCATAATTTCAAAAAATACCTATATATATATTATATTTTTTACTTATAAAACATAAAATTTAACCAATTCTCCTTCCTTCAAATTAAGTGAGTAGAATAACTCTACAATACAACTTGTGAAATTTCTTTATATAGATTTAGCCATCATAACAAAGAGAATTGCAAAATTATCATAATTGACTACGACAATGTTGGTCTTATAAAGAACAACATACCATGCAATTATGGTCTCATATTAGGCCGATATGGGTTGAAGTAACTCGCATATGTTCTTATCATATAGTTATTACAAGATACAACATATTATCTTTCAAAAGAATGAATTCAATTGCACATTGCACATCTATACTAATATTATAAAGCAGAAGAGTTTGTTTGTTTGATTGAACGCGCTAATCTCAGGAACTACTGGTTCTATTTGAAAAAATCTTTTTGTGTTGGATAGTCCGTTTATCGAGGAAAGCTATAGGCTATATAACATCACGCTACGACCAATAGGAGTGGAGCATCAATGAAAAATGTTGCAAAAACAGGAAGGCGTTAGTTCAGCGAGATACCATACCGCAACTCAGTAAGTTTGGTTTCCGGGCCTTAGAACGAAGCCGCGGGAAATGCTTGTTATTTATAAAATTAAACATATATAAAAACTTACCAAAGGATCAAATATGTAAGTGACAATCGGTTCGTCACTAGACGAGCACGAGATAGCCAAGTATGAGCCGCCGTGGCTGGCGGAGGCGACGGGCCACGTGCAGCGGCCGCCATCAGGCAGGCGGAGCTCGCAGCTGAGGCACGCCGACCGCGACCCCGCCACGTGCACTTCTGCTTGCCACGGCGTGTTTGTTACCGTACGGGTGAAGTAGCTGAACAAAAAATATTAAAAGTGCGTGTGTAGATACACGTGTCAGAAGTAAAACTTCTTTGACAAACTGATTTTTAAATCTCGTTTATATTTATACTAAATAACCCCGTCTAAGCTCGTTGAGAGAGAGAGATGGCGCGGAGGTCACACCCACGAGTTAGACAGAGTTAGAAATGTCACTGACTCGCGGTGGGCGAGATCTAACTAAGGCTAACTCTTCCCCGTCTGCCTGGTACTATTGTCTTATTTTTTCGTTTCATCGAGTTTGAAATCACAACGATTCTAAAGAAGTTTCACTTCAATAAAATAAAAATAAATATATTGGGACACTAGCGACTCGCCCTCGCTTCGCTCGGGCTCTTCCCTAGATTTAGCACAGGCAAAGCCGCGGGATCCGCTAGTTATGCATACAAACCTTCCTCTTGCATCACTCTATCTATTAAAAAAAACCGCATCAAAATCCGTTGCGTAGTTTTAAAGATTTAAGCGTACATAGGGATATAGGGACAGAAAAAGTGACTTTGTTTTATACTAGGTATGTTTATTACACACAGCGCTATCTAGGTCCGTGGTAAGCTACGAAGGAAGCTTGCGTTACGGATACTAGACAGTTGATATACTACATTATATAAGTTTAATTACATACATATTATAAATACTAGCGGAACCCGCGGCTTCGCTCGCACTAAATCGCTAGTAGGTATATTATAGATATAAAGCACTTACTAAAATTAAATTAACACCCATGACTGGAGTACAAACATCTGAGTTTAACTAATGAATGCCCCCAGCGGGATTCGAACCCGCGACCTCTGGCGCAAGAAAGTAGGGTCACTACCAACAAATACTAGACTTGCTGAAATTAACATTTTAATTTTGAAGGAACGCCTTCTTGTTAGAGGACAAACGTACTATGGGTTCGCGTCACCGACATGTTATGTGTCACACGACGCACAGCGTCATGAGTTGATTTATTATATACTTAAATGGACTAAATATATATTTTACTAGCTGTGCCGGCAACTTCGTTCGCGTGGATGTCGGAATTTAATTAGTATTTTTTAGTGCGAAGCGCTGTTGGAGGATACCGATACAAATCATTTTTTTATTTCTGCTAGTGCTTCTTTATAAACAACATTAGCTAAGACTCCTACAAAACTCAAATATGGCCGGCAGGCATGAGCGAAGGTCATTCTTTCAAAGAAAATCTTGACACCGCGATTCAGGAAATGACGTTACACGCACAACACCATCTATCGAACAATACTGCACGCAGTTGATCTCTAGTTATAGTCCCGTCTAAGTTCGAATACTCGTAGATGGCACTGTTTTAATATTTTACTTCGGAAACACTATTTTTTTTTTTAATTTACATTTTTATAAGTGGTGAACTGATTACGATGAAACAAAAACCTTAATGTTACTTCAATTTACGCACATAATATTGTTGTGTATAAAAGTTACGTGAAGTTGTGAGACCAAATGCACATAACCCTAATTTTACTTCTGGAATTTCTCTACTTCTTCACTTTAAACTCAAATATCTTTTGATAGACTGAACCGATTGCAATGAAACAAAAGCTAAATGTTACTTCAAGTTACGTTCAATCGTTGTGTATAAAAGTTATCTACATTGCTTTCGTACATTTTACGTGACGCCCGGATAAATAAACAGACAAACAGACAAAAATTCTAAAAATGCTGGAAATGGGTTCTATTGGTTATTCTTTAACACCCTGGCTATTTTTTTTGTACTTTTTTTTGGTGTACAAAAACGACTTTTCTACAGTTTTATTATATGTATAGATTACTATATATTCAGCCCTTTTTAACACTCACTAATAGTCCACCACACTGGCCAAGTGCAGGTTGGCGTACTTCATGTGTCTTTCGAAGAATGTCAGAGTTGTTAACTTCGGGTAGCAGCCGAATGGGCCGGCACGCCCCGTATAGTACCACTCTCTCACAGAAGACTGGCGTGTAGTGGCAGCTATGCTGTCGCGTTTCGTCCGGTAAGTGAGAGTCCGGGAGGCCCACTCCCCTTCCCTCCTCCCTCCTCCCTCCTCCCTCCCTATCCCTCCTTCGCTCCCTTTCCTGAAAGGCCGGCAACACATCTGCAAGCCTGGCTTTCAGATGTCCATGGGCGGAGGTGAACACTTCCCATCAGGTGAGCCTCCTGCCCGTTTGCCCCCTTTTTACCATAAAAAACCCGAAATTTGAAACCGCATCACTCGGTTTCCCAAGCGATCGCATTACCACTGGGCTACGTCAGCAGTGTAGGAGTGTTACTTATAATTTGATATTTTGTATAAAATACTCTAAATGTAATGCAAATCACATGCCAAATGGATATTTGTTTGAAAACCAAGAACAATTTACGTGAGTTCAATATTAAAAATAGTTACTCGATGCACTTCGAACATAAAACGAGATTGCATTCCGCATAGAAATGAGTCGATGTCTAAAAACATTCATATATTTGCTATGAATTGTATATATATACCAACTCTCAAACAAACGCTCAAACATTTTTTCTTTTTATAACAGTATTATTATAGAATAAAAATTTTACGGCTACCATACATTTTCATATTCGTGTAAACACAATAAAATACATACTGTAAGTACGAGTAAGTATACTGTATATCTAAGTTTTGTTAACACTTGTAGCTAATAGAATTACGCAACAGGTTTGAACCTAAATACACTAACTGTTATTGTGAAAAGTACTTATGACTTTATTTTATTAATTTTAATATGGCTTTACTATTTATTCATCACTATGTATTCATGAAGGAATTACTCACAGCAATTGTTTCGAGGGTATATCGAAAAATTAAATAATTTAGTGTTGACCCTCACACAAACTTCATATTTTTGCAATTTTTCCGAGTATCATAAAGGTAAAAACGTTAAACTAACCACCAACACGCCAAAATTATAAAAGTTAACTAGCGATTCACCCTCGTTCCGCTCGGGTTCGTACTTACGTACTTTACTATACATTTGTAAGCGATGAAATGTTTTCTCGCATTAAAAAGTATCCTATGTGTTGAGCTGGATAACCAGCTATCATCATAGCAAATATCATCACAATTGTTATAACAGTATCATAACTGTCTGAATCAGCGGTTTTCGGGTGATGCGATCACAGACAGACCGACAGACAAAAATTAAAAAAGTATAAATTCGGCCTCTATATTGATACTAATATATGTTGGAACATTATTACACACAGCGCAATCTAGTTCCGTGGTAAGCTACGAAGGAAGCTTGTGTTACGGATACTAGACAGTTGATATACTACATATATAAGTTTAATTACATACATATTATAAATATTAACACCCACGACTGGAGTACAAACATCCGAGTTTAACAAATGAATGCCCCCAGCGACTCGAACCCGCTACCGCTGGCGCAAGAAAGTACAAACTGCGCCAAGCGTGTCGTCCAATAATGACTACTTATTTGAATTAGAATTTTCAAAAAATAAAACTTATAGATACTCACTATAGCAAATTCTCCTCGTTCATACCAACGTAGTTATTGACAGTGAAAGCTCCAGGGGTAATAGAAGTAGATACGATTTGACCATTAACTCGCAAACTGACGTATAAGTGTTGCCATATATAGCCATCTGGCTGTTCTAAGGACCATCGCGTCGATACGTAGCGGTCTCCTGTACTGCTGAACCTTGGCAATGCAATTGGCACCCACCCATTCGGCTGTTGACGATGTTCTTCCTGATATGTAAATATAAAACTTGTTATGCTTAAGTTAAATAATGCTATTGATAAAAAAAATACCCCTAAATTATTCATCGTAAACATTATAATATTTAATAGTATATTATGCCTACTTTATAATTACTTTTTATTCCAAAAGGGATAGGAATATTTTATTACATAAAACGAATATACTTATTAAATTTGACTTTAGACGACACGTTTGGCTCAGTTTGTAGTAATCCTGCTTTCTGCGCCAGCGGCCGCGGGTTCGAGTCCCGCATTCATTTGTTGAGCACGAATGCTTGTACTTCAGTCAAGGGTGTTTATATTTATAATATGTATATATTTAAAAAGTTACATCAACTGTCTGGTATCCGTAACACAAGGCTCAAAGGCTTGGGGCACTTGAGGCTGCAAGCCGATGGCGCTATTGTGGTAGTTCAGCCCTTTTTGACGTCCCACTACTAGGCACGGGCCTCCCTCAGTACGAAGGGATCAGGCCATAGTCGCACTGGCCTAGTGCGTGTTGGCGGACTTCACATAATGTTAAAAAAATCATTTTGAGGAAAACCTACCTCACATCGAGCTGAAACAATATCACATATCCTTAGCACAGTATAATTCTGCCTTCTATTTAGCCAATGGGCTGCGATTTCAGTTGTAGTGGGCCATATAACTCCTCCTAAGATGTGATCGTCTGTCACTATTTCTGGTGCTTGGTAAGTTGTGAAATTAAGATTAGTTGCTGCTGTTCGAAGGTCTACTACGCGAAGGGTCACTGTTGGATTTGTACGACCAACCTGCAAATTATAAAAATGAAGACACTCGACTCTAAGAATAAGGTATTATTATATATTATTATTATTATATATTATATTATAATTAATTTAAAAAATAAAAGCGTTCTTTTTCTATTTACGCAGTGAGAAAAAAAACAAGTTTTTCAAAAGGCACTACACAGAATATTAATAGTTAAAATTACTGTAAAAAATTATGTATTTATTCCGACGCCAGTGTCTGAAATAACATACAAAATAGATGACTTATTATGTTCCAAGAAATGATTTGGAAATTGTTCCCCAAAACTGTTGCAAGGTCTTAAAAACGTTTAGCTTACTGTATAATACGTATTTTGAGCGTATATCAAAATTGCTTTTTGATAAAAACAACTTACGTTACTATAATTACTTAGGTAGGTATTTTCCTTTATGTGTGAATATAATACCTTTATGATTTATGTGAGTATGTATCTGTATAATTGTTGGTAGTTAAAAAAGGAAAGTGATTTGTTTAAGACTTTAAAAACAATATTTATTGTGTACACTGTACATATTATGTTTGCTTCGTTACATTTTTGTTACTTATATGATTTTGTATTTATAGAGGCGATGTGTTATATAAATGTATGTAGGTAAAAAAGTTCTAACCTTAGAAATAAAAAATAAACGAGCGAAAGCGTATAAACAAAAAACTCCAGTAAGCCTTGAAAAGATTAAAATCTTGAATATAAATTTGATATATTATGATTCTTATGACAATTTGTATTATTTAAAATGAAATAAAGCTTTCAAATTTGAATTCAAAGAAATGTATTTTAGTTATAGTATTTCTGTTAGAAGTAAGTAACGGAAGTAAGTAAGTAAATAAACATATACCTAGGTCACTATCATTAATTTTCCATCGATTAAAATAAAGTAAAATATATGACGCCACGTTTGGCGCAGTTTGTAGGGGTTTGTTTGTGGGTTCGAGTCCCGCTGGAGACATGCATTTGTTAAACTCGGATGTTTGCATTCCAGTCATGAGTGTTTATATTTATAATATATAAGCATTTTAAACTTATATATGTAGTATATCTTGTATCCGTAACACAAGCTTCGTAGCTTACCACGGAACTAGATGGTGCTGTGTGTAATAATGTCCCTACATAAAAAAAATGTAGAGCAAAATTTTACTCTTTAAAACCTGTACAAATAAGTACTAGACTATAAAAACATACATAATGGAGTAATTTCTTCTTAAATTTTTATTAAAATATTATTGCTACCTATTAGGTAGTAGTAAAACGACAAATAAGAATGGACGAAACAACCTCGTCAGTAATGACTGCTCGTTCGAATTACCATTACAAACAATCGAAATTATGACTTCAGATCTAACCCTGAAGACCGAGGTTGTGTTTAAAGCAAAAAAAATCGCTATTGTCTTTTTCATATGTACCTATAATATATTTTAATATAATACGTCTGTACTATTATGTCGTGACACGATATTATGTGTGACAGAAAAAACTCGCAACAGGTAGGAATGGCTTGAATTTTAGTCGTTAAATAACCATTGATAAGAGTTCCGAATGAAAATATTTTTTCGAGAATTTAATTTTCTTTGGTTCCTGGCCTTTTCTACGTTTTACGACTTTAAGATACTGATGATCATTTTAAATTGTTAATATTCGTTAAAATACTTATAATAAATTATTTAAGATAAATCAGTCGTAACAACTTCTATCATAGTTAAATAGATTAGAAAGTGATAAAAATTCGTTAGTAATTAGTATTCTTTTCAGTGTCTTGTAAGTAAGTACCTGCATATATATAAAAAATAGGTCCGACGACTAAGAATATTTTTAATCTTGCGTAGAAGTCGTACGTTTGCACCTTATGTATATAATTTAACAAGCTTTCCCGTTCTGGCTAAAACTATGAAGTTGGAAAAAACGAACTAGAATTTCATGCCTGGCTACTTGATATATGGCTGTACCCTTAGGCTAAGCGCTAGGGAAAATAAAAAAATAAATAAACAAAATAACTCAATATTAACGTGTCAATATAGCAAGCGTATAAAAATAAGTCTAGTGCGAGTCAGATTTATGCACAGAGAGTTATAACCAAAATCATTCACTCAGACTTAAAAAAGTTCCAAGACCTCGAAATGGCAGATAATATGCAAACAACCAGTAAATATAATAGTATAGTACCTTTCTCTGTATTATTTCATATATTGGCTCAAAAATACGATTCGATACAGTCTCGTAATAATTCACTTTACAATTTTGCTTGAATAAGTAAAGTTTTAATAACAAAGTTCTCTACATCTTCCGTCCAAACTCTACACGGAATCTTAAAAATTGCTTAATATAAGCTAATTGTTACACAGACGTTACCTTTGGGTATTTCAAATCGACAATTTCTGGATACAAATCATCCGGGTCAGATTTGTCTACGTAGTAATAGTACGAGTAAGTCTCCACCAAAGTATCATTGTAGCTGGCAAATGCTAAGTATGTACCATCGGGAGAGAACCAAGTAGCTTGGCCGGTATACATAACATCCTCTATAACAATAAAGTAGAATTAAAATCAGAATATATTATGTACGACACAAACGTAGAAGTTTAATTTATAAGTGTCCCACTTGCTGTTTTCGATAAAACCTCTACTTTTACTCTACTTTATACCAATAAATACAATATAGCTGAATGCAGCATAGTAATTTACCTTCATAAACCCAATCAGCGTGGCCATTGTATATAACATCAGGAATACCATCTGAGGTAATTTGAATCGACTGATTAGAGTTTTCGGGCAGATAGTAGAGATTATTATCCAGTACATATGCTAATGAATGTCCCCCGCCGAAAATACAAAGCTGAAGGCGTTGATGATTTGCGATGTATGTTACTCGCCTATAGATAAATAAAAAATATTAAATAGATCGTACATAAAAGGTTTCAAGGAATAAGACTGCAACAAGTTAGATAGAAGACTAGAAATATAAAATACAAGAATAGCAAAAAAATATAAAAATAATAACTTTTTGAATTTTTGTGTTTTGTGTTATATATCAGGTACTACTTACTGAGTAGAAATTTCATACAGAGCATATTTGGCTGTTGTCGAGTATCTGTATACCTACAACAATAAAAAACTTACAATAATTTTAAGATAAATTAACTATGACTGTAGCATCAAAATTTTAATAATATCTAAAAGTTTGATGATGAAAATAATATCTAACAATCTACTAGGATTAAATTTATCTAACCGAATTTATCTTTATTTATGTTTTATAACCCATAATTGATGATAATGGCACGTAAAAGATAGCAAAATAATACTTAAATTTCGACAGGAACGTGCTAACATGAAATTAATTTATAAACAACTAGCGACCCGCCTTCGCTTCGCTCGGCCTCATCCCTAGATTTAGCGCGAGCGAAGTCGTGTGTTCCACTAGTTATACATATAAAACTTCCTCCTTGAATCACTCTATTTATTAAAAAAACGCATTAAAATCCAATACGTAATTTTAAAGATCTAAGCATACATAGGGCGTAGGGACAGACAGACATCGGGAAGCGACATTATACTATGTAGGATACTTACAGATTGAACTTCACTAGGAGCCAATATAAATTGTCTATCCGCTGACAATATAGGATTGCTTGTATTTAGGAATCCCTGTAAAAAGATATTTAAGCTTGAGTAACCTTTTTTTTAAAATAATATCTATTAAATTACTACCGTAATGTATTCACATTACAGTGATAATTGCAGTAGGTACTTTTTCAAAAAAATTAAATCAAAGTAGAGTGAAGAGTCACTAGTACAAAGTATACTTGCTCTAAAAACGATTTATTGCTACGACCACCAATTTTTTACTAAGTTAGTATTTTATAACCAAATTAAAAAACATACTATTTGCTCTACTTTTAGAGCTTTCTTATTTTTTTTTTAAGTAGCAAAGTATACCTACTATTATTTTTATTATCAACATACCATAATCTCCCCTGATACAAGCACATTCCTTTCGAGTGTGGACACATCATAAACGTAGATTCCGGATTCCCCAGGAATCGTGTAAGTAAATTCGGTATCTGTAATGTTTTGTTACTTTAGGCACAGATTAAATAATTGTATCTTGCTGTGGTTATTGTTATCAAGAATTAACCCTATCCAGGAGTTCAGACCAGTCATGTAATTATACCAATGTTTCTCAAGCCGGAGTACAGAGTTAGCTTTCCCAGCAAAGTATGTTCACTTTGTCGTGGTGTGGGGAACTCATTAGCTTTCGGGAATCCATCCGGGCATAAAGTCAAGAGATACCAGGCAGATTGCTCCTGGTACTTCTCTGACAACATAGAAGGAAGTAACCCCTTGATCATGTAGTCTATAGCAGACCACCATCAGGTTTTAAACAGGTTCAGTTTTAGTGGGTAGTACTTATAAGCTTTCTAGCCAGCGAGTCCCACATAAGCACCTATATGTAGGTATACCGGAAGTATGCGTAAATGCATTTTCCAAGAGTAAAATGACAAGCTTAGGGCTAATTTCCATACTTATATTATGTTATTTTTTAGGAACCCCTCAAATTCGAAACCTAATATTTTTCAGTAGTACCTATTAGGTATTTTAATAACCATATTGATTTTACAAAATGAAGCAATGTTTTATAGCTACCATTTTCATGCCTTATTTAGGTATATGTAGCTACTCTATGTAACCTATCTTTAAGTTAGATTATAATTAGCTTTTTTATGTTAGGTCAAAGTTCATCTAATTTTATTAACGTTTGTTCTATAAGCACGCATAAAATTAGAACTCTCACTTCTCAGAACAGAACCTATTAAACGCGTTATCATTACTTTGAACCTAATAAAAACGTATTTTAGAATGGACCAATAT
The DNA here is from genome assembly GCA_905231865.2 of Boloria selene. Taxonomy (NCBI): domain Eukaryota; kingdom Metazoa; phylum Arthropoda; class Insecta; order Lepidoptera; family Nymphalidae; genus Boloria; species Boloria selene. The sequence goes on from HG993134.1 coordinate 10,316,942, forward strand.
TATTTTTGTTACATCCTGTCTTAGTAACTACTACTTACTAAATATACCTACTCTGTATTTAAAATCTGATTGCTAGTTGCTACAAATAACCAATCAGTCTTTACCAGAGATCCATGTTCCATTGAAGCTTCGTTGTCCGAACTGTCCGGACAGAAAGTCATCCATTGTGAAGGGGTTTTGACCCGCCACCACAGCCACCAACGCCGTCCATACTAACCACACTCGCATCTTAATAATAAATATCAACTTATATAATTTGTATATAATTATGCAATTATTTATATTAATTTATTCAAAATATCGAATTTGCAATTTTTTTTTATAGGTAGATACGATGGCAATATTAATATTGTTTTCAACTTTAATTCGTACTTGGTAACTTTCACAACATGTTTAACTGTACTACATATTCAAAGAACTTTCGATTTCATTAGATCTAGTGAGTATTAATCTGCTTATCACTAATACACAAGTTCTCGTATGAATATCAAGAAATAAATATGGTTTTATAATTGTATTCTACATATTTTACTTAATTGATTGACTTGAAGTAACTTACCATAATTTTAATATATTCTATTACACATTGGTTGACGGCAGCAGTCCGCCAACACAACTACTTTATTGTTTCATATCACATTGTCTTATCCATTGATAACTGTATATCTTTTGATAAAAGATAATTCTACAAATTATTAAGGCTATATTATGAGGTCGATAATAATCAAAAGATTAAAATATTAAATAATTCATGATAACACACAAATATTTTTGCGACTCTACACGATATATTATATACAACTATTTACATTGTAAAAAACATTAAAAATTATATATCTGGCGAGTATTTTAAAGGTTCTATTTTATATGAAAAATAAAGTAAGTCAATACTGAGGAAATATTTATTAGACATCAATGGATTAAAAATTATTATAATGTTGACAATTCATACAATTTGAAAAAAATCTCACAGTATAACCTGATAAAATTTCCACTTGTTGGGATCATGGATCGAAATATAAATTCCATTTAGAGGTACTCAATTCCACAGAGCTGCATTAAATTTTTTCATTCTATTTCCTTGACGACGTCCAATTCCAACCGATGGTTATCAATAACATAATCTTATTATTCTAGTAATTTTTGTTCATGGTTCCTTCGGACATACTCTACGAGTCGAATCCGGCGTTTAAAAATTTCGAACGCACAACTAGACTGTTGATTACGATAGCGACCCAATATTAACTGGACCACTCGTGATGAACCAGCAATCACAGTCCACCTATCCGACTGCCGCACGCAACTAGGGCGTATTCCATTGCGGAGATCCAAAATGTCGGCCTCGATCAAGCGACTGCGATACTCCGACGACGAATTAAATCATAGGATTTCTTCCAAGCGTGCCTTTCTATAACATTTTGTATAAAATAAATTGGTTTGCTTTACTGCTTCATAATACCTTCGCAATCTTGAATATCTTCTTTAAACCTAATCATCTTACAGTTAAAATACAGACTAAAATAATGTATTATAAGCAATATTTTAATTTTGCAAAACTGCCGAGGATGGGCAGTTCCATTGAAAACCTGAAAAAGAATATCGACAACGCGACAAAGCATTAAAAATGTGTACGCTTATATGGGTAAGCAGTTTGTGTACGACATTTGTGTGAAAAGTGATATGTGTATGAGTGAGTGTTTTGTGTATTTCTATGGTAGTGTGTGTGAATGTAAATGTTTGTGTGTGTGTGAATGTAATGTGTATATACGGGCGGTAGACGGACCATGCTAGTGTCTGCGGTGGGTACGTCGGAGCTCCTGGAGCCGCCGCTCATGCTCAGCCATGTGTTGCCGTCGTTGTTCCTCTTTTATTGCAATCTAAAAAAACGTAAAGCAGGAATTATTAGAGATGAGCCTAAGCAAAATAAGGAAAATACCTGGAAAAAAATCAATATATTCAAAGCAATAAGTAATTTTGTTTTTTTTTTCTTTTGAATGCAATAATTTCTACTGGATTTTAAATATGTAATACTTTCGTATGCCATAGCATTTCTATTGAGTAAGGTCGCTTGAAGCACACAAATTATAGGTTAGAAAGTATGCTGAACCAGAATGTTATAAACAATATTGTCTGTATTACATTTGCAATAAAATATATTAGATAGAGTTTTATTTCATAATGTTGTCTTTTTTTTGATAGTTTATGAACTTTTTTTAATTTTTTAATGTTCAAGTAACATCAAGTTCAGAACCAAAACCAAAATAATGGAACAATTTTATTGTAGGAGACATTAGTGGTATAATGACTAAAACTATCCTATAAAATAGTCCATAAATGATGGTCTAATAGATTATTTTAAGGATTCACAATCACATGTTTACATCACCAATAAAAAACTCCTATGCTTAATATTATAGCAAATAATTTCTGAATGAGTATAACAATAAAAATCTCTTACAGTTTCAGCTGATAGCGGTAGCCAGTATATGCAAGGTGTAGTTTTTGTCTTTCTGAATAAATCATCCAATAGTTTTGCAGGTGCCTCCTCTTCCTTCTTTTTGAATTTTCTTGCTGAAAAAATTTTATTAATGCTATTATTATTTATTGTATATTTAATAGTTTTTTTTGTCATTATATCATTCACTATATAATATATAAAATACAGTTGTGTTAGTTGCACTATTTATAACTCAAGGACAGCAGAACAGAGGTCAGCTAGTATATGTATAAAAACTTTTTACTTCAGTATTCTTAAAAAAGTTGACCCATACAGAATTGGCCTACTTACGAATTGAGCCATCATAAATATTTAAAAATTTATAAGGTACAAATTTGAATTCTGCAAATATTAATAAAACAATACCTGGTTCAGGACTCCTTTCAGGGGTGCGATGTCTTCTCTTTTCTAGCGGCCTCTCCTCTCTCATAATTTTGTCTTGACGTCCAACCTCTTTGTCTTTTTCATTCTTCCCAACATCCCATTCACGGGTAGCTGCCTTTCTTTCCCATGGTTTATCCTTTAACATTATACATATTTAATATTAAAATCTAGAGTAAAATATAAGAGTTGCTTTTAAAAATAATTTATAAGTAGTTTTTGTATTTTAAAAAATGTTAATAATATTTTAATTAAATATTTAAAATACAATCATTTTACAAACTTCTACAATAATAAATTAAAAAAAAAGAAAATTATTAATAGAACATTTAAGATACATACCAATTCTCCCTTTTCTCTTTTCATATCTTGTTCACGTAGCCAGTCCTCAACTGTTCCAGGTATTGTTGAATGTTGAGCATTGTCTGTATCTTCATTAGCTTTAGCTTTATCAAAATCGTCCTGGGTTGAAAAATCAACATGTAATGTCTTAGGATTTGATACAGGCCATGTTACTCCATGCAATGCATGTCTTGTCTCAACTGCTTGACTGTAACAACAAAATTATAATAAATTAAATATATATAAATCTATACATTCATACATATAAATAAAATTGGAGTGTCTGTGTTTAATTTTAAATGAACAGCTTTTTACTAAATATGTATAATATGAAAGTATATTATACAATACTAGTAACAAAAAAACAATTTTTAAAATTGTTGTCTGTCTGTTTGGTCTGGGTAATCTCTGAAAAGGGTAGACTGATTTTGACAGGACTTTCACTCGGAGATAGCTAATTATACTAGCAGATAGTTATAAGGCGTAACTAAGGCTTCTTTTTAACCGACTTCAAAAAAGGAGGAGGTAGAAATTTCATTTATTTTAAGTAGCAAAACCCATAGCTTCGCTGACGTTAAACCTAGGGACGAACCCGAGCGAAGCGGGGGGAGTCGCTAGTATAATAATAAAATACTGTTGAAAATAAATGATGGAACTTACTCTTCAGATTCATATTTCACAAAACATTTTGACTTAATTCGATCAATCCAAAATCCATTTTCCGTAATTCTACCTGTCCTTTGCAAAAGATTCTTCAACTGAGGCAATGTAAACGGCCTCACTAAATTGGTTATATACAAAATGCTCGACTGTTTGTGTCTTGGAGGACTGGGTGGTCTAGTTATAATGCTATCATTATCTTTAACAATAGAAATTTTTCTCATAGAAGCAAGATTTGTTTCTTTTGACTTAGCAATCTCCTTATCTCCAATTTGTATGTTTTGGTCTTTGTTATTCAATATAACATTTTCTGTATTGTCAATAACAATCTTAGGCAAAACCGGTTTTTCAATTTTGTCCAGTACCTCTACTCTCTTGTGTTTTTTTTCTTCAATTACTTCATCAAATCCAGTTGGTTTAACATCTGGTATTATTTCTTTAAGAATATCAGTGGAAATTGTTATAGATTTTTGTGTTGAAAGTTTGCTCAGACGAGAACCCCACCTTCGTTTTCTGTTGATCACTAATGGTGGAGCTTGCCCGTTAGTAATTTCTTGAACATTTTGTTTACAGTCTTCATCAAGCTTTTTACTTTCATCTATTGTTTCTGAATCCTTAGTTGCCTCTTCTTTATTTATATCTGAAGTTATAGTTTCTTTTTCAAATTCTACATTTTTAGTGCTCTCTACAACATCATTTGTATTAGTACTTATTATATCCTCATTATTAGACTCTGTGTTCCCTGAAATTTCAGTTGTATTTTCATTAATACTTACCTCACTAGTCCCCAAATCGATTTTTTCTTTTTCCTGATTTCCTTCTTTTGAATCTATTTCCTGTGATTCATTCATACTAACTTCTGATGATTCACATCTGCTTTCCTCTGCATGTAGTTCTAAAATTTCTGACTTTTCAGCTGACATACTTCTTTTTCTCTCTGGGATTTTAGGAGATGAAGTTGTACCTTCCTCTGCAACATCTTCAACTGGTTTAGGTGAAACAACTGTTGTATCAGCATCAGATGGCTTTTCTTGCGTATCAGTATCTTCTGTCACTTCACTTTTGTGACTTTCCTCATTTTCTTTACATTCAGTTGATTCAACATTGCCATCTTTTACTTCTTCGTTAGTAGTTGACATAGGCGCCTCATCTGTTACAGGTTTATTTGACTCCGAACTTTCAACTTCTGTATTAGTTTCGGTAGATTCTGGTTCAGATGTAGCAGGTGCTTGTGGTGCTGCATCTGCTTCATCTTGATCTTCCTTACTTGTATCTCCAGCATCCTTTGACTCGGTTGGTCTTTTAGATCGATGTTTTGATTTCTTTTTTTCCTCTCCTTCAACACTTTGAGTATCACTAGAACTTGTGGCTCGAGAATGCTTCCTTTTACTTCTAGGTGATCTGTCAGCTCTTTCTGGAGTAGACGGCGGTCGAGCGAGACATATTTTTAACTTCTGAATTTCACCAACATCACCCGACGTCTCGGTTGCTTTTACATGCCAAACCTGTTCTTGTGAATCTTCAGGACTATCCTCTTTAGAAGATTTTGGCGGGATGGTGTTATCTGTTTGGCTAACCTCAATCGGAGTTTCCTTTGGAGCAATTTCTTCAGCTGACTCACTTTCAGATGATGAAGATTGTTTGCGACTACGACGTGTTCTCGTTCGCTTTACTTTTTCAACTTTTTCCTTTTTCTCAGGAGAAGCTTTTTTCTTACTGGCGGTGCGTTCACTTTTACGACGCATTGTTGTGAAAGTATCAACTTATAACAAATAAATTCTGACTTTGTTTAAAATAATATTTTAATGTTATAACTATTTAAAAGTCAATTACAATAAACGATTTAATCATTAGATATTGCACTAGCGCACGAAATAAGATATGCTCAAACCAATCAAAAGGCAGACATGTTGAAATTTGGTAAATTATATTTAGGTAGACAGATTATATTTACGCGTTAGATTTCACAGATAATAAATAAATTAAGGTTGCAATAAATTATAAGGATTTAAATAAATTATAAGGATTTAAATTAATTATAAAATTACGTTAAAATTATGAATTTAATCATAATTTTAAAATGCTCATATAATAATTATGAATTTTGTGACAAAAAACAAAGTGAACAAAATATTTAGTTATTAAACATCGGGTTTGATTGATATTGATTGATTTCATAATTCTTTATTTAACACATAAGTTACAAAACTGTTTACAAATGATCTTATTCTATTTGTATACAAAACATGAATAATTGAGTCAACTAGTATCAAAGGCGGCAATCTGAGCATTTTGACAAAAAGTAGTTAATGATATGGCGACTCAGATTGATTTGATTAAAAACGTTTCCCTTGGAGTATACGGTTCTGAACTAGCAATAAACCATAGTAAAAACAGGTCAAAAACTGACATCACCATCAAAGCCGGCAATCTGTAAAATTTTGAAATCAAACCCGGCAATCTTACGCTGTCAACCAATCAGAAGTAGGAGTGGGTGATATAGCTTTTGCTGAATATCGAATCGAAACTATATATCGATATTCGATATCGGATATTGAAACTATATATTTTTTGAATCTATATATTGTACTGGTATCGCATTGTGAATATGATTTTTGATACGTTTAATTTTGTTAGATATTTAGATATCGAACAATTTGTATGACATTTTTTAGTTCACTTTAATTTTGAAAATTGGTTTTTTGTTGCTAGTATTGTATATAGTTTAATATAATTTAGTAAAAAAATGTTAAAATTAAAAACAAAATTTTTAAATTAAAAACAGACACTCCAATTTTATTTATATGTATATATAGACTAGCGACTCATCCTCGCTTCGCTCGGGTATGTCCCTAATTTTAGGGCCACGGGAAGCCAAGAATTCCGCTAGTTAAAGTTAATAAATTTTTCAAAATCTAACCTCCTCCTTTTTTAAAGTCGGCTAAAAAGTAGCCTAAGTCACGCATTAAACTATTAGCTATCTGCGAGTGAAAGTCCCGTCAAAATCGATCCAGCCATTTCAGAGATTAGCCGGAACAAACAGACAGACAGACAAACATTTTAAAAATGACGTTTTGTTGCTAGTATCGTATATACTTTAATATACATTTAGTGAAATACTGTAAATTTTAAATTAAAAAACAGACACTCCGATCTTATTTAGGTATATAATAGATGTATAGACTAGTTTTACACAATTAAAAATTTAATAAGTAAGTATAAGTAATTATTTATATGAATGAAATGTGTAAAAAAATTGTAATACCTACATATTAAAAATTGGTCGACTATTACTAGCCACACGCCTTCCCAGCCTCGTTTATCTCGGGGCTAGATTTAGCGCGAGCGGTACCGCGGGTTCCACTAGTAAATATATACATAAACTTGAAAAATTATATTTTAATTATATACCTATCTCTTGATTCTATCTATTAAAAAAACCGCATCAAAATCCGTTGCGTAGTTTTAAAGATTTAAGCATATATATACAGCTGGAAGCGACTTTGTTTTATACTATGTAGTGATTTTAAAGTAAATACAGTTTTCTAAGCTTTGGAAATATGGACAGACATATATTGCGGGCATAGTGAAATCCTTTTTGAACGGATCCTTAAAAATAATAAGTTATTTCTTAAGAAGACGTACGCATATTACATAAACTTGAAAATCGTTGAACACAAAAATGCACTTGTAACTTGTTAAGATCTTACATCTTTCCCAGGCCAAATTTTTGTTTAATTTTTAGATTATAATATTATTGATATCAATCAAATCAAATCAAATCAAAATATTCTTTAATCAAATAGACTTTTACAAGCTCTTTTGAATCGTCATTTTTACATTATCAAAATTAAAAGTCAGTCAGACTTACAGTCTGTGAGTAAACTACCACCGGCTCGGAAAGCTGTTCTGCTGAGAAGAACCGGCGAGAAACTCAACAGTTGCTCTTTTCAAAAAAATATTTGGTAACAATATTGTATTACAATAATTATCTATTTATCCTACGTGAGACACAACCAGTCACTAATCCCACACATTTACATCCACCAGGTATTCCGCTATAGTGTAATAAGCTTTATTCAACAACGTACTTTTAATTTTTGATTTAAATTGCCTCAAAGGCAAGTTCAATATGGACTGTGGATATTATGTCATTACATCATACAAATAAAGTCGATTATTGAACTATACAAATATTATAAGTGCACTGGCAGTCTTGCCATACTCTTTAATTATCAATAATATCGTATACCCTATTACAAAATAGTAAAGTTCAGAATTGAATGACACGTATATCACGTGCGCTCTCTCACTCGAGCTCGATTTGTATCATGATTCGTGCGTGAATCGAGTAAATCTGTATCGAGCGCAACAATATCGGATATATAGAATATCGTAATTCGTAAATATCGTCTTTTCGTCGCATAACCAAATCGCTTGACGTTATTCGGATTGATTCGAATATAGTGATTTGCTCGATATATAGTTACTGCAGAGACCGATATATAGATACACGATATTGACACAATATATAATTTCAAAAACTATATACGATTTGTATCACCCACTCCTAATCAGAAGCGAGAGTTCATTTGCGTTTCGTAACGGCCCAGGAACATTTCGTTCTGTGAATTTTAATGTTTTCTACGTGTTTTTGTGACTTAAACTAATATAAAGGAGTGGAAGTAGTATTATGGAAAGCCACCCCCCTTTAGTAATAAATAGTTTTACACGGAAACTCAAGAGGAATCCAGAAAATTGGACAAGAAACCGTGATAAGGAATTGAAGTAAGTTTACCCGTAGGGTTGTCAATTCTTGTCATGTAAAAGGGTATAATATTGTAGTATTATTATTTTTTTGTTTTAGAAACTCGGCGAAATCATTACTCGATAGAGTGTACAGCCATAATTCGAAAGCACTAAAATATGCTACTTTAACAATGGCTCATGACATGACATGCGCACATAATTTCAAATTTAGTTTAAAAAAACTCAAAAAACTTTTTAGAGTTACTTAATTTTTTAGTACATAAGTTAATTATAAAGATTTTTTGTAACTGCCAAATGCATTATTTTTTATTTACAATATACTATGCCAAAAAAATAAAGAGTCGTTCCATGCTTGTATGACAACCCTAATTCTGGAATAACATCTATATAGTCTATTTTTTCTTACTTGTCTTAAATAGTAAACAAATATGGCGGACAGGTAACCAGAGATAATTTCATAGAGATTGCAATGACGAATGAATGACAACGACTGAACGTAATGGTTTTTATGCAGTGAACGTAAAGTATTGGGTAGAAATAATACGACAAGTTAATTTGATAATTTTATTACTCGGATATGACCTCCTTACTAATAATAATTTTAATAATTTTATTTTCCTTTTTGTCTTAATATTAAGTCATTTTTAAAACTTTAAACTAAAAAAGCAAATAAGCGATCGAAAGATCTCCGAGAGCGAAGTCCCTCACTCCATTTTATTACATAGTGCAATAAGATAAGAAATAATAATAATTACAATAACAAATAAATAATCAGTATAAGTTGGTTAACAGCAATTAAAAATCTTCTATATTCTACAGATGACACTCCTATTTTAAAACCTAATAAAATTTGAAGAAAAATGTCGTACTTTGTAATTTACAAATATTGTTATTTTTTTAAAAGTTCAGTTTCCATTCTCGCCAAATAATTTTACATGTTACATCTCTATGATTCAAAGACAAAGTAGCGTATCGAAACGTCAAAATGTTTTGTTCATATTTTATCTATAGAATTTAGTTCTGTTAAAATTTCAATTTTAGCAAAAATAATGTGTTCAAATCATAAATAAACAGCTTTTATAAGTGTAATTCATAGTGTATGTGTTTCTAAAATAGTTATAAACGATGAAACCAAGTCTAAAATACGGGATTTTCCGAAAATAAGTGATTTTCGTTCAAGGCAGTGTTTGTTTACCATTTAGGACAAGTAAGAAAAAATAGACTATAGTATCAAAAACGGTTATCTGTGCCTTACTCAATTTCAAATACGGCATTCTTAAAAAAATAGCATCAAAGCCGGAAATCTTCAAAATTGAAATAGTATTTAAAACTGATATAGAACGATTATTAGGGTAATATAGCATTAATTCATCCTGCTATTTACCGAAGATCTTATTTAAATGAGTTTTGTAACTACAAACGAGATACAAAACTAACAATCCGTTTTTTTGAATTTACCAACATTTGTCTTAAAGTCACATTGCCACCTTTGATACTAGTCGACTCAATTATGCACATTTAGACTAAGAACGTCTTCAAAACATATATTTTCTTGATTGGACCACAGTTCAAATTCTTGCATATCAAACAAATAAAATTGTGACAAGCTAAACATAAAGAATGTGGATGTCTTCGTATGAACTCACATTATAAAACATCGGGTAATTTACCTATAGTTACAACTTACATACTATTTAGTACATCGAGATAATAATTAAAGACTATTTTCATAATATCATTAATTGTTTACCGGTTTACATTAATTTATATACCCGTGATTTTTTATAATCTACTATTTTCATATGACGTTTGCTATTTGCTAATCGCTTGCTAGTCAGCTAGCTGCACCTGTCATTGTTAAAATGAACTCTTTTTCGATTTCTTCTATAAGTTATTAATACAAAAAATTGCTGATGTGATCTAATAATGTCGAGGTATAGTATTTATAATTTTTTTTAATGTATGAACTTAAAATTATTATATGTAATTTATGCATTCATTCCTTTTGTTACAGCTAGTATGGACTTTATAAGTCACATTAGCGGTCCCGCACTCTATTTGTGTGTATATAAGGCGTGCTTTTAGAATGATAATGAGTTATTATCTTTAACATTCGCCACCTTATTTAATAATAATGGGTAACCAAAATAGTTGCTGTTGTTACCGAAGTCCTTCGCCCATCAGGAAGGATATTGTTAAACTCGAAGACTATCTACCGGAAGGAGAAGTAAGTTCCAACAATATTCAACATATTAGTGAAAGAGAACCTGATGATGGTGATATTGATCCCTCTCAAGATCCAATTGCGGGAACAATTTTCATGGAAAGGTCTAAAGCATCAATTGAAAATGGAATAACAAGAAAACGAAGTCAACATCAAATAGCAGATAATAAATTGAAGAAAAGCAGTTCCTGTTCTACTATATACTTAGATGATAGTACTGTATCTCAGCCTAATTTAAAAAATACTGTGAAATGTGTTGCACTGGCAATTTATTATCATATCAAAAACAGAACATCAGAACGAAGGTTAGACATATTTGATGAAAAACTTCATCCATTGAGTAAGGAAGGAGTTAATGATGACTATGATAAATACAACCCTGAACATAAACAAATATACAAATTTGTAAGAACATTATTTAATGCTGCTCAGTTGACAGCAGAGTGTGCTATTATTACTTTAGTATACTTGGAAAGGCTTCTAATATGCGCCGAACTTGATATCGCACCTTCTAATTGGAAAAGGATTGTTTTAGGTGCAATTTTACTAGCAAGCAAAGTCTGGGATGATCAAGCCGTCTGGAATGTTGATTACTGCCAAATATTAAAGGATATCACCGTAGAAGATATGAATGAATTAGAAAGGCAATTTTTGGAAATGCTTCAATTCAATATAAATGTTCCATCTAGTGTGTATGCTAAATATTACTTTGATTTACGTACATTAGCTGAAGCTAATGATTTGGCTTTTCCCAGTGAGCCATTGAGCAAGGAAAGAGCACAAAAATTAGAAGCAATGTCAAGAGTAATGGAGGATAAAATATCTGCAGAAGTTGTTAAGAATGGTATCAAGAAATGGTCTAGTTTAGACAATGTCAATTCTGGTGCAGGAGTAAGGCGTAGTGTGGCCATATTATCTTAACTTTTATCTAAAAACCAATGATGAATTCTTATTTAGATCATGAAGCTGCTGACATACTTCTAATAAGAATGTTAAGACCAGATTGTTGACAATATAAATTTTAGTTCAGTATTTCAGAAGTTAATAACTACAAAGAATGTGATGTGAACTGCCAAATATCATATTTGAGATCTTAAAAGTATCTATACTAACTTGTATAGTCATTTTACTAAAATTTTTGCTGTATAATAAATGTAGATATAATGATTATATGAATTGAAAGTGCACAAAAGCCTGGGAATTGTAATGGAATACTGAAAGTCATTATTTTCAATGTCATGAGTTTTACATTAATGATAGTTCTTAAAATGAAAGACTTACTAAACGAGGTCCAATATTTTTTTGTATTATATTCATAATAACTGATTTGCTACTTAATTCTTATACATAATTTATGTTTTCTTATCTTATATATTGGCTTCCAGTTCGTTTAGTTTTACATTTTAGAAGCACTAATTAAATAGTTTGCTTCCAAAACTATGCTGCTTAGTGTTAACTTAGGGTACTTTTAGAATGTGCATATGACTGAATTAAGGATTTTGTGATTGTAGTATGAATGTTTTAGTCATCAGATTTTTTAAAATAATTTTATTTTAAACAGTTATTGCATTTAGAATCCGATATAGTTATATAATAAATTAAGCCAAATTATTTTGTAATCAAATAAGAATATCTTCATTACTCAGACATTGTAACATTGTACAAGTGAAAATAATTTCCATGTGAAAATACAATTTTTGTAATTATATTATACAATAAATAGGAATTGAATAAGTTGAACTATTTAAAGCAATTAACATTTGTGATTAAGTTATGCAGTCCATACTTTATGTATCATTAATCCTAATTAAGCAAAAATAAACATTTTATATGAGACTTTCAATTGCTACTTTAATCCAACCCTCCATGACTGAAACTAGATTGCTTTGGTAAATTTTATTTCAAATACTTTATTACTACTACATTTCATTTATTTGTCACAAAGTATACCTATATGTTATAAATATTTCACTGAGAAGCATCACAGTATACAAAATATATATAAATAAAACTATTAACATTAAAGGGAACAATTTTATTATAACTAGTTGGCTAAATAGTAAAGTTTCACCTATTTACCCTAAAGGCTTAAGATCTTTTAAATAGGCACTATAATTTTCTAACATATCTATAACATCACCACTGCTCTTATTAGCCTTTTCATCATATTCTGGACCTACTGCCCATAAAGTTTCCAAATCATATATCTTACGACTTTTCTCTGCAAAAATATGTAGTGCTATGTTACCTGAAAAAGTAAGAAATACTAGATGTGAATATTTAAAATATTTCTAGATTTTTGAAGCAAGATTAAATAGATATACCTAAATCTAATGCCATCCACTCTTCAGAATTTTTTCCTTCAATTCTTGGTATATGGTCAGTTTTATAACATTTCTTTTTGTATACCTTTCTCACAAATTCTGCTAAAGCCAGGAGATGTCTTTTACTTCTGGCACTTACTACACAAATATACTCAACATAATTTATGTCTTTTGATACAGTGGCTACAAATATGTCTTTAGAATTCTCTCTTTGTAACAGGTCAACAAGATCTTCAATTTCAAACACACCATTTTTACCTCCTGCAAAAAATAATGTGTAAATTAAAAATACAATTGATACTGAATGTTTCAATTTTCCCAGGTTTTTCAGGTTCAGGTTGGAAGTTAAAAAAAATCAAAGATAAATAAATTAAAATGCTTAAATAACAGACTTAGTATTTTACATTATCAAAGCGTCTACTTACGTTCTAAATTAATTCCGTCAAATTCATCACTCAAGATAGGATATTTTTCATTCATATATATTTCATCGGCCGTATGTTCAATCACTATTGCATTCGTTTCTGTAATAACCTGATATTTACTTGCAATAGCTGGTGAAGTTTTACTACCAGATTTAGGAGGATTTCGTGGACTTAGAAAAGTTTGGCTACAATGTATTTGTCTGTTAACCTTTAAAGATGTTTTAGGAAAGCATATTATCCAATTCTTATTTTGCAACCTTGTTAGTGAAACTATTTTTTTAAACATCTTTGCGTAAACATGAGTAAAATAATTCTACAAAAATAAAAATGACAGTTAACTGTTAAGTGTTAAGTGTTAACCTTAAAAGTTTGTTGTCATTTGTCAATCAAACTTGACAATCACAAAAGTCAAAAGCAAAGCTTTTGTTGTTTTTAAAATTTTTCCCCAATAGGGAAAGGCAAAGGACTATAGTGCATACAGCCTAGTCTAAATTCAAAAGCAAAGCTCAAAGAGAATGTAAAGCTATTAAAAATGACATTACAACTTTAAAAATTGCCACAAAAAAAATTGTATGTATTTGTTATCTATATAAAAAATATACATAGCATTATAATTCAAATAAAAATCAAAATACCTATGTTATAAAACGACTATTGAGGAATTTTAAAACTGTATTTTCCAGTTTTCTTATTCTCTCATTTCAGCACGAATTACGTGTGGCTTTTACCCGCAGCTTCGTTTGCGCAGTTTCAATATAAATAAATAAATAAATATGTTGGGACATTTTTCACAATATATATAAGTATATAAGTTTATATAAGTTATATATAAGTATAAATACATACATATTATATTATTATAAATATAAACCAAAGAGAATGTAACTAAGTATCATCACTACATAGTATAAAACAAAGTCGCCTTTTCTGTCCCTATATCCCTATATCCCTATGTGCGCTTAAATCTTTAAAACTACGCAACGGATTTTGATGCGGTTTTTTTTAATAGATAGAGTGATTCAAGAGGAAGGTTTATATGCATAACTAGCAGATCCCGCGGCTTTACCTGTGCTAAATCTAGGGAAGAGCCCGAGCGAAGCGAGGGCGAGTCGCTAGTAATAATATAAACACTCATGACTGGAGTACAAACATCTGTGTTAAACAAATGTATGCCCCCAGCGGGACTCGAACCCGCGACCGCTGGCGCAGAAAGCAGGATCACTACCCACTGAGATAAACGTGTCGTGGTAGTGCTTTGCAGTAAACAAAGCTATCAATTACTTATAATATTTTAATATTGTCTTTTTCAGATAAAAGAAATTGTTGAAGTGTTTCTTTGTATTTTTAAATTTACAACTTTTTAAGAAATACATATGAAATTAATAGCGATATCATGACAATATGACGAATACTTATACATATTATATGTATACATAATTTTGAAAATGTTTTTCTGTATGTTTTACGGCTAATCTCTAAATCGGCTGAATCAATTTTGACGGGATTGGTGAAAAAAACTTCTCTGGTAACAGAAATTTCACTGACATATTTATAAAGCTGATGTTTTAAAGAGTACTTAAGGCTACTTTAATTTTGGAAAAATAATAAGAATTCTGCTTAAAGACTTAAACCGTAGGTATCTAGGAACGCATCCTAATAAATCTGGATATTTGCATAGGTATTTCCTATATATAAGGATGACGAGCACACTCTTGGTCATTGACAGGAATGAATAAGTAAAGTTGTACGGATTTAACAAAAAATTTTAAGAATGTATTTACAATAAAAAAAGCCCGGATTCTCATGAGCATTGACGAACCATATGCAAGCTTAACTCAAAAACTCAAAAACATTTAAAAATATGCACAAGCATAGGCTTCTACTAAAGCTTAGTCATACTACTACGACCCATTTACAAACTCTATTACTGGCATTTAATATTTTACTTGTAAGTTGTAACACTAAAGAACGAATAAAATTTCAAAAACTATTAATTTAATAACAGTAAGTATGTAATACCAAAGATACGAAACAATAATTTATTAGGAACTATTTATAATAAGTGAAACTTGAGTGATCGACTATATGTTTTGTCTATATACTTATTAAGTATATATCTACTGGCTACTATATACTTATTTATAGAGATGTTCCTCTAGTACCTCTCGAGTACGAGAAACCGCAATGTAGTTTTCTTATATCTAAAAATCGGGAATGGAAGAATATGGAAATTAACTATACCAAATCATGTAGGTACATTACGTATTAGGTAGAGTCAGTACAATATAGTCAACCAAATATAAACTGAGAATCTATTCTGCACACTTTTTGTTTGAAAATATTCAAATGATGACAAAAATTTACAATAAAGCAGGACAGAAGTTATCGGTGAATAAACAATTTTATCTTATCAGGTATGTATTATCAATAGGTGTGGGCTATACTGCATTTGACTAAACTCATTTGTTTAATGAATACTACATTTTTTGTATTGAAGATGGACTGTTTAGTTATTTTTTGAAGTGATTTGTTTCTTACCATGAGCATTAACGGACATGTTAGTTAGTGTTAACAATGGTAGTATGTGAACTGGATAGTGAGATTTCGGGGGAAATTCTAGGTTGGAAGCTACCGCCTTGGCAATCACTGCTTTTCCATCGAGTATTACCATCATGCGGTGGACTTGTCATTTACTTAATAGTGATTTGTTTTGATCTTTCACTTATTATTGAGAATTTCCAAAATGGTGAGAAAGCGTAAGTATTAGGTGGTAGAGCCAAGAACAACAATTTTTATTGATTTTATTTTTGTTAAAATTATGGAAATTAATTTTACTTATATAAAATGTGAGTGTTGAAAGTATAAGTAAATGACAGAGTTGCGTTTGTTGCAAATGAATTTATACATAGGTACATATATCTAATAAGTAATAGGTCAAGGTAAAAACTTCGACAAACACCAATCATTTACAAATATAGATTGTAGCTATAATATACAGTAACTACTTACTAATTTATTTGCTGTGTAGTACATCATTCATCATTTGAGAATTATATTGTTGTTTTCTCCAACAGGCTAGGTGTATTTTGCTGTATATTGTTGGCGTTCCCAGCATTATTATCATTACTTTTTACGTTAGCGTCGCCTCCTCCCGGTTTACTCACAGAAGAATCTGCATTCTCAGTGCAGATACAAAATAATGATATTAAATGGATTTTTGAAGAAATTTTACGTGCGCTATTTTTTCCTATTGCAGGGATAGGCAGGTTAGTATTTTAGTAAACATAAGTTTATATGATTAACAATGTTTATTTCTTGTAAAACAAATCCTAAATTATTTATGTTGTTGTAGCTTATACCTAATAAAAATATTAATAAACAATTTTAATAAAATATCTAAATAAATTATAGCTATATCAAAAGCACAACGGTAACAATTTATAAATTAGAGATAAGGATTCTCTCACGCTAGTTAGTTCACGAGCGAGTGTTTCTTTGTAGCGTCGTTCGCCAAACATTAAATTTACGTTGCAGATACTGCTATTTAATATTCTGGTGGATAGAAGCCGT
Organism: Boloria selene; assembly: GCA_905231865.2. Taxonomy (NCBI): domain Eukaryota; kingdom Metazoa; phylum Arthropoda; class Insecta; order Lepidoptera; family Nymphalidae; genus Boloria; species Boloria selene. The sequence goes on from HG993134.1 coordinate 10,334,135, forward strand.
GTACGCGTCCCGGGACCGAGATGAGGTTAGGACGCAGGAGGCCCTCTCGCGGGCCCGGGCGCCTTCTTCCATGGAACTCTATTTCTTCCTGCAGGCCTTTTTACATTGCGTGCCGCTCGCTATTATCAATATCCTAGACATGATGGCACGCTACGCGAACCCTGCATATGATAAGAGTACGTGTTATACATGTTTGAATACCTATAAATGTTGAGTCTGTTACCTACTTAAATAATACATTGTTGGTAAATAAATTAAATACATTTATTATATGAAGTTCCAGAGCTTTAAAGTTTTAAATTTAACAAAAGTAGGATCAGTCTTTTGTGTCAAATAATAAATATAAAATTGTAAACTTATATAAAAATAGTATATGGAAATACTATTGAAAATATTATAGAAAAAATGAATTAAATGAACAAAATTAAAATGTTCATAAAGAAGGAAAAAATAATTTAAGTTCCACTAAAATAAATATATTATTATTATTTTACAGTTACCATCCAAGCGGTTAGTTTAGTTGCATCTTCACTACGAATGGCAAGTACAGCTACGATGTACAGACGATTTCAACGAGAAAAAATATGTGGGCGTAGATACCCCTGGAGTATTCATAAATCTGACATTGAAGATAAAAATGGCAATAATGTAAATTTAGAAAAAACAAATAACAACGAGGAAAATGAACCAATTTATGAACCAATAATAAAACGCCAATCATCATCAATCCCCCGAAAGTCTGAAGAATGTAGAGAACAAATAAATAGTGATTTAATTGAATTCTCACCGCGAAATTCGGAGAGGCATTTTTACGATGATGATTCCTTGTCGGATGTTAGTTCGGATTACTTGCCACCGATCCAGCGAGAAGAAAACAGCGATGACGAGTATGTAAAACCTATATCGATAATAGATAGAGTAGCGCCAAGAAGGCGTGATACCGAGTACACAATTGAGAAAGTATACGTGCCGCCGCCGCCGGAGATGCCGGCGCCGCGGCCGGGATCGATCGCTGTGTGGGCGGAGAAATTAGTCGAAAATGCTGAGTCTTTTCCCACATGGTTATCCGCGCCGCCCAGACGAAAACACTGGGAAGTAATTCAAGATGAACCCGACCTTCCCCGACGAGTCCCACGATCTTACATTCGAGGCCTAGAGCCACAAGATGCGACCGCCGCCATTGTACATTTTCTAGGATGGTATGCGTTCTTTGTAGCGCGATTGCTCTCTATGGCTGCATTTATAGATTTTTTTCCATTTGTAGCTATTATTATATTAATGTCGCATTATCAAGTTATGTTGCTATTTTTAATAGTCCCACAAAACAGTACCGTGAAGAGGGCGTTCTATGTGTTCCTTGCATTTATATACTTGTTTTGCCTTATGGAGTTTAAAATTCGTTTCCGCCACGTTCGCGTGTGGCACGTGTTCTGGAGCGTAGTGTGCACTGTAGAGATCGTTTTATTCATCTTATTGTGGGCTTCTATCGATAATAAATTACATAATTGGTGGAGAAATTATATAGTAATAGTAACTATGGGTAGTCTGATCACTAGTTACATGCTTTTCTCAGTATATTTTTTAATTTTAAAACCTAAAGAGACTATTGTTTATATAAATAAGGCAGTAATTAAAAAAAATCAGGAGTAATTAATATGAAATAGAATTACTTGGAAAAGATAAGCTTTAAATATTTTCTCTCCAAATAACTTAAAACTTCTTAGTTTGTAGGTACATTTATATGGGTCGCTATCGACAAGTTGTAGAAGGATTGACTTCGACAGAAATATTTATTGTTTTTACCTAACAGAAAAGCGATAAAAGCGTTGCGTAAGGTTTACTTTAACGTCTAGAACATTAGACCCATGTGTGTTGTACCCTATTCTTCTACGCTGACATTCCGAAAGGTGCATGGCGTAATACACTTATAGCAATAAACATGATGCTTTGTGTTAGCACTTCAAAGAGGACTCTACGTGCCATGTCTGTGATTGAAGTCTTCCTTTTGGTCGTTAATGCAGCTGTACAATTTTTACTCGTTCCCCTTCATCTGTATACTGATTGATTCTTCGAAAAAATCTGCAAGTTATGGGGAAATCTGACATTTCAATTGTATACGATGTCTGATATTTTTTATAGAGACTTATAAAGACTCTTATGCGTGCGTGAATTCATGTTTATTATTTAGTAAATACAAATAGTAAACACTGTCGTAATTAAGTGATATATGAGTACGAAATTGAGTACCGACTACGCTGGAAGTCTCTAATTCGGTTCCTGCTTGAGATATTTATTTATGTTGATCCCTGTCTATATAGGTTTTTGCTAGTAGGTATCACCTAGAAACAAGGTACCGCATTCAATACCAGCAATTTTTATTAATTGTATTCTTCAAATGCATTAATACAAAAATAAGTTAATCATTATATTATACTTAGTTCTAAGTAAAAACAAATGACGCTTAACCATAAAATGGGCTCTATATCACATAACAGATCTCTTTTCATCGTGATTTTGCGAATCATATTTTTTATCGGACGAATTAATTGTGTCAGATGGGTTTCGAAGAGATCATTGCTTATTTTAGACCCTAATTTTGTGTGATAAAAAGAAAAATATTTTGTAAATGTGTAAAATTAATAAGGTATTAGTATTAGGTATTATATTAAGAAAATCTTAATTTAATAAATGGCTATTAAAAATATATTTTTATTTTTATTTGTCCTTGGTTTCGGAATGAACATATAAATGTACTAAAATGGGTTATTAATGTATGAGTACATAAAGTATGTAATAATGGCCTCAAGAAGGTATGATTTTAAAACTAAGGTTCGATACTTACTTACATTTAACGTCAACATTACCAATTACTATTAGAAATACCCTAATTACTAATAGGTGATGTTATTAGGAATTATCCCTGTTTAACAGCTTTATAGATTATAATATTAATCTCCATAAACATAAAACAGTATAAGTTATTGGTTTAATTTCATGGAAATCAGTGTAATAACGTTTTTATGCACATATCATGTAGCCGGTACGAGCAAGTGTGCCTTAGAGCCGGCGAGTACTTTGATGATTATTTTTTGCTAATTCACCGTGCCCTGTCGATGGAAGTCCGGAGATGAGTGGCCGCCGGTAATTGCGAGCAACGATGTTATTATGCCGCAACTTGAGATGAATTAAAGTGAACCAAGCTACATGGACATATTATTAGGATTAATGTATGAAAATGTATGTAATCGATCACGGTGAAGGTAATTCGTAATATTTTATTTAATTTTAAAGTTTATTATATTCATAATATTTTAAACTTTAAAATTATAGGTATATAAAAATATTAAGAAATAAGAAGTTCAGATAACATAGAAAAGTTCAGTTAGTTCAGATATTAAGAAAAGCTTGCCGACTAAATACGGACTAACTAAGATTAATCGATGTCATCGCTCTATCTCGTTTAAAAGTTTGTTATTGCTATTAGTTATTTATTGAAAATTTTATTTCGTCTTTTTCTTAAATTTTATAATTCTAAACTCATAATCATAAAAATATTTTAATCGTATTTGGAAATCTTATTGAAGTAGTCACTATTATTGATACAGTGGCCGAGTCTATAACTTTTAGAATTTTTGCCTGTATGTCTGTCTGGAAATGCATCACGAGAAACCACTGGACAGATTTTCATGAATGTTTTTATGATGATATCTCGTTGCCCGGTTGTCTTATCTCTGAGAAATCTAAAATCTAGGGTCAAAACCAGAGCGGACCGCGGTTGAGTTGCTAGTATTAAAATAAAGTGAAGAATTATAGCAAATAATTTTAAAGCTATTCTTGCGATCTATTCTTCCTATTCTATTATTTCATTGGCAGTCTATTGGCTGTCTAAAGATACATTATGTTCTCTCTCGATATTGAAACTAATCGGCTACAAATCGATATAGCCTGGAGTGTTGTGCTGCAATACAAAAAGCAAGGAAGAGCATAAATAAGCACTAGCTGTCGACGGAGGACGGCCGAGGCCCTCGACCGACGCTTGCAACCCGACACTTCTTGTACTCAATCTTATATACTAATTTGCAGATCCGCGTAGGGCTGTATTTTGAATAAATATTATACAGCTTCCTCATGAAAATTAAGCAATACTGTAAAAGAATGTGAAAGTTTAAATGTGTTCATGTTTATTGTGTTTATCCAAAAAGTTAAGCAGTTTGGGATAAATAAATCTGTATTTTGAAGTAATATTTGGTATATACTGTAAATTGATTAAATTAACTAAAAGATGGTGAAAAACCTTTAAAGAGCGAGCGAGCTAAGCGACGTTAAGTATGAAATAAAATATAAATCGTGTTAATGACTTTAAAAAAATCAACAATATGTAATATTTAAATGCTATTTAGTTAATTATTCTTATCTTAAAGTCAGTCATTTGTTAAAATGTAAATATTTAGATTATGTTGTAACTCGTTACGAATGAAAGTCTACAATTACAAGCAATCAATATATTTGAGTCGAGCAAACAAGTTCGTTAGTAGCGAATGCGATATCGCGTGTCGATAGCCCTAGCGTCCCGTTCGCGGGTAAAGAGGCGGAACCTTACAACGGGCTGCCTTGTGCGAGCTCAGCAATAAATCGAATTTCGCTGTGGACAGCATCGTTGTCCGCCACGATGGACGCGTGCGATACTTCACTGATATATCCGATAGCAAGCATCTCACAAAACCTCACCGGCCCTTGATCAATGTCATTCACTTAATCATCCCGTATCTCTTATCTTTTACAACAATATAACTAGAAAGTACCCCGTTATGTAAATAAATGTGGCTTAGGTCTTACAATGTACTCAGCTCGAGATTAGAATCGAATCACTTGATAGAACCGCCTTATGATTTGCCATAACAATTGTAAGTTTTGCCTTGAGCAAACAGCTTGTTAAACGTTTGCAATAAATCCTGGTTTAATACAAATCGAAGCTGTAATACAAATAGATTATCAATAAAGTTTATTGGACCTGACATAACTTAAAGTACTTGTAACTTGTAATCCGTTAGGTTAAAATGTTATTATAATAATAATGCTTTTAGTAATACTCTATATTTATTTAAATCCATTATCCAGACGATCGTTGGAAAGTTCAAGTCATTGAATTTATAGTTAAAACTAATATGATATTAAACACAATCTACTTTATAACGATTATTATTTTTTTAATCCAAAAGGTTTTAAATATATATATAATGGTCCAATAGAAAACAAATGAAAAAGAACTTATTTTTAGGAAGCAATAAAGATAGCTGAGATATGTTTACACGCACAAAGTTCAAGAATGTTAATCAATAAACATCAACTATAGTCACGTACGGGACAACGCTGGCTGATAAGGGGTATCTTCTAGCGAGCGCACCCTGCGACTGAGCATTGCATCCATTTCTCTGCAACACATCGAATGATAACATAATGACTTTCCACATTGACTCATACTTGCCTCCATCTTATGTCTATCTATGTATATAAACAAATAAACATACAATATAAGTTCTATGAACTGTAGAAAGAGATATTAAATTTATGTCAGGAGTTATCTGGAATGAATTTTGTAATGGCACACGTTTTCCGTTTCACTGTTTAAACGATATATGATGCTAATTACCTTCAATTGTTACCTTTACTTAATATGTAACACTAATATTATATTAATTGTATTTGGCAAATGGTCTCATTAATTCATCTTAATATATCCCTATTACCTATATATACATACTATACTAGTGACTAAATCTTACGATTCACTCAGGCGCGTCCCGCGGTACTTACGTAGGTAATAATGATGTAGGTATATTCATATAGTTTTTGCGAGTGTTGGTACCTAAGGAAAAAGATTTATTCTAATGGAGATTTTTCTGTAGACTCTTTCAAAGACATACATTTTTTTATTATCAGTACATGAGTACAAATAAATAAAATTGAAGTCTCTATTTTTAATCTCAAATTAACAGTTTTTTACTAAATGCATATTATAAAAATAAATTTATAATCTGTCTGTCTGTTTGTTCCGGCTAATCTCTGAAACTGCTAGATCGATTTTGACGGGACTTTCACTCACAGATAGCTAATGTTACAAGGAGTAATTGAAAAAGTAAAATTATAAAAACCGCTTATTTTATTTTAAATTACGATAAACCTAGTGTTTTAATATGTCTCTTAATATTTTCAGTACACAATACGTTAAATTTGATTTAAAAAAATATTTCATACACCTATAGAATTCATTAATTTACTGTTATAATAGTCTAGTTAATAGGTTATAGGACAAAGACTGCTATTAACTGTGTGCGAATATTGATAACTACAATAAAAAGTTACTCATTCCTTATACAATATTATGGGTAAAGTCCCCATTTGCTAGAAATAGAGTTCAAATATTTCACTGTCCTCATTTTTTAACTTCAATTAATTTTTTTTTTATGTTACGGTTACCCTCATGAAATCAAAGTTCTGGTGAATTGATTTTATGTTAATATTTGCTTCTTTAATAAACACTTTTGTAATAAAATATCAGCTCGTTTATTTTAGTTTCATTTAGTTGAACTAGTTGAAAGCTATGCCTTAGCATCCGTGAGGCGATACGACAAATCTGAGCATCCTGCAACGTGCTTGACATCGCAACATCTAGTGATTAATAGAACAATCTAATTGAATCACTAATTCTTCTAAAGTGAAGATTTTCCATTCTTAATTAGAATTCTTGGATCTTGGTCAATCGGCCTTGAAAGGAGCAAAGCTAATTTTAATGTAAGATCCTACTAAGATCGAAAGAATATCTTAAACGCCGTCAAAAGTGCATCGTAACTTAAAATTAATAAAATAGATTTTAATATTTATTTTTATGAAACAAGTTTCTTGCATGATGTATACATAAAACAAAAAATATGCAATATCCGTAAGCATAATACACATCTATTGATCTATATATATAATGAAATACTGAGTCGAATCTGTAGATTAAATATGGTTTGTTTACTATTATTTAAATTGTTATTATTATCGATACAGAAGCCGAGTCAAATATTTAGAACTTTTGTCTGTCTATGACCGCTTAACGAAAAAACCACTGGACAGATTTTGATGAAATGGGTTGATAAATGATTACCTATCTGGGTCAACATAATACATATACCTAATATACTTTTTACTTATGACATATAAGATAAAGTCTAGTCTTTATTATATTTAAGTAGGTAACACAAGTTATTGAATGACTGACTGACGTTTTCCTTAGTTTCTCTGCTTAGGATTTTCTTTAGGCATTAAATTCTTTGATACAGTGGAACTTTTATAGAAAAGAGCTAAGATATTTATCCGATAAACAAAATAGTTAAGGTTCATATTACAATTATTATCTACATATTTTTTATTATTCATCGAATTATCTTATAAGATCGATTGTTAATGCAATTCCGAAACATATTAATGTACCTATTTATAGCAAACAATATGCTAGAGTAAGGATTTAGTTTAAAAGCGCTAAATCGAATCACGATGTTAAATGAAATCAATTGATGTGACGTGTAAAACTGAAAAATTATCTCAGTAAGTTGTTTATGAAACGAATATAAGTTCTTCTGAAGAGTTTAAAAAAATGTGAAGTATGCTTTGTGCTTTTATGTGTAGGAGGAAACAACGAATGCGTGACTAGACGTTGATTTAGGACATAATTTACAACGTAGTATCAATTTCGCGGACGTCAATGAAATCTTCATGTGTGGTCTCAAATAGACGATTGATTTATAATCACTATAACATTGTAATGTTTCGAAAGAATGAATTGGTTAATCTCTCCACGTCAGCACTTGCGTCATAGTGTCAAAACAAGGAATACAATAAGATATTTGTGGCCTATTGCGTTTTAAAAAAATCATCTAAATAAAACTACTAAACTAGAAAAGGTACTTATTTACAGTACTATTCTTTATAACTATACCACTGCATGTAAGAAATGCAATATCTCAATTTTTTTGTTTACTCGATTATAATAAACATCCTTTTTTACCCTTGGGAGATATATGTACTGTAGAAAACAGGTGGTTATGTGGGGCTTACCGGCAAGCCAATACTAGACCCACTACTAAAATCCAAGCCCATCAACCGTCTTAATAAGGCGTCGCACGATCGCTTGCGCATTCAACCACGGCCCGGCAGGTCTGCCGAAGCAGATCACACGATATACAGTCAAGGGGCCGCTTCATATTCCACTGTGTTATCAAAGAAGTACCAGGGGCAACCCGCACAGCACACCGCCCACAGAAGTAGACCCTCCCAGCGTTTTTTGGCTTTACCCCCGGCTGGATTGCCGGACGCTACTGAGCGTACAAGGTGAACGCACGTTGGGGGGAATTGTATATATAAACACCCTGAGGCATCTGATTTAAGTATCGAATTATTTGCATAGACAGAGTGAGTAAGACCTGTCACTGTTTAATCGGTAAGTAATATTTTAAGCCAAGGACTACTGTCAATAGTAGACATTAACGAGCTTCCTTCATTCAACCTAAAAAGGCATTGGACATGGAATGGATTACTGTAGTAACAAAGATTATTGTTCAATCACGCTTTTGCAGATGATTGATTTATACCTATTAATCAAGTTGCGGTTGCGTAATGGATCATGCTATGATTGTGTTATATTGATATCTTAATTCCACAGTTGAACGTCTCCGAAAGGTCTCAGGTAAAGCTAAGTGAAGTCTATCAAAACAAGTTTTTAAAGCACTAATTTATATTCAAAAATCTTGCAACTTTCTTGATAATATAAGGTATAATATTGTAGACATGTTGCAATGTTTCTAGGTATTATTGATAATGTATAAAAGTAGTATTGAATATCGTGATCACCGTGAGTAAATTTAAAATACACCACATTTGACAATATTTTAAAATGTTTATGCATATTTTTATGTTATGTTTGCAGCACATTATCCTCGCTATGAAACCGCAAGTAACAATAACTTATTGATAAAAAAATCAGTAAAATACAACGTACGAGTATTTACTGCGAAAATATACGTATTATCTACCATTTGAATAGAAGTACAGTGAAACTTGGTTAAGTGGGACCTGGATAAGTGAGAAACCTCTATAACTGGAACTCATGCTGAGGTCCCAACACTTTGGCACTGAATTACCCCTGTTAGTGGGACGAGCTAAGCCTCTATATCTGGGATTTATTCTTTCGGTTTATCATCACAGTTACCTCTATAACTGAGACAGGGAGTAAATTTTATATGCATAAACCTCTGTAACTGAGATAACATTGTTTTGTTTGATCGCACCTTTATAACTGAAATAACCTGTCAATAACCTCTATCAATGGAACCCTCTGTAAATGAGACAGATATTTATTTATACCTGCATATCTGAGACACTGGGTAAGTGAAATACCTCTATAAGTGAAACAACATTGCAGGTCCCTTGATGTCTCACTTAACCAGGTTTCACTGTATAAATATATTTGGCTCGTTAAGCTACTCAAACACTACTAACTAGTATTTTACTTTAAAATAATACTTTTGAAGCCAAATTTAACACATCATGGTTTAAAACACGATACTATATAAGAGGTACGCATAATACTTATTACCAGTGTTTGACCCAATTAACTGACAATATGGCCTTGTTCGATAATTGATACATGGTTTTAATTACGGGTAGTCTTTCTTATACTCTCCTTACTCTACAGTGCAATTCAATACAAAAAATATATAAATAAAATCGCACCTTCTCTAACTACTCTACCTCTAGCAAAGAAAATGAAACGGAAGAATAAAATAACAATTATTGTCATTATTACAATTTTAATCGGAAGATACCTTCTCGAGATCGAAGCCGATGTTGACGCAATAAAAGGAAAATATTAAAAAAACGTTAACTTAAATAAACCCCCTTTTTTAAATAATTTAAATCTCTGTATTAATAAGCTATGAAGCAAAGTACTATTTTAATATACGAACCTTTTTAGATTTATTTAAACAAACATATAGATTATTTTTTCAATTCAAGAAAATTAAGGAGAAATAATGTTATTGCCTGCGAAAATTCAATGAATATTGCATATTGTAAAGCTTCTTTAGAGATGCGTAAAATTTATCTCTATCGTTGAAAGGTAACAAGGCTTCTTGTATTAAGTTCGATGAGTTAGTAAGAGCTATTATTATGGAACGTACAAAGGATGACTAGTGAGAACAATACTAACACACCGTAACGCGTAGGTCTCTTTACAAGCGTGCGTGCGTGACGGGAGCGACCTACATTGTAACTTCTTCGAGGTTTATCTATTCAAGCCGCGGTTGCTTCGGAATCTAATTAACATTAGTAAAGAGGATGCAGTGCATAACTACACTACAAATTCCCTTGAACATTGTTTCCTATGGAGAAAAGGCCCTGCAACATCTTTCTTTGATGTTTAAGATGAATTTGTAGATCTAGAATAAATTGATGTCCAATTTTTAATGGCGATTGACTATAAACAAACTATTAACTATTAGTTTACTATTAAATTCGTAACGAAAAAGATTTCGAATACGAATATTACTTAACAGAATTTTAAGAAAAAATCTATAGGTAGGCTTTAGTATAAATAATCAATTATATATTATGTAAGATAGGTAGGTAGGTAGTTACCATTTGTAACTCTAATTTGAATATAATTATCAAAATTTTTAAACGGTAAGTCCAACGGACAACAACCTATAGCTTTGTTTTTCTATACTGTTAGATATAGGACAAAGTAGTTAAGTATATAAATACATAATATATTATCTAAATATTTAATATATATAAAAATCACGTGTCACAGTATTTACTATTGAAATCCTCCGAAACGGCTTGATCGATTTTTATGAACTTTGTTCTGCATATTATTTTGGTCCGAGAATAGGCAATTTTTTGTTTTTGACCAAATTTTTATTTTTTATTTTTATATCAGTTGGCATTTCAAAATACTTATAACCCTAAATTTTTATCCTTCTACCACCAATCCCATTTTTTTAATAGTGATTAGAACGTAGGCGGAGCCGCGGGGATTGCTAGGACTTATATATAACTTTCAAAACAGACACCATTGCAATTAGCGTTTTGCATAGCAACCTATGAAGCCTATCACGGTAGCCAACTTAATCGTGTCTCAATCAATTAGTCTGAGTTGATTAATTTGAAAACAGTCACGTAAATACATACCCGTAGTTCCACTGGACTACAGATTAGATTAAAATGGTTAGAACTTAGAAAATGCGTGGAAACCACCTATATTTGCTAGCATTGCTTTCAAAAATCCATTAAAGGCCTTTTATTTATCGCATCAGTGCGATATAAGTAATTAATTGTATCATTATGTTTAATTTATTCGAATGGCGACAACGTCTATGGAATTCGCAATAAAAATATTTTTCTTTGTTTTTTCTGTATTTGTTCAAGATACCTTAAAAGGAACAATAGTTTGCAAATATAACACTAAGAATTTTATAATCAACAATAAACGTAGGATATATCATTAAACAGTCACTACCAATGGCTGCACTCAAGTGCCGCATCGTGTTATATAGATGTGACAATATAACCTTATTTTTAGAACTGCAAGGTGAATTATGCACTTCTTTATAAAATGTTCTTATTCCTTTTTGATATTGATTTTTTTTGCCTTTTCGACTTCCGAAAGGCAAGAGACGTTCTTTATTCGTCGGTAGTTATGCATCTAATATTTTTAATTATAATATCGTCCTGAAACTTTCAAAGTGTTTGAAATTTTAATAATAGTATCTATAGTAATTTGGAACCTTTGAGCTGATCTAATGATGAGGCCGAATATTTTTAGTGTAACTCTTCAACGAATACTACTAAATACTTTGAGTTATAGCTTAGGTATACTCCTAAAAATCTTTACAAATGGTTAAGCAATTATTAATTCTTAACTGCTATGCAATATTATGTTATATTATGGCACCTAATACAACAACATGCAGTAATCTAACATAGCGTGCCGTTTGCCTAATAAAGAATGAGGTTTAGATAGTTTATCAACTCCTGCTCAAGCTAATTGTTTTCCTAGATGACATGTAATGTTTACATGTTTAGTTAAAAAGATATTGTCATTCAAACACGACATCAATCATGGAACTAATTAGTATTGTGGTGAGTAACGATTACCTACCTATTAAAGTACGCTGGATGATTGTAAATAACGTCCATGTTTGTTTTAATGTGATAGCATTGGTTTGAAATAAATAATTCTTTTAGCTAACTAATTACTCACCCCAGCTTCGCTATGGTTCTTCCTTAGATACGTTTTAACGGTTATTATAGTTATTATGGAATAGACACTAATATATAAACTATAGGTATCTATTTTAATTTTTTCATTAAAAACTTGCATAATCCTTTCACCCCTTAAAGGATAAAAACTATGCCAAGGCCTCAAATTATCTGCATACAAAATTTCATTTCTATAGGTTCTGCGGATTTTTAGTATCCATTATTTTATTGAGTAAATGTTTTATGGTTTATATAGGTATGTAGGTACTCGTATATATAGGTATTGTAAGCTTAATTAATTTTATAAGTACGTAAGTAAGTATTATTTAAAAGTTTGTATCTAATTTCTAAACGGATATTTCACGTTGATCGCATACAGTTGCTATTTGCAAAATATTAAAGCCTACATAAATTATATCTCGAGGCTTGAGCAGTAGGTATATAATATAGGTATCTACGTAGGTATGTGTATAATTTCATAACCCTGTCAAAATTAACCATTGGATATATTTATTGAATTTTTCCTTATTGGATAATGTCTAAGATGTAATAGACACCGAATCATTATAAAAATATATAGTTTTTATTTTTATTGTCGTCTCTATGTTAGTCTGTCCAGAGGCCGCATCTGCTGAGTAAAATCAGACAGAGGTTTTTAATTAAAAACATAATCAAACGACTGTATTTCAATTGAAGTAGATACAAACATATTTTATTTATCCTGCGCGAGGTTCGACTCCATGGCCTCTAAAAAAAGTACACACGTAACCATTGCGCCATTGCGTCAACAATGTGTCTCCATAAATAAATTTACTACGTTACTGTTCTTATCTATTTTCCCATAGCATACAATCAAAATAGGCTGCACATAAATCAAGTTGAATGATTGTCGAAAGGAGTCCTAGTTAAAGTGTACACGATGTAATGCATTACATTTTAAAAGCTTTTATACAATTTCCTTTTGTTCATGAAAGTTCCTACCTAAGTAATTAAAATATAGTTTTTTTTACTTTTATATCTACATCAAATTTTGTGTACACTACATAGATTACCTTAAAGAAAGACCTGAATTAACTAGATAATTGGAATTCGTCACAAAGATCGATCATTGCATATTGTGTTAATCAGTAGGTAGGTAGGTAGGTACATATAAATAAAATTTAAGTCTGTTCTTAATTTCAAATTAATAGCTTTCCACTAAAGGCATATGAAAGTAATATACGGTACTTCCCTAAAAAATATTATTTTTAATTTTGGTTTATCTGTCTGTCTGTTTGTTACAGCTAATCTAAAACGGCTGGACCAATTTTGACGGGACTTTCACTGGCAGATAGCTAATGTTATAAGGAGTAACTTGGGCTACTTTTATTTTATTTAAATTATCAAAAGCGTTTAATTTATTTTAACTTTTGCCCAGTGAAGCGGGTTTGCTAGTCTTAATTAAAATCATTTTAAACAGGTTGTTTTCATTGTGTGCCAAAGGCTTTAAGATATAGAAGTAGTAAGATTATATTTAGTTAATCAAATAAGTTTAATACAAAAACATTTTAATTATTATTGTCTATTCACCCTCGCTTCTCTCTCATTTCAATATACGAATGTTCAAAACAATATTTTTTTTACTAAGTATTCACTATAAAAATTCATAAATCAAAATAAGTTCTCTGTTAAGTGTACGAGAAATTTGTATTAAGCTGTTCATAATTTATGGATTGCGAACAACTTTTGACACGAAAGCAACTATTCTGTTGTATCTAGATCAGTGATACAAGTACAGAACGAGATCATGAGTTCTTCGATACAAATGCCTGACATAACGCGCATATAACTCTTCTTTATGACGATAAATAAATAGTAAATAACAAATCGCTCGACCACTGACAGTCCTGTAATGGAGGCTGGCGTTGGTGCCCTGACCACAGATTACTTAATAGTTACTACGTCCCTGACGCTGGTGTAGGTACATGAAATAAATTTACAGCGAATGTTAAAGTTTCGTTTATATCGCCTTAAGGCCTGCCATTGAAAAAGAATCATCGAAATCGGATCGCACTGTAAAAAGTTATACAAATCAATCATCCCCTATTTTTTAATTTACAAAGTAGTATTCCTTTCTAAAGACCGGAAACCAAATTCTTAGATTTCACACATTATTATACCGTGTGATATTTATAGTCAGTTTGTAACGGTTAGTTGAGACATCTCAGATATCAGATAATTTCCAGCAGTAAAAATCCCACATGTTGACCCGGATAATTAGCTATCATCATACCAAATATCATCAAAATCTGTCCAGTGGTTTTCTTCTGATGAGATCATAGACAGACAGACAGGCAGACATACAGATAAAAATTCTAAAAACTATAATTTCGGCCTCTGTATCAATAATAATGACTATTTCAATAAAATTTTCTTAAAAAATAATTAATGTAGGTACAATTTCGACTATGTTAGATTTTTTTATATGTTAGAAGATTTAAATGAAACCAATAAGGAAGTAAAAACTTTCAATCTAAAGATGCATTCAATAGGTTCATACATACGAGTATATGACGGAGTTCTGAGGTAACCAACTTAATATGTAATAACACAACAGAATTGAGAACCTTCTACTTTTGCAGTTGGTTGAAAATTAAAATATAGATGATTAAATAAATCCATTGTCGATTTATCAAGAAGGTGCGCTACGTGTCATCAGTCATTTTATATCGTTATTCCATTTACCTACGTCGCAACACCAGGGATTGTGAATTTGAGGGAACCTGGCTAACATTTTGAGGAGGTTTAAAATAGACAGCTAGCTTAGTAAATTAGAATTAAACTAATTTAGTCTATGGTTATTATTTTAAGACTTTTAGGCCATTATAGGTTTCTTAGTTTTAGGTTTTACTTTAATAAATTCATAATATATTATCTAATATTCTCAGTTTCAGAGAGATCTTATATTTAAATGTAAAAATTCAACAGTATGGTGGCTGAGCCGATAACCCACAGATATGATGGAGTAGAAGGGTTCTAGAGTGGCTCGGCAATAGTAGAATTGGTTGTCCTGCACGTAGGTGGACCGATGATATACATAAAGTGTCTGGCAGGGGTTGGATGCGTAGAGCTGAAGACAGAGCTCAATGGCGCTCCATTGGAGAATTCTATGTTCAGCAGTGGAAGAAAGCAGACTGAATATGATGATGATGATGATGAATAAATAAAAAACTTACACTTAACATTCTTTAATGTATTTTAATACATATTCATGATGATGTTCAAAGAATAGCAGTGGTCTTTTACAAAATAATATTTACAAAATAATTTTACTGCTATTTTTCATTTTATCTAACGTTAATATATCTTACCTTAATTGCTTCTTGTCTTTGATATTAGGTTACCTTCGAAATAATTTTGTTTTAACGATGAATATTGTGTATTTTTCTTACATTTCAAATATTTTTTGTAAATGTAATATAACAAATATTTAATTATAGAAATTAGAATGCTTGTTCAAAGGAGCGAGCTGAGATAATAAACTTAATGTATTCGTATTCTAATTCATGTCTAGCATGAAATATAAAGTGACATTGTAAAGGAATAAAGTGAGTAGTCCGAAAGTGTTATAGGCTACTTTTTCTTTCCCTACAGCGGATAAGCCCGTAAAGGGTTATTTGACCACTGTGTGTATGTAAGTATGTGTGTATCGCCAGATAAAACATGTATGTTCAACTGCGAAGTTCTTATAACTACCTTTTTTTCATATTTCATTTTTCATTTTACGAAGTGAAGTTTTTGTTATGTTTATAATTCCGGTGTACAAAGTAAGTAATTTAGAAATAGGTAAGTAATTAGGAAGGAAATGAAATATTTATTTCTATTGTTTAGGTCAGATGATAAAAGACATACGTTAAGTAAAATATTATTGTTCATAATTTATTAATGATCAGATATACAAATTAAAAATACTATCTATAGTTTTTTTCAGTTACATCCGCTTAACATCCGGTTTATTCATGAGAAAGGCGGATGTATGAGTAGTTAGTCTCTCCCGTGACCATGATTACGTTTCGAATGCTTTACAAGCATTCGAAACGTCGCGTCGAGAACCCAAAAAATCCGAAAAGAATAGTTTCATGGATGATGTCGCGAATATTTATTAGCGTAAACCTAAGAAAATATTAGTTAGTACAAGTAATATACGATGAACTGAATACACTTTTGATGAATATTCCCTTTATTTATTAGAAATCAACCCCTAATAGAAGGTAAAATTTTTCAGTGTAGTTTTTATGTATGTAAGTCAAAATTTTAGTATATTAATATTGTGGCATATAAATAGATTTTCTCAATTGTGAGAATGACACGAATAAATTGAAATACGAGTACGTCGAAGACAAGTGGAATATAAGAAATAATTTATAATTAATCTAATGCACATCAAATAAAAACTAGTAAAAAGATAATCCTAAAATACTACTCTTATTACTACTCTATAACAGTATTTGTTTTCCTTCGCATTCACTAGAAGGTACGCGTACTAGTATACAATATAGGTACATGTATGTATTGTATGTATTGTATATAGAGTATAGGTACGAGTAAAAAGCGGCAGCCTTTTGACGGAAAAATTAATGAACTTTAGTGATTTTGTACATTCATTAAATAAATAAAATAAAATAGTATATTATAAAGTAAATAAAATATATTTTCTTATACATTATCTATATAAAAAGTCCTATATAGTAAATTCAACCTAAAATATTGTAAATTAGATATCTTTTACCTTAAGTATAATATTTATAAAAATAATATTTATAATAGTTTTTAATATAGTTTTTAGTTTATAAATTTGGTAGTTATTGTGGATGCTATAATTATATTTTTATTACTTTCAATGTATAAGTACTTAATTTTTATCAAACAAAAATATCTTTCAGTTGTATTAAAATCTTTTAGTCTAAATTTCGTATAGGTATATTGTGGTGGTAGCTTGCTTTTTTATGTTTAAGATTATCTGTGGAAACTTGATTGGGTTTTGGTTTACTTTAATATGTTTTATTTTATATTTATTAATTATTCTGTATGTTTCCCTTAAAAATTCAAATAAATAAATAAAAATATGTTGACCCGAATATCCCGCTATCGTGCCAAATTTTTAGGCATTTCTTCTAGAGACAAGTCCACCTTTTTCCTTGACTTTTGTTAAATGTACTTAATGTAATAGGTAGAGATCGTTATATATGGGATAGGTTCTTGATATTTACTTATATTTAGTTGCATTACGTACCAATAATACTTTGATATCAATAACTAATGATACTTATTTACTTACTTAAGCATTAGCCTTATGTCTTGCGACATACGCCTATGTAAATATATGAAACTTATGTCACGTTCTCAGCTTAAAGCGCTGTGAAGAAATTGCTATGCATGTAGTAAGCCTATAAAACACAGAATTTACGTGAATAATAACGATTATGTCGTCAATGTTTATTATATTAAGAGATCTCGTCAAATACAGAGATTAGGTCGTTTTCTGAAAATGAAGATAATACCTATACATATCAATAAGCCTTTCATTAATTATAATATTGTCCGTAACACGCTTTACATAATAAACAATCGAAATGACTTAAATACAACTGTCTTGAAACATATATTTTTTTAATGTAGACAGATTTTTACATCGTAGATATAATTAATAATCGTGCAAATACAGTTAATGGGTACATTAAAAAATCTGCTACAAATCTTTCAACAAGCAAACGTATTAGTGAGAGCAATTAGGATGAGAAGGGTAAATAAAGTGATCTATTTGAATGATCGTAGTAGGGAGGTGCGGCGGGACGCAACGAGTGCCCGGAGGCGGGAGTGCGAAGGATGCCCACTCCGACACCGCGTGGGACTACGGCGAGACGCCTCACGCTTCCCGCTCTACGAACTACGAACGCACTTTTCAGATATCGCGCCACACGTATCGTACGGCACGTAATATGCATCTGCTATTCATTTTCTGGATTCATGCAACTGTGTGTAATCGTTGTGAAGTGTTCAGAATTATAAAAAACTGCACTTATGATACTAGAGTATTTTTATATTAGTGATTTAGTATACATGGGAAATTAAAATACGTGTGTAGAGAGACAGTGAAATTGGTGAAAAACTTTTCCATTCCTCAGTGTTGGGATGTGTACTATATAGTTTGTTGCAATAATCAATATGAGGAAGAAAAATCAGGTCCAAGCTCCTGATACACCAAAAAGAAAACAAAAAGTAAGCCCTATTTTATTACATTTTTATTAATATAATCGGGAAGCGATTCTTACTCTACTACGTTTCAATTTTGACATATTTTATTACAAAATATTTGTTATAATTATAAAATATTTGAATAACAGAAGCCATAAAGGACTATCATTTATTATTGAAGTAATTAAATAATTTTGTTAAATCTGAACAAAGTTCATGCCAATATTCACTAATCAATTTCATGTTTTGTACATACAAGGACATATTTTTACTTGCGACGCGACGCAACTAATAGGTACATTAGTTTCATTTATTTTCCAGATACTACTCTCTGTATTCTAGAAATATTTAGGATCATGAGCAATAATCATATGGTCCGTTAAGTGTACCCAACAAGACGGACAATAATTATTAAATTGATACTGTTTTCAAATTTTTTGACCCCTGGGGTAAGTCATACCTCTTGCTTTGAAGCGGTACAATATATTTAAATCAAAATTGATTGTATTAAAAAATCAAATCAATTGATAAATGATACTTAAGTAGTGGATTGATTTGATGAAAAAAATCCATTTTATATTATTAATATTAGTTCAAAATTTATAACTCAAAGTCGAAGTTATCAAACTTTTAAATTTTTAAAATTTTATTTTAGGACGTGGTTAATAGCTTTTAATAAGAATAGGCCGACTGTCGCGCAGATTTCATGTCATCTTTACTATCATTTGTCTAAGATCATTTCAATGTATAATCAATCAATTTCTCTTATTAAGAAACAATAGGTACATTTCAGTAAGCATTAGTAGGTACTAATTGTATAATTATACCTTTACTGTAAATTGTAATGCACGTGATAAAAGCTTCTTTTCATTATCAAAACTCAAGACATAAGAATAATACAAAATAAAATTTAAATTAAAAATTGTTCAAAATATGAAAGAATGTCTTTTTGTATTCATATAATACACAGATTTAATTAAAAAAATATCTATAATATATCCTCCTCTTTTTTTGAAGTCAGTTAAACAGTAGCCTAAGTTACGCTTTATGACATTAGCTATCTGAAAGTGAAAGTCCCGTCAAAATCGGTCCGGCCGTTTCAGAGATTAGCCGGAACAAACAGACAGACAGACAAAAAAAAAATTAAATTGGTTTTATGTCGTTAGTACCGTATATACTTTCATATGTATTTTGTGATAAGCTGTTAATTTGAAGTTAAAAACAGACAATTCAATTTTTATATGTAATGTATATACTTATATGTAAATTTCAATATTCATCAGAAAAACAATTGTGTTTTTCTACAAAAAAGTTACACTTACCTCAAAATCACCTTCAAGTTGTAAATGATTATAAATTAGAAGGTGATTTTTCTGGAAATTAAAAGAGAATTCGCAAATTATATTTTTATAGAATTTCATAATAGGCAAAGTCATTGCGTATTTTAATATAAATATACCAAAATTAATCTTTTCTCATTTTTATTATGTTTCAAAGAAATTCTTACCGTACTGCTAGAATTGGGTAATAGCTAGTTTAAAGAGATGTCAGAAATAATTTTAAAACAATTAATAGTGCATAGAATCTTTTTAAAGTACCAAATTAAATGTTAGGAGCTACAATTTTAAATACTTAGTCTAATAATAGTGGTAAAGGCATGAAATATAAGACTTTAAGGAAACAATAGATATGAGATTAGTTTACGCTTGTTTTAGGTAACAATACATAGTAAATACATTTTAATATAAATAATATATACTTATGTTTCTATATTAAATTATTTCGTTGCTTGCATTTAAAAATGCTACAAACTACGCGGTTTAATTTGTAAAATAAAAAAAATTAAGTACCTAAAATATATAAATAAGTATTTAAGTGAATGTGATTCAAATATTTACAGTCACAGAAACAATTAGTAATTTTAAATGAGTATAGATAATATTATGTTGCTATCTGGGTCCATAATGGTGTAAATACCTTTTTAAAGGGTTTTCAACTTATAATGTAACCTATATATGTACGATGTACGTACTAGTGATACGTAAAGCCTTGACTACTCTATTTAGTAGCTTTAATTATACATATATCTTTTTGTATTTTTATTTTTGTGTATTATCTATTACACGTAGTGTCATTGTTCATTGGTTCGTTTTTCTTTTCATCTCTTGGAATTTAAATTTATGTAAGCATGTCAAAATAGAATTTAAATAACATTGTATTTGTAAACGCTGTGTCTTCCTATTATCGTTTGTAAATGCGTATCTTAAATAATTTTTATATTGTGATGTAGGTATCAATAATTATCCTGCTGGATAAATAATAAATAGTTTCTATAAATATAAATTATTCATTCATTTTTTTTCAGAGCTTATAAATTCTGACATAAAATATCGCTGAATTTTACTTAACTCTCTATTTCGATTTTAATAAAAATGTCGAACTCTAATTAATTAATAATGTATATATGTGAGTTTAAATATAAAAACTAGAATGTAGGTACCTTATGTACTTATATACAATGTGAATATTGTTTCATATTGTTATAAATACAATGTACATACATAAGTACAATATTTAATAACGTGCGTACTTCAACTTCAACAGACAAGTCACGATAAGAATGCTTTAGCGTCTGGGGTGTAGCAATTCTTTCCTGTTGGAAGTGAATTGAAATGATTGTTATCAAATAAATTTTACGTTTCAAAACAATGAAATACTTAAATTGCCCTTGCATTACGGTTGGGTCTTGAAAAAAAAAATATTTATTAGCTGCTGGTTGGATATGTTTTTAAAAAGAATGGAATTGTAGCAGTTGTACTTTTATTGTTATTATTTTGTAGCTTCAAAGGTCTTTCAAAGGTCAAGTTCGTGTATTGACTTAACATTACGACGCTAAAACAAGAGCTTAATGATTTTCTTGCCTATGTTTTGTTTTACAGAAGAGTAACTAGATTCATATCCATTAAATTTTATATTGATTTTTAAATTAATTTAATTCAATAAAACACTAGCTTCCAGTCTTTTATATACATTAATTTAAGTCTACATCATCGTAGTCATGTTAGTATGTACCACAAATGATACTAGTGGGTACTAATGACACAAATGTACTTTTAATAATATGGTACAGGACAGGTAAGTATAGGCATGAAGACATGTGCCTCTTATTAAGCCATCTATTTTTCTGGTACGTGATACAGGATACTATAATTATATTCAATAGCTCAAGCTTGTGATTTTAATTTTGAATTTGTATATCTGTGGAATTTCGATAGTAATATAATTTATGTTCAGTGCTACTCATGTATCAAATATTGATCGTAAAAATAACTTTTCATATCAAATAACTTAACATTATATATTTTTTAAAATGCCTTTGTGTTTCATAAATTTTCTATTTTTAATGAATACATCTAAATTTACTCTTAGGCACGTATATCTTTCTAAAAACAAAATTGCAGAACAAAGTTTGTGTGGCACATTATAGATTCTTTTTCTAAATATGCAGCGAGGATGTGGGTATTTGATTAGCACAAATACGGGAAATAATTAAAAGTCTACTTGAAATACAAACACTGTCTGGGTGTTAATCAGTTTAATCACTTGTAATTCTATTAGCACTTGTTAGAAAAACCTAATTTTTATATTTCAGTAAGAACGTTAATTTTCTATTTAAAAAAGATTTAACCTATTTCTGTATTAGACTATTTTCTGTTTTCTTTCAGTCTATGTTTACAGTTGTTGATACAAATAAGTTCTTCTTTTTTATTTCATGTATAATTTTGAGCTGATTTTAAATAATGACAATCTAATCAACTATACATATATACCTAACATGTGATTCGACGAAACAATATACTTACTCGTAACATACATATATGTATTTAAAAATCATAAGAATGATATAACCGTTATTTTGCTTTAAAATTTATGTATATTATACTGTTAGCGACTTAATATGTACTTATTTATTATTTCCTATCGATCATGTATTTCAAAGTCATCAGATATATCACAAAATACGTCTGATAGGTCAAGACGAGAAGAGTCATCAAGCCTCCGACCTTTAATGTTTTCGGTCACAGATTTGATCAAATTCTGAATGACCAAACTTTGGACTAAGAATTTATTATTGGACTCTTTATTTACTTAATATATTTTCACTCATTATTTTTATAAAACTTTACTCTTGTGTATTGAAAGGCACGGGGATAATATTTATACTTAAAAACTTGTATGTAAGTATGTCCGATATTATGTTCCTTCGTAATTACTAACGGCATAACTAATTTTGATGTATTACACGTCGCGTCGTTAGAATCGTTTCGATAACGCCAGTGTCGTAAGGTAGGTACTGTATTTCTATTTTTGAATTGCAAAAATGACAACAGCAGATTTTGATCGATTAGGGTTACGAGATTTAAGAAGATTTTAACAAAAATATATAGAACTTTTTATATAAAAAAGAAATATCTGTACAAAAAATATTATTCTATTTTATGTGGCATTTACAATCAAGTCAGTATTATACAAACCATGATTTAAAAGCTACATTCTAAATGTGCCAGAAAGACAAATATTACTTTCAGTTATATATTAATGTAGTAGTTAAAATGTCATTCGCTAAAAGTGTTTACTTCTCGTTAAATTTATATTGTATAAAATAAAGCCTCATAAATGTAGTAAAGTTGCGTTGCGTGTAAGAGGCACTGTTTGCGCTGAGTGTTATATTGGACTTTCTCAGTAGATTCAATGCGCATGCGGTGATGAAAGTAAGCGAAACCGAAATATAATATCATGGGTCAAGCCTGCTAAATTACGAGTATTATCAACGAAGTGCAGTCAAAGCACGATTTAGAATAATTTATTGACCACTAACTTGCGGAGCGTGATGCGATCTTATTGCGGTGTTCTTTGAATGTAAATAAATTTATAGTCTTTAACATGCCACATTTGGATTGTAAAACAGCCATAAAGCTACATCAATATTTTTGAGTAGCAAGTGAGTTCACGAACGCGCTCTTTGATCCCTGCTTGTAGCAATACGGAGTTAAATAATTATTACAAGTTAATAAAAAAATATCTTATTATCTGATATTAATAAACAGTGGTAGCCCAGTGGTGATGTGCTTGTTTAGAAAACCGCGCGAAGCCGGTTTAAATTCTAAGATTAAAAGACCTAGGATACGACCACCTCTGATAATTTTATATACAAATAATTTTGTCATTAAGATTAACACTTGTCTTAGGGTCGAGGAAAACGTCATAAGGAAACCTGGATATCTAAAAGAACCTACCAAGTTTTCAAAAGACATGTGAAATTCGCCAAAACTTGACAAGAGTGGATTATGATACTCGGCTTAAGGGTGGCACGTGTCAAGCTGTGGGAATACAATATTAAATGCAGTATTCTAGGAATTATGACATTTTTACTAATTTGTTGATATTTCCCTCTTTGATTTGCACAACAGCAGACAGCTGAAAGACTAAATAATATTTCTTTGTATTTTTTTTTTCGTTTAAGATGCAAAATAAATTTTATCTCATTTAAGAATGTGTACATATTAGTATTTAATGCAGGAAGGTCATTGGCATATAAGCATACATTGTCGGTTACATGCTATGTGATGTCAAGCATTGGGTACATGCCAGAAGCATTTTTTGTCCAGTCTCCTAAGGTTCCCTTATACGGTAAGACTACCTTTCTATGATCTTATATTACTTGATTGATCGATTGATTGAGTTTAATAAAAAACATGTTTTTGTTTTGATTTTATTCTCACGGTTGCAGTAGAGGAGATAAATGAATTATAAATGTGATACAAAATGTTATTCAATAATAATATAACCGACATCAAATACTGAAGTATTTAAAATAATTTAGGAACTTTATAGAAAAACAATGTTAATCAGGTCTTATACTTTTTTAATACGTAAACACAATATATCCTTATTTTTGTTTGTAAATAAGAGCAAAAACAGCAAGAGAGATAGTGTACATAATGTGAGAGCGACAGAAGTTCCCTTCTGACAAAATATTACATTAATTTTACCATTTAAGGTATACCAGCTCTATTATATATAAATAGTAAACAATAATTTGTAGAGCTATAATATAATGTCCTCCGACCAATTCCGGCCATGGCGGCCAATCTTATTGAGACTAGCCAACTAACTGCGCAGGAGATATTATAGTGCACAAGTGTACGCGCAGATACAAGTGCACTCTCTATTCCTATCACTCTCATACTACTATTTTATAGAGTTATTTCGATTAATATAACATTTCGTTATCAATCAATAGAATGGAGTTAGGAATAAATCATACATAGATAGACGTCCATAGAAGTCCTGCGTAGATATAAATCATTTTAATCGCTGTTCTAAAGTAGTAATATCAGGTTTCTTATAAATTACTAATGCAATAGGTACATATAATTTCTAAAAATAATTCAAATAAAATTTTAAATGAAATATGACATTTAAAATGTTTTCGGTATATAAATAAAAACTCAATAAAAAAACATGGCCAAATATATAATTTCAGATTTGTTTGAGAAATGATTTAAATTACGTGTATTCATTATATGTACTTTCAAAATAAAAAATAAAGCTATCTCAAATGTCATACCTACATAATCTGTAAACTTTAAACATTATCTTAATCCTAAGTTCGAAGACCAATTCTTTCTTCCATAAATCACTCTGACCTCAGGGTTAAAATAATTCATAACCCTATATTCGTGTGTCAACGTAGAATCTGGTGAATATTTTATAAATTAATACTTTTTTTTATATACCCTTTCTAATAGTAACAATATGATAAATCGGCGCATTATACTGTATTACCTCAGCGTGGTTACGGCACTATGGGCCTACGCGATTTAGGTTTTTATTGATGGTGTGTCACTTGATAAAAGACATACCATCGTATGAGATAACAACTTACTACAAGACAACTATAAATAATTGTCAAAAGTACATTATTTTTTAACACGCATCTTATCGAAGTTGTTAAAAATATTATTGTAAATAGTTTTATTTAAAAACAATTGAAATCTAAATTATTTAACACAACTACAACATACAGATTAGATTGACAACATATCATAATTACTTTCAGCAAATATTATTGTTACAAAAGATCTCAATTTTATTCTGTTTTAGTAGACTGAGCTTTAGCAGTATTATGACATTCATCAAGCAGCCAATGCCTTCTTTATAACGGTCTAAAGACTGAGTAAAACAATCGTAAAGTGAAGATGTCCGCGTTATCTCGAGTTTTATCTCGAAACGTGACCCCGCTATCTGTCAGGTCCCCGCCCGCCCATCTCAGCAGAGAATTCTCAGTTGAACACCACTGCAAATAAATATCAGCCGCGGTACACTTTACTTTACCAAAGCCATTAATTTAGAAATGCCGATATGTCTTTCATTATATACCGTTGGACCACCTTGTCCGCTTGATCGCACGATAAGCCTTTTCTTACAATCCTATCGAGGAATAGCATTTTTGATATTAACTCTTTTGATTTATGTTAAGAAACCTAACAATTACAACAAGATGCATATACAACTGTTGATCTGAGTAATTGTCTATGATTTATGTAAATGATGATTTCAAAACAAAGTGCGTTTCGGGACACGCGTGATGAGGTTTCATTATCCATAGTTGCCCATTGTAGCGTAAACATTATTGCTAATTTAGGAATTATCATAATTTTAAGTTTTTTTTATAATTCACATGGTTCATAATTATTAATTTATATTTACTACCTATTATACACAAATAAAAAGGTACATAAGTAGGTCGGTAAGTAGCTATATGTAATTTAGTACTTCTAAGATTTTTTTCTTACCAAGTACAATGGTAAGGTACCCAAAATTTTTCGATATAAAACATCTATAGGCGCACCTTGGAGTAAAACCAACTCGTGTTATACGAGAAATAAGGATAATATACTGTGTTGTACAAGTTTTGTTCTACAAGTGACATTATTGTAAATCCAACATGACAGACTCCCAACAATTAGGTACCTATAGCTGACTGCTTTCTGCTGCTTAGATTCTATTTTACCACTTTGTCGGCGTGACTAATATATTTATATCCATGCCAAATTACAGCCTTCTAGTGCAGAGGGTATCTTAGCTAAGCTGTCTTGTTAGACTACGAAACCCTAAAAACGTATGTTACTCGAAATACATTAGAACGTAGTTATTTACTACTTAGTTACTAAACGTCGCACGAAATGCAAATTGGGTCAGCGCGAAGTGAGCTAAATAAAACTTAAAAATAAATGATAAAAATCACCTACTGTACATATTAAGTATAAAACAAAGTCGCTTCCCGCCGTCTGATCGATCGCTTAGATCTTTTGAAGTACGCAACAGATTTTAATTCGTATTTCATCAATAAACAGAGAGAATTCAAAAAAAATTGTAATAAATTATTATATGTATAATAAATGCATATTATAGAAGAAAAAAGCTGTGTAAATATCTTATTTCTGAAAAATCTATACTAATCGTTAAAACGTATCTAGGGACAGCACGAAAGGAGTGAGGGTCAGTAGCTAGTATAATAGTAAAAACTTAATTTCGCAGTCGGTATATTAAATTGTAAATATAACCATGAATGCTTAACAAAATGTTATCACATTACTAGTTGAAATTACACCACCAAAGACAATATGCAAAGATAATTCTATCTTCTTAGCGATGAGATAATAAAACAACATAATATTAATTAATGATGCGCCGACACAGGACATATTGTACTGGGGGGACCCTTACTCGTTAGGCATGACATCTCTTTCATTCAAAACTATTCTCATACTAATGTACGTAAAAATTTAAAAATTATTTTACATTTTATAAATATTATCTCGTAATAAATAATAAATTAACGAAAGATAAATTAAGGAAAAACTACGCTTCAAGATGTCTATTTAAGTATAAGGAAAAATTTGAAAGAGTAAGTACACTAATTAGTAATTATAAATTACAAGAATTCATACGTGGTCATATGATAAAATATAATGCTTATAATTATTATTTTAACATTACATATTTAACGTTTTTATTTATAAAAAAAAAGAAATATTTTATTAAGTTAATTTAGATGCATAAAAAATATTATAATTTTAAAAGTAGTTAAAATGCAGAAGGACTAATAAATAATGTAAGACCTTTTAATGGTATATGTCTCCTAATATTAATTGCTTCTTTCGGTCGTTGGACGCAGTAAGATTAGTGATTGTCTTAATATTAGATATTGCCGTATACGTACAACTTGATTTAAATAAACAAAAAATATATGCGTACAGGATGGATGATGATTGGCTTAAGGCTACTAAATCTTGTATCTATGTAAATTTTGATTTAATTCTAGTAATTTTAGTGTACGTATAAAAGCTTTAACTTATTTATGCAATTTCGATTGAAGTAGTATATTTGGTACCATCAAGATCCTCACTCTCTCATCTGAAAGAGCCAGAAGGTTGATTATCCAAAAATCAACCAACTGCAAATTGCCTTAATAAATTTATATTGGGTTAATTTTAATATAAAAAAAACATTCAGTTATGAAAATATTAAATTAGGTTCATATCATATATTTTTTAGGTTTTTAAAACTTTCATACATCTTCGTACATCTTTTGATTATTTTGAAAGTAAATTAACTATTTCCTAAACTTGTTTTTCTGTTTCTTATTTGTACTCTCTTTTTATTTTATTAAAAACAAAAATGAATATAGTATGAGTTTCCTCATTAGTATTTGTGTAATATTTAGTGCTTGTTTATATGATGTTAAATTCGTAAAGTTTCGACGATATCAGCGAAAAAGGTCAATAGTTCGTATGGCCGGACCGTCAAATGAACATAAACGGTACCTTTGATAAAAATACCAGAAATGTTATTTCCAATGGTATTAAATATTATATTTAAGTAGTAGTAGATTGTAGAAATCATACAATAATAAATATAAGTATAATAGAAATCATTAAACTATAACTACATATAATACTATGACTATAAAACTATAAACATAAGTACAACATAGTTGTTTTCGTCTGTCCTCCGATAACTGCATAGCCACGAAGTATTTTGATACGGCTTAATAGGTACATACTACATAGATACTAAAGTAGCGAAAAGGCGGGAATTTCAACAATTGTTTGTAATAAAGTCGTCTAAAACATTTTTGGGGCGCTTAAATTGCAGACGCTTACGAGATATACACAAATAATACACTTTTTAAAGGTCTATAGAACAGTTCGCGATGGTAACATTTCCGTATCCTAAACCTAAGATAACCTGTAACCATGACTAATCATTAAAATTGATTTCTTAGAAGATATCACAGATTTAAAATTGTTCTGCGAAACGGCTGACGCTAGCGAAGGCTTAAGAAATACATACATACATATATATAGTGTAATATATATAATACATAAAACATACCCAGAGTTGTACCCGGGCGATTTAGCTTAGGCTTTATCGTTGATTCCAAATTGAAACCAAACAAAAATAATATAGTAAAAAAGATACAAAATCTCGTAAACATTGCGTCAATAATATCAATATGTATTTTAGTTACAAATATTTAGTAGATAAGTCATTACGACAATTTGAAAAATTCAGAACTTAAATAGCTTTAAGCTACTTATGCTTAAGTAACTTAACTTTAACTAATGCAAAGGATGCATCTACATATATCAATACTACTTACTATTATAAATAGAAAAATCTGCTAAAGCGATTTATGTGACATTTTGGTGAAGATAGTTTGAAACTCAGGAAAGGACATAGGATAGTTTGGATCCTGAAAATCATCCCTCAAGTGGGTGAAAAGACCGTGCAATTTTGTATTGGGAATCAATAATTTCACAAGTAAAAGATATAAAACTCATCATACCTATGTAAACGTATACACATATATACGCCATAAAAGCTATAGGCCATTAAAGCGACGATGAGCCGCTACTATTACATATTAATAATATTTCAACATAATGTTCATAAAAATATATCATATTTACAAAATGGAATATGCATGTCATAAATTGAAGAGCTTTAATGTTGTGTGCGCATGTAATGATCGGTATTTATAAAGTGGAAGCGCAGTGGGAACCCGCAGTAAATGTAGTACCTAATTAACGTCACCTGTGCCTGCGCAGTTTCCATAAGCCGCCTGTCTCTACTCGCACGCCTTATACGGATAAAATGTTGAATTTCAACGTTTTTCTTTCACAATGCCCGATAGTGCGTAGGCATTTTGCAGAGGCACATAATTTTATAATCTCTTTTTAAAATCTTAGGACTTGTCAATTACATTTAAGTTACCTAATAGGTAATCGAAAAGTTCTAAGATTATTTTAATTTCACAATATGGTTGGATGATAAATAAATAACAAAACGAACGAATAACAATTATACAATTATTACTATTGAAAATAAGCAAGTAATACCTACTGTACCTATAAATAATAACTTAATTGATATTTTTGTAAGCTCTACCTATTAAAGAAATGATGTAGAAGAAAGACATCAATTCACATAGAAGCTGTTAAATTTAACCATTTATCATGCAAATGTAAGTAATATCTTCGGCTAGTGCTAGACGACATTCAAATAAACAGTTATATTCTCAAAAGTGTTTTATTTATTTAGATTGTTGACTCTATAGTCTAGGTGGATGAGCGGGGCACCCAGTAATACAGGTTCACCACACCTAGTACAGGGGCCCTTGCGACTAGTTTTTATGTAAAAATTTTGAGTCAATAAAAGTATTTTTTTTTTTTTTTAAATAAACAGGAGCGGGCGGCTCAAGGGCGCTTACGCCTTTTTGTGCGCGGAGGAGCAACCCGCGCTACGTCACACCACTCGTACTGACTCCAAAACATGACCACTTACCCACGCGCAATCATTTCCAATAATATAAATATTTTTATTTAATCTGTTATTTGCGGAAATCCATACTGGCTCGACACGCATTAGTTAGAATCGTATAAAAATTTGCTATTGAAATTATTTCTGTCGACTACGTAATATATATGACTCTACTAAAAACTCTTCTAGGAATTTGCTACTTATGTTGATGTTTCATAATGTAGGTTTTTAATTTTTAAAACGGACTGCTTTAAAGATTATTTGAAATTAATAACTACAATATTTTAAAGAACAAATGAATTGAGTATGCATATATTTTTATATTTTAACAAGTATTAAAGGCTAAACTAAGTATTAAACCATTACTCAAATAAATTTAAGCTATATAAAAATACTTAGTATAATTTTCAATTACTCTGAATTTAATAGTCTTTACTTCATACGAGTTGTATTATTAAAAGCGAAGAGAGACCTAGTCACGTAAAATATAGCGTCTCAGTGATCAATCAATTTAAATTGCGAAATAAGCATTCTATTCTCTATATCCCTCATATATTGAATACAGGGAATAACAAAAGATATTACTTGTGAAAAGAAAATAATATAATACAAAAGAAATTATTATAATAAAGACATTTTTCTTGGTAAATTGGAGTGTCTACATAACGTATTTAAATTAAAATCTATATTTTTGCCTAATTTTTGACAATTTATGTATTATAAGTATTTGTTTGTTCTTTGTTTAATTTTTAGGAAATCAATATTGGTAAATAAATTCACAAAGGTTAAGAAATAAAAAAATAAAAGACAATCTGAAAGTAGGTACCTAGAGTTGTTACATAACTCTTCTCATTTTAAGGATAAATACAATGTGTTTATTATTTTAGAATCATATAAATTTTCAACTAAAATTTAATATCGTTTAGAAACAATTCATTTTAAAGGTTTCTTCAATGATACTCCACAATTTAAATATATTTTTTCTATACCTATATAACTGAACGAACGAACGAAAAAAATAATAGAGTGCCTATCAGAGTTTTATTATGTAGCAATGTACATGAGATATATCTACTTACCACAAGTTTAGCCATATAAGTACATAGTTCCCTAGTAAAATAGCATTGCATAGGCGAACGACGAATAAGGATACTGTTTTCCGCTCTCAACTTTATACAGAATCACGTTAATTTATTTTAAATTAAATATATTAAATACCTAAATATATTATTAGATTATAGATAAGTACATATAAAAACTTTACTCTTCTCTTGACTCCCTTTGCCTCCAAATGGAAAGTTTGGAAGAAAGAAAAAAAAATTGGAAGCTATCATCCACCCATACCTATCATGTTTTGTGAAAATAATTGGCCACAGTGACAAACAGATTTCATTCGACGACACGTATTTAGTTTGTAGTGGCCTACTTGCCGAGTCAGCGATCGTGGGTTTGAGTCTAGCTATTTAACTAACACTATCCATAACAGAAGCTTTGTACTAGCTTAACATGGAACTAGATGGTGGTGTGTGTTACGTACCAGCATATTTATTTACTTTTTTTTGTTATTTATAATATTAGTAAAATATGCGAGATGTAAAAACCATACTTATTTATGATGTTTCTATTTTGGTATATAAATTAATATCAATTGACTAATATTTTTATTTAATTCACATTTGTAATACAGTAATGTAAATATTCATTCTAATGGGCACTTAGTAATCGTATTTGACTTATGACCAATAATCATGATCAAGTATAGCGGATTCTCGAGTGTACTGATAGAAATGCATCTAATAAGAGAGTAACTTGCGTAATAATGCAATGTGCATTGCTCATGTTGCATTGGGACGATACATTGTTTAATTAAAAGTTCATATTATAGTGTATACCTTTAAATCGACCAGCTGATATAACGTACTTAAGAAATTTCAAAGCTTTTCTTTACTAAAAATTTTCTACGAAAAACTAGAAATTTTCATGAATTAATTCTTTATCGTAAGCAATTATGCAATGTAAAATTTTGTAATCATGAAAAATGATAATTTAGAATAAATTAATGTAACTATTTTTAATATATCCCTGGCCCTGACCCTTCAACCAGATAAGTCAGCTAGCTATGTATGTCGGTCAACAACCGACGCATTTCCGAAGTTTAGGCCACCTATCCAGCAATTCATATGTTCCAAATGCGCACTTCCGTATTAAGCCCCGACGCTCGCTCGTGATACGTACATCGTGATAGCAGTTCAAAATCGTTATAGTAATCGAGGCTAAAAATAATTTCAGTGACAAAAACTGCAAATAACAATCATTAACATTCCATACTGAAATGATTTTAGTACATCAATTTGCACATGTTTTATTTTATTAAAAATAATCAAAAGAAAAATATTTTATCACATTTTCCCGTTGAGGCCTTATAAGCTTCTTGATACCTATACAGAGTAACATAAAAGTCCATTCAATTTATTTATTCAGCCTAAATGTTCTTTGTAGTATAATATATTGACTTTCTTGCCTCGCAATAGAATAATATTAACAACTATCTACACTATGACTTTAAATATTTCGTAATATACAACAATATAAAGGCTTTTATGACGCATTGTAATGGATACTGGTCTTATTTGAGTATACTGGTACTTGAATTTCAAATGAGCATATTTTGTTGTAGACGTGTATCTGTAAGCCGATACATTAATAAATCACATTGCGCATCCTCGCGAGTCGCGCCTAGCCAACGCTTTCTCTCATTGCGAAGGCAAACTTCCTTATAAGTACGAGTATGTGCAAAGATACTTTTAAGATAAGAGAATTTATTGTAATTAATTACTTTTAATTCGCTAAATAAATATCTTAATAGAAATTTTAACGGTTTTCATATCATACTTTTGGCGCTCTATCGTCAATGTATTATTAAATGAACATTAGCAATAACTTTGTTTAAATTGAAAGAATTTTCAAAATAAGTCTTAGGAAATTGAATGCTCTAAATTATTTATAGATAGATTTGTCGATACTATATAACTAATTTGTACTTAAATGCCAAAATAATTTGGAACTATTCTGTTGAAAACATATTTTACATTGGTAAATTAGCACAAATTGGCGTAGAGCAAACATCGATTACCAAAATAACGTTAAGAGAAATCAGGACAACACTAAAATAATCCGAACGAAGTTTTATTGCAACATAAACTCGGATTAACCATTCTGTTAACCACAATACACAATTAAATGTGGAAGAGTGTTACCAAGTAATTTGTAATTGAATAAAAATATAAAGATACACTGAAGATAAACGATATGTGACTCTTCATGGTAAATAAGTAAAATACAAGAGCTCTGGGATGTCCTGAATTAGGAGTTTACGGGTTGATGAGATAATAAAAAGTGTTCATTTTGACACCAATCTGTTGTTTATTATTTGGGACAAATGTGACCCGCCGCTCGTAACCCGACACCACGCCGTCTGCCGACCGACACTACTCAGCTTGTTTGATCTACTGAGAGCTTTTTAAACTTTTTATGTCATAGTTTAGTGCGCTTTAGGCGCCTTTATTGTTGAATAAACAACAGAGGATTATCAGCCCTACAGTCGCGGGATCTTAAACTTTTTCGTATTTCATCCCTTCAATGTAATATATTCTATAATAACTACACTACATCAGTAAGGTTTTTGAAAAATGTGAATCATTCAGCATCTATGTAATGATAATATTATGGATGTAAACAACGCAATGCTGACGGAACATCGTAGGCACGAAATGTTAAAAGCTTTTAAATATACAATCAGATTCGTTGAAAGATATATAAGATAAATAAAAAAATAAATTAAGGATCTTTATGTTTTCTATATTCTATCCAGTAATATATACTATGTACCTATATGTAGTGACAATGTTGTGCTGTTGATTTTACAAAGTGATTTTTGTTTTCATAGATCGCCAAATACAATATGGTGGAATATAGGAACTATGTAAAAATAATACATTAATTGGATGCAAAACGTCTATTAAACGTGGTAGATAAATAATAAACTGTAGTAAAGACATTTACCAAGTAACGTTAAAAGTATAGTAGTAAGAAATGTATATCTCTCTGATACTTTATTTACTGTATACTTAAAATGCAATATCCTTAACACAAACAGACTCAAAAAGAATACGCAAATAACATGAAAGATGGAAATACTTTAATAATTAGGAAAATACAATAATATCCAATTCTTCGAATAAATAATTAATTATTTACAATCATAGAGGAATTAAACATTTTAGTAAATATAAAATATAATTTATTCAAAATGAATGGTTCATTCTCGTTTAAAACAGACAGACGCTAAGCGGTTGGATTTTTAAATAAACATTTTTAATGATCGGCCCGCGCCCGCGCTCTACCAGGTGTACACAGACGGTGCGCCCGCGCCGCTGACGCACCCCCCACTCCCCTACACGTATCTTCCTACCTACTATTTCTTTTGTTCCT
The DNA here is from genome assembly GCA_905231865.2 of Boloria selene. Lineage (NCBI taxonomy): Eukaryota > Metazoa > Arthropoda > Insecta > Lepidoptera > Nymphalidae > Boloria > Boloria selene. The sequence goes on from HG993134.1 coordinate 10,369,055, forward strand.
ATTCATAGAATTTCCTGACATGACCTGTAACAATAATCAAATTATATTTCTTAGGAAGGGCATTATAAATATTTAGAAAATGTATAAATGTGTTGTAGGTAAAACAAGTACTACGAATAGAATTGTACGGTGTAAAAACTTATTGTAAACGACGCGATGATTGAACGTATAAGACTTAAAGTTTCTTGCTCTATTAATTCTTAATAATCAACTGTAGTTAAATAATAAAATAACCCATAAATATTATAATGAGAACAAAACAAATGATGTCGATATAAGAGAAATGACTTTATCAGTATAAATGTACAAGGGGTCAACAGTAAGTTATCTTTACGTGTTTTTCTTCGTTTACTTTTATTATTATTAAGCTCTTCTGGTAGTCTATGAATGCATAAAGTGTCTTAGAAAATATTAAATAAATATGAAATATACATAATTCTATTGTGTGTTTCATGCACATATATAATAATCTACCTGTTGTTTATTGAGAATTTTGTTTCATTGTTATCTACATTCTGTAGCGCTTGCCTTTAGGCGACATGCATTCGACGTTGTATAGCTACCAATCAATGCAATTATCAGTTATTCAAGCAGTCATTATTATCGGGAATCAAGAATATGATAAGTTTAAACTATGAAACGTTTTGTAACAGCATAAATAATAATTTATCATGAATAATATTACAATGTATTGTATGTAAGTTACGAAAAAGATCAAAAAGTTATAACCCGTTAACTTATACAAAAATTAAAAAGACTTCTGCTTTAAAAATAAAGTGAATCATAACTCTTTCAAAATTCAAAATTTCAAAGTATTTTATTATTCTTATTTTTACCGCACGTCATTGTCTAGGTAATAAAGGTGAAAGAAGATGCCCCAGAAGAACCTAAGAACAACTGCGATAAAGTTTATTGTTTTATAATAATCTTAAAATTCTTACCTTAAGTAAAGTTTAGAAAAGTAGGACTTTAGTTCATTATATGTAATGCAGGTTTTGAGTTAGTAAATAGTAGGTACTATAACACGCAGATTCTTAAATAAAATAAACAGTGTATTATAACAATAGTACTGACAGTAATTTCTTTGTAGCTGTGTGTTCTGACTCGTTTTTATCATGATTATCCCATTTCCAATACTATTACTTGTAAAATATCACGACTTGTGTAGGCGTTTGTATTGTAACTTAGCTATTACTAGCGACTCGGCCTCGCTTCGCTCGGGCTCTTCCTTAGATTTAGCACAAGCAAAGCCGCGGGATCCGCACGTTATGCATATAAACCTTCCTCTTGAATCACTCTATCTATTAAAAAAAACGCATCAAATTACGTTGCGTAGTTTTAAAGATTTAAGCATACATAGGGATATAGGGACAGAGAAAGCGACTTTGTTTTATACTATGTAGTGATATAATAAAATGAGCGATTCGCCCTCGCTTCGCTCGGGCTCGTCCCTAGTTTTAGTGCGAGCGAAGCCGCGGGTTCCGCTATTAAATTTACATAAAAACTTGACAAATTATATACTAAAACTATCCCGGAGAACCACTCTATCCATGGTATAAACAGCGTGAAAAGCGGTGCAGTAGTTTTTGAATTTATCGCGAACAGACAGACAACCAAACGAAGTGGAGGACTTTGTTTTATAATCATCATCATCATGAGTCCTTTTGCTCACGTCACGTCCCACTGTTGGGCACGGGCCTCTCTCAGTACGAGGGGGATCAGGCCATAGTCCACCGCGCTGGCCTAGTGCGTGTTGGCAGACTTCACGTCTTTCGAAAACTTGCTCTCAGGCATGCAGGTTTCCTCACCATGTTTTCCTTCACCGTAAGACGAGTGGTAACATGATAGAAATGATTCGCTCATGAAAATATCAGTGGTGCGACTTGCGAAACCCGGATTTCAACCCGCATCACTCGGTTATCCAAGGGAACTTATTACCGCTGGGCCACCACTGTCTTGTTTTATAATTATGTAGTGATAATATCAATATTTATCTTGCTGTAATATAATTAATCAGTTTTTTTACTTGTGATTACTCTTGTGTATTTTGATTATGAGTAGCCAATGTGCAGAATCTAAGATCCCCATTAAACATTTCATATATGTAATCCGTTTTAGGATTGACTTAAAAGCGTAAATTATATTTATAATTCTAGAGTTAAAATTGTACATATAAAAATTTTATATAGGGGATAAATTCTGCATCTTTTCATAAATATTCTTTTTGAGTATCATACATTATTTTTCTAAAGAGATGCTTATTTGTAAATACAAACTAATATTATAAAGTACTACTTAATAATTTATTTATATATTATAGAGTTATTTAATTACAGCTTTCTTATATCTTTAAATATAAAGCCATGTGTTTAGTAGGAACTTATTAAGGAAAAATGTGTTATTAAAATAAAATAAAAAACAACAGTTTTGATGTATTGTTTATCAGTAGTAGTACTTACAACTTTTCTTGTGATTCTTATTAATTTATTACAAAAATAGCCAATTTTATTTTTAAAAACAGACACTATCTATATACTACTTTTGCATATAAGTAATACGTTAACCATTAGGTTGCTTGTTATGTCATGTGGCAATATTGTGTTAACGTTGTGTTGGTTCTGTTCCGGATCGATCACATTTCACAGTGACCACAATTTAGCGTCCTCTACAACTAAAGCCCGTTAGATGAAAGCCCGTTGATTGTGCAACTGTAATCTTAGAATATGGATGTTATTACAATCTTTTAAACATTTGATCATAATTTTACAATATCCCGACTTGTAAGTGCTATTACGAGCCACAGTTCTTTACTAATCGCGTCAATCATTACATAACATGGCAGTTTTATTGTACATAAATTTCGTTTTAAAAAAGTGCATAACTAAAATAAAAATATTACTAAAACACAATTTATTTGGTCAATATTTTTATATGTACTACCTATATAAAAAGATCTCAAGAACTTTAAACTTTATAAGAAGCAGTAATTGTATTATGATTACGCATCGATTAAGCTCCGACGCGACGGCCGCAGTTAATCCAGTGGTGCAGTTAAAATCGATATAATGTGTATATTTTAAATAAACATAGGTATTACAATAAAAATAATTATAGTTTACATTATTTTAACTAATGTTTCATTAAAATAAATAGAAAAATGTTAAACAATGAAAGTTTTATTATAATAAGATAAAATATATATTTTTTGAATATTAAACTGATATTATAATATGTATTTTTTTTAAATATGTATAAACAACTTTAAAACTGTTTACAATATTTAAGCCTTCGGTTCAAAACTTATTGATTGGTCATTAAAAGATTAATAATGTTTTTTATTTCATTCGAGGGAATTTTAAATAAGTAAGTAGGTACTATGTATTCAGCCCTTATTAATGTCCCGCTGTTGAGTGCTCGCACGGGCTTCCCTTTAATAAGAGGAAGCCATCACACTGACCGAGTGCAGGTTGGCGGACTTCAAATGTCTTAAGAAAATGCTTGATATTATTCGCACGTGATACTATAATAATAGATTATTTACTTATGTTTAAGTTATTGTAATTGTAATATTTCATCAATATTTTAAACTCAACAATATCATATAGGTATATAATTCTACTGTACGTGTGTATGTCACTGAACTCCTCCTAAACGTTTGAACCGATTTTGATAAAATGTTTGTGTGCAGGCCTGGATTTACACTAGGGGCAGTCGGGGCGAGTGCCCAGGGCGGCAAATTTTTTAGGGCGGCAAAACTTTGAAAGGCAAAAAAATCTTTTTAGTCTTAGGGGCCATTCATTTATTACGTAAGACTATTTTCGCTAGTTTTTGACCCCCTCCCCCCTATTATAAGAAAAAATAAGAATAGGCCAACCCCCTGTTTAATATTTATTACGTAAGAAAAAATGAATACACTTTTGGTTTATTTTAATGTTTATTTTTCAAAGTAACAATTTTTGAAGTGTTTATTTATAATTTCAAAGGTACAGCTGTACCTGCCGCTCGGTGGCCCGCGATTTTTCAAAGTATAATTTTAACTTTGCGCTTTTTTTGATCTTACGGAAGAACTATCGAGACCCCCTCCCCCATACATTGTCTTACGTAATAAATGAATGGCCCCTAATTAGTAAACTCGAGTGCTTAATATTTTTTTTAATTTTGAGTATAAATATACAATTAATTGAAAAACATGTCCAACGGACGTAAAAAATTGAGCGGACGTCGCGACGTTTCGAATGCTAATTCGTGACAAAATCTGAAAAGATAGTTTCTGTTTGTTACGTTCTACAATGACTGCTAATATACAGGGGCGTAGCTACCGCTGTATCAGCCGTATCAATTATACGGGGCCCCGGGGGTAAAGGGGTCCCCAACCCATGTAAGCAAAAAAAAGTGCTATTCAAAATCTCACTTGAACTCTAAGGCCATACGCTTAATTTCCCGGGAAAAATGAAAATATTATACGAAATTGAAAATTTTTGTAAAGTATTTATAGTGCGTTTTGTTAACTTTTTTGAGCAGTCTCGGAGAAATAAGAATGAGGTGTCATTTGATTCGGAATGGTATGAAGATCTTTGAAAAACATCAAGTCCCGCTATAAAAATTGCAAAGTTAAATTTAATAGTGGTTAAAATTGGTCTAGTACTTTTTGTGTTAATAATGTCCCAACATAATATGTTGGTAAAGATATATGTTTAAATATTTTTAATGATAAAAGTAGATATGGCTTGCGAAAGCCAGAGCATTCGTTTTCGGTCGTAGGAAAATTATAAATATTGGTAAGAAGAAGTAAGAAGTAAGTAAGTAAGTTCTTCCGGAAGTAAGAACTGTTTTTTTGAAAATTTCCTCCTCTTTTTGTATCTTTTTCTAGATTTAAAAATCTCAATTTGTTGTTTTAGATATTAGCGAAAAAATAAACCCCTATTTTCTTTAGTTAATTGTTTATAACTTTTTCAAGTTTTGCAAGTAAAACTTGTTTTTTTTTTCAAAACTGTTCCGGGAGTAAGGACTCCTTTTTAGGAAATTTCCTCCTCTTTTTGAATCTTTTTTTAGATTTCAAAAATCTCGATTAGTTTTTGAGATATTTGCAAAAAACTAAACCTCTTTTTTCTTAATTATTTATTACTTTTGCAAATTTTTCTTCAAAAATATTATGTCCATATTTTTCTGAGACTACAAAAAATGACCAAAAAAGGACTGGTTGACTATACTGGCCACACACTAAATGTTGATACAGGGTCCATCAAGGGCAAGCTACGCCCCTGCTAATATACTAACTTACCTATTCTATGCATCGAATCCGACGTACTTCAACGTTTAGATTGCGAAGATTTAATCGACCAATTCGCAATACAAAAAGTTAGGCGTGTTTGCCTGTGAAAAAATTGATGTTAAAATTGATGCAAAATTTATAATTGTTAGGAAAATCAACAAGTATTTATTTATGTTTTTTGAATATGTAACATATATTAAAGTTTCTGCAATAAATTAGAGATTTTAATTTTGAGAAATAAAATATATAAACTATAAGTTTAAGTAAAGTTCCAAAATTGGGGCGGGTTCTTTTCCGGTGCCCAGGGGCGGCATTGAGTTTAAATCCGGCCCTGTTTGTGTGTGTGTATGTGTGTTCGAGTGTATTCGAGAATCGTTTAGATTGACAATTCGGTCCACTACAAAATGTATTTTTTAAATAAATTAGTTATTTATACATTTGCACAATGACATATTATTTAATTATAAATTAGTCGTTGCTGGGTAACGTTGTTTTACGCATGCATAGTAAAACATTTTACCGGGAGCAAAAATTTATAAAAATTTTCTATGTGTACAGGACAACTACTGACGGGTCCGCTAGTATAACTATAAATAATGTTACCATTGACATACATTGTAACACTGTAGGTAACAAAACTTCAATTGCGTAGCTGATTGCTATGAAAAGTTAATTTGCAGCGCTTGTATTGCTTGAAGGTCCAACGAGACACAACGTAAACATACCGTATGTGAAATGAAATTCGATTTGTGCTCGCTGTCCAATGGGATCACGTTGAACTATCTAATTTACATTTCATTTCGGGATATCGCTCATCGATGTTTATTTCCGTTAATGAATAATTGTTCTTTAGACATGACGTAGGTACTATACGTGACTCACACCATATTATCTACAAATCTGTACGCATTATTCTTAGTATGAAATTTTAATATGTTTGGAATCGCAATGTTTTATTACATTTGAAATAATTGTACCCAAAATTACTATTTCAAATTAAAAAAAATAATATTTTAAGTTAGTATATAGTTATTTTCTATTAAATACATGTCGATCGACATATTAATAAAAGCCTGCCAAACCTACATTAGATTTAAATCAACGAGTTACTTACATCAAACCTTAAATAATAATGTGGGTACTTACAATTGCACCCAGAGTCCTATTGTATTTTTATAATATTCAACAATGTATATACATATTATGTTTTAACGACGCAATAATTCACATATTTAGATGTTTTATCTGGGTATGTCGTAGGCGTTGCCGTATAGCGGAATGTTTGTATAAAGACATTTTACATATTTCGTAATAACGCACAGCGCAAGTCGAAAGTAACTCTTTAAAATGAGGACTATAAAACATCAATAACTCATTTATGGATATGATATTATTGATTTATCGTAACCCCAGGCAGCCGAGGAGTGGCCACGCAAACGATAAGGTGTCCAAAATAACTGTATTGAACGTATCAAACGTTCAAGATGAAGTTACAATGCAGTCGTTATATTTACATTATTTGAATGTGGTATTCAATAATATATTATTGAATATGATATTAAATATTAGGTAAATAAAATATTAAAACATTAAACATAATATATATAACAGCAATTTTTTATTCGCGTAAGATTAGTTAGTGAAAATTAATACACATTTATACTAAATAATTGTTCATAATATCATAAAGTTTCGTTTTAACGTTACGTCTAAGTGAGATCCACTTTAAAAGCTCTGAACTAACTATAGTCCATAATAAATACCTAGATGTTAATACCTAGCACTTTTGAATTACATGTTTTCTATACAAGTAACTAGTAGGCATAAACGTTATTTTTATACTTTTAGAGGCGACATTTTAAAAGAAATGAAAATCAAAATTTAGACTTAGTCTACATACAATTTTGGAGAAATAACGAAATATTGAAATTGCGAAATTATTATGCAAAGACTACTAATACTAATTCAATTGCATAAAAAAATTGTGAGATTGAAAAAACGTCTTAGTTGGATTAATTATTAATTTTAAAATTAAGAATACCTACGAATTTATAATACCAACATAATGAAATAGTGATGGATAACTATGTAATGACAACCTAATTTTTAAGAAAAAATGTGCTTGAAAAAAAATTTGAGTCAACATTTGTATTTTACATAAAACAGAATAACTTTTCGACGTTTTCATAATGAATTTCCTTATAAGCCTTAAATTGTCGAAAGTATTCTAACTTTAAGCGTTCTAAAAGTATAATCCTTTTCATCAATCAGTTTCAATCTACCTGCCGCTGCAAAAACATTTTCAGGTACATAATATGTTTATTTATATTATCACACTTTACTTCATTTTACTAGCTCTAAAATTATTTATCTGAAATATGATAGAAAGTTATGTGCCTTGGGATATTATTACAATATTATATAAGCCACAAAATGCATTCTATTACGTATTTGCTCATTGTATGTAGTACCTACGTAATACAAGTTAATATATTGTCCATTGATTACCGTTGACTAAACTTTCTCTTGATTAATATTAACTTTATATTATTTTATACTGGAAACTTACCCCTACTCCGCTTGTGTGCAACCCTTGGTTAGGTAAAGGGGTCTTTTATAGTTATAATATAATATATTACTCCCCATTCGTTGGCATTAATAAAATCCTAATATTCTTATTCACTCATGTTAGTAAATTCGAATGTTTACTTGTTAAACTTAAGATTTACCAATATACGAGGTTTAACAGTAACATGTACATGTTTCTACCATTTTGCATACGCGTGACAATTAATATGTATAGAAACACATTGTAATTAGTAGTGAGAATTTCTTGAAAAACCTTGTTTATTATGGATGACGGGCTGTTGTTTGTGAGATCTACTAGAATCGCGTGTATGCAGATTTGTTCCAATAAACATAATATAGCTAACTTCTGCTACTTATAAAATACATATCGGCTATTAGTTTTCACATTTATAATACGTCCGTTACTGAATTACACGTTGAATTTAATAATGTTATTGTTCTTTATTTCTTACCTTAAATCTTAATTTTTATTTCAGCACTCCCGTGTAAAATCAGTTAAATTGGCGAGAGTACCCAGAGAGGAAGCGCGGCCAAAGCAGACATCACAGAATAACACGAGTGAGTATAAATACATTTTACTTGTTTGCTTACTTACAATAAAATTGTAATCGATAAGTGATAAAATAATGCGTTATTTTTTTGCTATATAATCACAATATACCTACACTACTCGTAGTAGGTACTTATACCCATATGCCAGTCACAAATTGATATAGTAATCTTAATAGTAATACTGACTTTTTACAGTAACATTTATTTATGGTGGATGTGAAAGTTCATCCTGCGGGGAGGAGTATGCTTGTATGCCGTACAATTCCACCGTGCACTACTGTGTGTGCACAACAAACGCAGAACCCGCCAAAGAAGGAGTAATGTGTCCAAGAAGTACAGGTATGCAATAGTCTAAAATAATTACATGCTACGAAATGCTTAGCTTAAATCAGTTTTTACTACCTATTTAATATAATTATGGTTAATATAAGAAGCGAATTTCTTACTAGGTATACCTATATATTTTCGGAACTCAATTAAGTAGTTTATTTTAATTTAGTCTATCATAGGTTACGTTAAAAATATCCTATCAATTCGTGAAGCTAAAATCAAGTTATGTCAGTCCGATTCAACAGTCGGTAAACAAGCTAAAAAAGTTAAATGAAAAATAAGAAGAATTTTGAATACTAGTAGGAAGTATTTCGCATGTAGAGCCCAGAGCGTCAGTTCCAGTCGTCTTACCCTATATCCCCCTGTACACCTTGTACGCAAAACAAAGCTGAAATTATCAGAATAATAGGCAGAAATCGCTAGAATTATATACCGTAATCTGATGAATATAGTAATTTTTTAAATTTATAATTTCAGTGCCCCTGACTCAACGACAAGCAATTCACAATGTGATCCCGCCGCGACCATCAAATGCTACCGACCTCAGATATCCAGCGTCCCCGCCCACCGCACAAGTGAGACCATCCATCATCATTAACACTTCATCTTGTATCTCCTTATCAAACACTTTACCAGCCAGGCTTATTATTTATTGTAAACATCATAGAAGATCTAATCTCTTAAAAAGATAATATCGATAGTGTTTAAGTTTACAAACGCCAACGCTTAATTTTTACACAAAAGAAATTTTACTTCTTTTTATTATTTACAATTTATTAGAGAAAAATGAACTAAGAACCACGTTTATAAATCAATAACAATTAAAATATTTTATTTAACTGTTTTTACTGTAGATACTCCTAGTAAATAAGTATAACTAAGTAGTAACTTAGCAAAGAAAGAAGAAAATCTTTTAATTAAAAAGTCTGTAAGGGAAAATTCAAACAACACTTGTATTTTCAGTTTTAATAGTGAATATTTATTTTCATTAAAAGGAAAAAAATCCAAATCAGGTTTTATCATGACAGACTTCGAGGTAACAAAACACAAAAATATAGGTACAACTTAATTGAGAACCTCCTTTTTTAAAGTCTAACGAAAAACATCTCTTTAATATAGTATAGGTACATAAGTGACCAAGAATTAATTGATAAATGACTACCTAACAGAAAAATATCTTCATTGTAATATTTTGACTATAAAAGTTGACTACTGACGTCATAGACGATAAAATTTCTCCCGATCATAACTGATAAATATTCATGATATTATGTCATTGCTGATAACGTATTTAGATCCGTCCTCATAGAAATTTCATCACTTAAAAATATATTTACGAAAATATACTAAGCTTTATGGTACATAGGTACTGCAAAAAATAGTATAACAATTTTGATAAGGTCTTTTCAAGTCCAATGATCAGTTACAGTATACTTTATCAAAACTACTGTAGGTATATTTTATGTCGTTATCGACTTGCTCTTAAATACAAATAAAAATTAAAACACTACATATTGTAATACAAAGTCCTCCGCCGCGTCTGTCTGTCTGTCTGTTCGTGATAAACTCAAAAATTACTGCACTGATTTTCATGCTGTTTTCGACAATGGATAGAGTGGTTCTGAACGAAGGTTTTAGTCTATAATTAGTAAAGTTTTTGCATAAATTTACTACCAGAACCCGCGGCTTCGCTCGCGCTAATAAATAATAAAAATACAAAAGGATATATTTTTTTGATTTTACTGCAAAACATGTTGTCGTTTTTAAATTAATTGCGTTAACATACAAGTTACTGTGAGGGTTAGTTAAAATTAAACTGAATTATACTTACGAGTATAATCATCATCACTACATAGTATAAAACAAAGTCGCCTTTTCTGTCCCTATATCCCTATATCCCTATGTGCGCTTAAATCTTTAAAACTACGCAACGGATTTTGATGCGGTTTTTTTTAATAGATAGAGTGATTCAAGAGGAAGGTTTATATGCATAACTAGCGGATCCCGCGGCTTTGCCTGTGCTAAATCTAGGGAAGAGCCCGAGCGAAGCGAGGGCGAGTCGCTAGTATGATAATAAATGGAAGAGGTACAATATGTTAGATTAAGAAAATCATATTACACTAAATGTTATATAGAATATAAGTATGTTTACGTTTCGGTGGAAGAGTATGATGGAGAAAAAATATTTCAACCTTTAAAGGGAAAATATAAAAATATAATGCATGCTTTATATTTTCTATTTGCAACTACCTACGTCAATAGCTATTAGTACATACACGCAACTCACTTTGTGAATTATAACCTTTAATTCTCGTTCTTGATATCTTTCTTGTTTTTTTTCGTCTATTATTATGACTTCGGATGCTAAGTACTACGTGATGACTAACAATTGGATACATAGGTACTTGATTGTATAACAGTAAGAATAAACTAAACAATTATTTTTCTTTCAGACACCAGATACTATTCCCAGCAGTGAATCTATCGCAGAGTCTACCACACTCAGAGATACAGTCATTTCAGGAGTTTACTCAAGCGCAAGTGCACCACTTTTAGTAACTATGGCAACCGGCTGCGGAGTACTCTTATTATTAGTTTTCCTAGCAATATTCGTACTCAGGAAACGAATTTGTAACGTGGATAGAAAAGACAAACCGGTACGTGATATTTTAAATCTTTTATCCCACTAACACAGTTTGCTTGGCTCTTATAAATGGCCCACTACATTAAAGTGCATGGTTCAGGACCTTACTTACTTTTGACTACATCGTATCATACATCGTTCTCCTCGCTTTGGCAATGCCTTTGCTTAGCATACGTTATGATTGTAGCGTGTACGGCCAGGAGAACCACTGCTTGCTGAACGGTATATAACGAACCCGCAGTACGGCGTGTGTGGCGCGGGAACTGTCGGCGCTCCGGTCGCCGTGCCCGGGTCTCCGATTCCACTGCCAGCAAATAAACCCAGCGAACCTCAAGTGAAACTGTTAGCAAGGAGTGCGCTGACGTTCCTAGAAGAAGTTGGAGAAGGCTGCTTCGGAAAAGTGTATAAAGGTAATGTATTTATTTCTTGATATATTATAGAGTATAGAATATATGTAATAATTTACTTATATTGCAAAGTTTAAATGTACCTTCATAAATTATTTTTGTTAAAATGTCTATTACTTTACGATTGTCAAGGTGTCTTCCAAACTAAGGTTAGTGATAGTAAGTTAAAAAATTAATAATAAGTAGTAAGTTGAATAAATTGTTTATTTGTTTATATTAAAGGTGTCCTGAGAAATACCAGTGCCGAGCAGGAGGTGGCCATTAAAGTGTTAAAAGATAGTGCTGGGCGTAGCGCAGAAGAAGACTTTGTAAGAGAGGTCTCTATTATGTCAGCATTCCGACATCCAAATATTTTAACACTAATTGGAGTAGTATATAAAGGTATATGATTTAAAAATTTTCTTTGGTATTTGAGTTTTTAAGCTATAGGTAAAATATTAGTAAATTAAAAATTCAAAGTATTATATACTTACTTATTAATTTTGAACAATGTTAATATGTTATCCTTACAGATGATACGAATGTTAGCCCTTGGATGGTTTTTGAATATATGGAATGGGGAGACTTAGCAGGCGTTTTACGAGGCTCTCGGGGTGGAAAGCAATCTGGACTTGTTCTGGATGAAACCGCTTTGTTACATGTAGCTCTTCAAGTAGCACGTGGTATGCAGTATTTGGCTTCTAGAAGATTTGTTCATAGAGATTTGGCAGCAAGAAATTGTTTGGTTGGAACTAATTTAGCGGTAAAGATAGCAGATTTTGGAATGTCTCGAGACGTTTATACTTGTGATTATTATAAAATGGGTGGCGAACGACCAATGCCTGTTCGTTGGATGTCCCCAGAGAGTATTGTGTATGCTAGGTTCACCCATGAATCAGATGTTTGGTCATATGGTGTAGTATTATGGGAAATTTATAGTCGTGGGAAACAACCGTTCTACGGTTGCAACAATTATGGTGCCACGAAAAAAATATTACGAGGGATACTCTTAGTTCCTCCAGAGGATTGTCCTCCGTTCGCATGTGAGCTTATGAGAGCTTGTTGGGCCATTGATCCAAGGGATAGAATAGAATTTGACGCTATTTGTACAAAATTAGAAACTGCTCAAGCAGCTGGAGGATCAAGTACACAAATAAGACTACCTCGCCCACCTGAAGGGCCCTTAGAGTCAGAAGGCTATTTGGTTCCCAATCCACCACCAGCTACAGTAGAATATCTGAAACCACTCCCAGATCTAGATCCTGACTCTGACTTCAGTGAAGATGAAGATGGCGAGGAGTACACTTGACGTCCAGCCCCGGCGCCAAGCTCACAATATGTGCCACGCTTCTCGCCTTTAGCTGCTGCCAGCAGGACTGCATTCACATTCCTATCAGAAATGGACAATGAGCGATTTGAGTGTTAATTTAAAGACACTCATAAAATTTTGGAATGTTGAAACTTTTAGCATCACTTTGTAGATACTTGTAGAAATAATACTCAACTACTTAGTGTGATATTTTTAAATAGGTAACATGACGCGCTATTACGAACTATTACATGTTGGTGGATATTATTAATCTATTGATTTATTTATGATTCTCTGTAAAAAATAATATATTTGATACACATGATATTGTTTATATTAAAATATTGTGCCATAAATACCAAAAATATACGAAATGAAAAATTATAATAACTAAGTATACTTTATTACCTACCTGTATCTTATTCATTGGTACTAAATCTCTATGCGATTTAGAATGAGTATTTTGTGTACTTTAAAACGATTCTAAAGTAAATATAAGAAGATTAGGGCATGAATTAAATAAGTATTTTGTATCTATGAGTATGTATGTATTTTATAGATATGTTGTTTCAAATCATTGTTTGCTTAATGTTAGGTACTATTTAAAACGCTGTTAGCCATCCTTTTCGAGGCTTAGAATTGTATATAAAAATGTACATCTACTTCGTATCTACTAGATAAAATGCTTACCTATATTTTATTTATTTAATTAACAATATTTTGTATACTACAAAAAAAGTAGCTAGACCAATCAGATGGGCCAAACATCCCCCCAGACGTACGAAATGTTGCTATATGTATGAGCGGGGGCGTGATAACGGACCGATTTACTCTTTAATCCACTCAATTAGTTCATAAGAAAAAAAACGTAAAGTCTGGCGGCCCAGGAATCTTGATCGAAGAGTTGGAATATCAAGGTTTTAAAGTAAATGTGACTTTTGTTAGTAGGTGCCTAGATGTCATATATGCAGTATAGTTAAATTTTAACTTCCTCATGTCAATAAATGGGCCTCTTTAATGAACTATGTTTATATAATTCACGATACAGTTATCAAAAAAATGCCTGAAAATAACGCACGTTCTTTATGTCCATATCGATTAATACGGCATATCGATAATAATCAAGTCGTCTTCTCTTTCCCAGTAAAGCATATTATTATACGTACAAAGGATTGAGAAATAAAACTATAAAAGCACTTTAACTTCCTTAATTCACAACCCCCTCTTATTGCTATAACGGTAGCGGGTAGTCTGTGTGTAGGGTTACCATATCTCAGGATTTGTCCTGAGATTTCAGGATTATTCGACTCTTCTCAGGATTCCGGCCGGATTTAGCAAATCTAGTGATAGCTCAGGATTTTTAATAAAAAACAGGTTACATTTTAAAGATCTCTCTTATTAAACTACTAAAAATAATCTTCTTTTGGTAACAATTGCAGTTAAAATCAATACTTATGTATTAATTTAAAACAAACTTAAAATAATCTTCTTTTGGTAACAATTGCAGTTAAAATCAATACTTATTTATCGAAGTAAAACGAACTAAAAACAATCACATGGTAACAATTGCAGTTGCAGTTAAAATCAATCCTTATTTATCAAAGTAAAACAAACTAAAAATAATCATCTTCAATAATCATCTTTAAAAATAATGTTACCAACATTTTCAGGTAAAATCAATACTTATTTATCCAAATAGGTACTTAATTAGTTTTGTCGTATTTAATATTTGAAGAAACCTTTTTAAGTAAATTCTTTTCTTTGATTATTGATTTATAAAATGCCTCACAAGTTAAACTCTTCAAGTTATATTGAACTAAAAGTAGAGCTCGAACTGAAGACACGTTTAGTCAGTTTCTTTCTTTCGACCATTGAGCTCCCATGATAGAAAAAACTCTTTCTACGTTTGCATTTTGAGCTGTTATTGCAAATATATATTGACAAATACGCAGTATCTCTGGCAATCGTGAAATACCTATTGTCTTGAAAATGTTTGCCCACAACGCATGAAGCATTACGTCAAAAAATGCTTCTTCCTGTTTTGTCAAAAAACTATTCAGAGATGCAATTTCATCGAATAACTTCACATCATCTATGTGTATTCCTTTTCCATTTAGATAATGAATTGATAAAGCAATCTGATCAAAGTCGATCATTTGGCCCTTTTTCAGCATCAACCAATTAAAGACTTTGAAATCATCTAAAGGCGTCATCCACTCGATCAGATATTCTACGCAAGTCTTATACATATTTTTAAGGTCGTGCTTGAAAACTTCTTGGTTTTCCGCAGTGCACTTAGCCAGCAACTCTCGCACTTTAAGTGGCATGAAGTTTGCGTTCGCTCGTGCAACTAAAATTTCATGTGTGGATTAGAGGATTCTTTTAATATCTAAAACAGAATTGTTTTCTTTTTCGATGTCTTCAATTTTCGTCTGAAATATTGACATTAATGAGTGAGCAAGAAATAAATAAACTTCGCTGAGTTCATTTTCAAAAAAGTTCTTCAAAGTAATTGGTACACCAGGAGTAGATATAAAGTACTGCTTCAACGGTTCATACATCTTCAATATTCTTTCGATCGCTGGAAACAGACTAAGCCATCGGGTCTTGCTATGAAACAATAGTTTCTGATAATTGACGTCTATATATTCGCTGATATCCTTCAACGCCTCCGTGCGTACGGTGTATACGGAAAAATAATTAAACAGCTTCATTACTACAGATTCTATATCAATATGCAGATTATCAGTGCCATGTTGAATACAATTGTGTAGTATGTGCGCTGGGCACCCAACTCCTACGATATCTTTGTCCAGAAAGTTTTTTAAATTAGTCCAAACATTTTGTCCCGGTTGCCGATTTACTCCGCCAAAATTAACATTAGCGTTGTCTGCTGTAAATGATACACATTTCATCAACAAGTCGTACTTTTGCAAGCTTGTTTTAATTATCTCTGTTATAGTGTCAGCATTTTCATTGGGTGTGCTCAGCACATCCAGCAGTTTTGTTTTAATTCCTTCTTGCCAGTCGAAGAATTGTATCATAATAGGAAATATTTTTTCAGCACCGTGATTACTTGCATCTGTGGAAACGCCCAAGAAGTTGACATTTTGTAATGAGACTTATACCTGTTCAATTACCCACGGAGATATCACGCCCGTTACAATGGCCTCAGTCTTCGTTCGTGCACAAGAAATACTCTTCGCAGTGTTGGAATCGGCAAATATAGCCTTAACCAGTTGGCTGGTGCAATCCATAGATTTAAATGACTGGTGATGTTTCACTGTGTGGAAAGCTAAAGTGGCTTCAGCGGCGGATATTTGGTCTGTCAGTCCAGAACTTTGTGGTTGAAATAAAGAGTCGATTTTGGTGTTACTTGAAACAGTCAGACTATTTTTTTTTATGTTTTTCCGTTAGGATATGTTTTTCAATATCAGCAGCTCCCTTGAACTTAATTGAAAAATGATTGTTACATATTGAACAAAACACTTCGGTAGGTTCTCTTCCATCTTTCATAATCGGAAATCTTTGTTTTAAAGTATCTGTGAATGTACACACGTATCGTGGTCGTTTAGTACTTGAAGACATTTAAACTCGTATCCATCCAACAAATAAATAAATAAAATATGGAGCGTAGTCCAACCCTCGCAATGGCGCAAGACGAACTGACTGAGTGAGCGAGCAGGGTGACCGTTTCAAAAATGACGAATCTGCCCGAGTATGGCAAAAAATCTGCCAAAATCTGCCACACCTAACTTAGAAAATGCACAAAATATGCCATCATATTATTTTTCATTTATTATACTATGTGTTAACATTTGCTTCAAAGTTCAAACTCTTTATTTTGTTCATGTCTCGTAATATTTTAATATTTTAAGCTTTTCAGAGTTACTAAAATCTTATAATTATGAATTTTCCTTTGCCTTTACTACTATATGCAAATCTTTTTTAATTTTCTTTTTAAATTTTTTCCACTTCCTCTTCTAAAGAAGATTTATTGAAATAATTTTATCATGTTAGTTTTTTAAGCATACAATATCCAGTAAAAATAGTAATAGAATAAAAAAAAGATTTATCGTGAAGTATTTTCCAACACACGACGACACGTTTGGCGCAGTTTGTAATGACTCTACTTTTTTGCGCCAGCGGTCGCGGGTTCGAGTCTCGCTGGGGGCATTCATTTGTTAAACTCGAATGTTTGTACTTCAGTCATGGATGTTTATATTTATATTTATAATATGTATGTATTTAACTTTATATATGTAGTATATCAACTATCTGGTATCTGTAGCACAAGCTTCGTAGCTTATCACGGGACAAGATGGCGCTGTTTTAAAAAGATGTCCCAATATATTTATTTATTTATACACTAAACGCCAAAAGAGAATAAGGTGGCAGATAAGACAACAAACATTGATTTGAACCTCGATACTGATTTATTACTGTTCATATGGCGTACTTAGTTAATAGTTAAAAATAGAATAAACGGGAAATCACTCAGTAAATTATTATTCCCTGCCAAATAAATGCATAATAAAAAAATAAATAAATAATAAGATACAGAAAATTATAATAATTCAATTTATATTTCACAATATAAAGATTTCTTTGAAATCTGCCATATTCTGCCACTTTTTTCATTCGTCAGCATATTGTGCCACAGTTCAAATTTAGGTGCCAAATCTGCCGAAATGGCAGAAATCTGCCACAAATGGTCACACTGTGAGCGAGCGAGCGGCAACCGCGCTGCGGGGCGACGGGCGCATCCCTCCTCCCTCCACCCCGCTGTTTTGAGTGCGATGTACATACAAGCTTGCAACGCGTCGCGTAAAACGCGTGCGCAAGATCCGCAGTGTATACAACGATAATAATACGTTTTTGAGAGAAAATTCTCATCTGTAGAAAATCTCAGGACTTTTCCATGGAAATCAGGCCTTTTCTCCGGACTTTTGATTTTTTCATCTGGTAACCCTATCTGTGTGGAACTGTGGGATTACTTAATTATATGAATACCTTTACAATATATAAAAGGCATCGCTTCTATCAAAAGAATATTAAATCGGCTTTAATATGTGAAATCCAAAATAACTTTACCAATGGTGTACAAAAATAAACGTGATTAGTTAATAAATTATAATAAAAATACCTCCCTATAACCTAATACCTACCGAAAATTTCGCATGTAATATTTACATTATGTAAGGATTATTATCATTATATTTTTTCTGATTTGTTAAATATATTAATCATCATATACGTGTATTTGTGCCAATTTATAAAAAAATATTATGTAACAGGAAGTTTATTGAATACAATTTTGAATGTGTTAAAACTCCCATTTGTTTTATTTTACTCTGTGCTGTGTTGTATAGTGTACTTGCCTCTATGATCGTATAAGTGATAATTATTAATTACATTCTCTTTGAGTGATAACATGACAGTGCAAGAAAAGAGGTACCATTTTACATTCTCTTTGGTACCTTATGCAATGGATCAGAAATACGACCTCGGCACCACAGCCACCACATACAATATAGAGATTGTAGCGTTTCATACTGTATTCCATTTTGACTTGACTACTATGCAAGGTTTACAACATAAAGTAGTGCGTGAGTCTATGGCAGTGCCGTAGAAATAGTAGTGATTTGTACCGTACTTGGGATAAAAATGGCTATATGTATTTCTATAACAGGACAAGATATGAAAATGCTCGTTAAACAGAGCTGTGCGGAATTTTCTAGATGTTACAAAAATTATTAAATTTTAATTTACTGGTATTTATTATTAGGCGCTACCTACCTACTTTACCGTCTACACTGACGACATTTGAATAATATAAAATAAATTTAAGCTTAGGCAAATACTAGATAATTGTTTTAGCGTTTTATATGTAAGCTTAAGGGACTTTTACAATCTGATTTGAACAGCTCTTCATCATTAAAGCTCTCAGGGCCGCGTAGGCTTCTGGCGCGGAAATCCGGGATTGTCCCGGAATTTTGCGTCTTGTCCTTTGTCCAGTAATTAGACCGTATTGTCCTGGATTCCGAAAACCTACAAGTTTTGCAACAAAATAAACTAACAACAAATAACACGTCACACGGCTAGCCTGCCTATGATAAAATGATTGCTAAAGCGCTCAATTTTTTTCAGATTTGACGATTTGTTGATTTATTCCCAAAGTTATAAGCAAGCTTAGACAAAATTATAACTGTCGTTAATTACCTACTAAGTACGTACATACCTATTTAATTAAAATATGTATTTAAAGATAAAGATAAGCATTTTCTTTTTCAAATAAAAGTTACAACTATAAAACCTTTTAAAATAAAAAAACCAATATTTTACTATGATCTCGACCCGACAACGGAGAATTGTTAGATAAGTTTCTATCTGGCAACCCTAGGGCCGCGACCACTGCTGCCATTTTAGCGCTTTCGGCGCTAGATCTAGCGGAATTTTAGGGTAATCAACTCCCATTATTGGCAGTCGACTCCTAGCGGAAAATCTAGCGCTTTATTTGAAGACCACACTTATAATTTATAATGACTTGAAAATGACACTCAATGCTTTTAAAGTTATTGAGGTGATTAAAAATGTTTTAATGGCGTAATATATACGTGAAATGTGAATTGACTGATGACGTTTTCTTCAATCTTTATGCTTGTTAGCTGTGAAAACAGTCAGCGGAGATTACGTTCCGTTGTTTGTTGGACGTTTGTAGACACAAAAAAAATCTGCATTCAAAATATGTATTATAACGAAAAACGTAAAAAGAATCCTTTTTTTGTAAGAAATTCCGTAGGGCTCCTTTTTTTTTTTTTTAGTCGACGACGACTGGACCTCATATAAATTTATAATCTAGCACTTTTAGCGGAATCTAGCGCTTTTTTTGAGCTGATTTAGCGCCCAACACGTAAACTGAGCTGGCAGCAGTGGCCGCGACCGCGACGTTATTCCGCAACAAAACATGCGGGATTCACCTTCGTGAATTTTGCAACGGTTGCGCTGTTAAAATTAAAAATGTATTTGCAATATAAAGCTTACATCATGAACGTACGTAGTCTTAGAACATTCCTTATTAATACATAAAAAATCATTGCTTTAATATGTTTTTTCTTAAAATATGGATACAAACGCACGTCAACAACGTTTTCACTGAGCGACAAGTGAGCGTTAAACGCGCGTCGAACGTTAACGTCGTGTTAATAAGTAATCATGTGCATAGGCCCTCAGAAGTTAAGTCGAATATTTTATCACTCTTCATTTACGGCATTTCGTAAATATTTTCGACACAATCAGACTTATATTTTTATTATGATATTGATAATTGTGCTATAGACTAGCATAAGGCTCTATAGAGATGTATCTATGATGAATTTTCTGTTTTTATATGGTTTTTAATTTTTATCTGTTGTTTTCTTTCGGGTCTGTGAATCGAAATTTTGACAGAAAGAAAAACCAACACCTAATGTCAAATCATTAATCGTATCCATACAGTTTTCGGCGTTTCTTGTTATGGTCAATGATATATTTGTTTAAAATGTAAACAAAGTAGATATCAGCATAATTTTTAAATTTACGTCGATACAATTTTTAAGGACCCTAATGTTGTATTGGGGTTAGTTTAAAATGCCTCCGGTGATATCTAGAAATAAAAAGGATGGCGCTGAGTATGAGGTAAATATATTTATTTAACCAGTAAATGAGCTTTCTATTTACCTAAGTGAAACATGTATAAATTAGCTTTTCTATGTTGACCCCTTTAACATCTTCGTCATTTAGAAAGCTTTACCAGCTTAAACATACTATAAAAAACCTGTTCCATAAATATCTTACAAATTTAGATTTTAAAACCATATATTAAAATTAAAAAAATCTCGGGTTGGCTTTAGTTAACGGCCGCACGATTTTGGTGTTTTGCGGTGGTGGGGGCGAAAGGGAGGGGGATGCCCTACCCTATGGTACCACTCCCGAGGTGCGGAAACCAGTAGTTTTTTTTTTATGATTTTTTTAATTTCATGTTTTTGTATGCGCATAACGGAACGTTTTTCCAAGTAAAAATGGTTTGGTAAGTAAAATGGAACGTAACTAAGAGTGTAAAACCATTGTAAGTTTGAAAATAAATAACACACAAAATAAATTTCAAATAAAAAAAAATATTAAAGTCGCTTATGTAAACTTGGTAAGTTGTCTTTGAAACGTCAAAGTGAAACGAAACGTAGATCGCCATTTTGTTTGATCACAATGACATTTGAATATGTGTATGACCCATATAAAAAAAAAATAATTTTTACATACCACTTTGTTTTAATTTAATTCCCAAACTTACTTTTAAACACTAGGTTAGCTAGTCGAGTACCATAAGCATTACTAGGCCAGATTGGTTAGGTTAGGTTAGAACATGATTACAAACATAAGCGACTTTAAACTAAACACTAGGTTGGCTAGTCGAGTACCATAAGCATTACTAGGCCAGATTGGTTAGGTTAGGTTAGAACATGATTACAAACATAAGCGACTTTAAGCTAAACACTAGGTTGGCTAGTCGAGTACCATTTAAGCATTACTAGGCCAGATTGGTTAGGTTAGGTTAGAACATGACCACAAACATAGGCGACTTTAATATTTTTAATTGTCATTTCAATTTTATTTGTATTGATTTGAAATTTATTTTGTGTGTTATTTATTTTCAAACTTACAATGGTTTTACACTCTTAGTTACGTTCCATTTTACTTACCAAACCATTTTTACTTGGAAAAACGTTCCGTTATGCGCATACAAAAACATAAAATTAAAAAATTCATAAAAAAAAAACTACTGGTTTCCGCACCCTGGGAGTGGTACCATAGGGTAGGGCATAACAACCCCCATCCCCCCCACCCCCGCAAAACACCAAAATCGTGCGGCCGTTAACTAAAGCATTCCCCTCTGTCCCCATATCCCTATGTACGCTTAAATCTTAAAAACTACGCAACGGATTTTGATGCGGTTTTTTTTTAATAGATAGAGTGATTCAAGAGGAAGGTTTATATGCATGACTAGCAGATCCCGCGGCTTTGCCTGTGCTAAATCTAGGGAAGAACCCGAGCGAAGCGAGGGCGAGTTGCTACTTATATATTAAATATTTTTTTTATATTTAATACCTTCATTGTCTATGTGAACTTTTACATTTTTTAGTCTTTTAATAATAAAATACATTAACAATAATTTTACTATAACTTATGCGAATGTAATAAGATTTTGCAAAAGAAAAGTGTGTACCCATCTACCTAAATATTATCAATTATATCTAATACATAGTTTAATCTTATCAATAATATATATTAAGCACAAATATTCAGTAAAGATATATAATAAATGATGAAAGCTATTTAGAGTTAGTAAATGACTATTAAAACTTTTATTCAATACTTTTATTTTTGTATTTAAGATTTAAGATTGAATCTTCCATAAGTAATGTATATATTTTGAAATTCAAAGTATATATTTTTTTTAATATTACACAAATAGTTAAGCAAATATTTTTTTCAGAATGTGTTAAGCAACAAAAGCAATGTCCTTGACTTTGAAAAGTATATTCAAGAAAATAAAACTTTGCTACTGAATGATCCATTAAGAGATATACTCTTATACCCATCTGATGATGTTTCTGTAAGTTTTGTTTGTTTTTTTTTTATATTTGAAGATAATTAATTAACAAAAAATTAAATTAAGATGCTTTAATAAATAAATATAACACAGTGAATTCAATTTTTTATATAACAACAAATTATTGCTAAAACAATGTCCCAATATTTTAGAGTGTAGTCCTTCCTCGACGTTGGAGAACTGTGACGACAGCTGTGCCTGATGTGAGGACAGCGGCTACATGTCCTTTGCTAACAAGACAGGCATTACTTAGCTATGCATCTAGTTGGAACCTTGTACATTATAAGTATAGTAGCTATTCTGGATCTTATATCAATTTACCTCGGTAAGTTTCCTCATAATGCCTTGACAGTTACTGTTATTATTTTCATTGTGATAAATAGAACCTAAGAATTATTAATATAGCACCTACAATAGTGTTAAAAATTAATATAATACTTTGAATTATACATTTAAAGTGTAATTCAAATTCAAACCTAGGACAAGTTACGAAATATTGCTGCATCTAACATAACATTATACCTATTCAATTTGGGATTTTTTAATTAGTAGCATAATTAGCATATTTTCATGACCAAACATTTACACCAATTCTGTTTTTAAAATCCCATTATCACATAACTGACTCACTTCCTCTAATGCGTAATAGAGAATAGGCGGAAAATACTTAGAACAATAATAATAATTACTGTCTATTTGAATGGGGTACATTCCTATGATAAACAACATGCATTTAAGTATTGTTACAACTTTGCCTATCACTCCTACTTTTATTATAAAAAGTAGTTTGTATGCAAAATAGTATATAGAATCTTGAAAGTTGTTTACTTAAGTCTTAACTTAACTTGATTCTTATATAAGAACTTTAATTTTTTAATTTAAATTATACTAGTCCATACATTGATTGATATTTTTAATGAATTTGAATTAATATTTTTGTAATTCAACAACAATATAATGCATAAAGCATTCAGTGAATATAAAAGCATATGCTCTAGTTATGTTCTTTAATAACCATATTTCCACTAGGCCAATCGACACTAAGTTGCCTGAAGAAGTATATGACATAGATACAGAAACAGATAGTGATCATGAAGCTCACGCAAAGGTGGACGTTGGAACCAAAGAGGGTTATTTGCTCAAAGGACCTGAGATCGGCTCAGATAGGATATTTGGCAATCTTGCCTCTAAATCGTTTAAGAAACGCTATTGCTCAATGGTTAGAGAAGCAGATGGTGCCTATATACTTGAAGTTTATAAAGACGACAAGAAAACGGACACCAAACTTACTATTGTGATGGATTTCTGCTCTGAAGTTGTTAAGGTATGTATCAATATTATTATATTATGCACTTATATTTCCCGCGGCTGCGCCCGCGTTTTTGAGACCAAAAACTAAGACAGATTTCACATACCGTGTAATGTTTTACAGACTCCTCAGAAATGAGATGTTTTTAGCAGTAAAAAGTATTACCAAATTTCTTCAAAATCATAGACAGACAGAAAAAAAATCTAAAAACTATAGATTGGATCTATGTATCTATAATAATGACTATTTCACTAAGAATTTCCAGAAAATATTCAATGTAGATTTGACTCAGTTAGAATTTTATTATGTGTATAGATTTAGGTCTGACATAATACTTTATTAGCAGAAGATTTTATTTATAATTTGTATTGTGACGTCATTAAAATATTTCAAACATTTTATATCTATAATAATATCTATGTACCTATTTACTTACAGAATAATTCTGATATAGTTGTTAAAAAATTTACCTTATTTATTTAGAAACATAGACTTAGTTTTATTTTGCGGTATTTAGAGCATAACCAAGTGTACTAGCACCCGTTTTACTAAATCTACAACTTTATAGAACTTGTTTCTTTTCATCATTCGCGTTTTATAAGATAACATCGTACCTAACGTTTTGTTTTTGTTGACTATTTAATTTTTATATTTATATATTTATTCTGTTAATTCTGGTTGTATATTGATACAAGAATTGTAAAATAGGTTGTTCTTATATTCATAAAGTTGCGTAAAATGGAATTAATAATAATTGGTGGGGAATTCGTGCTAGTACCTATGTTATAAATTAGTATTGAGTTCTTATCTTTTGTCAAACTAGTGGCTATTTTAGTATTGCCAACAATAACACTATTGTTATGTAATTATGTAGGTACTTACATATTATATCAATATTGTCATAATATTTGAAAGACAAAAGACTCGTGTCAGACTCGAATTACGTTATTGAAATATCTAACCGATACACACATAAATCTATACTTACTTACTTATTACTTATTACTTACTATTACTTACTAATATTATAAAGAGGTAAAGTTTGTTTGTTTGTTAAATTGTAAGGGGTAATCTCGGGATCTACTGAACCGATTTTAAAAATTCTTTCACCAATAGAAAGCCACATTATTGCTGAGTGTCATAGGCTATATAAAAAACCGAAAAATAAAAAGGCTTTTACGTGGTAGTCCGTTTTGCAAAGTGAATCGGAGAAAAAACGGTCGAATGAAAGCGTTTCTTACGAACGCTGCCTTAACTATGAAAGATATATTTTTGAGTTCTAGAGAAAAGATGTGGAGCTTGAAAATGCCTACAAAAAAGTCAACGACAGCATATGTATAACTTTTATATTTAAGTTACAAAAAGTAGTTTTTTTAATATTAGTATAGATAATTTAATTTTTAATTTTTAATATTAATAAAATAAATTAAATTATTTAAACATTCTGTACTAAAAAAGAATTATTAACATTATGCCCAACGAAGTGGGCACGGGTCAGCTAGTAAGTTATATTTAGCACAAATACGTATAATATTCTATATATATTATGAACATATTTTAATTTAAGCACGTAACCTTTGGCACGGTATTTAGAGTCTTTAACACGCTGCCAATTCGTCATATAAAAGCTAGAAAACTACCTTTTCGAAATCATCTGTAAATAATTTTACCAACAGCGTGAATTTTAGAGACTAGTTTTAACTTTCACATCAGTCTTATTTGTGTGCATCAATTAGACCCGGTCTTTAGCTAGGTACTGTTTCTACAAAATTCGTTTTAAAATACGACGGATTTATATTTTATACATAGAAGTCTATACATTCTCCGATGACACGTTGGGTTCAGTCTTTAGTGACTCTACTTGCCTTGACTGTTTGACAGCTGTCGCGGGTTCAGTCCTACAGAGGGCATTTATTTGTGTGATAAACACAAATGTACCCCATTCATGGGTGTACTGGCATCCACACGAGGTTACTGTTAAACCAGATGGTGTTGTGTGTTATTGTCCTAACATATTTATTATATATGTTCTATACTGGTAGGTAATAGCTATATGTAAAACAAAATTATAGAGATAAACCCTTATTGGGCTGAATCTCACAAACCGGTTTAGTCAATCATACTCAACTTTCGCAAGCATACCTGCTGGCAAAAGCTAGTGTCGTTCTTAAAAGCATACTTTTTAATCTTGTTTATTTCCTCGCAGAATGCGAAACGCGGGCGGTTTTGCTTCGAATTACGCATGTCGGGCAACAAAGGGTATACATTTGCGGCGGAAACTGAAGAGGATATGAATGATTGGATCAATGCATTTAAAGCAGCACTTAAAAAGAATCAAGACCAAGAAACACAGCAATCTGACGAAGTGCTAGATAAAGGTAACAATGTTCTTAAAGTTATAGGTACGAAATTGGAATATAAATTGGACTTCCTTGCGGGATTGCATATGAAAACTGCACCGCGTCTTATGAAGAATTCTTAATATAATTAATTTAATAGTAATCCAAAACACCTTATCACGCAAAAACCTCATTATATGTTCAAGCTTCTGCCTGGAGTAATGGTTCGAGATTTGCACAATTTCACACATGCCTTTAATATTATGATATTGTTAAAATGCCTATGTCTATATAGTATATATAATATGCTGATTCTCTACATAAAAATATCTTATATTTTTTTTAATTTATTACTTTGATCGACCTTGAATTCATTTGATTAGTTACTGTTTGATTAGGCGCTACGGTTACTCGTTAGTCATAATTAACGTTTTGTAAGGTTGCAATGACTAAGGATCATAATATGTTACCTAATTAATTATTACTTCACATTCAAGTGCAACTCTTCAACGCAAGGTCAATAGCAAGGATGTCACAGTTGAATGGAATCGCCAATCGATGTCACTATTTCAATATAACTTTTTATTTAAAACAAACAGCTTCGCAAATTATACCTTCACCTGATCGGGTTAAACATAACATCGTTAATACCTATTACTTTTTATGCGGCAATGCTATTTATATACAAACTTGTTAAACGAAACATAACTTTGTTTCTTATAATTTGTTTTGTATAATTTATACCTACCGTTAAAAATATTTTAATATGTTTTAAGCCTCCTAAAAGCTTTTTGAATGTTCGTTGCATTAAAGCTTTTTTACCCAAAGATTTTGTGAAAAAGAAAAATGATATATTTTTCGTAGAGACTATATTTTCTAACTCCAGTTCGGATTTCACTCAAATCGGTTAAGTTTTTACAAATTGAATTATTGTGTGTGTTACACACTTGCCAACAAAATGTTATTTATATTGTCATTATGTTATTAGTGTGATTAATGAGTAAAAGTGTTAATTGAAAATATTATTTATATTTACATAACAACATATTTAATCGAAGATAAACAGGGAAATGTATGAATATATAAAACATTAATTAGTATGTAGGTACAATCTAACGTATTATGGGATATTTAGGGATAGACAAAACTAAGTACGCAAATAGATTGGGAGCTCAACTAAGAGGCAGCCCACTGTCATTTTTGACAAAAGGCGAAGCTGAGTGTACTTAATATTATTAGTACTACCTAAGGAACCTATGTTTGTATACTTTTGAAATTTATACAGATGCAGACATATCTTTAACAGCGGAACCCCCTCCCCCCACATACGGAACTCTAAAAGGACTGGAGCATAGTATGAATCCTTTGCTAATGCGATATTCCCGCGAGACCGATTTGTCCATTGCGGCAGCACGTAATGAGTGCCGCTCCAATATCTTCACTTTGCCCTACAAAAGGGCTCCTTCGCCGGAACCCCAGCTAGAACCATTCAAGTAAGTTATTGATATTTCGTGCAGTGTTATATTTTTTAAGCATTGGCAAACTATTAATAAATATATAAAAGGAAAAGAATTGATCATCTTATGTCGATATAATAAGCTAATTCCATATTATTATAAAATTTCTGATATATTACCAAAATACCGTCAACAAAATATAACTGTGTTATGTAAGGTATTTCTAAAGCTATGTAGGTCCTCAAGTTAAATTTACTTTTCAGAGAACATTTTGGCCAAAGAATATTGCTCAAATGTGAAAGTCTAAAGTTTAGATTACAAGCGCCAATAGATGGTGACAAAGAACTGCTCTGCCAAGTCGAGCCGTACTTTACTCACCTCGCCATATATGACGCCCGGAGTGGCAAGAAACTAACCGAGAACTTCCATTTCGACATCAACCATGCCGCCGTGAGGGATCTAGTCAAAGAAAACGAATGCACAAAGTCATTAGTCGAGAATTTTAGCTACGATGTCAAGTTAGACGTTAAACAAATACCAGATGAATGGTTCAGATCGAAGAGACAGGTACACATTGTTTAGTTTACTCTCCGACTTTATCTCGCTTCTCACTCTATCTTTATATTATTAAGATCGCTATCGCCAATAGAAATTAATTTTCTAAAGTGGTAAAACTTTTATATTATGTCACGCGCCCCTTTTTTATATTTTAACATTCTTTTATTTAGCTTTCCGTTTGTGATATCGATTGTCTAAACTCAACTGGTCTATAAAAAAAACGTATCGGTATAATCAGCAATATATAGTATATAATAAAGAATGTATAAAAATATAGATATTTCGTACAAATCGAAACCGATGTTTCTTTAATAGGCATTGAGACATATTATGAGAATACGCCATATAAAGGTCGAAACGATATGAGTGTGAAGGTCGATAATATTTGTAATACAGATCATATTTTATACATGCAAATTATAAATAATTATAGATGTGCCGATATACACTTTAGACTATAAAGTTCATTTATTTAAGTGATGTGTACTTTGTTGTTACGTCTTTTTGATACAATTCATGTTTAACGAGAGTTCACACTTAAAGCAATTAACGTTAGATTTTTTATCACAAAGACATTATTCATAATTTAATTAAACATGTTTATATATTAAGAAACGTAAATTAAAAAGTAAATACTCTTTATTGTACTTATAGAACTGAAAAGGCCAAGCATAGTACTTGGCCCTCTCTTGGCAATCTCTTCCGGGAAATGTGAGAAACTAAAAAGACAAAGGGAAATATGTGTACATGTTTTAAATAATACATAATACTTTATATTTAAAGTATTAATTGTACTCTTTAAATTACTTACATTATCAACATTTATAACAAAATCTCTTTTTAAGGTACTCATATCAGTGAACAATCCGCATCCAGATTTATTCTTGGTAGTAAAAATCGATAAAATCCTACAAGGACATGTGAGTCAGGTCCTCGAGCCCTACATGAAAGCTACAAAGGATCCTCGCTTAGGTCTCAAAGTGCACAAAACCATACAATCTTATGCACACCGAGTGGGAAACTATCGGATGCCGTTCGCTTGGGCGGCTAAGCCCTTATTCAAGTATGTGACTTTTTATATAGTCTTTTTTAAATAATTACAATAGGTTGATATCTAATTAAGGACTCAATGAAAAATATAACTTATAAGTACTGAAATACTTATTTCTATATGCGTTGTCCTATTATTTATCTTTGTAATTCTGTATTACAATACGATTTGGTGAAGAGTACACGCTATTCTTAGGTCGAGTCTTAAAGGATATTCGTTTTAACCACATTTATTCAATGATGTTTTCTTAAAGAAATACAAAAGTTTTATTTAAAAATATAAAGAAATTGAAATATGGATTATTCAAATCCTCTTTAAGACTAACATCACTAATGTAAATGCTTTAACGTTTATAACTGTTTAGGTGATATCTCTGTTAATTAAATAGTTATTTGTAATCAGAATATGGAGATAGTGTAATGACTAATTTTATGTCGGAAGCTTTACCTTAGTCTAGATTTCAATGCTCTCACCTCGCTCCAGTCTGATAATATTGATGATTGATAAGACGTGGAACTTCTCTAAGAACTTTTTCGAATTATTTTTGTCCAACTTGAGAAAAATATCTTTTTATTTATATACATATCGAAACCTACAAAAGTAGAGTTATTATATTTCTTAATATATAATTTATAAAATATGCGACAGCTTTATTTTTTATAAAATATATTTAAGTAAAAACTTTCTTTCCATCTTTTACATGTTTTTCTTTTGTTATCAAGCATAAATTAATGGAAATATTTGTTTATAAACTAGATAGCCATAAATAGTTCTAAATATTTTTTTATCAGTATGTAATTAAAACCACTATATATGAAATACCCATTCATACGTATACCTATATTTTTTTAATTATAAAATGAAAATAAACTTATTTTAACTAAGTTGTCGAAAGTAAGTTTTAACTTTTATATCAATTAGGTTATACAGCAACGATTTGGACACGACGCCGGAGTTTCCGGCAATTTACCGTCAAGAGCCAAATAAGATGTCTGACGAAGACTTGTTGAAGATTTTGTCAGATTACCGAAAGCCGGAAAAATTAGCCAAATTGACCGTCATACCGGGATGGCTCAGTATCCACGTACAACACAGCGTTGAGCAGATACCTAGTACGTATTTATATTATGCTATGTACTACATGTTTGACTGGTGTTCGTGGGTTCGAATTCCATTTGAGACCCATTTTATTAATCGTGTGTTGAGTGCATAGAGTGAACTTTTAATTATCTTTGGGTATTTCCCCTATACAGAGAAACGTACATTGAATAATGTGTAATGGATTTTTTTATATATTATCTACTAGCTGTACCCGCGGCTTCGCCCGCGTTCATTTTTTTAATTGCTAATCAACCTCATTGGGTTGATCTGTAGGAAAAAAAATTGTCAAAAAAATTAAAAAAAAAATTTAGGGGTGGACTACCCTTAACATTTAGGGGGATGTTGGCCGATTCTCAGACCTACTCAATATGCTCACAAAATTTCATGAGAATCGGTCAAGCCGTTTCGGAGGAGTTCAATGTCGAACCCCGTGACACGAGAATTTTATATACTATAAGATATTCTATACTATATTTATTTTGCCTTATCCATTTCCGTTACTCATGCAAATGTTATACCTATTTACAAGAATAGTTGATTATCCCACAAAAACTTACCGTACGAGTATCTACTTCTAAAGATATATTATGTACATTATACATGTTTAGAAACTAAAAAAAATAAAAAATACATATTTATGTCTTTATTTATATTACACACATTTGTATCCTCCCGGTATCCAAAGATTCTCTGTAAGATAATTAATAGCAATAAGAACGCTAATGTCTAATATGATTATTTATATTTCCTGTATTCAACTCATTAAAGTTTCTTTTTAATTTATTGTTTATGTGTTTAGTAGATTTTAAAACAAAACGATATCGTATAAACACGCTTAAATCTCGAGTCAGCTATTGCTATATATATGTATTATATTTTTATCTATTCCATAATCGTTAAAACCACGGAATTGATAAAAAATATATTATCTATATTCATCTACTCTGTGGTTAAAACGTACCTAGGAACTAACTCGAGCAAAGCGATGTTGAGTACTAAAATTACGTAAATTCTAATAAAGTAAACATTCAAACAATTTGCATAAAAATAAATATTATGCACGTTGCAGTATTTTTATAAGATAACATAATACGGATTCTCGACTTAGAAAGGAATCCTTATAACTCCTTCCCATAGTCCATTTATCTGCTTATTACTTTTTCCATTACACTTAATCGCGCAGCGATGTAAATAGTATATCTAAGTACTTTTTATAAATATCCGCTTATTGCGCATCTGTTATGCGTCATGTATGTTTCACTAGTTAAATTAACAATACCTTCCATTTTAAATTAATATTTTGATTATTTTATTTATTTATAAACTACCGATTACCCTCGCTTCGCTCGCTTTCGGTACTAGGTGCTCCTGCTCCCTGCCAAATTTAAAGTTTGGAACACAAAAAATTAAGGACTTTCATACAAACTTATAAGAGCCCTTATACTTATAGTATAGTTCTTTGTCGACGTATAATTCGCGTCATGTAAAAAGAACGCTGGCTGTCAAGTTGCGCAGAGGCGATTTATCGGCCAATTTGGTGGTAAGACGCGGGGCGCGGGACGTCAAGGCACGCGCCGCATGCTTTCCGGCTCGCTATTGGTTTGTCAGTTCAAAATACCATCGCGCAAACAAAAAATATTAATAACGATATGATTTTATATAAAAAATTGTGAAAAATATTTTTGACCTATATTGTTTTATAAAGAGAGAATCTGATAATAATGCAGTTAATAATTATAAAATATATATTAAACGAATTAATTAAATTTTTTGTTAGTAAATTAAACATTCTACACTGACTCAAACATAGTTTATTAATTAATAGAATTCTATTTAATGACATACTATCTAATATATTGTTCAATGTACCTACCAATAATCAATAAACATCGTGAGCGAAAGGCTAGTTCAACAATAAAAGAATAGGCTTAGGAATTTCATATGCGAATGTACCGATGCGCAAACACACCCCCCCCACCACTTTCTTCCAGCGTTCTTTTTACGTGACGCGAACTGTATTTAACTATAAACTACCTTCATGCATTAATTTTGCTATTTATTAGAGTAATACATAGCCAGAATTAAAAAAAATCTTTAGCATTTAAAATTATCTAAAAGATATTTTGCCATAGAAGGAGAACATACACACTTAATTTTTTCGTACAAAACGGTCAAATTTATCATAAGGTGTTTTCTTAGTTTGCAGTTGTTACCTAACTCATGAAACGATCAACGACCTGTATTAGTTACATATAATATTCCATTATTCCTACAGATTGTATGTCAAGCTCCTACGCGGCATTGAAACCGTTCCCATTGCCACCAGCTTCGCCTCTAACATTAGAGCTAGCAACTTTGAACGTGGAAGCAGAACAGCCGTACGCAGCGTTCATACACCATTTGTATGTTCGCCCCCTGTCCTTAAACTTCGAATCGCAAAAGATGTTTGTAAGAGCAAGGAACATTGCCTGTTCTATTGAATTAAAAGAAAATGACACGGGTGATATGAAAGCATTACAGGTAAATTGTTAAAAATAAAACAAAAAAAATTAAAATGTTATTTACACCTTTTGATACTCAATTTAATTTTTTAGATATTTAAAGATATTTTGTACTTAGTCTATAATCTAGAACGTTTAAAATGCATTAGTGGATTAGGTGAAACAGTATAAAATAATAAAATGTAAAAGATTTATTAGTTAACCTTTTTAATCCTCTTTAAGTAGATAGATCTATTAGATTCGATTAGATTAGAGTTTAGACAATCAAAAGCCTATTACACAAAGAGATCTAATTATTTTAATTGAATTGGATTTTAATAAAGAAAACCTTGTTTTTCAGGCTATTTACGGACGTACAGGAATGACTTCTCAATACCGTTGTTCTGTGTTACATCACAATACAAACCCTACTTGGTGTGATGAGGTGAAGATTCGATTGCCCACGACCATCACTCCCACTCATCACCTTCTGTTCACCTTCCATCATATTTCCTGTGATCTTGCTAAAAAGAATGATACGAATGTGGAAACTTGTATAGGGTAAGCTATGTATTTTTCGTTTTCTGCTTCTTTAAATATGATGGTTATGTTTCTTTAGACCTTTTGGTCCTTTATTAATAGGAAAGTTAGAGAATTTAAATCTTATGCTTATATTAACAGCTCCGAATATTCAACACGTGTACAGTTAAAAGGCGAAAAATTGTATATACTACGTATTTATGTTTATTTTTCAGATACGCGTGGGTGACACTACTGAAAAATGATAAGCTAATCGACGAGTTAGTTAGTCTGCCCATCGCCACACATTTACCGTCTGGGTATTTATCTATACAACCTCTCGGGCTTGGCAAAGGGGTAAGTCCGATTTTGAAATTACATATCTATCTCACTTAAATATTATGAAATAAATGACATATTGCAACTTTTTATTATTAATATTAAAATTTTTCCAGAACTCGGGGCCAGAAGTGGTATGGGTGGAAGGTGAAAAGCCTCTATTCCGTTGCCAGCTAGTGCTGGAGTCGACGGTGGCGACACGCGACTCACACCTCCACCACCTGTTCGCGCAGATCGAGCGCCTCACGCGGTCGTCCGCGCCCCCCGCGTCCCCCGCGTCCCCCGCGCCGCCCCACGACGTCTGCACCGCGCTTAAAGCGGCACACGCCATTACGCTTACGTCGCTCGTCGCTTTCTTGCCTACGATATTGAATCAGCTGTTTGATCTCATGGTATGAATTTGAGAATTTACTTTCCTTCTTAGTGGTTTAGCCCAAATTTGAGAATTTCATTGTCTTGGTGGTCTAGCCGAGCACCTACATCTGAGTCGACTAGTATCAAAGGCGGCAATCTGAGCATTTTGACAAAAAGTAGTTAATGATATGGCGACTCAGCTTGATTTGATTTAAAAAGTTTCCCTTGGAGTATACGGTTCTAAACTAGCAATAAATCATAGTAAAAACAGGTCAAAAACTGACATCAGCATCAAAGCCGGCAATCTGTAAAATTTTGAAATCAAACCCGGCAATCTTACGCTGTCAACCAATCAGAAGCGAGAGTTCATTTGCGTTTCGTAACGGCCCAGGAACATTTCGTTCTGTGAATTTTAATGTTTTCTACGTGTTTTTGTGACTTAAACTAATATAAAGGAGTGGAAGTAGTATTATGGAAAGCCACCCCCCTTTAGTAATAAATAGTTTTACACGGAAACTCAAGAGGAATCCAGAAAATTGGACAAGAAACCGTGATAAGGAATTGAAGTAAGTTTACCCGTAGGGTTGTTAATTCTTGTCATGTAAAAGGGTATAATATTGTAGTATTATTATTTTTTTGTTTTAGAAACTCGGCGAAATCATTACTCGATAGAGTGTACAGCCATAATTCGAAAGCACTAAAATGTGCTACTTTAACAATGGCTCATGACATGACATGCGCATATAATTTTAAATTTAGTTTAAAAAAACTCAAAAAACTTTTTAGAGTTACTTAATTTTTTAGTTCATAAGTTAATTATAAAGATTTTTTATAACTGCCAAATGCATTATTTTTTAATTACAATATACTATTCAAAAAAATAAAGAGTCGTTCCATGCTTGTATGACAACCCTAATTCTGGAATAACATCTATAGTATCAAAAACGGTTATCTGTGCCTTACTCAATTTCAAATACGGCATTCTTAAAAAAATAGCATCAAAGCCGGAAATCTTCAAAATTGAAATAGTATTTAAAACTGATATAGAATGATTATTAGGGTAATATAGCATTAATTCATCCTGCTATTTACCTAAGATCTTATTTAAATGAGTTTTGTAACTACAAACGAGATACAAAACTAACAATCCTTTTTTTTGAATTTACCAACATTTGTCTTAAAGTCACATTGCCACCTTTGATACTAGTCGACTATTCTGTAGGTTTCAGACGTAGGTGACCGGTTTGAAACAATCGAAACATTTTGGTTTTTGAATTTGGAAATTTTCTGTAGTTAGGAATGGTGTTGCACTCCTGTTAATGCTCGTTAAGCTGTCGATCTCGCGCCTTAACTTTTATCAGTGGATTTGAAATATCTAATGTAATATTTACGCTATATAAGTTTGTTACAAAATATATATTATTTTATGTTCAGATGTTGTAATTCTTCTTCACACTGCAACTTTAATTATTATTTGCAGACTACAGAAAAAGGATACTCTCAAGATATGGGCTTTCAAGTTGTAAAATTAATTGTACATTTTGTACATTTAATACATGATTACGGGAGAAAAGATTTACTCGACAGCTACGTCAAGGTAAAAGTTTTAAAAACTAAATTTTCATACTATTGGGAAAATTTTTTTTTTTTTTAATGTTAAGCCTATAGCATACTTGGAAAAATAATTTAGTTTATACCTGAAATGTCAACAATGCGATCCAAAATATAAAATCATGATCTGTTTTTCCAGTACGTATTTAACTGCGTCGAATTCAAACTACA
The DNA here is from genome assembly GCA_905231865.2 of Boloria selene. Lineage (NCBI taxonomy): Eukaryota > Metazoa > Arthropoda > Insecta > Lepidoptera > Nymphalidae > Boloria > Boloria selene. Next base: position 10,405,075 of record HG993134.1, read on the forward strand.
CACAGTACTGACAGCGCCATTGCATATGTTCGTGGATCCAAACAACCAGGACTTACTGTTGAGCCAGAAGTTCATGCAGTACTCCAGCTTCTTCTTTGACATAATAAACAAAAGTATGGCGCAGTATTTAATTAATACTGGGCGAATTAAGGTAAACAAAGTTTTGATAATAATCTTGTTATTATCTTCTAATGATATTTAAATAATGTTAATTGTATATCTATAATAAAATATAATTTTTTTAGATGTCCCGTAATGAAAGGTTTCATAGTGATCTCTTAGAAAACATTGATAAACTGGTGTCCACAGTTGAACCTGCATACATTTTACAACAGCCAGTTCAAACACATATTTTCAATAAAAACTTGGCAAATTTCCTCAAAGTAAGGACTTCATATTATTATATTTTTTTTGTTTTGTTACATACTTAAAAATATTATAATGAACATTTATTTTCAGTCGTGTTTATCATTCATGGATAGGGGGTTTATATTCCGGCAAGTGAAAAAATATTTGGAAAAGTTTAAACCGTGCGATCCAAAGGCGTTGTTTGATTTTAAATTTACATTTTTACAAACAATTTGCTCTCACGAGCATTACGTTCCTTTCAATTTGCCGCTACAAGCAAATAAATTAACCAAAGATTCCGATGTGGGTAAGCTACAAAATTTCCTTAATCTTATGAAATAATAATGCATTTTGTAATAAATAATCTTCAAATCTTGTGTTTTTAAAAAATAACTTCTTTTTCTTTTGCAGACCCTGCAAAATTAAAATTGACCGACGAGTTTGTAATGCGACATTTTCTTGCCGGTACTCTCCTAAAACAGGTAACTAATAAGATATGTTCTTTTTCTGTTAGCAATTGTTATTTGCTTTATATTATTAATAAAAGTCGTCTAGAAATGCATATATTGCATTCCTAAATCGTCAATTAAATTGGATCTAAACGAAATAAACTATAAATATAAAAGAAGGCTTGCTTGGCAAACCGAGTGAAGTGGGTCTAAATGCCGGATTACCGCTTGATAGTTGACTTATGGTGAAGGAAAACATCGTAAGGAAATCTGCATGTTTAAAAGAACTTAATGACATTGATAAAGACATATTATGTAGTCCGCGAACCCGCACTTGGTCAGCGTAGTGTGCTATGGCCTGTTTCCTCAATGATTCTCAAATTGAAACCGCGTGTGACTTTAAAAAGTGTTAGGTTCATAAAAGAATACCATAACGTAGGAATTCCCCTGAAACTTATTTATAACTCAAAACCTCACCAGGTCGAGCAATCTTTCCGGGAAGCCCCGCAGAAGCGGCATGCCCTTGAAACTTGGCTTATTTACAACTTATAACCTCACCAGGTCGAGCAATCTCTCCGGGAAGCCCCGCAGAAGCGGCGCCTGGCGCTGGGCGTGCTGCGCGCGCTGCTCGCCAAGCACGAACACGACGACCGCTACCGCTCGCGGCAGGCGCGCGCTCGCCTTGCACAGCTCTACGCGCCTTGGCTTTCTATTGTCTTAGGTAACGCAAAAGTAGTATCAAATCAAATCAAAATATTCTTTATTCAAATAGACTTTAACCAGTTCTTTTGAATCGTCATTTAAATTAAATGTCAGTCTGTAAGTCTGTATAAAAATTTACTTACTTACGTTATTATACGTAAATTACCTTATAGATAAAGCGAAAATAGGGAATGTCAAATGCTACAAATATTTTGGAAAATCCAAACCTAGCACTATTAATGGCAATGCTATCAAAATAGGCTGCTCAAGCATTGTTTTTAATTCCATTAGGTCTTTCGGCACACCTTAACGGCTTTAGACTGAGTATAAATCGGAGTAGTCACAAGCAAATTATTCAATTGTCTTACTATTATTTATACTTATTCCAATTCTTTTTTCTAAGTTATAATGATTATTTAATATTATCCTTCAGATAACGCCCATCGTCTAGTCACCAAGACACTAGCCAGTCCGACCATAGAGAATGGACACGACAGAGTGGATGGCGACGCAACGGGCGTATCGCTAGTTGGCATCCAAAAGGAGGTAGCGTCTGCGAACAGCACTCCTCGAAGGAACAGACTGACGCTACACTTCGATCACACTCCTGCCCGCAACTCCACCCATTTCAAAGACCCGCCGAATATATCCAATATGTATGGGAAAGGTTTGTTATATATTTTTTTTCTCGTTGGTTTTATCTGTGTTTTTCAGTGATTTTTATTTTTTTAATGAAGGTTTTATATGGTTCAGATTAAATATTAATTTAATATTAGTAAAATTGTTATATTGCTAAGTCCACTTTATATTTTTTTTGTTATATTGTCAATATTTCTTGATCATTCTATTATTATTCGTCTTTATATCAGAAGTTAATATTAATACAATGATTTTTTTTAGTTTATGGTAAATATTTTTAACAATATTTTTATTTGTAGATAACGCAAATAACATGTCGCAAAGCTCTTTAGAATCGGTATCGACTATGTCCGGCGGAGATTCCTTACCGCGAAATGCTAGATTAGATTTGAGTGAAATTGGTGACCAGGTTAACAGGTGAGACTTTTTTAATTATTTTTACACCTATCAAAAAGTTTAAAAAGATATTAATATGAAAAGAAAACTTAGTATATCTTGTAGTTAAAATTGGCCGATTTTGAGCTTCCAACTTTGATACAGTTAAAGTTTAAAAGATGTGTCTATTTATGTGTAGAACACGCTAATCTCTGAAACTTCGGGTCCAATATAGAAGAATACCTTTACTTTTTATATAACCTATTTATTGAGGAAGATTATGGACGATGTAATTTAGACTAAAAAATAAATACAGTCTAAGAGCTTATAGAATTACGAAGTAGTTTGAAATGTCGACTACTCAGCTTCCACTAATAGGTATCAAATATTGTATAACATATAACACTTTTTATACTAAAAAAATCCCTTACATAATACTTTTTGTCACGTAGATTCGGCGTAATGTCGGCGGAAGAGGTGCGCGATGTGCTTCTGTGCTTCCTCTTCGTGTTGAAGTATTTAGATGAGGACAGGCTGGTCGAGTGGTGGAAGACACACACGCAAGCGCAACAACAAGCGTTCTTTAATGTTTTAGAGTGAGTCCAATATTTTTATTTACTATTATAGTATTAGACCAAGTCTATATACAATAATTATAATGTAATAACCTCCTCTTACTTTCGGAAATCGGTTAAAAGATCTAGTATGCTTTCAAAAATAAAGTTAATTAAATTAACTGACAAAGATAAATATCAAGATATAGAAGCTAAACAGACAGTGTTAATTCTGTTTAAAATATTTATATATTATGAATTTGTAAGAAATAACGTGTTGTACATAGTTTACATAGACACAATTTATAATTCAAATATATATTTCAGAATATGTGCAGAACAGTTTCAATACGTTGGTAGAAAAAAGATCCTTTCAGAACTTCGCGTGCCTTCACCGGATTGTATAGAGAAGCCCAAACCTATTAAAGCAAGGACTTTACCTGCGAGAATGAGTCCACCCGACTTCTCCAAAGAGCCACCTATTATTGTTGAGAAGAACAATACCGTTAATAGAGAAAATCTGGTCAATAATACAGTTACCAATGGTTAATATATGTTTTATAATTTTAAATGTGATTTTGAATGTGATTTTGTAGTGACATACAAAATATGTATAATGAAAAAAAAACATATTTATTCTATCTTTTTTGTTTATTAGGTTAATGTACTTTATGGTCCGTGTTTTTTTTATAATTTAACATATTATTATGTTATGTTTAGTGTCGCTATAGAAATAAAAGGAAACTTATATCATTTACCTATTCCTACTGTTTTATATAAATATTGTAACTTATCCAATATAATAATAATTATTTTGGCATAAATATAATAAACACTAACGTAGCAAAGTTATTTCAGAAATAGAAACAATGGCGGAGCACGCTGTGATCTCAGCGGGTTGCCTGGCAACGGAGGTGGGGCTCGCCATCTTAGACCGCGCGTGCCTCTTCATGCGCGCGCTGGGCGCGGCAGGCGGCGTCGCGGCCAAGCCATACATCAAGCTGCTACAGTATCCGCAGAGTGAAACTATGTATAAACATCTCTTTTCGGCGTTAAGGGCGTACATTAATCAGTATTCTGAAACGCTTTTTGAAGGTATTTTTGATGTTTGGCTATATTTCAGATTTTTAATCGTTTTGATCTTTTAACTGTAATTTTTGGTTATAATTCATATACATTACAAACGTAACGCATAACTAACCTAGTTCAATTTTAAATCTTATAAATCTTTTTTCGCAATTACTTTTGTTATTTGTATTTGGTTCTCGACGATCGACGACGATCGTAATTACAGTGATAATAATTATTATGTGTGTTTATTATTGAATATAAAATTCACTGCATGTTTATTTTATGATGAAACGAGTGAAAAACTGTGATTAAGACATCTTGTTGGAGTTGATGTATAATCTATACTAATATATAAAGCTGAAGAGTTTGTTTGTTTGTTTGTTTAGTTGAACGCGCTAATCTCAGGAACTACTGGTACGAATTGAAAAAACCTTTTTGTGTCCGTTTATCGCTATAGGCTATAGGCTACATTACATCACGCTACAACCAATAAGAGCGGAGCATCAATGAAAAATTTTGCAAAAACGGGAGTAAAATATTTCCTTTGATTTTCAGCCTTTAGAACGTTAGCGAAGCCGCGGGAAAGGCTAGTTATTAATAATGTTTGGCGCAGTTTGTAGTGACCCTACTTTCGAGTTCGAGTCCCGTTGGGGGCATTCATTTGTTAAACTCGGATGTTTGTACTCCAGTCATGGGTGTTTATATTTATAATGTATGTATGTATTTAAACTTATATGTGTAGTATATCAACTATCTGATATCCGTAACACAAGCCTTTTAGCTTACCACGGAACTAGGCGCTGTGTGTAATAATGTCCCAATGTAATACAGGTCTCCTAGTACGGCAACACAGGCTACCTGATATTTTGTATTGTAACAGCCATTCCTAAAATAGTATTTAAGTTGTTATGTATCTACTATTTGTTTTGGATCAATAAACTTATTATTATTATTATTATTATTGAAGTGAAACTTCTTTAGAATCGTTGTGATTTCAAACTCGATGAAACGAAAAAATAAGTCCATAGTACCAGGCACTCAGAGACGGGGAAGAGGTAGCCTTAGTTAGATCTTGCCCACCGCGGGTCAGTAACATTTCTAACTTTGTCTAACTAGTGGGTGTGACCTTTGCGCCATCTTCCTCTCTCGACGAGCTTAGACGGGGTATTTAGTATAAATATAAACGAGATTTAAAAATTAGTTTGCCAAAGAAGTTTTACTTCTGACATGTGTACTTTGTACACACGCACTTTTTTTTGTTTTGGATCAATAAAGATAATATTATTATATTATTATTAGTAATGTAAAGTTTGACGTATGCAGGCGGAAGCGCGCTGTGCGCGGGCGTGGTGGGCAGCGTGGTGCGTCTGTGCGCGGCGCGCGCCGCCGTGCTGCGGCGCGAGGCGGCGGCCGCGCTATACCTGCTCATGCGCGCCAACTTCCAGCACGGCGCCGGCGGCAGCCTCACGCGCGTGCATCTGCAGGTACTTCGTCCAATATCTTACCCCGTAAAGGTATACTCTGTTCGCCGAATGAACCAAGCATTGAGATTTTGCGCTTCCGCATGATTGGTTGCAGATATGACGCTTAGGCCGCGCTCACAATACATACCATAAGTAGTCCGTCGTTGCACACATACATATAAATATGTATTTAAAAATAAAGTTAATTTTACTTTAATGTTGATTTGATTTTATTACAAACTAGCGAATCATAACCTAGTTTTGACACAAGCGAAGCCGCGGGTTCCGCTAGTTATACATAAAAACCTTCCTCTTGAATCACTCTATCGATTAAAAAAACCGAATCAAAACCCGTTGCTTAGCTTTAAAGATCTAAGCATACATAGGGACAGGCAGAAAGCGAGGCGACTTTATTTTATACTATGTTGTGATTATTAATAATTCGTCACTAATGCATGAGCCAAGCATTATTGGGCGGAGCTAGATATTTTTCTGTCCTTATCAGTTTGTATGTAATTGTGGGACAGAGAAAGCGCTTTGCATGGTTCACTCCGTGAATAGAGTATAGTTCGCTATGGTATGAGCATGTTTGGCTTTTTCATACAAGTCGACGAGTAGCCAACGAGGCCTATGCAAGGCGTTTTATAGAATATTTTTTTTATGTTTAATCATACTATATTATGATTATGGCACTCCCAAAAACTGTTTTTATTTGATGAGTCTTTGTCAAGAATAGTATAGAATTTAATTTATCAATTATTTGAACTTATATATTTATAATTTAAATATATAGCAGAATCCTTCATATTAAATACTCATTGTTTCATACATAAACAATACACATATCATTATATCATATATTTATTTCTTAGGTCATCATAACAGTATCAAAACTTCTGGACAGCTCTACAGCACTGAACTGCAAACGTTTCCAAGAGTCGCTATCCGTTATAAATTGCTTTGCGACCGGTGATAAGGCGATGAAAGGAACTGGTAATGTACTATTAGTTATGTACTAATGTTTTTAGTTTAACCTCTATTGCATATGTATCAAGTAGTTAACTCTTAAATAAATTAGTTAAGAATTCCGACGATAAAGATAATTATAATATGTTACTAGCAATACCCGCGGCTTCGCCCGCGTTCATTTTTTAATTGCTAAAAAAATCGCGCTAAGAAAATAAGGGTTGATCGAAGAGTAGATAAAAAAATAAAAACTAAAAATTTTGTCTAAAAAATTAAAAAAAAATTGAGTGGACTACCCTGCACATTTAGGGGGATGAAAAATAGATGTTGGCCAATTCTCAGACCTACTCAATATGCTCACAAAATTTCATGAGAATCGGTCAAGCCGTTTCGGAGGAGTATGGGAACGAAAATTGTGACACGAGAATTTTATATATAAGAAGACTAGCCGTCCCCGCCCGCTTCGCTGGGCGAATTTTCAAAGGAAATAAATTAAATTTTATTCATAATTTTTTTTATTCATATTTTTTTTGCTTTTTTTGTTAATTTTAATTTTTTTTTATTTATATTTTTTTTTGCTTTTTTTTTAAATTTTTATTTTTTTTATTTATATTTTTTTTTGCTTTTTTTGTTAGTTTTTATTTTTTTTCTGAAATTTAAAATATTTTTCAAAGAAGAGTCAAATTCACTTAAAATAAAATTTATTGATATAATAAATTATTATTATTATTATTTTATTTTTTATGCACATTCACCTCTCTAATCTCTGCAAAGGAAAATTCACTTATATTATCGTATTCTTCAAAGCAACCATCCCTTCATGGAATCTTCTGTCTCTTAAAGTGATTCGGACTGTTGTGAAACATCCAATATAAGACTTTCTTGATTCTTTTGATAGTTAATGTCGAATTATTAATACAAATTTGTAATTTACAATTTAATTATATATCAATATATTTTACAAATCATTACTTACCAAAAGTTTGAGCTTTTATCTCATGAGACCAGTTTTTAGAACCAAACACATAGTCAGCACACAAACATAAACTTTCAATACTTTCTCTGTCTGACATTTTTATTTCACTTCTCAACCGCTTATGAACTGACGTTTTATCATAAAATTAATTAGGTTATATAAAAACAAATAAAATTAATTAAATATAAAAAAAAATAATTGACTTTAACCTTTTCTATTTGAACAGTAAAAAAATAATCATTTGGAGTCTGTAGAAGTTACAGTTTGGAAACATAAATTTAACATTCTCACACCCACCCCCGCAATCCCTATTGGAAATAGAATTTCGTAAAATCCTATTTGAGATGATTTCTGCATGACAAATAAAAGATTACTACCAAATTTAAAGTCTATAGAGGTTAAAGTTTGGAAATAGAAATTTCACATTTTAACACCCACTACCGCAATCTTTTTCGGCGGTGGGTTGTTGTAAAATCCGCTCTTAAATCATTTCTGCATCACATATAGACGACTCTAGCTAAATTTGGAGTCTGTAGAAGCTACGGCTTAAAAAATAAAAATTTTCATTGTTAAACCACCCCCGCAACCCCCTGTGGGGTGAGCTACCGTAAAATTCGTTCATAGACTATTTCTACATCTCTTACAGAAGATTCCTACCAAATTTGGAATTTATAGGAGCTATAGTTTAAAAACGGGAATTGTTCATTGTTAACGCCCCCGCAATCCCCTTTGGGGGATGAATTTCTTAAAATCCGTTTTTAGTTGACCTCTACATAACGAAAGTAATATTCCTACCAAGTTTCACATTTCTAAGTCCTATAGTTCCCGAGATTTCGTGATGAGTAACTATAGAAATTGGAATACTTCGATTATCATCGAAATTTTTAACGTTTTAGCAGACTTTTTTAAAATTTTCTTACATATAAACATTCTCTTGACAATTCTGAAGACAACAAAAAAAAAATTAACCCAATCGGTCCAGCCGTTCTCAAGTGATACTCGATCATAGATACGGCATTTTATTTTTATCAAAAAATAAGAGTGGGTGTGCAGGGGTGCGTGGGAGTTGGTGGGTGGATGCGTGGAAGTAAGTAGATTCTTAGCTGAATGTAAAAGAACATTATCCGTTTAGTAAACTCCGTTGAAATCCATGAAAACAAAAGAATCAAGAGAAAACGCTTGTCTTTTGTTTTTATTAGCGGGATAAATGTTCATAAAAGTAAAACAGCAATAAAAAAATGAAGGAACGTTAGAATTCGAAAAATAAATAGCCATAAACCATCTAGGAAAAATTTTACATCGAATGGTGGTAGTTTCATGTCGATACGATTAGTGGTTTAGGCGTGATTGAGCCTCAAACGAACACCATTTTCATTATATATATATAGATTATCACATATTATATTAAAATATTTTTTTAAATTTTTATTTTAGTATGTACCTATTTTTGAATAGGTTTATCAACTGAAGTAGCAGAGTTGATGCGTCGCGTCCGCACAGTGGTCGGGGCGCGGGCACGGCTCGCAGGCGTTGGGGGCACTTCTGGGGCAGGTAATTGCTAATAACATGTTAATACAGAAAAAACTAAAAATTTCAGCATATAAAATTTAGAATGTCTTGCTGTTAGCTATAAACCTTGCAATATTCCAATGGAGCTACCACACTATGAGAAAATCAATAAATAAACCAGCAATGAATTAACCATTACATTGATGAAATTAACCGACTCTAAACCGGTTTCTAGCACTAAAAAAATCATACTGATATCAGATCGAGACTGAACTTTGGTTGGTGGTATAGTGTGTATCGACCCTAACGCGTACAGTTCTCGAGACTTAAGCTCAGCTTTGCATTTGTGCGCGTGCAGAGTATGGATGGGTACGGCTGATGGCGTAGCTCGTTGCGAGTTTAAACTCGTTTTAACTGCTTTTTGATGCGCGGCTATTGGCTTTTAGCTATCACTCAACATATCGCACCTTCGGTAGTACAAGGGCACAATTGTTGGGTTCCCAACTTTACAGGAGAGCCATTTAAAGATTTTTTTTTGCATTCAAAATGGTTTTACTCTGTTTTATATTGCTCTAAAGTAATTATCTTTTTTATAAAATAAAGTACATATTATTATAGGTGTTCTTGGCATCATGTTAGCAAGAATTAAAAACGTTTAGTTTTTTTTAATTAATATAGTTTTCAAGCAGGGGGTTCAAAGTCGTTTTGGCCAATTTTGACAATTGTGCCCTTGTACTACTGAAGGTACGATATGCAAAGCTGAGCTTAAGTCTCGAGAACTGTACATGTTGTGACAGCAGGCAGCGTGCACCTCGCCGAGCTGCAGTACTCGCTGGCGGCGTCGTGCCGCGCCACGCCGCGCCTGCGCCACGCCTGGCTCGCCACGCTGGCCGACCACAACGCGCGCGAGGGCGACCACGATGAGGTACACTGCTGTTGAACCCTTATTTAGGGTTTCTTACCCAAAGCGTTTGAGACCCTATTACTAAGACTCCACTGTCTGTCTGTCTGTCTGTCACTAGGCTGTATCTCATGAAACGTGATAGTTGACAGTTAAAATATTCACAGATGATGTATTTTTGTTGCCGCTATTACAACAAATACTAAAAACAATAAAATAAATATTTATGGGTAACAGGTAGACGCTTCAAATATACACAGAATATCTAGTTACCATATAATATGTATATTCACTTTAAAAATAAATAACTAAATGAAAATAAAACAAATATCTAAGGGGGGCTCCCATACAAAACACATGATTTTTTTACTATAAATAATGGTACGGAACCCTTTGTGCACGAGTCCGACTCGCAATTGGCCGGTTATTTTATTTATCTTTATTCTTGTTCCTACATTAATACATATTATAAATTGCATACTATAAATTAATGTCTGCTCTGAATATAATTACTACTAACAAGATGGATTTTCTTCATAGATATAGGCTAAAAAATATAGATATTTAATTGAAAACTGATATTGGCAAAGCTAAAATTTATATATTTATTATCAGGCGATGTGCTGTCATCTCCATATAGCGGCGCTAATTGCTGAATATCTAAAACTACGTGGCACACAACAGTGGGGCGCGGAGGCCTTTGCTGATCTCTCGATGAACATCATACGGGATGAAACTGGCCTCAAAATAGACGAAGGTAAGTTTAAAAATAAAATAATTTTAAACTTTTATTTTATTACACATCCTTAAATGCTATAAATATCAAGATGTAACTTTATTAAGATTAGTCCATTAGTGAATATTCGAGAAATGTGCAACTTTTCAAATCTTTTATCCCTTTTTAAAAGTTATATTTATTTAGGATATAGTATTTATATTAGGGTATTCTATGAAATCACAAGGTTAATGTAGAACAGTAGCACATTTCAAGATCTCTATCAAGATTTAATGCACTATAACTATCATTCTTTGGATAATTTATGTGGTAGGAACAAGTGTGCAGTCTTTTTTATAATCATAAGACACGATATATTTCGTAATTTCTGTGAAAATGTCCAATGGGCAGAACGCGCTGCATCCGGGCACCTCCATTAGTCGAGGCTCCGCTGAATCATCATCCCAGTAATATATCTGAAAGTTAAAATAAATAAATATTTAAACACTGTCTTTCTTAATTCCTTTTTTTAAACAAGCACTGTATTTCTCTTAAACTATTTTGAAGTAAGATTTTGCAACTTTGGAACTTATCAGTAAAAATATTCTGCTTTTATTTATGAAATAGTAAATAATATTCATTTTATTCTTTCTTTCTCCGAGTATACCATCTTTGTACGGATTATGGATACGGATACGTTGCCACTAAAAGACTGCTAAGTAAATATAAGATACCTTAAAACCAAACCGCTGTCCGTGAGTTAAAGGATTCTGCTCCTTCTTCCCCTGTGTAGAAGGTAGTTTTTCGTGTAACTCGAACAGTAAGGCCGCGCCGGGGTCCGGCAGTCGTGGGGGCGGCGCCACACATGCCGCCAACAACGCCGCTACGGATACTGGAGTGCCTATTCGCACTATCACTTTTGGACTTGTAGGTTCATGTGTGTTTAGAACAGCCTCTTTTATTATCTGTTGTAATAAAGCTCCTGCAAAGCATTCGATGAATGTCTATAGTAATTTACTCAAAAAATAGTGATCCTACAAATAAAAGAAAAGAAGTTCGCTAGGGATAAAAATAGATGAAAATAATATGTTTTATTTTAATGGCGTTGACACCGACATCATAAAAGAAAATGTCTTTTCATACTTAATACATATTTAATTTGTTTAGATTTGTCATAAAACGGATATATAAATTTAAATGAAATAACAATGCCTACAAAAAATATACAAAAGAAATAATTTTGCTTGGTGTTTACTTTTATACCTCCACTGAGTTTCTTTAGAAGATTATTGTGAAACATCATTGTGTACTCCAGTCTAGCAATGTCCATCAGCTTTCTTTTAACATGTTTTGCCCACTTTGGATTTGCAACTTTAATATCGTCCTGAAAATGATATTTAAAATACTATTCTTATCTTAATTACACATTTAAAATGACAATAACGACGTCGTTAAAATAAAATTTAATGTCGTTTTAATAGTTCACATAGTTGTTAGTAAAAATACCTGAATAACAAATAAATTATTTAAATTGTACGCATCTTGAGGAGTACTGAAATTGGTGCCCGTCATGTGCGCTATTTTGTAAAATAAGTCCCTGTATGGCACAAGTAATCCCTCTTCTGTAAAAGCTTTTAGTAATCTCTGCTTTTCTTGTGTGTATCGAGGGCAATTTTCTTCATAGAGAAGCTGAAAATGTCATTAATTTCAACACTTTTCAAATTAATTACAGCTAATTATCATAACAGTTGAAAAGAATAGGTCTTTGAACACATGCGTGTCTTGGAATCGTAGGCTTTATTATGATTAGTGATCTTTAAATGAGTTACATTACGTTTACTGTACTTTCTACTTGCTAACTAGCGGTCGCATCGAAGCTTCGTCCGCTAAAAGTTTTTGTATTAGGGGAAGGGGGGGCAAGACGGGGTACTTAACGTTTGAAGGTCAATAAAAGTTAGAAAAGTCGTGTTTATATTATATTTTTTATTTTAATAATCATCTTTGGTTATCTGTCTTTCATAATTCAGTCTAATAAGAAACATATGTTACATAATTAAATAAAAATAAAACTAAAAGTAGAAAAAGTCAGATCTCCCCATCTTGCCCCTCCCTCGGGTAAGATGGGGTACCCTAAAGGGCAAGATGAGGTTTGCCAAAATCATTGAATTAATAATTTTTGCTGACAAAATTCGCATCTTCATTTTTGTCATCTACCCCAGCACAGCTACAGTGAGCCTATTTTCCGCACGCAGAACATGCAGCTCAGCCTACATTTGACTCCAAATAACAACCTTCACAATACAAACATGGTGTATTTTCTACTTCACTATTACTACTGTTTATTGATGAACTAATCCTCGATACTTTTTTTTCACTTCACTTTTCACTCTTTTTTTTTGTTAACCGCCGACCAAATCTCAGTCGCAATAGTAAAGTAATAGATAAGTCCGGTGTGTTAGCCAGATGAGTGAGTGGTTGAGGACAATGCAGGATGGGTGTCAGATATTGTTATGTCATATCTCATCTATAATCACGTAACTCTTTCTATTCATCATAGGAAAAAACTAGTAATTTAGGTCCTACCTGACTTAACCTAACCTTCATTTTAATTGCAGCTGATCTCAGCCATTTTTCCTTGTATCACAGACTCTACTGATCAATTTTTCTATTTGTTTTTCTTTTAGATAGATGTTTACTATCCTATAACAAAAAAAATCATCGATAGTGTCTTACAAATCATTACACTTTAACTGACATAGCAAAATAATCTGTAAAAATATTTTAATGCGGGCAAGATGGGGTACCCCTACCCCGTCTTGCCCTCTCATGCCCGATTGCATTAAAAATGTTACCTCTCAACACAATGGTCTCACACACACATAAATGAGTGCTTACCTGCAAGCGTAATCGTTGATAAATATGACTAAATTTATTTATAATTTAAAATAATGTTATTTCCAGAGCTAACACGTTCCAAGTAATGTAAAAAAATGCTAAGGAAACCGCCAAAAGTATATTTTTTCATTTGACAACTAAACAATGTAGTATTTTCATCCAGTGACTTTGCTAACTAATAACTGACATTCCGGCGCACTGTCAGGTGCAAAAAAGATTGAGATAGGTCAATTGGTTTCTTATTTAAGACGGGTACCCCGTCTTGCCCGCAACCCCGTCTTGCCCCCCCTTCCCCTACCTTACAAACTAATAAATAATAATAATAAAATTCGGAATTTATGAATTTTAGCATAGGTATTTTTGAAAACACTTAATCAAAAGTGTTTTGTACCGATTAAAATATGTAAAAAATATTAACTTTTTTTAATTCACGTTAAACTTTAATACAATCATCATTAATCATTCCAAGGCATAAAATAAACTGGTTAGGCCATTTGCCCTTATTAGAAAAAGACATATTTTTTAAGTTTTGCGAAAAATATACTTAGAATCTCACATAGTCCTCGTTTCTAGGGGGATAAGTATAGGGCACAGGTTGCCAGGTCATTGTATCGTTCCACATTTGATCAAGTGGCGGTGGCCACAATCCTGCGGCTATTAAAAGAGCTGTCATCTTGCTGAGATTCGTATCGGATGCTATAACGATGCTTTTTTCTGTAATGTAGATATTTTTAGAACAAGGAAAACATTTTATCATTTTGCATCATCATCCTAACGTATTTAAAGAATCCTTTATTTTTACCTTTAACAAAAACTGGTTCTATCTAGACAAATATATTGATTATTTTATTATAATGTGTCTGTGTTAATTCCTAAATAAATACTTACCAGCCTCATAATAAGAACCTAAAAAGTCGTTATATCTTTTCCTAAGTAATGCGCCCATTTCGAATGTCAACAATTTTCCCTCCTGCAACAAGAGATCAATGTCAATATTTTATGGTTGTTGTTATGTATACGTCGTTATGTGATACATTGCAATGCTTTTCTATCATTTGAGTGACGTATGTCGCAAACGATAAATCATTGTTAGAGACTGACAGTAATCTACGCCTCTCGACACCTCGTTCCTGTTTAGAATACGCGACCTTCAGGTTTAGAGCTCCCTCCCGTCGTACCGGGAAGTAGTCGCTTCGTTACGGACTATCTTCAACTGACCCTCGAATATCATACAAATGTTCGTCCCGGAAATGTTAAGTTTTATATAACTTGATAACTGAGTAGTTGTCGCTTTAAATGTTATAGGTAGGTATATTGATCTTTTTAATCCTATTTTACATATTTTTTTGCATCTATTCCGAACTTCATCTATTTTTTGCCATAATACAAATGTTTGTATTATGTAGGTATATTTACTTGTCTCTTTGTTATAATAATGATGCGAAACGTTTCGAATAACAGATTAATTCTACAGATAGAGGAAATACGCTAAATTAGACTTTTGTTAACAATCACTCTTATATGAATGTGATCAAAACTTTTTTGTAAACACTAGCTTAGCTTAGCACTCGATTTAGCACAGGCAAAGCCGCGGATTCCGCTTGTTATGCATATAAACCTTCCTCTTGATTCACTCTATTTAAAAAAACCGCATCAAAATCCGTTGCGTAGTTTTAAAGATTTAAGCATACATAGGGATATAGGGACAGAGAAAGCGACTTTGTTTTATACTATGTAATCACTACATAGTATAAAACAAAGTCGCCTTTTCTGTCCCTATATCCCTATATCCTTATGTGCGCTTAAATCTTTAAAACTACGCAACGGATTTTGATGCGGTTTTTTTTAATAGATAGAGTGATTCAAGAGGAAGGTTTATATGCATAACTAGCAGATCCCGCGGCTTTACCTGTGCTATGTCTAGGGAAGAGCCCGAGCGAAGCGAGGGCGAGTCGCTAGTGATTTATAAAAAAAGTAATTGTCTCGTGTATGAATAACTTTTATACTTAATACTTTAATAAAACTTTTAATTTATATAATAGTTGCATTTATTTTAAAATATAAAACTAACGACTCACGCTCACTTCGCTCGGGTTCATCAAATTCGGTCCAACAGTTTCAGAGATTAGCCGATACAAACAGACAGACACAAAAAAAGTGAAAAAAAATTTTTTTTTGATGTTAGTACCGTATATTTTTCACATGCATTTGTGAAAAGCTATTATTTTGAAAATAAAAACAGACACTTCAATTTTATTTAAGTATATCTATAGATTTAAAACACGAATTTCATCCAAAATAATTATCTGAATCCTAAGTAGGTTTATATTTAGTAAAGTCTGAATATAAGTATTAAGTATTGATGATTTCATTGTTAATTACAATATTTCAATTCAATTTAAACCAATTCTTGTTGCAAAACTGGAATTTTATTAAACAGCCTTCTAATAGTGCAGAACTATCAGTAACTTGTAAATGTAAACATTGTAAATATCTCTTTAAATATTATAAGAATATTGCCCATAAAAACTTCTTACTCTTATAAAAACAAACACGTGAATCCATTTAATTGATTAGTAGTGTTCCGTGACGTCATACCTCAACTTGATTGACCGAATAAAATAATTGAAATAACTTGATAAGTATAGCCTGCAACTTAGTATAAATCGTTTCGCGTTACTTTTGTGTTGGCCAATAATGTTTCGTAAAATAAATACAGATCTTTTGAATATATATCTATATATTGAATTAGCATTTCCCGCGGCCTCGCATGCGCTCTAAAGACGGAAACCAAATTCTTTCTAAGGTATGCTACCTCGCAGAACTAACCCCCGCCCTTCCCGTTTTTGCAACATTTTTTATTGATGCTCCGCTCCTATTGGCCGTAGCAAGATGTAATATAGCCTTTAGCCTTCCTCGATAAATGGACTGTCCAACACATAAAGATTTTTTCAATTCGGACTAGTAATTTCTGAGATTAGCGGGTTCAACCAAACAAACTCTTCAGCTTTATAATATTAGTATAGATTAACCACTTACATTAGTCAAAGCTCCAGCTCCATAGGGTACAAAAACGTGATCTGGTGGTGGCGCACCCAACATTGCCAACTCGCGCTCACTAGGTGTGCGCTCGCCGTGGGACATAAGCTGGGCAGTTACAATGTCTTTTTTTTAAACAATTTAAATTACTTTACCTATTAAACAATATAAACTTAAAAATGTAGTAATTAGCCTATCTTAAGGTTCTATCATCAAGCACTTTAATTAGCGATACAAATGTTGAAAATGTTAGTAATAAATAAAATAACTCACGTTTTTTATTGTATACATTAAACTCAATTCAGTTTTTTTTTAATCTATTAACTAAATTGTCGTCATTTATAACCGTTTAATTATTACATGAGAACAAGTTTATGAACAAATTTTTTTTAATTACATTTTGCCTTATCAACGTTCTTTTTTTGGTTTCCAAACCGGTATTTTATTGAACCTATCAGGTTATCAGGCTATCAGGTATTAACGAATTTGGTTATTTTAGTCAATATTTCATTCTAGTAGTTAGAATTACCACTTCTTAATAAATTTATCATCACTTACCACGTGAACTTGTCGTAGTATTGTCACTTCCACCGTTGTGTCCTTCATTAGGATCACTGCTACAAGGGCTATTTCAAACAATTACAAGCTTATTATTATAAAATAACAGCATCTAATAGTGAAGCTATTTATATCTTCAGCCCTTTTCAACTACCCACTGCTGGGCACGGGCCTCCCTTATTACAAGGGGTATCAGGCTATAGTCCACCGCGCTGGCCCAGTGCGTGTTGACGGACTTTATATATACATACTTTGAATTTATCTTTTCAAACTTTAGGTAATTTAACAAAAAAGTATAACATTTTTTATTAATGTTCTATTTCTAGACTAATGTAATGAATAATGATGCTACCCTAATATATTATAACATGATATTCATAAATATTTACGTAAATTTTTGATAAGGGTCCAGAAATGCAATGCATTTGTGCATTTTCCATAAACATAAACAAAACAAACCGGCAATGAGTGAGACGCCCACCAACACGCCGAGGCAACAGCAAGTGTGTTCGGTGCGCATACTTTGCGTGTCCGCCGCGTTGGTCGACTCCTCCTCGCGACCGCCCTCTTTCCTATATACAAAATATTAAAAAATATATCATAGTAAAATAAACGATCTATGATGAACGAATATGATATACATTTTTCAAAATATATCCATCTTGTAAATAATAGAGGTCTTTACTCTATACCTATATTATACAGCCCTATGGCTGTATGCAAAAATTAACAAAGTAAAGTAATTAGGTATACTTCATTATATTCTTGTATGAAAATAAACTTAATTAACTCTTATGTAAACACATAGGTATACATACATATGTACATACGCTTTATCAAATCAATAAATAACACGTTTTAAATAAACCCAGTACTTAAATTTATACGGGTAATATCTGTTAATCTATTCACGAACATAACCATAACATCACTCACATTTTCCTTCGCCTAGTTGGCAGCTCTACATTGTAGTCATATCTCGCCTGCTTACTTATTTAAAACATCCCAAAAATTATGATCGTTTCATTGTAAGCACAATAGGTACAAAATATCAATCAATATTATGGTATGTCTAAAACGAACGATATCAGAACGGAAGTGCACAACGCGCGAAGTGATGTCCCACTGAGAGCAACACGGGACGCTCTGCAGATTCACGGTCGTTGCGACCTGCCGCTCAGATGATTGACTTTGTCCAATCGATTGTAAGGTATCTATTTACACATACGGCCGAACAGACATCGCTTTTTGTATGAATGTACCTGCGTCCCGGTAACGCCCTTGTCGACGTCACTCTCAATTGAAAACTCTGATTTTTATCTAGTCATCCACATACACTAATGTATTTTATGTGACATAAAAGTTATTGGTAACATAATACATATATATAAGTTATAATGGATAGTATAAGTTCTTTGAATAGGATGAATTTGTCCCACGCTTATTTACGTTACATTTACTCGTTTTGTTAGTTGGAAATCGGTTTGTAAAACGAAGTTTACCTTAATAAAATGATAAATAAAATGGATGACCCTCGCATATTGAATCGAGCACGGTTGATTTTGTCTGATAGAGTGAATTAAAAGATTGCGATGGCAGTGTGCGAACGAACTACACCTTCCGTTTATCCTCGCGAGCAAACTGCGATGAGTTTTTGATCCCCTATTTCATAGATATGTATACTATACGGTTGTGGTAAGCTTACATACAGTTAGCATTTAAGCCATGAGAATGGTAAAAATAGTATTTGATGCTCACTTTATACATATTATGCTGGATAAATGCACCATAATGCTGCCTTAATATAGCACGTCCTTATGTCACTGCGATCCTGATATTCAATAAATGCTGAGGTAGCAGTAACGCGGTTAGAAATGTCTCTCTAATACTGTCATTTCACATGTACATATATGTACAATGTGTAAATATCTTATTTGTCATAAAATCTGATAAACTTTAATTTATCTCATTATTCTCTAGGAAAATATGACTTGACGTTTTATTGAGATAGCATTGTAGTTTAGTTGGCTAATTGATAATACTTTACTGTTATGCAATAGAATATATGAGGTTTGTTTATGTTTCAATATTTTTCATTAAATTACGAAATATATCGAAACATAACATAATTCTTACGTATTCACTTTTAATTCTGACCCACTTTTCCTTGAGGCAATAATTTAATGAAAATAACTATTTTCTTTTTTCTTTCCTATAGGTATTTAGAAATATAAAATGTATAAATTTTGTATTTAATGAGTATATACTTATCTAGTATATGTAATTAAAATAAAACCACTTTATATTGCTATAATCACAGCCAGTTTATTTTTTTTGGAGATATATAATTTTACAAATTAATTTTAACACTAATTATTTTTTATTAATCATCTTTTTATATTTGTAAGCTGAACACACTTTACTTAATCTTATATTCGTGACCTCAGCTCATAACAACCGGAGGATTTAAAATGTTATATAGTGCACAGCCTGCGAAACGTTGACATGTCAGTTAAGTTCATATACCTAACTACTAATAATATATTTTCTGCTAAAAATTTCTAGTTTATAGTTCCAAAAGATATAATATTAAAATTAAAACTAAATATTATCTAACAGGAATCATACACTGTTTCATATATTCATTTCGTGATAACAAATTTTCTTGGGTTAGACTGACGAAGGTGTCATAGTCACAAAAAGGTCCTCTTCCGCACCCAGAAACAGGTAGTTCTACTCCTGGACCGCCTGCGTCCGCAGCGTAAACGGCCTGTATAAAAAATATGATTTACTATTCAATAGCACGTTATCGCAATTTTCAAATCCTAGGTAAATATTATGTAATTCCTATTGGCTACTTTTAACCAAGATCAAAAAGGAGGAGGTTCTCAATTCGATTGGTATATTTTTTATATATAGGTACCTACTTTAAATTTTCTTGTCTACATAGTTTTCAATTTTTAGTAGAATTTGGTTGGTGTCATACTACTTAAATTTCAAAATCTGCAATAATTAACAAAACAACTTACAGTAAAACCAAACTGTCCAGTTGACAACCGTCTTCTTAGTTCCAAAGATATTGTCGATCCATACTTAGGCTGATGAGCCTTAAAAACTTTAGTAGCAGCCATTAGTGCAGCTACATTATTCTCATGGGCGGAATACAAAAACAATTTTGGTTGTTCTCTATTACCAGCAATTGCAGCACTTGTAAAATTCAATATGTCCGCCAGAAGCACTCCTGTGATTAAATTATTATAGGTCATTATCTCGACTCGATATTGATAGTAAAATCAGTTTTAGATATTCCATCCTAAGCAATTAAAAAAAATGTGATACTTTTAAAAATATGTCGTACCTGATGCCAATCTTATTAATTCACTATTATAGAATTCACAAGCGTATTCTATTTTTGTCATTTCTTTAATTTTTGGCATTACTTCTTGCGCCCATTTTGGTGGTCTGACGCCGACATTTTCCTATAAAGTAAATCAATATAAAAACATTCTTGTACAATATATTTGTATCTGAATGATTAGCGATGCTTACCAATGTCTGGAAAAGATTATCAAGGTAGAAAACGTCTTCCGGAGTTGTTATATTTGTTCCTGTTTTCGCACTTAAAACTTTAAAAAGTCCGTCATAGGGTTCAATCCATTTTCGAACAGCGGGTAATCCATACGTTTTTTCCCTTAATTGTAAATACCTTGGACAGTTGTAATAATATAACAACTGAAAAAAACGTTTTACAGTAAAAGAATAATTATTTTAATAAAATACAATTGGTCAACATATTAAACATTGATGCATTTAACTCGACTAATTAGGATCCTCAAACTGGTAAAGCAACAGCAAGTATGTAGTTTTTGATTGTATGTATGTAACATGTACCAGTTTTATTCTAATTACCTAATTTGCATTAGAACGATGGATACTTATGATCTGCTTGCGACCAGTTTCAATAGCAATTACCAATTACTAAGCATTTGCAAACCCCTATTATCTCAAACCCACGAATAGTTCGTGTACATATCTTTATAATCTAATTGCTAATTATTTTTAACGCTTCATCGTACAATAAATGGAAAATATTAAAATTGCGATAGAATTCTTAATAACACAATTGACCTTTTATAAAATAAAATAATAACAATTTTAAACGCTACTTACATCATCGTCATCGTAAGATAAAGTATCATACGGCACAGGTTGCCAGTTTAAAAATGGATTCCACCTTTGAGCTGGAGGTGGTGGATAAATTGCAGCCAGAGCAGTTAAAGCAGTCATCTTTGTTCTTGCATAATCAGTAGTCCGAATAGAAATTTCGTCAGGTAAATATAATTTCGAAATGATTTTGTTATAACGAGCTCTCAAGTATTCGCCGACAAGAAAACCTCGTTGTTTACCTTTCTGTTAGATAAATGAGTAAATCATTAGACCTTAAAGCTTATGGCTGAATGTCATTTTATTCAGTGATTTACAACTTACGTTAGTCAATGCCTTTTTTCCATAAGGAAAAAAAATATTCTCATTATTTTTATCAGCTGGAAATTTATCTAATTCTTCTTGATCTGGTGTTCTATCTCCGTGTCTAAATACCTTTGTTTAACATAATAATCCATTAACTTATAAAAAAGTATTATTAAATTTGGCATATAGAAAAATACCTAATTGTTTTTTATTGTTATTTAAATAATTTTAGTATACTTTTGTAACATAATATGTATATTTGCGTATATCTATGTAAAACCTAAAACTTATTCAACATAAATAATCATTTAGTAAATATAATAAAAGAATAATAATAGCGCATACCACAAAAGACATTAGAAGCTCCGTATCCAAACCATTGTCCACCAAATCGACCTTGTTGTTGGGTTCCGATTTGAGGCCCACCGTAGGCGACTCCTCACCATACACGACCACTATCAAGAAAGCCAGTATATACACCGGCTTCATAATTCGTAATATACTTACGTCTAACTAATAAACGTTTCTTACTGGCATTATCTACTCGCGTTCGCGAGCAGATTTCGACTGCCATACTAAGAGTCTCTACTCCACTTATATAGGCTTATACATTAAAATCGTCTATATAGGACTGTGCTGTACCTTTGTGCAGTACAAAATTATCGCGCGTCTTGATAAATTACAGAATTTAAATTAATCGAACTATGAATATGTATCAGTTTTGCATGTATGCAGGTTCGTACCTAGATAGATATTGTTTTGAAAATTATAATTCAATTTGGTTCACTTATGTTAAAGAATATACGTAAGTAAGTCGATTTTAAACTACAACTAAGTGTACCTACATGAAATCCGGTCTGTAATACTATGTAGCTGGTCAGGTCATTAAAGGAGGCATGACAATTAATGCATAATTAACTTTATTTTTTTTATTTATCGTTATCGTAACATTTCTATTATCTACTTACTGTATTATATATAGGTACATGATACATTATAAAAATTGTACCTATTTATAGACGTACAGACTGACTCTAATAAGGAATCTCTTCTAGTCAATCTTGAGATTCTAAAAGGGGAATAGATTTTCAATAAAAAATATTTTAGTAGTATAGTTAATAAGTATTAATTGTATAATAATATTTTAACCTAATGCGAGATATAATCTGTTCATTGAATGTTTTTTGGAAAATCTTATTGAAGTAATCATTAATATCGATACAGAAGCCGTCCATGGTTTTTTCTTATATACAGGATATTGTACCTATATACTCGTCATATGTGGCTTTTTTGAATTTTTATTCGTTTTTTGTATTTAATAGATATTTTAGGCAATTACTATCAATCACTTAATGCATTCACACATACACGCACAGACAAACTTTTTCACTTCAGTAGTATGTATTTTAATTTGTTTTATATAAACATACTGTTGGCAAAAACATATTACCTATTAATTTAATGTACCTATGTACCGATAAATCTATCTTACTATGTATCAGTAAAACATGTCAATAAACTTTTTTTTTTATAATGATAGTTCATAGTTAGATAACACAGGTTTCATATTCAATCCCACCAGATGCCAATGCAATGGTTGAATCGGCTTCGGGATGACAAAATCATATATTCCCGCTTTCGCTTCTTTTTATCTTACTTTTATTACCATCGGAACTCAAACAAAAAAGTACTTTTATTTGACCTACACCTTGTCGTGTAAGGGGGCTCAGCAGCGAGCTAATCGGACGCGAAGCTAAGCGCACATGGAGTTGGCCCACTTCGGTGGGCGGCGCGGTGTGTCATTCAGTTTGCACCAGGTACTTGTCTAATAGCAGAGACTGTGGAGCAACCTCTTGGGTGTGTGGCATAACCTTCGGTAGTCCTTGGACGTAAATGCTTTTTGTTAACCTTTCTAAACGTTTTATAGGTTTTATTTCACTAAGCATTATATCCTTTAGTAGGTTAGATTGATTCGCCTTAGCATTTACATCAACTAACTAATTCAGTGGTAACGCGCTTTCTTGGATGATCCAATGATGCGGGTTCAAATCCGGGTCTCGTTATACCTCTGATATTTTCATGTGCGAATCCTTTTTATCATGATTAGTGAAAACATCGTGAGGAAAACTTGCGTGCCCGAGAACAATCAGACAGTCAGACATACTAAAATTTTAACAATTGATGTTTTGATGTAAGTATATACTATTATATACGTATATACTTTTATATTCATTTAGTGTAAAGCTAATAATTTAAAATTAAAAACGGACACTTTAGTTTTATTTCTATTTTTATTTTTTATTTTTTATTAAGTCATTTGTTCATTTCTGATTTTTTCTATATTTAGGTAGCTTGATATATTTACACAAAATAAATTTGTGACTGACTGAATATTTGACAACTTAATAACTACAATCGTAATTCATATTGTTACGGGTTAAAATTAGATAAACTACAAGATGTAATAAAGAAAAACACTCTGTTTATTTTAATAGTTATATCAATTTTCCAAATGAGTGGAACATTGTTTTTTATAATCGCTTCGAGGTAAGAGAACATTTTCAATGGTTTCGAGAAATCTATTAAAATCGCATTTCAGTTTTCCATTACAACCACCGATCGGTATAACTTCGCCGGGTCCGCCAGCTTCCGGCGCGTACACAGCCTGCGACAAAAAATGAAAATAAATACATCAGTTCTTATTACTGTGATATTATGTACCAGAACAATTTTCGGTGCAACACTTTTATTGAACTATATTTTCCGTTATTTCAAAAAAAAATAAAATAGTTAAAAAAAATGCTACTAATGTAATAAAAAAGAGGTACTATTACCATTACTCCATAACTTCCAGTTCTTAAGTTTCGTCGAAGTTCCAAAGCGATACTGGAACCGTACTTTGGTTGATGTGGCTTAAAGATTTTTAAAGCTGCTAGCAAAGCTGCTACATTATTTTCATGCGCAGAATATAAGTGTAACTTAGCTTGTTTTTGGTCACCGGCCACAACCAATTTCATAAGGTTTACTATGTCGTGTAAAAGAACACCTGGAAATTAAAAGTAGGTTATTATATAAAATCCTAGTGTCTCACCCTCCCTAGAGCGAACGAAGCCACGGATTCCGCTAGTAATAAACATACTCTATGTTACTCAGTGATAATGTAGGTTTATATTGCCAAAAGAGTTTTTGAATTCGCTCCAGTAGTTTTGGACTTTATTTTTATACATACAAATCCTCATCTATCCTCTTTATAATATTAGTAAAGACTTAGTCATAAAAAAGATAAATAAATAAAAATATGTACGTATATATTGTTCTTTTGTTTAATTAAAAACAGCTTCGGTATTATATAGTTTAATAATAATAATAATAAATTATACCTATCGTTTTGTCTAGCACGGGAGTTATTCCAAAAACATTACACCAAAGTCTTAAAATTCTTAATATTCATCCTTCTACATACATACTTCTCCAGAAAGCAGTCATCTTAAGCACATGCCGATTAGTACGAAAGTTCTTGTCACAACCCTAGTTACCGCATAAATTTCCTATTCCCTTACTATTAACACTTGGCTTAGGCCCGTGTATAGTAAAACTTACCTTCGTTATTGAAGAGATTTTAAAAAGTTGAATAAATAATAATAATAATAATCACTTAAATCACTAATGAAAATGTATATGAATGATATTAAGCTGTATGCATCATCACTAGACGATCTCCATAAACTAGCTAAGATAGCCGAATGTTTTTCCAAATTCATTCATATGACATTTTGAATAGATAAATGCAGAATTAATTCACTCAACGCCAGACAAGACCAAGAGCTTAATTATTACCTATTTGAAAACGATCAGCTGATACATTCATTACAAGAAGGTGAAGTTTACAAATACTTAGGTTACAATCAGTCACGCGAAATAATGTACAAAGAAGTTAAAACTAAACTAATTCAAAACTTTAAACATAGATTAAACATTTTACTACGATGACAGTTGTACTCCCGTAATCTTATCAAAGCAATAAACACGTACGCCATACCTATCCTTACATACTCTTTTGGTATCATCAAGTGGTCAAAATCCGAACTTAAAAATATTCAATGCATAATAAATACTAACATGACAAAACATAGCCTAACCATAGCTTGTATTCAGCGACAAACATTACCCCGCACGGAAGGAGGTAGAGGTCTCATAGACGTATCTAACTTACATAATAAACAGATTTCTATACTTCGAACATATTTTCATCAAAGATTGGTACAATCTATACTACATGAAATAATAGTAAATACTGACAATAAATTAACACCTTTAAACTTACAAGATAGAACAACCCAGAAAAATGAGAATCAAATATCTAATCAGCTTAAAATAGATGAATGGACTCGGAAATCTTTGCACGGTAGACATCGTCATGACTTGTGCCAATCTACTGTTGACAAGGCTGCATCAAACGCATGGTTGAGGCGTGGCGAGCAGTTCCTGGAAACCGAGGGATTTATGATATCTATACAGGATCAAATAATAGAGACTCGGAATTACCAAAACATATAATGAAAACCCTTAAGCAGAACTCGGACTTACGTAAAAAGTGTAACAGCTCTCCTGAAACCATACAACATATTACTGGTGCATGCCGAACAATAGTACAGACGGATTATAAGCACAGACATGATCAGGTTGCTAACATCATCCATCAACAGATAGTCCAAATGCTTAAAATTACAACGATTAAGAGTTTTCCATATTATAAATATATACCAGATACTGTTATAGAAAGTTTAAATTATCGTCTTTATTTTGACCGCGCCATATTGACTGACAAGACAATCCATTACAATAGACCAGATATAACTCTTCATGATAAACGCAGTCAATCGGCTTTTATCATTGACATAGCTATATTATACCCATAATCTACAGAACTCTCAACTACTGGTGTAATTCCGAAGCAATTATTTCAATCACTGAAAATCAAAAAAACTCAAAACACTGAACCTCCCTGTATATACATATTTTAATCTACAAAAGGCCGTTATTTTGAATACATGCAGAATTGTCCGTAAGTTTCTGCAAACAGAAAATGATACAGGTAGTAATGTCCCCACATCGTTTGATATTGCACAAAATTATCCAATCTGCCACAACACATACCTTTATTACCATGCCACAAAAACTATTCCACTAACACTTGGCTCTGCCCCGTGTTAGCTGAGAATACCGGCAAAGCCGAGGTTTTTAGAACAAAAATAAAAAATAATAATAATAAATAGGTTGGAACATTATTACACACAGCGCCATCTAGTTCCGTGGTAAGCTACGAATGAAGCTTGTGTTACGGATACCAGATAGTTGATACGACCAGA
The DNA here is from genome assembly GCA_905231865.2 of Boloria selene. Taxonomy (NCBI): domain Eukaryota; kingdom Metazoa; phylum Arthropoda; class Insecta; order Lepidoptera; family Nymphalidae; genus Boloria; species Boloria selene. The sequence goes on from HG993134.1 coordinate 10,432,074, forward strand.
TACTACATATATAAGTGTAAATACATACATATTATTATAAATATAAACACCCATGACTGGAGTACAAACATCCGAGTTTAACAAATGAATGCCCCCAGCGGGACTCGAATCCGCGACCGCTTATCACAAATTGTTTACTAACGGATTTCAGTCTTATTTTATGTTTCAATTTCATTATTAACTATCGTCACCGATATTTTTTCTGCTTATGTTTATGTTTTACTAGCAGTACCAGCGGCTTCGCCCGCGTTAATTTTCTTAATCGCTACTAATCTTTATTCGATCACTCGCAATCGGTTGATCTGTAGATTGTCTGAAAATTCTCAAAAATTACTCCAGCTATTTCAGAACCCATCGTTAATATACTTCTGAACAGCGCGGCTACCTCTCCCGCTCTTGGCTCCCCCTCCCTCTCCCCATTGCCCGCTGTGCTGCGCGTTATTTTATTATTATTATTTTTGAATTCGTAATATCCTTTGAATGGAGTGTCCGATTTGTAGTATCGTAAAAGTTAGTTAGTAGATAACTATATACAAATTTTATACAAATCTCTCATTATTTTGTATAGGTACTGACTTTTATACAAAATAATGAGAGCCCTCATATCACCTTAATCCAAATTTCAAAAAAATCGCAAAATTTGTTCTTAGTGGACGTTTACTAACAATTAACTACGTCCCTACCAATTTTAAAGTTTGTAGCAGAAAAGATAGAGGAACATCATACAAACTTGGGAGAGTACTAAACCACCTTAATCCGGGCCGAATGTTCAAAACCCATTCTTAGAGGTCTTCTACTAACAATAACTACCTCTCTACAAAATTTAAAGTTTGTAGCACAAAAAATGAAGGAATTTCATACTAACTTGTCATAGCCCTTAGACCACCTCAATCCGGTCTAATCACAAAATCCGTTCTTAATGGACATCTACTAACTTAAAACAACCTTCCTATCAAATTTAAAGTTTCTAGGACAAAAAATGAAGAAATTAAAAAAAATCTTGTGAGAGCCCTTAGACCTCCTTAATGCGGCCCTGTCACAAAATTCGTTCTTAGCGGACCCATACTAACAATTAACTACCTCCCTGCCAAATTTAAAGACTGTAGCACAAAAGATGAAGGACTTTCATACAAACTTGCAGGAGCCCTTAGACCACCTTAATCCGGCCCAATCACAAAATCCGTTCTTAGCGCACCTATAATATTCATAAAGTACCTCACTGCCAATTTTCATCCTTATACGTCTAGCAGTTTTTGAGATTTCGTGATAAGTGAGTGAGTGTTTTTCGCATTTATATATATATATAGATAAGTTATTCCGCTATTCGGGTTGGAAACAGATCCAACTAATCAAGATCATAAAAATCATTCCAGCTTTTTGACAATTTATTATTATCCATTGTTATATTTATTTATTAATTTTCAGTATTATGATCTACTTACCTGTAGATAATTTTATTTCTTCGTCATTATAAAACAAAGCAGAAAATTCTATCTTCGTCACTTCTTTTATTTTAGAAAACACATCTTCAATCCATTTATCGTTTTTCACTCCAGAATTTTCCTAAAGTTTTAAATTAAAGTAATTGTGAGTTTTACTAAAATTGTTAAAATAAAAATAAAAATATTTTAACATACCAATGCCTGGAACAAGTTGTCTAAAAAGAAAACGTCTTTTGGTACTGTTATATTGCCCCCAGTTTTAACGCTCAGTAGTTGAAATAGAGATTCATAAGGTTTAATAGCAGCGGATATTGCAGGCTCTGTATAAACGCGGTCCCTTAGTTCAACATATCTTGGACAGTTAGCAAAGACGAGAAGCTGAAATGAAATACAATAAAATAAGTTAAGTTTATATATTTTTATTCATAAAGATTAAAAATAAATGATGTTGCTTTTCTTATAAGTCACTAGCATTTCCCGCGGCTTCGCACGCGTTCTAAAGGCCGGAAATCAATTTTTTTCTGAGTCGCGTGGTATGGTAAATACCTCGCAGAACTAACGCCCGTCCTTCCCGTTTTTGCAACATTTTTCATTGATGCTCCGCTCCTATTGGTCGTAGCGTGATGTAATATAGCCTATAGCCTTCCTCGATAAACGGACTATCCAACAAAAATAATTTTTCAATTCGGACCAGTAGTTTCTGAGATTAGCGCGTTCAAGCAAACAAACTCTTCGGCTTTATAATATTAGTATAGATGAGTCAAAATATAAGGTACTTTTTACCGACGGAAAATATCTCAACTCTGATGTATAATTGACGTGCGTAGGGACGAACTTGAGGCCAGCTAGAGTGAGTTGCTAGTGAAGAATATATTTTAATAGAATATTTACATCATCGTCCACGGAATTTCTTGTTCCATATGGTATCGGTTGCCAATTCAAATTCTCATTCCAATTTTGTTCCGATGCTGGTGGATACAACGAGGCGAGGGCGACTAATGCAGTCATCTTAGTTCGTGCAAAATCAGTAGTTCGTACAGTAACCTCAGTTGGAATATATAATTGAGAAATTGTGTCATTGTAGCGTTTTCTTAAGTATTCGCCCAGACGAAAAGCACGTTGTTTTCCTTTCTGAAAGTTATTCGGATCGTAATAATTATAATAATCATTTCAAAAGGTCATTATTTACGATTTTATTAAGTAGTTTTCATCTCATTTTCAACATAATTGGTTTGCAGCGAGGAGGAATACTGTCTCAACTACTATGGATGAACCTGTTCCTGTGGATGAACTATTATACAAATTGGCGGAGCTCCGCATTGATTGATCCGCAAGGCTATGCAGTTGAATTAGTGAGAGGCGTCTGCCAATCCATAGTGGATTACAAAAAGTACTTAACAATGTCAGTGACTACTGACTAGGGTATTGAAAGTTACCTTTCAGTGAACGCTGACAGAAATAAGCGACAGCTGGATAAATTACTCATGTCCAAGCTAAATGAAAAAAAAATCTTTTGCGAGGGAATTTGAGCACCTGATCATATTATTATTATTGTATTTATTGGGTGTGATGCTGAGGTCGGCCCTAGTTAGATCGATACCTGAACATAACGGTAGGCCAGAAACCTAGTTAACGTATTAAACCAAGTTAAAGTAGCAAATTAGTGGCCGAATCCTGGAGTACAAAACCCAAAACACGCTTTGGCTTTACTCTGCCATTGTGCAGCCGATAATCACCAATGTATCGGTGGTGTGGCACAATAAAGAACAACAAACGACTGCCATACAAAAAATAGATAACCTGTAAAGAACAGTCTTTCTTATGACGACGGGACAAATATCAGTCTATCTATATCTATTTCTCCAGGAAAAAAACTGTTAGTGTGTAGTGTAGTTGTGTTGTGTAAACAGTGCTATGCTAAACTGCCGCCTATTATTGTATTAGGGTAGACTAAGATATAGGACTCTTAGGCCAAATCCTCATATTTGGCGGTATGAATACTGATACAAAGTTACTCATTCAACCACAGCAATCACACACAAATGCTTTCCAGCACTCATTCGAAAAACAATACTTAATCGAATTGCAAAATTAAATATTTTCATATGTGAGACACAGCAACGCATGGCCGGGCCTGCGGATATGTAGATTAATATTGTTACATTTTATGTCATAAAGATCAAATCAGGCAAGATTTAGACCATTTGAAATGCATTAATCGGTATATTAAACCAACAGCTTTAACTTTAGTGACAACTGTTAATATTACACTTTTAATTCTGGTTAATCATTTTAACTATAAAATATTAATACATATATCTACGTACGTAAACTATACTTACGTTTGTAAGCGCTCCCTTGCCAAACGGATAAAATATACTTTCATTGAATTGTGCCGCTGGATATAAGTCCAATTCAATGTTTTGCGGTGTTCTATCGCCGTGTCTAAAAACCTGTTACAAGTATATTACTACTTTATATACTATTCTGTTGGTCGTATCGTGATGTAATATAGCCTAGAGCCTTCCTCGATAAACGGACTATCCAATACAAAAAGATTTTTTCAATTCGGACCAGTAGTTCCTGAGATTAGCGCGTTTAACCAAACATACAAGCTCTTCAGCTTTATAATATTAGTATATATTAAGCCTATTGTAACAATATATAATTTACGTTTTAACGGTTAGTTTAGATTTCTAAGAAACAAGGTATTTTCCCGCTGTGAGTGTAAGTGTCCTATATTATGTTGACCCGGATCATACCATCATATTAAATATCATCAAAATCCGTCCAGGTTTACAGACAGACAAAATTTCTAAAAAATAATAGTAATAATAACTAAGTATTTCATTAAAATTTTCCAGCTAAATATGATCAGTGTCGACTAAATTAGATTTTTATTATATGTACAACTAGATACCTACTTAATAATTAGTTTGACTTATTGCTCATTAGACTAAAAGTGTGATGGTTTAATCCTTAACCCAGAAATATTGGTACTATCCACTTACCACAAATGAAATCAACAAGTTATCCTCGTCTACAACATCGTTAATAGAGTTAACACCAGCAACTTCAACATCGTTATAAAGACTTGCTGGTAATGCACAAACACTAGGTCCCAGTCGATATGACATACATACTAAAAACACTGTCACAAATCTAAATATTAAATAAAGCATAGTAATAACTGGTATTGGTTCAACAGTGACTAATTTGTTAAAGTGTACTGATATTACAGCAGCTAAATTGAAAATGTAAAATATATTACCATGTTCCGCTTATATAGAATAGTTCAACCCTTCTATTAAATATTATTATTTAAGTTAGATTATAATATTGAAACAATAACTTTACTCGGTAGGCAAAAGTAAACACATAATCGAATGTCCTTTCACACTTTATCAGATAAATGAGAATTAGACATTTTATCTTGTCCTTTAATCAAAGGCGTTTAGACGTAAGTACACTTTAACTTGTATAAACGACTTAAGCACATGTGCATTTCATATATACCTATTATATATACGCGCGAAAACCTGTTCGATGACTTTATCGAATCCGGAAATAAAATTATTTTAAAGGTCATTGTTTGGTCCGCGATTCGCGGAGTAAAGTATATTTCGAATCCTAACGCAAATATATTATTATAATATAAAAGTGTACCTTGTACGTCGACTCAGCTGTGGAAGCGTTGCCGGGCCCGGATCGTAGAACTGCATAATCACTGAGCACTCGCGACGTTTCACTTGTTTTATTCTTATGTATTATGTGTGTATAATGTATATGTATGTATATATATTCCCATAACCGATAACCGTTGCGACCAAAAACCATGGGCGGAGTACCTCGAACGAACAAACAACAATAACAACCGAATAACAATAGCAATATATGACAATTGACATTACAAACTTAAGGTGCCACAGATTAAATACTAAACATTCCCCCACCCAAGCAGTCCCCAAACTGCTTTAACCGAAAGTAAAACTACCCTTAAACATACCCTAACACCAATCTAAATCTAAATAACCTAATCTAAGGGCAAACGTGACAGCTTAGAAACTGCACGTTGCAAAACCGAACCCTTAGCAATCCGTACTTTCGCGAGCCTGACCACACCATCTGTTCCTGGATGTAATGCTACTATCCGACCCCGACGCCATTGAAGAGGAGGAGTATTTCCCTCCTTTAGTAAAACCAAATCCCCAACTTTAGGTGGACTTATTGAATCATTCCACTTAAAACGTTGCTGCAGGGTGTGAAGGTATTCTAAATGCCATCTATGCCAAATATTTTGTGACATCTGTTGTAAAAGTTGAAACCGAGATAACTTATAAATTTTTATATCCTGCAGCGGATATTCTGGAACCGCATTTAAAGGCTGGCACACTAGAAAGTGACCAGGATTTAATATTACCAAATCATTAGGATCCGACGAGAGAGGACATAAGGGCCGTGAGTTTAAAACCGCTTCAATTTTACAGAAAATAGTGCTAAGCTCTTCAAAAGTTAATGTAGTTTCCCCAATAACACGTTTAAGATGTGTTTTCGCCGATTTAACTGCGGCTTCAAACAAGCCTCCCCAAAATGGACACCCAGGTAGGTTAAAAATCCAAGTGATACCACGCCGAGATAAATTTTGCCCTATCTGACCTTCACCTTTTTCCAAAAAACTAACTACTTCCTTTAAATATCTATCACTTCCCTTGAAATTTGTACCACAATCCGACCGTATAACCGAAGGTAGGCCACGCCTAGAAACAAACCGAGTAAGAGTGGCAATAAAAGCCTGCGTAGATAAGTCCGAAACTAATTCTAAATGAACAGATTTAGTGGTCAGGCATACAAAGACGCATAAGTAACCCTTGGTGATTTTTGGATTACGATGTTTGTGTGACCTTACTAGAAAAGGTCCCGCGAAATCAGTTCCTACACCTTGAAAGGGTTTAGCAGCTATAATTCTATCCCTTGGCAAGTCTCCCATTAAGGGTTGCATCGTAATTCCTTTCAACTTATAACATGATATACATTTAAATGTAACCTTCCGAACTGCCCTAGCAGAAGTATCCAATAATTCCGTTGTAAAATAGCCAAAAGTGTGTTTGGTCCCGCATGTGAATTTTTTAAATGTAAATCCGAAATTAAAAGATTAATAAAATGTCCCGATTTAGGAAGCAGCAATGGGTGTTTTGCGCTATAAGATAAATCCGAATTTTTAAGTCTGCCTCCAACTCTAAGTAAGCCGTCCGAATCAATAAATGAATTAAGTCGTTCTAAATGTCCGTTCCGAATACGTTTCATTTCCATATGAAAACTCTCCGTTTGAATAAGCCGAATCAACCACAATAAAACATCCTCACGTTATTATGGGAGTAAATAAGCCGTAAGTCTCCGATTATTATCCTTACATTTACAATTATTAAGAAATCTCCGAATCCACGCAGTAACCGATATAAGTTTATCTAAAGAGCTGTAACGTAACCATAAGAAAACCGAAATTAGGAACAAATAACAACAGTAGCTACCAAGAATTTTATACCAAGTAGCTCCGAAGGAGTGACTTGAGAAATTGGAAACATAGGCCATTGTGACTCTGGGTGTATAAGCCAATTGGGACCCCACCACAGATTATGTTGTAATAATTCCGACGAATACAAACCTCTTGAAGCACAGTCCGCAGGGTTTAAATCTCCTGGAACATGTCGCCAAGTAATTGGTACTGAAGAATTTTGTATTTGTGATACTCGATTTGCCTCGAATACTTGGAAGAGTATGAGGAGAGGTTTTTAGCCAGGCTAAAACTATAGAGTTATCAGTCCAACCGAACACCTCTTGGACATCAACGGTCCTTTTCAGACAAAAGCAAACGTGATGTAGATATTTTTGTAAGAGCACGGCTCCGCACAACTCCAACTTTGGAATCGTTAGACGTGATCTAATTGGGGCGACCTTGCTATTGGCCATAACCAAGTTAATTGAGGTATTATCATCATCAGAAACCACACGCAAGTAAACAGCAGCAGCATAGCCTGCTTCCGAAGCATCCGAAAAACCGTGAACCGAAATCAATTTAGCCGAATTTGGAATAACCGCGGGATCCGAATGTCTCTTATAGAAGAAAGATCATTTCTAAAATGATTCCATTTATATTCTATATCTCCTGTTATAACCTCATTCCACTGAAGATTACCGAGCCATAAACGCTGTAATAAACGTTTAGCCTTGAATATAATAGGGCATATCCACCCACTAGCATCATACATCCGAGCTACTGTTGACAGAATTTTGCATTTTGTAACCGTATCTCCGAGATCCAGGTCCATCCGAAACGAAAAAATCGATTTCATTAACTGAATCAGCTCTTGTTGAAGCTCGAGCGCTTCCCGCTGTGTGTTACATCCGGTCAAAATGTCATCAACGTATACATCGTGTTTCAAGATTTCTACAGCTCTAGGATAATGTTTGCGTTCCCGTTCCGCTAATTCCAATAAAGACCGAATCGCTATAAATGGACTAGACTTTAAACCGTAGGTATTCGTATTAAGTTCGTAAGTCAGAAGAGGCTCGTCCGGAGACTCTCCACAGTATGAGCTGATACCACCTATCCGATTTGTCGATTAGAGTTTGCCGAAACATCATCCTAATATCCGAAACGAAAACGATTTGATGTCGTCTAAAATTAATCAAAATTTCCGTTATATCTTTATGTAACTTTGGACCAGCGTGCAAGCAGTGATTCAAAGAAACACCCGAAGTGGTAACACAGCTACCATCAAAAACCACTCGTAACTTTGAGTGTTTATCCGAAACTTTAAAAACCGCATGATGAGGTATGACAAAATATTCTAGACTAGCTGACCCGTGCCTGAATATTTAAATCTTGGACATATGTCGGTATCGGATTTTGATTTTAATATTTAATACTATACTAATATTATAAAGAAGTAAAGTTTGTTTATTTGTTAAATTGTAAGGGGTAATCTCGGGATCTACTGAACCAATTTTAAAAATTCTTTCACCAATAGAAAGCCACATTATTGCTGAGTGTCATAGGTTATACAAAAAACCGAAAAATAAAAAGGCTTTTACGTGGTAGTCCGTTTTGCAAAGTGAATCGGAGAAAAAACGGCCGAATGAAAGCGTTTCTTACGAACGCTGCCTTAACTATGAAAGATATATTTTTGAGTTATAGAGAGAAGATGTGGAGCTTAAAAATGCCTACAAAAAAGTCAACGACAGCATATTATTATGTCTAACTTTTATATTTAAGTGACAAAAAGTAGTTTTTTTAATATTAGTATACATAATTTAATTTTTAATATTAAAAAATAATTTAAAATATTTAAACACTCTGTACTAAAAAAGGATTACTAACATTAAGCCCAACGAAGTGGGCACGGGTCAGCTAGTTTAACATATATCTAATTTTTTGTACTTAATTAGGTACTTGTTACTTTAGGAACCATTTATAATATAAAAACGTAAACATAACTTTAATTTCTTTTATCCCGTAGTTTTCTAATATAATCTAAATAACAAAAAATAGGAACTTGTATTAAAATCATTTGAAAATAAAAAAATGACAAAGCAAAACAAAAGTCCAAAAATTACTCCTAAAATAACATGTGTCGGCCGTACCTCGACACATTCTTCGCGACCGCGCGATAAAATGTTAAGTCAAAAGCGGGTAGATATAAAGTACCGATTTCTCGAAATATAATGATATCGTGTATTATACACGTAAAAGACCAAAATAAAACTACGCTCTGCTACCAAATGTTTGATCCGCGGTTCGCGGAGTAAAGTATATTTCGAATCCTAACGCAAATATATTATTATAATATAAAAGTGTACCTTGTACGTCGACTCAGCTGTGGAAGCGTTGCCGGGCCCGGATCGTAGAACTGCTTAATCACTGAGCACTCGCGACGTTTCACTTGTTTTATTCTTATGTATTATGTGTGTATAATGTATATGTATGTATATATATTCCCATAACCGATAACCGTTGCGACCAAAAAACCATGGGCGGAGTACTCGTCGCCTCGACCGAACAAACCCGAATAACAATAGCAATATATGACAATTGACAAGTGACATTATCAACTTAAGATGCCACAGATTAAATACTAAACAGTCATAATATCAGTTTATAATATAACTAGCGACTCGCCCTCGCTTCGCTCGGGATCTTCCTTAGATTTAGCACAGGCAAAGCCGCAGGATCCGCTAGTTATGCATATAAATCTTCCTCATGAATCACTCTATCTATTAAAAAAACACCATCAAAATCCGTTGCGTAGTTTTAAAGATTTAAGCATACATATTGATATAGAGACAGAGAAAGCGACTTTGTTTTATACTATGTAGTGATTCAAAGTACCTATAAATTATTTACTTGACCTATGTGTATGTTTTAATTCAATATATTTTTGCGTGATTTGTTCTTAATCAGAATCTTTCATTATAGAGTAGATACAACGGTATAAGAATATTCATTAATCATTACGTACAGAAAATGTTTTTTTAAAATTATTTATGGATGTATGCCCCTACCCGTCATCTTTCTTAGTTCATCTGTTCGACAAGCTACAGGTGTTGCAAACACGGTCTCCACTCTAGGACGTTTTGGTTCCATCGACCAATCGGAACGTCTAGATCTAGGTCCTCTTGTTGAACGAATGACTCACCAAAGTGTGATATAGTCCCAGGATTAGAGATGCACTTGTGTCTGCGCGTACAGTTTACACTTATGCATTATAATATTATCTCCTGCGCTATTGGCTGGTCTGAATCGGCCGCCGTGCTCGTAATCGGTCGGAAAACATTATTAGCTAATAAGGTATCTGTGTATGGATCGTGGCTCAGAATAATAATTTTAGGTATTATTTTACATATTGAGTCGACCTTCATTTTGTTATTTTTGTTTAAGGAATGACTGATGTCCACTACAACGAACAAGCACTGCTCGACCAGTTGATGCTGTGCACAGAATATGTCGATAAGGCTGAACGATATGAGTTACTGGGTCCACTTTACCGCCTTGTCATCCCAATTTACGAACGCAGAAAAGATTATCAAGCTCTTCTAATGTGCTATCAGCATCTCACTAAGGCTTATGCTAAAGTAATTGAAGTTACTAATTCTGGAAAGCGACTATTAGGAAGATTTTACCGTGTAGCCTTTTTCGGAAAAGCCCACTTTGGCGAAGATGAGGAAGGCATAGAATTTATTTACAAAGAACCTAAGTTGACGTCCCTAAGCGAGATATCGGAGAAACTTCAGAATTTCTATGAACAAAAATTTGGGGCCGGTTGCGTCAAAATGATCATGGATTCGGCGCCGGTCAGTATTTATTAAGAAGTTAAAACAGGTTATGGATGTTTTACTTATTTTGACATAATTTATATGACCTTACGTCTTGTACAATCAATTCCTAATAAGTTGGAATTTATTCAAGATATACGTTTTGGATTTTAATTGTAAGAAATTGAACAGATTCTGTTACATTTTTTTCCTTCTTCTTCTAAGTAATTAATATCAATTATATATATAAGATAGTGATTTACTTCAACGATATATTGTAATTATACATATTTCCGTAATTATATTTTATAGGTTTCGTGATAAACAAGTTTTCAATATTATACATTTCCTCGTCTTTATCATACTCTCGCGATATTTTAAACATCATTATTAAACTACGTTTGAGATATTTTATTGAGGAATTAAACAATAAAATTAATAGTATAAATAATGTAAAAATAGGTAAATCGGGACGAGTTAGACAGCAAGCTTGCTTATATACAAGTTACGTGGGTACGAGCATCTCCCGAGGGCATGACTACCGCCCATTCCGGAGCCGAAGGGGCCTTCGAAAGAGTCCACAATGTAAGACGATTCGTGTTTGAAACACCATTTACAAGGGACGGGGCAGCTCGCGGGCCTGTACACCATCAGAGATTACGTTTGACACACCTTACAGGTATTTATATAATTTCTTGTTTCTCTAGTCTCGATCGAATTCATGATACCAAAAATATATAACAATACTTTCTTATATAATATTTACACAAATATTTGAAAAACTATACTATATTAATTAATATGGTCTCGTAAGAGACTGTAATTTCACGCTCTTACTCAAAAACCTTCGAAATGTCGAGAACCGAAAACAAAACTAAATCAGTTAAAAACTAATTATAATGTATTTCTGCTTAGCTTACTTTACAAAGGCATTAAATAGTAACAATTTAGAGTGTCACTAACCAATATATTTTGCAACGTAGCTGACAGCTGGTTCCCGTACGTGAAACGTCGTGTACCAGTCATAGATACTCAAGTTGAAGAGAAGAGTCCTATAGAGGTCGCAGTTTCCGAGATGGAAAGTCAAGTAGCAGAATTAGCCGAGATCGTTAACGCTAGAGCCCCAGATATTAAGAAATTACAACTTAGGTAACTTATTAATTATAGTTTAACATAAACAATCACGCTCATAACCAACTGTAGGTAATTCATGAAATTGGTCAATCCAAATTAAATTAGCTCAAACTTGGCCATTAACAAGAACCCATTACTGAATAATCTCCTCCTAGCTTTTTTAGAACCATCGATGATGGTAGATTGTATTGTCATACATATATTAACGACATATCAACCAATCAATTAATATAAATAACAGTATACTAGTAGGAGGTAAAAGCAACAAAAGCATCTTTGCAAATGAACCGAAATAAAAACTAATTAAATAGTAGGTATTCATACAAATCGATTTACGAAATTCGGTGATTGTACTTTTATGGTTGGTTTGGCTCATTAAAGTAAAAAAATGCGTTCAAATCTAAGATCGCTGAATTATTTTTTTGTTTTTATTAGCTAGTACAAATATGGATTACCAAGTCTTATTTATTTCAAAATATATGTATCTTATACATATATGTATAACGTTGTGTTTCTGCGTAAATTGCAGACTGCAAGGCAGCATATGCGTGCAAGTGAACGCCGGGCCGCTGGCCTACGCCAACGCGTTCCTGGACCCCACGCTCGCGCCCATGTACCCAGATGACATGGTTGACAAACTAAAGGCTATATTCAAGTAAGTTATTATCTTTGTTATAGTTTTAGATTAACGTTCATTAGACGTCAGTCAGTAGTATTTTCTTCGAATTTAAAGGTGGAAGTTGAAATTTGGTACCTACTGTAGAGAATTAATTTACTGATAGAGCTGATGGAGCATAAATAATTAATGAACTTCAAGAAATAGTTTTGCCAAGTAGGTATTAATATATTAATAATGTTTCGTTATAATAATAAAAATATTTTCTAAATTTCAAATGGTTATGGAAAAAAACACAAAATTGACATTCGACGACACGTTTGGCGCAGTTTGTAGTGATCCTACTTGCTGCGCTAGCTAGCTAGGTTGCGGGTTCGAGTCCCGCTGGGGGCGTACATTTGTTGAGCACGAATCTTTGTACTCCAGTCATGGGTGTTTATTATTTATATTCTATCTGGTATCCGTAACACAAGCCTCGTAGCTTAACACGGAACTATATAGCGCTGTGTATAATAATGTCCCATCATATTCCATCATATTCTGTGAAAAATTATTGACTCGTAGGTTGTAAGAAACATATGACAAGAATCAATGTTATTCCCGGAAAATACAGGATTAATTAAATACCCTTAGATTCTTTTTGTTTACAATTAGTACTACTTCACTCTATCTTTATAATATTTCATTAACATATTATATTTCAGGGAATTCCTGACAGTTTGTCACGCGGCTCTACAGTTGAATGCCAAATTGATCAGCTCCGATCAAGTCACGTATCAAGAGGCATTAGAGTCTAACTACTACAAGCTAAGTGACTCTCTCTCTAGTGTGCTGGGCCAGCCTCTGCAGGACATACTCGTGAACGGAAACCTCAGCACCACAGTCACTGGCGTCGAGCTCGAATCTAGCAATGCCTAAACAGTATAATATAATTATCTCATCTACTTTACTTTTTAACATTATTGAACTATCTTTAGGGGCTTAATATTTTTAATTATAATCAACATTTTTGAACTAATTTGACCTAATTCTTAACATACATAAAACTTACAGCAGATTTGAAGACGCTCTCATTTTTTTTAAGTCGGTTAAAAAGTATAGCCTAAATTAGATAGGCGATAAAGTAATTAGTTCTTTTATTATTCAAATGATGCAGTACTATAAACTGTTATCTTTCGTTCGGAAAACTGCTATAAGGAAAAATAACCGGTAATACTACACTACTTACGTTAAATTATTATCAGTTGAAGGTTTTTTCATAGAAAAATAGATAAAAACCTTGATGTCGTTATCTCTGTGTAACCATATGTTCATAAAAATAAGTTAAATAGTGCGTAACAGCTAAGCTAGTACAAACTAAGCTGTCTTTAGTTCATCTCTAGTCTGTTTTTTACTGAAAATGACAATTTTTAAAATATCATAATCATTCATTGTTATTATAAATATAAATACCTATATTATTGTAGTAGTTGGTAGAAAGTTTTCATTGAGCTAATATTTAACATTATTGTTTCTTAGCAAAACATTCACTAAGAATTTATTTATAAAATGAATTCTTTAGTATAAAAATACCATATTTTAGATTATAATTTTTGTAATCTCCTAAAATCCTTTTAAATATCTTCTTCTCTGATATATAAGCTAAGACGTTTACTAATTAATTAGTACGACGTATAATACTTTCTTAGGTTTACGCGAATGTTTGACATTATAAATGAAACTATCTTTTCGGATTTTGTCGCGGATTTATTATGATTTTTGGTTCCCGACGTTTCGAATGCTTTACAGCAATCATCTCCCGTGACCATGATTGCTGTAAAGCATTCGAAACGTCGGAAACCAAAAATCATAATAAATCCTCGACAAAATCCGAAAAGATAGTTTCATTTATAGTACGACGTAATAGACACGTTTTAACGTAATGTAGATCTGTATTATAATCTCTTTAGTGTAAACAATTTATCTCAGAAACTTCTACCATTTCCAAATAATTGAGACGATTAACTATTTATTTTAAACTATAAGCTAAAGTCTGATACATGACATATTTATTATTCAGAAATTTAGAAATATGTAATTTACTAGATAACTCATAAGTCTCGCAAGGAGCTGATAGAAAACAAAGTAAAATTAACATTAAATCAACCAACGAAGTAAAAATATTAATCTCAAGCTATTTTAATCTCTCTTTTTTGGCAATATTTAATTTAGTTTTCTATGAAAATTTTGGGTTTCAGAAAAAACACATTTTTTTACATGGTAGCCTAAGTAGATAGTGCATTACAATTCTTTAAGGATTGAGAGAACTGTGAGACACGTGTTACTTCTAAGTGTCAAGTATCGAATTGTAAAAATATATTTCCTTTCGACTCTTTAAGTAAAACAACTTATAAGACTCATTAGAACAGAAATAATAGCTCATATTCTATACGTATAGATTACGTTCTAAGTATAATGTCACGGTAAGATTTTACAATTTTTTACACTTTACAATAATTACAAGGCACTAAAGAAACGTCACGTAAATTCAGCTTACATATAGCGATGATTCAGAATTTTAATAAATGAAGGGAATCTCACTAAAGTAACGTCACTATGAAAGTAAGAAAGTCAAACTAAATACATTAAATTATGTTAAAATGTCTAAAAATCCAATAATAAATTATACAATACATAATATAACTAAGTTTACTAGGCTATTACGTTCTTACAATATGCTCATTTAAATGGTAAGTTGTCGACTTCACTATTGGAATACGAAAAACAATAATTAGTCCTTTATTATTATTACTTATAGCTGAAATATACATTGCTAAAATGCACATTTAAAATTACATTGAAAATTTATATTAATATACAATATGACAATAATATATAGTTAGTACTATACTGCTGTTTCAAATTGAAGTTGACCACTTATTTTCATCTTACCATTTATCCAGTGATTGTGACTAATACTAAACTATAATAGAAGTCAATTACAACATCCATCCTTTTTTGTAAAACAATATACTTGTAGTTGAAATACCATGTTTACGCCAAAGTTTTGACTGATGCTGCGAGTGAATGCCACTGATATAATTACTAAGACTTCTACATACTAAAATTTATACGTTTCTCCTATTGTTAATAACATTTAAAAATTCTTGCCTATACCAATATGCCTAATTATTATTAATATGTATAATAAGTAGTGTATTAATAATAAACAACTATGATGTATTAATAATACATATATAATATTTAAAATATCCCTAGGAATCTGAATTGTAAATTTAGCATGTCGCTAATTTAGCAAATATTCATATCCAATTCTTTCGACGAATTTTTACGACAGTTAGAAAAATTAATTATCATATTTCATAGTCATATTTATTATCTTTAAATATATACACATAAGATCCCATTTATCGTGTAATACCTTGAGTAGAATTTTTTATCGTCATTAATATTTACCAAATGACGAAACTTACATTACCAATTGTATAGTCTTTGGAGGTTCATCTTGGATGATAAGAAGATTTAGTTGTTTCTCTGAATGTCATAACTGCCTGCCTTTCAATAAAATCCTTTAAGGTCATAGATAGTCCATCGTCGCAAAAACTTGATCAAGCTAATCGAATAGATCAAATCTTTAAATCATACTATCTTGGTTTTAGATGCTTTTCCGTATTTTAGAAATATTATAACTATAATTATTGAAAAAGTTCCTCAATTTAACATCCAATGAAATACTATGTAAATCAGCGTCTATTTATGTAGTCATTCACTATAACTTTAGGCATGTAATGTGTATATCTCATTTGTTTTGTTATTATTGTTTTGTTTACTTTTACTTCTAGACTATTAAAGATACATTTTATATAACATTATGTTTTCGGCTTGAATTAAATTGAAACAATTAAATACAGCCTAATTTTAACATTTGACACGCAAAAGCACCTAAGAAAGTCACTTTGTACATTTAGATAAAATGCTACTTCCCTAGTGGTTTCTATTTCGTATTATAATTTTGAATTAACGTCTTGACGTCTAGTACAAGTTAATTTTCCGTTTAAATTTTATTTTGAGAAGTTTACGTCGGTTTATTTATTTTGTTGAAAATATTAGTTGTGTTGTAATATGTGTGTTCTAGAATAAAATTAATATATTCTCATTATAAAATTATAATACTCTTCTCATTCCAATTTTTCGTATCACAATTTATTGTAGACAGGATTTATCTATAGTTTTATCAACAGATTAATTTAAATTAATTCAACTGTTATGTATCCTACAATCGTATGTTATACTTACTAATGTAAAAACAATAATTGCTATTTTATTTATTTTTTTAAGAAATTAGTTATAACACTAAACTTTGTTGTTTCTAATCTAATGGATATAATAGAAACTAGATTGATAGTCAAGATAATAAAATGTAAGTTGATTTTCACGTATTTAATTTAGTAAAGTACAATTATTGGCAATTTAAATGTTGATAGACAGAAAACCGGTTCAGTTTTTATTCATTTCATATAATTGTATAATATATAAGCATTTCATTGTATGTACTTAGTACTTAAATGAGAGCTACTAATTAATTTTGTACCTATTTGACTTTTATTTTATTTATAATATTTCATATGTATATACAATAGTTTCTATAGATTAAAGTCATGCCATAAATATGTACACATAAAGTAGTGTTTAAAATGTACCCATGCACAAATTAATATTAACCAAGTATTTTAAATCTTGATGATCTGATTTGTAATCTGGATTTGTTTTTTTAATACATTTATAAGAATATATTCTTGTTTTATTTATACAACCCCGTTTAATTCAAGTTATACAAGACAAAAAAATATTAATTTGATATGCTATAAAGTCGAATGTGTAAATACGACACAACAGAAACCCCCAATAACTACATATTTGGCCCGACCCAAAGAGTATGGTTATAAACTAGCCCGACCTGCTAAAGTCTAGAACAAAAGGGAAAGAGATGAAAGGGAGAGAAAACATTGCATTGTATTTGGGAAATAGTTATTTTATATTAAGAACGATACCCTTAACTTAAAAGTTAAATTAGTGTATTAATTTACAGTGCGCGTGTGAGTTAACACCTAAATATACTAGTATGGGTAATAGAATATTTAATAATGATGTATTATAATGTGCCATTACAATATTGAACATTATTATAATTTATATAGTAAACTAGCGACTCTCCCTCGCTTCGCTCGGACTCTTCCCTAGATTTAGCACAGACAAAGCCGCGGGATCCGCTAGTTATGCATATAAACCTTCCCCTTGAATCACTCTATCTATTAAAAAAACCGCATCAAAATCCGTTGCGTGGTTTTAAAGATTTAAGCATACATAGGGATATAGGGACAGAGAAAGCGACTTTGTTTTATACTATGTAGTGATTATTTATAAGTAAGGTAAAGCTTGTTTGTTTAGCTTGTTTAATTATTACAATAATAGCTAAAAACATCAAGACTATACTACGGATATTGCATACAGTATCATATTATTACGAAAAATCGAAAAATACTGATTATAGGATTTAGGCAGAGTAGAGCTGTGCGTTCATCCTTTCTTATCTATTATTACTGCAATCGTCATATTATTTTTGATCTGTGATGGTTATATTTATCTGCTGTATGAATCTGTGGCCTGTGCTACTTGAAAACTAATACTTAATCTGTGCTTGAAAATAAATATTAAATCATAACTTTTTAAACTTGTACTTGTAGTATTTATTTAAAATTTCTTTTATTGTTTTCAAATTTCAATTTCATTTCTTCTCAAGGACATGGAAGACGAATTCGAAGACAAGGTTTTACACCAAACATACGTTTCGTTTATGAAAATTTTATCACGTTTAACAAGCAGTATTGCGTTTGACACTCCAGTGAGCTATTTATGGAAGATGGTACGACATTATTTACTCAGATCAGAAGTATTAGTGTTCACCCTAGCTGTTATTGTTTTCTTTATGTATCTTCAAACTATTGGACTATGGAGCAGAACATTATTAAGCAGATTATCTCAGGCAATGAGCCCTATAAGTGCTGTTCAACGAATGAAATTATATGAAGGCTCTGATGCGGATAAACAAAGCTGGGCGCTTAAAGGTTCACTTAGTGCTGTTTATGCAATTAAGGGTAGAAGAATGCATATGGAAGACAAATTTATTAGTTACGAGAATATAAACAACACGGGCATATCTTTGTTCGCTATCTTCGACGGTCACGGTGGAGATTTTGCCGCAAACTATGCTAAAGAACATCTAATACAAAATTTATATAATAAAGTCGTAGAATTAAGTGCTTTTAAAGATGGAAAAACAATTATTACGCCACCAAAAGATATTCCAGCTTTAGAGGAACCAAAGAAAGAAGAACCTAATGTAAATATCGAGAGGAAAACTAGTTTTAAGAAGTCAGCTAGTACAGCTGATGATACATCGAAAAAAGAAATTACAGACCCGGATTTATTGGCTCAACTTTCTAAGGCAAGACCAATAATTACTAGAGAAGTAAGGCCAATAAAACCAGTTAAAAATGTTGCTGTTCCGTTGTCAAACTATGTAGATAAAGGGAAGATTAACTATGGCAAATTATTAACAGACGAAGTCCTAGCAGCTGACAGACTACTTGTTGAAGCAGCAAAGCGTTCCATGAATGTTGCTGGAACTACAGCTCTGATTGCTATATTAGAAGATAATCATCTCATTGTGGCTAATGTAGGGGATTCAAGAGGTGTCATGTGTGATAGTCGGGGAAATGCAATTCCTGTATCTTTTGATCATAAGCCACAACAGGTGTGGTATTTTTCTAAATAATATTTCATTCAACAAAATTATCTCTCCTCATTAAAAAAGCGTAATGGAAATTGAAATACCTGCAATAGATATATTTCAATATACTTTTTTGGATATGAACTATTTTTGATATTAACTTTTTCATATTTATTTAGGTCCGAGAACAGAAAAGAATAGAAGCAGCTGGTGGATACATTGCTTTTAATGGTGTATGGAGAGTTGCTGGCATTTTGGCTACATCTCGGGCCATGGGTGACTATCCTCTGAAAGATAAAAATTTTGTCATTGCTGATCCTGATATCCTGACATTCAATTTAAATGATCACAAACCTATGTTCTTAGTCTTAGCATCTGATGGTCTTTGGGATACTTTTTCTAATGAAGAAGCAATTAAATTTATTAAGGAAAGATTAGATGAACCAGATTTTGGAGCTAAAAGTTTAACCCTTCAAGCTTATTATAGAGGGTCAGTTGACAATATAACAGTTTTAGTAATAAATTTTTTGAATAACAAATATTGTATATCAGCTCAGCAACCAACTTAAAATACATATATAAAATTTGTACATATTTATCAAAAAAATGTACAATTTATAATATTTATAAAAATACTTTACTCAATCATTATGGCCAACCCTTAATCTTTCATAGTATTTTTATTTTTAAATGTGCAGTTTATTATATAAATTTTAAATTTTAGAAGATAGTTATCTTTTAAGGATTCATTGATAAGAAATTATATATTCATAACTGGTGACTGCATATTGTGTAGTGTACTTATAATGGCTCCCTATCATATATTTTTGATTTTGTATGATTTTAATAGCATTACATCACTTGTTGGTTTAACAAGATTATGACATTATTATAGATTATGACACAGTAATTTGTTGAATGCCTACTTCTTGAAATTTATTAATTCTATGAAAAAATTAATATATCAGGAATAAACTATAAAAAAATTATGTATACAAAGTGTAGAAGGCAATATAGCCACATTTTAAGTATCTTTTACAAGTATTTGATTATGCTAAAATTTTATAAATATTTACCATTTTCAATGTCACATTGACTAAATCATTTTTATGATAATAAGTATGGTATAATTCGCGTCATGTAAAAAGAACGCTGGCTGTCAAGTTGCGCAGAGGCGATTTATCGGCCAATTTGGTGGTAAGACGCGGGGCGCGGGACGTAGAGGCACGTGTTGCATGCTTTTCGGCTCGCTATTGGTTTGTCAGTTTAAAATACCATCGCGCACACAAAAGTTATTAATTACGTCATGATTTTATATAAAAAATAGTGAAAAAATATTTTTGACGTATATTATTTTATAAAGAGAGATTCTGATAATAATGCAGTTATTAATTAAAAAATATATATTAAACGAAATAATTTAATTTTTTGTAAGTAGATTAAACATTCTACACTGAATCAAACATATTTTATTAATTCATAGAATTCTATTTAATGACATTCTATCTAATATATTTTTCAATGTACGTACCAATAATCAATATACATCGTGAGCGAAAGGCTAGTTCAAAAATAAAAGAATAGGCTTAGGAATTTCGTATGCGAATGTACCGATGCGCAAACACACCCCCCACCACTTTCTTCCAGCGTTCTTTTTACATGACGCGAACTGTAGTTATATATTTTATTAAACTTTGATAATTGAATAAATTGCTTGGGAGGATTATGTATGTATATTGTATAGTATTAACATTATATTTAAAATTTTAACTATGGGTGGTTGTGATTGTGACTTAAAAACTGACATTTAAGATTTTGTTCACACATACCCTAATATACCTTTGAAATATTGGACTAAATTTATAATATCATATTTTCATAACTTATATCTTGGCTTGTTCACATGATTTATTTTTGTCTTTATAACAGGTGCATGTGCACACTGTAGATTTATGTTAAGCTACATTGATTGTATTTCAATATCATAATAGTTATACACAAATCTAATATATGTACCTATTATCCAATATTTTAATATTGGATAATAGGTACCTGTATTAAATTTTTTACTAATGTAAAATGTTGCAACAAAAATTGTTACATATGTTAATTGTTTTGCATTTTATATTCATTAACAGCTTTTGCGCTTTATTTTGTTTAAAAAGCTCTAAATCTTTGTTTTTTCAATGTTGTTAAATAGTATTATTTATTAAGTACAAAATTCTTGTGTAAGATGGTGATTTTGGAGTAGCTTTTATATAATTACGAATTAGGAATTCGACTTTAAAAATAATACACTCTTATTGTTTCTAAATTCTATGTATGTTATACTAAATTGCATTTCCCAAGCTTTACTTAGCCATAGGCGGGATGAAAATTTTACCTTCTTTGCTAGTCATTGGTGTTACTTAATATATTAGTGCAATATGTGTGTGTATATTAAAACTACTACTTACTACTAATTTTGTTGTGATAGAATTAAGTACCAAATACAAAATATACAATGATAAATATATTTTTGTATTCCTAAACAAAGTTACCTATTTTTTGTGTAATACCTAATATAAATATTTGTCATAATATGTAATATTTTTAAATTAATTTTTGTTTTTACTTATACTGCAGTAAACCTAAGTGTTGCCAGAACTCCTGTATCCAAAAGTGTATTATCTTGAATATTTCATGTATGTAGGTATTGATAATTCAAAGTGTGAATCTAAAAAGTATCTTAACAAAAAACCACCGCGGCCTAGTACGTATTTGAACATCACATTTGTACTATATAAAAAGAATAAACACGAAAAAGTTCAAGAGATCTTCCTACGAATTATACCCGTATACATGCTATTCACTAGACCACCGGAGGCTGTTAAAACCGGAGGTTGATAAAATGCACAATATGGAACAGTATTATTGAAATGAAACCGTTCTGGTCACAGAACAAACCTCCTAACGGAGGTTCTGCTGCAAATGGCCAGTTTATGTATTTTTAAAAATATGATGATAACTAGTTATCCAGGGGGCGTACTATGAACTCTTATAGCGTGAATACTATAATCTTACTTTGACTTTTCGTACCATGACGTCCTTATAGCAAGGAAAGTAATATTATTGTAAACTTGAAACAAAACAGTCTTGAAATAAGAATGTTTTCAAATAGTTTATGGCCCCCAGGTCAAAAATATTCATTTTACCACGTGAATATATCTAATTTCGCAAAATGTATGTAGGGACGAACTAGCGGAGGGAGTTTGAGTACTGAAAAATAAATGCTGATAATTTATTCATTGTTTTTTGCTCTGGTACGAATAATAATTGTCCGTAATTAGTATAATCATATGCCTACTCAAATTTAGAATTTCAATAATATTAGGCTACACTATAATTTCCAAATTAATTTTATTAATGATTAAACAATCATAATTAATATATTTTTTGTCTGTGTATGCCCTAACGTATTAAAACAATATTTATATTTGTAGATATTATGTATGAAAACTATAAAAAATAAGCAGGTGAAAATAAATAACATTTTATTGTGTATTTGGACTTTATTTACAATACCAGCAGGCTATGACATTGTTAAGAACCCAAAATATTGTGTAATTCCATATATTAAAAATAAACATAATAGTTTCCACCTCACCCACTACTGAATATACACTCTCTACTTCTTTTTATTTGCTATCCAATATAAAATCTATATATCTTAAATAAGATAATTATGGCTTTCTCGGCATAAACGTGGCCAAGATGATAATTATGTGCTGTTTATATAGTTATGGTTAATATGTACATTAATTATATTTATTTATTAATATGAAAATAAAATATTAATTTACAATCTTTATAATGCACACTTCTTAAAACTATAACAATAGTGTTAGTTGAAACCCTTTTTGCGCTGACAGCCTACATTATCTTTAATACATACCCTCGTAATATTCACGTTTAGCTTTGGAGAAGCTTAATTTGGGACTACTAGGTAGCATTAATCGCCAGCATCACCATCTATTAGAATAATGTAAAATTGGTGAGTAAAAAAAATTAGGTTTTAATAAACTAATAACTTGAGTACTATAATATTTGGTGGTGGGAATGCAATGATATATAAAAAATATTCAAGTGTGTCCAATTACACAATGACTAGATTTGGCAATATGAGACGTGAGTATAGAAATATCGTCATCACTCATCAGATCAACAGATACATTCAAAGACATTTACAATTTATGAAAGCAGAAGCTTAATCTAAAATTGCACTTTCATTTATAATTCAAGGCACTGTAAAATATAAATGCTTATGTTTTAGATTAATTAAGCATTGTTTATTTAAATTTACAATCTTTAGGCACTAAAGCTTTTAAATCATACTGGTAAGACACAAATTTATCCATAAATATGAAATCTCAGACTCCAAATCAAAACGTTGAACATGACTTCAACTACTTATGTACAACCTAAAGCTGCTCTTACAGTGCATGAGTTGTGATCATAACATAATTATATAATTTTAAGGCTAAAATAAAATAATTGTGATGCTCATATATAAAATTGTCTTCATACAAGTAAAAATAAAATGTAATTTAAATTATTAGTGAAACTTCAAAGAATCTCAAATTCATTATCTGAATCATCAAACTGTCTGTCAACTTCTTCAAATTCTGAAAGAATATAATAAATTATAAATTTTAAATCAAATATTTCAGTTTTAAGCAATACATGTACAATAAAACATCTTAATGTACCTGTAAAAAGTGTAGTGTTTTGTAAATCAATGTCATTATTGCAAGGTCCCCAATGAGCAGGTCTTTGCTCACAGATTTCAAATAAAGGTTGACTTTCCTGCATTAGTTTATTTTCTATTGTATCACAGAGTACATGAAAATCGTTTCTTGTTCTACATAAGAAACACTGAAAAAATACATTCAAAATGAATAATTCATAATTCATTTATAAATACAATAGTTATAATTCTAATAAATAGGAAAATAAATAAATAGAACTTAAAAGTCCTCACCACTGCAACAGAAGGGTCCATAGACAACATTGGTATTCTAGATGCAAATTTACAGTGATAAGTACAGTCCATTTCTTTCTGTTCATCTGTTAGTTTGTTCTGAAAACAAGTTTTACTTTTCTCATTAATTCCAAACTTAAAAATTATAATGCATTTTAAAACATTCTTAACTTTTATAATTTAAGCAACCTTAAAGAAATTTTGGCTTACTGGCATTTTTTTATTGTTAACTAATTAAATAAGTATTTTTGGGCATTTTTACACACACCTTCTAGTTCCATGGTAGGTTATGAGGCATGCGATAGGGATACTAGATAGTTGGTAGACTTCATATGTAACTTTTAAATTCATACATAATATAAATATAAACGCCCATGACTGGAGTACAAGCATTCATGCTCAACAGATGAATGCCCCCAGTAGGACTTGAACCCATGACCTCTGACAAAACAAGTAGAGTCACTACAAACTGAGCCAAACATGTCTTCAAATAATTATTTTCAAGTTTACAAATACCTACAGTAGAGCAGGGCTTGCTGAAGACTTACTTTTATATGTATAGAAATAACAATTAGTATATTAAATGTATTAAGCAAATAACTCACTTCAACCAAACCTGACCGTTGAGTTGTGTGTGGATCTAAGTAGATCACCTCATCCTCTACACAACCAATAAGATAAAGAGCCTGGTTTGGTTTACCACCTATGACACCAATTGACTGTTGTGATTGGAAACATATCTGGAAACAAATATATAAAAGTAAATAACAATAATAGTTGATGACTACACAATCACTACACACTTTGTTAATAGTTATAAATTATAATATACCACCAAACATATAGTTATTAGAGCTGTTGCTCTAATAACTTCACATTTAAACCAACTTTATAGTTGACAAAAATTAACTTACTGTAATGTAAAGCTCATACATCAATATTGCATTAATATTAAAAAAAAATTGAAGATTTTGAGTAATAATAAGCTTATTTGGGAGATAGTATAAAATCAAAAATGTGTCTCACCTTTAACCCATCAATATATATTGGATTTATTTCGCTCAGTCCCAGTCTGAGAGGTACTATAAGTAAAAGTGGCATCCAATCTGCTACTACAACATTATCGGGATTGTCTGATGAATCCCCTCTGTCATTCTTCACATTGCATTGCTTCACTGTAATAAGTCAAATATTTGTACAGATGCTTTATTATCATTAGAATAATTATGTTTTACTGGAATTTGTGAAATTCATTTCTAAAACAATACAAGAAGTATTGTTTGTAAGTACTGTAAATACATCACAATAAAAACTCATTAGTACTCAGTGGTATAATAACTGCTATAAAGTAATAGTATTATTACTAAAAGAACTTTTCATATCAGATCAAGAGTTTCAATTGTTTCTCCCCTATTCATTCATACAAGCGATTCTTAAAAAAACATTTCTAATAATATTAATCAATGTCATATATTATATACATATAATATGTATACTGATAGTTAAAACTTACAGATATCTTCCTTAACAACAGTGTTGTCTAATGCAACATGGATGACCAACGAACTCCATTTATCATACACAACTAATTTTCTGGAAATTATATAAATTTGAGTAATGTTTTACACAGTATTCTATAATTTAGTATGCTTTTATTCATTAAAAAACCATATATAATTAATTACACATAAAAAAGTTATTTATAAAAGATATACTACATATATAGTAGAAAGTTGTTTTAGTAACATTCTAATAATAGTAATAAAATCCTTACTTAAGAACTTGTGCAATAGTGTTTGGCCCAAACCACTGACCAACTTCTTTTCCTTCACTTGCTCCCATGAGTGCTACTTGATGTATTGAATATGGTGCTTGTTTTCTTTCTTCAAACCTCTGAACTATTTTTAGATATGTTGGGTCCCTGCAAATATGTTATTACAATATGCCAAACAACAAAGTGTTTAACAATATTAATAATTAATATATAACACTAGTATATACTAATACATAATTTTTATAAAGTACCTACATAAGGCTATTAAATTTAATAATAAATAAAATACCTTGTTTCTGGTGTCCAAACCCAGTCAGTAGACAAATGAACTCTTAACAATGCTACTCCAAGTACCATTTGTCCACATCGCAACATACAACCCCATCCTTTGTCAGACGTCAGCCCTTCATCTCCTATAGGAACGAAGCCTTTTCTATATGTACACCAAATAATTGAACTTATATCACGTCGTATACGATCCAAATCTAAAACAGAAATAAAAATTATGGACCCTTTTTATTAATAATTTACCATATTTCTTTTAAATGTTTACCTTGAATTGGACTATACTTTTTCCCTAATATCCAAACGTTTTCTTTTGTTTTAGGAATATCGTCTGGTTCGACATTATTACCGTCAGGCGTAAGATAACAAATATCAAACATGGCATCCATGTTTGAACATAATTTTTATATAGTTTTGATTTATAAAACTTTCGCAGTACAATTTATACTAGAATTGAAGTAACAAAACAACTGACAAAGAATTGAACTTTAGGAAACAAATCAGACGTAGATAAAATAGGTATTAGGTACAGTTTATGATTGTTATGTTTTGTAAACATGTCACTTGTGACTTGTGAGCATAGATGACTAATCTTGTGAGTGTGACTCGTAGAGCGTAAGTCGTAAGTCGTAACGACCACAGAACAATAATACCCTACGGGTCATAGATATTTCTCACCTCAAAGCTACGGGTAACGACATGGACAATGGACATTTGACAGGAACTTGAACGAATTGACAAAATATAAGTCCAACTAGTACGCTCTGCCTAATTTTATAATAAAAAAAACAAAACATTATATAATATATAAGTATGTATTTAAAATGTGGAAATATGATCTACTGTACGAAATAAGAAAGATACATATTTAATTATGGACTTGCATAGCCAATAGCCATTTTATATTGTAATTTGTATAATAATTACGTAGACTGATGCTACGTTCCACTAAGCGTTCACAACGATCACGCTCACGACCGTAGTTTTTCCCGTTCCACTTGCTTGTGAGCGTTACTGTCGTAAACTCAAGTGGAATGGATTATAGAGCGTTTTGAGCGTGGAGGTAAATAATACAAACGGCGAGTTAAAAAAAGAATGCTAAAGATTTAAGAGGTTAGGTTATAATCTGTAAGCCTTGAAAATAAACTTAATTAATTATTGTTTAAATCGATTTATATTAAAAAAAATTAATTTAATTTTTTATATTCAATATTAGTGGTGTATTTGGCATCCGCTGCAGAAACATTCACTTCTACTAAAATATTTCTTTCCGCATGAAATAACGTAAGCACGGTCGCCATTTTTGATTTTTCAAAACGCCGCTAATTTTCTCAACGATCACGACGACCCACCTTTTTAGATGGGTCGTCGCGAGCTTCGCGTGAGCGTAAGTCATGACGTCATAAGTGATGTTTTCGCCGCGACCACATCGACCGCGGTCGTTATGTGGAACGACTAAAGGAGCATTTTGGTCGTTGTGGGCGCTTGGTGGAACGCAGCCTGAGTAAACTATAGACTGCAGACCATAGATTATACACTTATATACCTTTTCATTCACTCAAGAAAGAAAAGTAAATAGGTTAATCGTATTAGAAGAAAAGAGACCGAGTATAACCATTTCCATCCCTCAGCGCGTGCCAGTTTTTCAAGGCCAGCAAAAACATTTTGCTAAACAAAACCCTATTTTTGTGTTACTAGTTTCGTATAAAAAATATTCCCTGATTTCCTACTATTACTAATTACTGCAATGATTTTGTACATTGATTGTACATACAAATAAGGTAATAAATTATAAAATTAGTTTAATTTTAAATACCTATATTATATAATTACTGGTTTTGCTTACATAATTAAACTAATAACATTTTTTTTCTGTGGTCTAGGATGACTAAATAATCTAAAGGCATACTTTGCGGTTTCCTTTACTCATAACTATAATAAAGTCTATTTATGTATCTGTATTACTATGTTTAATTTTATTTCTGCATAAGCAGAATTTGCGTGAAATTTGGATATCTGCTACCAGACGAAATGGGTGGGAACTGAAAAAAAGTTCCAAAATAGGTAGCAAGCATTTTGAAACTGCCTTCTTAATAAAGAAGATAACCAAAAAGTATTTAGACCACGATGCTGTTCCGACTAAGGTACTTTAACATTCTTTTTAATGGGGTTTTATGAGTAGATACCTAAAGTGGTCATAGGGTTTTATAATAAATAAGAGAAAAAGGAAGTATAATTAGATTTAAATAAAAATACTATTTATATTTTTATTATGTTTTGTGTATTTACTTGTGATAGGTAATCATGTTAATTTTATTTCAGTTCATAAAATTGGCTGATTCAAAACCATTTGCATTCATCATAGTACTAACAATTCTTTGCACTCGGCAATAAAATTCGAAACATTCATAATAAACTCGTATTTAAAGGTCAATAAAATATATTATTCAAACAACTTTTTTTATTACTAATATGTATAATATAATAATATGATAAAAAGTTTCCCTTTTTGTTAATTCAAGATATAAGCTATCTTTATTCCAAATCTCATCCAAATCCATCTTATATATGAGGCTCTGAAGTGTAAAAATTACATTGATTATTTTCTGTATGAGCTACATCCTCCAAAATACGGAAATAAGAGGGAGGACAATAATAAATAATAATAAATTTTCTTTTCATGATTAAAGAGTAAGTAAAATAGTTATAAATTAGATAAGTACTTAATTTTTTAATAAATTTCATTCATTTATTAGATATAAATAATACTAACGTAATCACAATAAATTAAGTAATAGAATTAAAACAATCAATTTACATTAATAAATAATAATAAAAAATCATTTAATGCTTTTTTTGACAATAGTTACAAATTAAGTATGTATTAAGTTCTAAATGAAATACACCTAGGCTAGATAAAGACAAGATTAATAGATTATTGTAATCTATTAATCTTGTCTAAATCGCGTAAATTTGCGTAACGTAACGATCGGGTAAAAGTTGTGATATGGCAATACTTTGCTTATCATGACGTAATCATTCTCTATCTCAGGTATAGATGGGCCAACTCGGGATCTGGCTAACTCGAGTTAGCCCGAGTTCGAATCATGGTAACCCGGGTCAACTCGAGTTAACTCGAGTTAGCATGATAACTGGTATGATTTTAGTTTATACCTACATTGTTTCATTTTATTTCGAGTTCAATAGATCTATTCCTTTCTTTATATGTATGGCTATTGATAATTGATTACATTAATTAAAAAAATCTTTTTAAATATATAATTAGTATTAAAATGAAGTCAAATGGGGCGTTTGTTATATTATTATCTTTTCTTACAATAAAATTCGAAGTTAAATCAACAAACATTTAACGATTTTTTTTTTTTGGAAAATGTATTACAAATTATAATAGTCATTATCAACGATATTGAGGCCGATTCTACGGTTTTTCGAATTTTTGTCTGCGTTTCTTTCAGTCTGACTTTTTTTCTGTATGTATCCGCATTACGAGAAAACTGCTGGACAGATTTTGGTAAAATCCAGTATGCTGATAATTGGTTATCCGGGTCAACATATTTAATAGTTACTTTTACTGCACCAAAATATCTTATTTCCGTAAAATCACTTTAGATTACATACAATATTTGTTTATTAAATAACTAGCGACTCGCCCTCGCTTCACTCGGACTCTTCCCTAGATTTAGCACAGGCAAAGCCGCGGGTTCCGCTAGTTATGCATATAAACCTTCCTCTTGAATCACTCTATCTATTAAAAAAACCGCATCAAAATCCGTTGCGTAGTTTTAAAGATTTAAGCATAAATAGGGATATAGGGACAGAGAAAGCGACTTTGTTTTATACTACGTAGTGATGCTTAGTAACTAGAGTAGATACAAACACACACTTAACTATTAAAACTAAACAATATCTTTTTGTATACATAATTCTAAATTAAAACCATCACTACAATGCATAATTAGTAATACATATATAAAGTATATTTTTAATTTTTTTATATTTTACATCTGATACATACTTAGCTGCTTAGCTGTACAAAGCTGTTAATTTTTCTTAAAAGTGCGCGCAATTTGTAGTGTAATCCAATCTTAAATAGTATGTTAGGCGATTCTACCACATTTTTCAATGTTTTGTAGTTCAATGTTGTGTAGAAATATTAACCCAAGAGGTTCTGGCACTTGAAACAACCGTAATCTATATCGCAAGGAGTTATCCTTTGATCTAAGGAGTTGTCAGAGTTCTTAAAGCAAATATACAGATTTAAATTCGCTCGTATTAACGTAGATAACATTGAGCATTTTAAAACAAGTCAAAACAGATTAATTAACATGTCATTTTTTCGTTTCAGAATCCATAATAGCAAACATCAAGATCCCTAACTTTATTTATTTCTTATAGTCTAGGTCTAAGATAATTCGATACCATTTAGTAAATATATCTATTTCTATTCGATAGGGTACATCATTCATAAAACCTAAAAATCAATGTCAGATTGTAGTATTCTTAGGTATTCATAACTTCTTAGATTTCTCAATATTTTTTAATCATGTATCCGCATCACGTAGATTTTATAAACACGTCAAAAAATAACAAATATCGATGATAATATAAGAATAGAAATTAATAAGTGTCTAACAGTACTTAAATAAAATATAGGTTGGAACTGTCGAATGAACATAAGGTCTAAATATTCCTTAGTATTAGTACCTACTTATAAATAAAATTGAAGTGTCTGTTTTTAATTTCAAATTAAAAACTTTTCACTAAATGCATACGAAAATTTATACAGTAATTAGTACATCAAAAAAATAACTTTTAAAATTTTTGACTGTCTGTTTGTTCCGGCTAATCTCTGAAATAGCTGAACTGTTTTTAATAGGACTTTCACTCGCAGACAGCTAATGTTATAAAGAGTAACTAAGGCTACTTTTATTTTACTAAAAAATATGAAAATCGTTTAATTTATTTTAACTTATGCACATCGAAACGGGTCATATCTTTACTTCTATACTATTTATTTATTTATTATTCGGAAGACAAACAGTATTTAGTTACATATAAAACGAGAAAAAAAATAACATATTATACCAATTAAGTCTTCACAATTTACAATACTATATTTTATACTTATCTATACTTTACAACGCTAATATACCAATAATATAATGCTTGTAACAAATAATAAAAATATGCATTCAAAAACTACTAGACAGATTACGAATTTTTTTTTACCATTCGAATGCTACATTATCCATGAGTAACTTAAACTATATTTCAAACCTCAATAATAATGTAACCAATTGTATAAAAAATTTGCTACCTATTAAATGTTTTTATTGCATGAAAAATTAATTAATCAAAACGAGTCTAGTACTTTGCTTTGTAATTCTGAAATTTATAAATTTGGCTTCTGTATGAATAATAATAACTATTTCAATAATACATACAAAAAATATTTCATATAAAAAAAGTGCGTGTGTACAAAGCAAAGAGAAAGTACACATGTCAGAAGTAAAACTTGAATTTAAAATTTAGACTAGGCTGTATGGACTATAGTCCTTTGCCTTTCCCTATTGGGGATAAATTTAAAAACAAAAACAACTTGAATTTAAAATAAGCTAACTCTTCCCCGTCTCTGAGCGCCTGGTACTATGGACTTATGTTTTCGTTTCATCGAGTTTGAAATCATATCGATTTTAAAGAAGTTTCACTTCAAAAAGATTCAGTTATTTTAGAATTTTATTATATGTATATTGTAGTCGGTTATAGTAGTCAATAGTAAAAGTACATTTTTGTAGACTCGCTACTATTTCTAATGGACGTTAATTGCGCGCAAAGATTCGTAAGCAACCCGAGTTGGCTTCCGTCGGAAAGCAAACTTCGATTCGTGTATAAACAAAAAACTAAGTTCCAAGCGAGACGAGGTTCGGTATCGCGCGGTGTCCAACCCGGGTTACGATCGGTCGAACTCGGGCTGACTCGGCGCGACGCTAACTCGAGTTGACTCGGGTTGGCAAACCGAGTTGACACATCGCTAATCTCAGGTGGCCACGCCAAGCCGCAGTCTATTAATACCACGGAATCTATATTCATCTGCTCTGTGATTAATACTCTGTCTACGAACAATTATCTGTAGCCATATTCCATGATTTAGTTTTGACATTTGACAAATATCGGCTAACAAAACAACTAACAAATGTCAACTTATCTTTGAAATTTGAAGTTTGAACTTTGAAATAATTGTATGGTTTGAAGAATGATAAAATAATAATAATTAAATACTACCAAAATATGAATAATATTTCAGAGTTCAATTTAGTTTATTTTTGACTCACGCATTTACTATTATCTGCATTTTTATAACATCAACTTTATCCTTAATAACTTAATATTGTAATTGTTCATAGGAAATTTAAATATAAAAAATACAGTTATATTAAATTAAAAGTATGGAGTCTAGTCATCTGGACTATGTTGCCCAAGCTTGTATGGATTTAACTGAAGCTATTAATAGTGTCAGCAGTGAAGCTGAAGGAGATGTACTTATAGTAAATCATATCAAAAAAGTTTGGGCACTTGTTCCACCGATAGAGGATTTTAAGAAAAGTAATTTTATAATCAAATTATTCTATGCCTTCAAAAATAGATTATTCTAAGTCGTTATTATTGTTTAATTCATCTTTATTTTAGATTTAGATTGGATCAATGTAAATGAACCAATTTCCTTGAGCCAGCACTGTATGGGCAAAGTGGTGGTTTTAGATTTTTGGACATACTGCTGCATAAACTGTTACCATGTTCTGCCAGATTTAGCTCATCTTGAAAAACTGTATAAACCTGAAAGTGGACTTGCTATAGTATGTTTTTCTTATAATTATATACTAATGTTTATAGTATAATCTCTAGTATTAAATATCAACAACATTTTATACTAGTGACTCATTCTGTTTTGTTTCTAGCTAAGTTTTAATTTTTTGAGAAGAAAGTTTATTTTTTAAAATCAAAGCATAAGTTATAACTAATATATAACAAGCAAATAAAAGGATAGATAGACCCAAATTTTACAACTTTTAAAGTAGAGTACCCTATATAAAACTGTTATTTTGAAATTACAAACAGACACATCAATTTTAATTATCTGTTTATTTGTATAGATTTATTAGGTTATACACTAATCTAACCAATAAAATATTTTAAGAAGTATGTATTGCTTGCTAACAATATTAAATTATAAAATATTATTTAAAAAATGCTTTTTTGTCCTAATGGTACTGTAACTATTTTTTTAAGATTGGTGTACATTGTGCGAAATTTACAAATGAAAAAATATCTAGCAATGTAATTGCAGCAGTTCAGAGATACAATGTACATCATCCTGTTGTTAATGATTTGGATAGTAGTATGTGGGAGACTCTCGGTATCAGATGTTGGCCAACTCTTCTTATTTTAGGTGAGACATCAAATAAAGGTATTAAGTTTGTGTAAAGCAGAGGTTGCAAAATAAAGTTGAATCCATGCATTAGCTGACTTTCATGTTAGAAAAAATTACTGTTATCTTGATTGCTATCTTTATGCTCAAATCTAAAATTTTATGAAGTGAAAAGAGATAATATTTTTAAATGAAACAATCTTATTATTTTCAGGTCCAGACAATAGACCAATATTCATATTAACAGGAGAAGGTCATAGAAATGAACTTGTTCAATATGTAACTGTGTCATTACGGCATTTTTCATCTCGACTCTCGAATGCTCCTTTACCTTTATCTCTTAACTCTCATATAGAAGCTAAGGATAATACACTTTATTTTCCTAGTAAGGTTTGTAGTCATTTTGAAAATGTTAATAGTATGTATAATCAATTGGAAGAACAACTTCATTTTACAATATTTAATAATAATTCTATGAAGAGCTCAGATATTTGTAGACCAATCATTGGTGTTGATACATTTATTATATGGTTGTATTTAAACTTATATGTGTAGTATATCAACTATCTGATATCCGTAACACAAGCCTCATAGCTTACCACAGAACTAGATGGTGCTGTGTGTTATAATGTCCCAACACATTTAAAAATACCTACTGCAATACATCATATTTTACACACAATCATTTATTATTATATTGATTAATTTACATTTATTAGTTTTAAAATTTTAATACTGTGTATTAAATTATTTAGTTGCAATAAAAATAAGTTATATAGTTATTAGTATAGATTTCTCAGAAGAAACATATTTTTTTTGTCTTTTTTCTACTGTAATATGCATGAATTATACAATATAAGCCTTTCTCTTGAGTCACTGTCTATTGATGAATATAGAATTAAAATCCCTTGCGTTGTTTAAAAGACATTCATTATACTATGTAGAGATTAAGTAAATATTTTGTTTACAGTTGGCATTGAACCCATTTTACCGTGGTCGAGCTGAGGAGCCTTTCCTTGCTATCTCAGATACTGGTCATCATCGGGTGCTTCTGACAGACTGTGCGGGAGTTATTTTACGCATTATAGGAGGAACTGAATCTGGACTTAAAGATGGCAGTATGTTATCATTATTTTACCAGAAATTACTATGAATGATTAGATCAAATATAAATTATGCAAGTTTTTTTGTTATTCCAGAATTAAATGAAGCCAAGTTCAACTCCCCACAAGGGCTGTGCTGGTTGTCGAGCACAGTGTTGGTAGTGTGTGACACGAACAACCACGCGTTGCGCGCTGTACACTTGGATGAAGGCACTGTGGAAATTCTGGCAGGAACTGGCACTCAAGCCCAAGCAGGAGATCAAGGTATTGTTACGTACTCTAATTGTCAAAAGTTAGAAATTGACATTTGCTGTTGTAAAGCATGGTACAAGCGTGCTATTATGACGAGTTCGCACTCTATTCCGCGACAGTATGTATAAATTATATTAACCTGGTTTATCCTGATTTGTTGAAAAAAGTGGTTAATGATTGTTTAAGATTTGATACTAGTTTCATAAGTTGGTTAAGATATTAGAAACTTTCATTTGGAATTAAAGTTAAGTATTAAGTATGAAACCATCACTATTATACTAGTGTGATTGATTTCAAATATATTGAATTTCAAATTTAAGCTCTTACTCTACATTTATAGAAATTTTATTCATACAAATCTCTTGTTCCTTAATTTTTTTTCAATCATAGCACAAATTGCAATTTCTATCTACGTATATTAAATCATTCAAGTATTAATCTTCAGGTGGTAAATGCCTCGGCCTTCAAGCATTGTCTTCTCCCTGGGACATCCTGTTGTACACCACGCCGGATATGGACATGTCGGTACGACCGCTGCTTCCGCCGCCCCCGCCCGTGCCCACATCCGCATCCGACAAGGAGATGGATAAAGACAAGGATAAAGAAAAGGATGATAAAGAGAACAAAGGTACCGTAAAACAATAAGTTAGGCATGATAGATTTAGATGTATGTGTTTTGGTCCTTCGTCGGCATGGCACGGACAAGGACTGATGATACTTATAATAATGTTCTCCGACCGATTCCGGCCATGGCGGCCAATCTCATCGAGACTAGCCAACTGCGCAGGAGATATTATAGTGCACAAGTGTACGCGCAGATACAAGTGCACTCTCTGTTCCTATCACTCTCATACTCCGGTGGGACGACTGTTCGACACGACCGGTGAGAGTTAAGGCGCAGGACCGACGGCTTTAAGTGCTCTCCGAGGCTACTTCTATCCTTTATTGATTGACGCCAGCCCATATTTATGTATTATTGATAAATGATAAATATATTATGAACTAGACTCATTCTCGCTCTGCTTGCGTTCGGCCCTTGTGCGTTATCAGTTATCATTTTTGAAGATATGTGATATTTTCATGCTGTTATGTTCACCTGTGTCTATAATAATATTATAGAGATGAAGAGTTTGTTTGTTTTTTTTGTTTGATTAAACGCGCTAATCTCAGAAACTACTGGTCCGATTGAAAAGTTCTTTTTGTGATGGGTAGTTCGTTTATCGAGGAAGGCTATAGTGTTGCAAAAACGGGAAGGTCGGGCGTCAGATCTGCGAGGTACCATACCGCGCGACTCAGAAAGAATTTGGTTTCCGGTTTTTAGAACGCGTGCGAAGCCGCGGGAAATGTTAGTAACCAGCTATTATCATATCAAATTTCATTTGTATAGATAATAATGAATATTTAAATACGATTTTCCAAAAAATATTTATTGATTAGATTCGACTCGGTTAAAGTTTTATTATATTATGTATAGATAAAGTAGTTACCATTTCTTTTACCTATTCAAGAAAAGGACAAGAAAGATGAGAAACGCCGCGTGCTTCTGATCGCGTGCGCCGGCTCGCACCAGATCTGGGCACTGTTCCTTGACAACACTATTTGGTGGAAATATAAGGCTTATTCTGAAGGTGAATATTTCAATATTCATAAAATATGTAAATTCTTTATATTAATTGTAATATTATGTTTGTTGTGACTATTTTAATGCAAAAACACAATATTTTTTAAAAGTGCTATTTCATTTTAATCTTAGATATTATGAGCCTATTTTCCTTTAAGGAATCTAATTAAATTTATTACTATAGTACCAGGAAAATATAAGAAGTCAATAATATTATATCACTTGTTAAAGTAGGTAGATTATTATGATATAAGCTTTTTATATACATACCTACCTATTATTACGTATGATCAATGTATAATAGAAAATTAGTCTTTGTACTATTTGTAGAATATGGCTACTATTGAAAACTATGAAATTAATTAATGGAATATAAATTATAAGTAAATTAAGATCAAACAAAAAGAGTCATGTCAATTCATCAAGTAGGACAAGGTTTCAAAGAGTTTTGGTGGGTAGTGTATTTCCAAACATTAAAAAAGGTATAGGTAATAGGTAAGCATGGTTGCAGGTACGTGCGCGGTGGTAGCGGGTTCGGGCGCGGAGGGCGCACGCAACAGCGCCTACCCCGCCACCGCCGCCTTCGCGCAACCCTCCGGCCTCGCGCTGCGCTCTGGTGAGATACTTTTTGTTGTTTGCCTGAGGCAAAGTTGCTTTCAAAAAGTGATTTGTAGTGACCCTACTTGTTGTGCCAGCGATTGCGGGTTCGAGCATTACGCATACATTCGGCATACATTTGTTGAGCACGAATGTTTGTACACCAGTCATATTTATAATTAGCTGACCCGGTGAACTCTGTTCCGCCAGAATACAAATTACAGATTATTACTAATTATTGTTTTTTGACAAAATTTATAATTATCAAATTTTCAACTATACTTAACAATAGATAAAATTATGTTTTGCTGTCATTTGCTTTTGGTTATTCCATGTCAGATGCGTTTTTGGTTTACCACGTTCTATAGTGACTTGTATTCTCTTTGACGTTTTATATCACGTTACACGGGAACGCAGCCGAAGAGGATAAAAAGTCAAAAATCCTATGTCCGTCTCCTGGTTCTATGCTGTTGATTTTCAGCCAAATCGGTTCAGACGTTCTACTAAATAATATAACTAACACGAATTTCTTTTATAGATATACTAGCGACTCGCCCTCGCTTCGCTCGGGCTCTTCCCTAGATTTAGCACAGGCAAAGCCGCGGGATCCGCTAGTTATACATATAAACCTTCCTCTTGAATCACTCTATCTATTAAAAGAACCGCATCAAAATCCGTTGCGTAGTTTTAAAGATTTAAGCATACATAGGGATATAGGGACAGAGAAAGCGACTTTGTTTTATACTATGTAGTGACAAGTAAATATGTATGTATTCAAAGTTATATATGTGTAGTACTAGTATATCAACTATCTGGTATCCGAAACGTAAGTCTCGTAGCTTTCCAGTGGCACTAGGAGGTGCTGAGTGTAACAATGCCCCAAAATATTTATTTTAAATCTTAAACAAGCTGGCACATTTTAAAATGGTCGCCAATATCGCTGCGAAATACCTCTTGGTTTCTTTTATTAAAGTGTATAAATTACCGTAAGTAGTGTAATATCTTGACCATAGTGTAAAATCCTGTGCAAGTCTGACTCACACTTGAAAGGCTTATTATTTATTATAGTCATACGAACACCTTACTTTACCCGAGTTATCTTATGCACAAACATTCACTGTGAACGGAAATCGGACGTTCATATTTTGAAATGAATATATTTTTAATAGAAATAAAATGTTGAAATGGTTTAAATAAAAAAATATTTTTGTACAGGTACTAGTCCCGAGATATTTATAGCGGACTCCGAGAGCTCGTCTATTAGACGACTGGCGCTGTCTACTGGACAAGTATCTACTCTGTGCGGAGGAGATCGAAATCCTATGGTAACTAATTTATTTTATACTATTTTTTTAATTTATTTGTGATCTTAAAGTTCATACAGAAGTCTCGTAGAAAAGCATTCATTATTTATTAGAAATTGGATAAGCTAGAACCACCTCACCAACTAAAGTCTGGTTGGCTTTATTAACTACTAACATTTCCCGCGGCTTCGCGTGCGTTCTAAAGACCGGAAACCAAATTCTTTCTGAGTCGCGCGGTGTGGTACCTCGCAGAATTAACGCCCTTCCCGTTTTTGCAACACTTTTCATTCATGTTCCACTCCCATTGCTATATTATGTAATATAGACTTTAGCCTTCCTCGGTAAACGGTCTATCCATCGCAAAAAGAATTTTTCAATTCGGACCAGTAGTTCCTAGGATTAGCACGTTCAACCAAACAAACAAACTCTTCAGCTTTATGATATTAGTATAGATTCTTTATTGCACTATAAAAAACACATACAGTGATTTAAAAACAATTTGTGATTGCAACGGTGGACTTATCTCTAGAAGAGATCTGTTCCGGTCGTGTTTTCGTAAGAAATAGTGTTATAAAGCAGGCTTAATTTGTGCAGCATATAAATATATAGTATACTTTACATGGCTATATTTCAAAAACTAATTGTGATCCCACATATTTAAGTGAATTGGTTTTCATTG
The DNA here is from genome assembly GCA_905231865.2 of Boloria selene. NCBI lineage: Eukaryota > Metazoa > Arthropoda > Insecta > Lepidoptera > Nymphalidae > Boloria > Boloria selene. The sequence goes on from HG993134.1 coordinate 10,471,447, forward strand.
CCTTATTAACAAGTGCATTCAGAAAAATCGTTACAGCGGAAAGAAGTAAATATACATACAACATACTATGTAATTTATAATTCCTCTTATAAAACAGTTCTGATTCTTTTCCTTGTTCTGTGTTCTCAGAATCTTTTCGCATTTGGTGATGTCGACGATATCGGCGTGAATGCGAAACTACAGCACCCTCTAGCGGTCGCGTTCTGCGAGTCCAACAAAACCCTTTACATCGCAGATACATACAACCACAAGATAAAAAAAGTGGATATTGGCCACCAAAAAGTAACCACACTCAATCCAACAATGATCGAAACGACTGATCCGGCCAAGTTTAATGAACCGTCCGGTCTATCGGCGAGTTCCGACGGCAAATACCTATACGTAGCAGACACGAATAATCACAGCGTCAAAATACTAAATCTAGCCAAAAACGTGTGCCAAGAATTCAAAGTACGTCTTCCTGACCCTAAGTTCACGGAACCCGAAAATTTAATTCTATACAAAAACGATCTATTCGTAAATCGCAAATGTGGAAATCTTATTATATATTTCAATGTAAGTTTAGATGCTGAAACGAAAAACGTTAAGTTTACCCCCGGAGCGCCCCAGAACTGGCACGTTTGTGTGCGAGATGAGAATAATAAGGATGTAACGACAGATGACTTTGAGTTCATTGGCTCTTCCCACAAAGGCACTAAGTTACCTGGACGTGTTGAAATGAAATTAAAGAATAGAACGGATAAGACACACTATAGATTATATTTGAGCTTCCAAACCGCTTTATGCGACATGTCCGTATGTTTCGCACATTCCTTCACCATTCGATCGACGATTTTGGTAAGGGATTCCGTTAAAATGGTGGAATCCTACAAAATCACGTGTAAAGTAAATCCCGTTAATCGTAACGAAAAGTCTGATTCTACTAAAGCTTCTTAAAGACAATTTTTTTATTGTGACAACGACTTCTGTGTCTTATATAGGTACAATGTATTTATAGATAGTTAAAACGACTGCTTCAATGTATTTTTTTTTTACTAAAGCTAATGTTTCTTACTGTAATAATACTAATGTACAAGACATTAGTATTATGCTGGATAAATACGTATATAAATTTGACGCGAATGTTTTTGTACAACGAGTAATTTTAAGGGAATTATTTAAAAAATAAGTAAAATGAATGAAATAAATGTACTTTACTAAATGTAAACAATAACACTCAATTATAAAATATGTTTTGACTTGAATTGTTTGGATGAGAGAGGAGTTAAGCTACCAATCTTTCTTATCTTCTTAATTAGATTGTGATTATTCTGCCAGTGTCGTCATGTAATGTGTGGGCAAATGAGACTAAGTTTGGCTCCATGGTCCGTTTAATACTTTCTTTAATTAGTTGTACAATATAGTGGGAAGGGTTACACGCTAAAATAAACTTATAACCAAGCTAAATTGAATTTAATTGAAAATGTCCTCATAATATTGAAATGAGTAGGTACAGTTACCTGAATACAATAGAAAATAGAAGTACTATATTAAAAAACAGCTTAATGTCGTTCAAATTTTATTTACTTGCAATATTTATATTCCATACGACTGCGACGTTTAGAATTACGTGAGCTTACTTCCAATCTTTGTATATAATCAAAGCTCCCAATATTTGATTGAGTACTACATAGTCAGTCTTTCGTGGCGTTTGCGTTGAAGCATTTAAAATGTCAGGAACCATAAATCTAAATTAATTTAAAAAAAACTGTAAGTCACAATTACAATATTAGCGTGTTAATAAAAATAGTTGATACTCGAAGTTCCGCCAAAACAACGCGGTGACAGTTTTCTTTGTAAAATTAATTTGTTTATCTAACTTTCATTTTTGTAACACAAACATTTTTAGACATTTAAATTACTTCAAATTGCATAACATAAAATATACGCGCATTATATTCATAAAACATATTTATTTTTTATCTAAATATAAATAAAAATATAATTATTGTCATTAACTTATAATATACGCTGTCCATTCACCCTCGCTTTGTGTATATCTGTTTTTTTTGACATTACAACACTGCAATTTTATTTATCTGTAAAGATTTTTGATGAACCATGTTTGACGAGCAGGGTATGACTGTAGGTAATTTAAGCTTTGAATTCGCTTTAAACAGGCTTTATTCATCATTGGTATTTGTAAAATAAAATAGTATTTTTTATTGTATATTAAAAGAATTAATAGTCACTAGCCTTCAAGCAAAAGATTTTAGGTTTAACAAGATGTTGTTTTTTTACTTTTGTATAAAAAATAATATTTGATTTTGAATAAATAACTGAAAAATTTATTAATGTGTTTGTAGTTTGTGCATAACCACTATGTTAAAGAAATAAAAATAATATAAGATTACTAACCGTCCAACTATCGCCACCTAAAAATCACGCCAATCCGTCACTATTATATTCACCCTCTATTGCACTCGATTGGTTTCGTCCTGATTTTTTCCCTTTCATACATTTCTCAGAAATGAGATATTTTCCCGTAGTAATAAGGTTCCTCTAAGTTAAGCTATCATCATAGAGTATATTGCTATATATATGCTATCATCATTAAAATCTGTCCAGTGATTTTCTCCTGTTACGGTCATAGACGGACAGACAGATTGATGAACATTCTAAAAACTAAAGAGTCGGCCTCTGTATCAATAATAATATAATTAATGATACATATTATAATTCAATTCAATTCTCTTGTTAATGGCAATACATATTATTATATTTGAATATTGAATATTCTATTTTCAAAAAAAATATTTTATGTACGGCCTCAAGTCTGCTATTGCAATGGTGTTACAATTGTCTATCAATGACATCGTAATTGCTACTTTTTGCAATTTTGGGAGTCTACTAATTCAATGGTCTTCCGATGGTGTATCACTGACACTTCAATGACACTTTGCAAATAATTGGTAGTCCCGTACGTAATGACAATTCAATGATCAAACGTATTGCGTAGTCTGTTAATCTATCTTTTTGGCTTTGTATGATCATTTTACATAATGCTTAGACTTTAAAACATATATATTGATAACATATATAATCGAACTTAGCCTAAATAAACGTTTTACGAACGCTTTTACAATTGACAAAATTGTCAAAATGACAAGACCATTGATCGACCATTGTAAATTTAGTAGACTACGAAATTTTTGACTAATGGTAATTGAATTAAAATCGCATTGTTCTATAATGACAATTCATGTAAAATAGCAGACTTGAGGCCCAGATTCGACTCAGAATTTTATTTTATGTATGGACTAGCGTTTCCCGCGGCTTCGCACGCGTTCTAAAGACCGGAAACCAAATTCGTTCTGAGTTGCGTGGTATGGTACCTACCTCACAGAACAAACGCCCTTCCCGTTTCTAAAACATTTTTCATTGATGCTCCGCTCTTATAAGTCGCAGCGTGATATAATATAGCCTATAGCATAGAGTATATTGATACTGGCCTATAGCCTTCCTCGATAAATGGACTATCCAACACAAAAATAATTTTTCAAATCGAACCAGTAGTTCCTGAGATTAGCCCGTTCAACCAAACAAACAAACAAACTCTTCAGCTTTATAATATTAGTATAGATAATAGATATGGATATGTATGTAAAGGTGCTTAGGGTAAATAAAAGCAACATGCCTGATGCCTCTGCACTGTACGTTCTTTAGAGTTTGTACTACTTTGTTTAGGTTGAAATAGAGTACTGTATTGACAAACCTTATAATTAAATAAATAATAAAAAAAATATATAATATAATTTTCTGTCGTTAATTATTAGTATTATCCATAAGAATTTAACTCACCCTACTACCCTTGTCTACAAGGAATGTTTGGTTTTAACAGTAAGACAACTCTACATCCTAAGCCTGTCCCTACGATGTCATGCAAGTATTATCCCTGACTCCCAACAACCGCAAAAGCGAACTACAAGGAATGCTTGTGTGGTTAAAAAAATTAGAACTGCTCTGGCTGGAAGACAAAGTAGTATAATGGGTTCTCATTTATATATAATAAGATAAATAAAATAATAAATATTAGTTCCAAGTCCCGCCACATAGCAAAAACTATTCTGAGTTCATGGCTCAAGAGTCTTACTTATGATGAAACAGAAGACCTATTGAAATCTCCATCATAAATTGTAATGTTTAATACATGCTCACATCTATAGAACATACACACACACACACACACACACACACACACACACACAAACACACACACACACACACACACACACATACACAAATTGATATTTAATAAATTAATCATTATTATTGTTACATATTGGATTCCTTAAGTATATTATATTATATTTAATTTCCTTGTATAAGAATTCAAGCATGTTTTCTTAATCATGAAAATGAAATTAATGCTTTGTTAAATATTATAGTTACATCATTACATGTAAAGAAGGCAAGACGCTCGTAATACAAGTGTCACTTAGTACGAGCGTCTTAGAACTGTATAATGATTATTTTGTATTTGTTAAATAATAAATAAATAAATAAATTAAATTACTTATAATAAAAAGTATATAAAAGTTATTTCACCGCAACAAACAAACGATGGAACAGCGTGAATTTATTCATAGTAATGGACATAGTCATAGATTGTCAGATGAAAAACATTTACTGTGGAATATATTGCACAAGGTCGCGTCTGAGTGAAGCGTTGTTTATTTTGAGGAATACACAAAATAAACGCGTGCGAAGCCGCAGACAGTAGCCACTAGCCAGCAACAGTAATCTAACCATCTAATAAGTATATAAAATCTCCCTATTTGCTTAGATATAAGAATTAAGAATACTATACATATTGAATAAAAAATGTAAAATTGTAATTACCACCGGTGAATCTACATACATATTATTAGGTACATAAAAGCGATAGGTTACTCACTCACTTATCACGAAATATCGATTATTTTTTAACAAAAATGAAAACCGACTTCAAAACGTTACAAATCGAAACTAAAAAGAAAAAAATAATTTTAATTACTTAGTTATTGTTGGAGTCGGTGCCAGCCAAGAAGGACTGTTTTATTCTGCCTTTGCAATGAACTTTCGAACAGATATTTTGATATTTACAAATTGATAAATTAATTAAATTGTGTTAAGATTTTATTTGCTTTGGCTGGCACCGACTCGAACAATAACTAAGTAATTAAAATTATTTTTTTCTTTTTAGTTTCGATTTGTAACGTTTTGAAGTCGGTTTTCATTTTTGTTAAAAAATAATTTATTTTTAATTTTTTAGTGGAAATTAGATATTTTGTTTAAATATAATATTGGTAGGCTAACTAAACTACTGCTCCAATAAGTCTGCGAAGTTTTGAGTGAAAGACAATAGTCAATCGAGATTTGTCCACGTCTATTTTTCCACGTAACTCCTAGACGTTAATAAAATTTACCTTCTATTATCAGATCAACCTAATATCCTGAAGGAATACTACTATCGTATTCATAAGTACGTATAATATTAAAAGAATTTTCTTTCAACTCCTAACCGTTGAGGAGATATACCTTACATCATCACAAATTATTGAACAGCTTTATAAAATATACGAAAAACGTAATAAATGCCTATAAAATTTGAGAATTGCCCTCGATTTCCCTAGGATCCCATCATCAGATCCTGACTTGGTGATAATGTGAATATCTTGGAAGTATACCCTACCGAACAAAACAAAATTGTAATCGGCCAGCATTTGACGCAGAAATAAATGAACAAACATAAAAAGAACCGTTGAGGAATTGTACCTTCCATCATCAGCACATCCACATGAGATGATGATTTTCATACGTAAAAACTTCATCAGTTTTAGAAAATATATCAAAAACATAGTAGGTGCCTATAAAATTTGAGAGTTGCCCTCGATTTCCCTGGGATCCCATCATCAGATCCTCACTTGGTGACAATGGGACCAACTGGAAACTATACCCTTTCAAACAAAAAAAGAACTTTCCAAATCGGTCCAGCCATCGTCGAGTAATCGGGGAACATACATAGGAAAAAAAAAAAAAAAAAAAAAAAACAAAGTCCCCGACGAATTGAGAACCTCCTTCTTTTTTTGAAGTCGGTTAAAAACCGCCTAACTTTTAACGATTAAATTTAGCAGGAGGTAGTTTATATCTATAGTTAGTAGACGTCCACTAAGAACGTATTTTGCTACTGGATCGGATAAAGTAGGACTAAGCGCTTTCGCAAGTTAAACTATAAAATAAATAAATAAATCTACATTTTGACAGAAATATTTTGGCCTGGGTTTTAAAGAACATTTTATAACAGAATTTTATACATACGTTGAATAAAAATAAAATAAATTCACACCTACGCATATTATGTAGGTATAATATCTATCCGTTCTTAAGTAACGTATTCTTATTTGACTTTTATGGTGAATTGAATTTGGATTAGATAAGTAACAAAAACACATTCTATGTTGGCCGACAGATAGATAGATATACGTGCATCTTCATTTCATAACCCACGTTTTATTAGTCCCTGCTTTACGATAATCTCAAAATACCTTCAAATCCTTAGCCGATTGAAATATTTTTTTTTTCTGTAAATAATCTAATTAAAATAAAAGAAAGTTTCATTGAAATCAGCTTAATTATTCTTAAACAAGACGCGAGCAGAAGGACAGTGGTGAAATACTAATAAGGTAGGACGGTACTCACTTATTTCCAACACTGCCAAAGACGTTGCTACTGTTGCATCATAGGTACATTTTTTTATTTATATACGCAAATACTGTTATTTTGACTTCCTTAAATAGCCAATGATGTCCAATGAAATAAAATAATTTTATAAAAGCAAAAATAATAAGAAATGATAATTTTAGGAAGACCACGACCATGACCATAAGCAGTTTGTTATAAGTATTAAGTATCTTTTTACGCTTAATTTGGCAATTGGGATCAATTCAATTGCTATTTTAAAGAACATTTAAGTTCAAGGTGGCTACTGCGAATGTTTTTACGGAAACGAATAAAGGGATAATAATGGGACTTGCGTTTTCTGAGAAAGGTGTCTTTGACCTTTGTTACCAGGATACAGATTCTTGATAGAAACAACAGCTACCTATTTATACGATCACGACCGCTGCGACCTCGCCGAATATTTCTAAACAATATTTTATGACTCAGTTTTAGGTATTAAATAGTATTCTTAAATTCTTACCCGACCGCTTTAAAAATGATGGCAATTATTTCTGGATTTATAGAGCTACCTTTATGCTTTTTTATTCTACTCCTACGTCGTTTTGTTAGTACACTGATGTAGTATTTTCGAACTCGTCTTGTGCATATATTGATGTATGAATATTAATTTCATTTGACTGTTTTGTCGAATCGTTTTAATTTTAGGCATCACATATATAGACACAATGAGTCTCTAGTAATTAGTTATGTAGGTTATATTTTGTGAAAAATTGTTTTTTTCCTAAAAAGACACCTGCACCTAAAACAAAACAAACAAGCAAAACTTAATCAAATACAAAAGTTTGATCCAAAAGGTTCCGAAACACATGAAATAAATTTACACTTAAACCAGGCGTTCTCGCTCTGAGCGGTTACTAATAATCACTTAAAACCAGGAGTGATCTTCGATTCCAGTGTAGTATATTGTGCTACCTGCATGGTGAAATAATTAAATTTGAATATTCAAAAATGTAGTTTTTATTATTATATCTGCAAATTTAATTTCTGAATTCATAATTAGGTATGCGACGTCGAACGAAAGCATTCTGTGTCACATTGCTGCTGCGTGCCGCTTGCACAAATTAGGAGTCGACAAGGCTTATCTCGATAGTAAGCCTCGTGATAATGATTACACAAAGGCCGTGAGCCGCCGCCGTCGATGTACAAGTCGGTATGTATAACTATATCAACCATTTAGCGACGCATCCGATCTTGAGACCCTGATTATTAATAAACGTTGTGTTTTACGGAGGTCTCGATGTTTGCATCAATAAATATAGGAATTGGATCAGTGACCTCTATCTGAGGTAACTTGAGCCATTACTGTAGATACTATATGCACATATACATAATACAACTGTGAATTAAAAGCAGAATCTATGCTCATATGCCCATAATTTGGATGGACGTAAAGTCACGATAACGGTTCGAACTGATGACCTTTATTATAATATCTGTTTTATTTCAGCCATTGCCCCGAGCTTTTTAACTTTACGCAATCTTCCGTTCCTCAGTGATAGCTGCGGGCACTTATATCTTTTGATGGATATGAAGTGCAAAAAATTAGAGGTCGAGCAACTGTATTACATGAAGTATATATTAGTAGGTTTACACATTATACACATTACTGAAATCACTCGACCTCGATACAATTACACGTTATGCGCATGCAGTTTGTCTAAAATAGATATTACTTAGAAGAGATGACTTAGTATGGTTAACTTTTCATTACTTAATATTAATTATAAAATATATCTGAATTTTTAAGGATAAAAATTGGTAACATAATCTAAATTACACAAATATAGGAGCCATTTTACAATGTTGCATCGACCTTTTGAAAACCGCAAAATAACACTGTCGCGTCGCAACAAACTGTCATCATTTAGATGTTTGAGCTGTTTTGCTTATGAATGATTTGAATATTTATGCTATCAGTGAGGTGGCCGGTGGGCGATGCAAGGCGGCTAAGGTCACACAAACATAATAATAGTCAATGTCCCAAAACAATCGTGGCTCTTCAATTAGTGTATTATCCAGGTCGTGCTATAATAAAAAATATTTAAACATTAAAGTTCCCTCGTGCGTGATTACTTTGAAGAAGAATACAAATATTAGACCTAAGCTATCATATTACAGAAATATGATAATCGTGGTTTTTCAAGTAGTTACACACCGTGGATTATTTTTTAATTTGTTTGGCTATCTGTTCATTTACCTCGGAAAATGTTTTTCTATTTTGGACTAGGAATATTCATAATTTTGTTTGCTTTGCACCGCTGCGGCCCGACTGGAGAAATATTACTTACATTCTATAAGGCGGCGTAAAGTGACACTATACTCTGACGACTTTTGTCCGATGAGTGAACACCAGAGGGACAACTACCTCTCCCTTATTCCAGACTAATATCTGGGATAATGAACACACCAGTGATACTGCTGATGTAGTGAGAGTAATCACATAGGCCCGGTTAGGAGCTACTGGCATAGGTATATACTCTGTTCTCTATCTGGCAAACGTATTGATTTTATACAACTTATATGACTAAATTGTTATCATTTAGGAAGGCAGTTTGTTATTTAAATTCGGTTGTTAAACTTTGAAAAAGCAGATAATTCATTTAAAATAAAACTATCGTTTCTGATTTTACGCACATTTATTTTGTTTGTGGCTTTCGGGAGTCTCCCTTATAACCATGTTTGCTGTAAATCTTCGAGAAATAAAATGTGTTATGTGAGAAATTAAATGTTATTTTAACTTGTTACGTTGGGTAGGTAGGTATATCCGGATATAAACCTACCTATCTATTGTAGGTACCTACTGTAATACAGGATAATGTAATTTATTATTACAAGTAAACGGATTAAATGTACCTATAATGCGTTACACGCTTTACTATTTCCTTTATTTATTTGGTATGCACAGCTTGCCACTTACTTGCACATTGATAGAAAATAATCATGCACATTCTAGGCAAATCGATATGAATGCATCGGCTCTTAACTGTTTTGCAATTAAATTAATCAAACTACATAGTACCTACATAATTATATACTGCTCCTACTGTAAAATTAAAAATACATAAATTATAGGCAAAAAATTCAGTAACACAAAAATATGGGATTCATTATGCACCTACGAGTTTTTCAAATAATTCTAAAAATGAAAAAAATATATGTTTTTATAAAAATTATACAATGATACCATCCATCAAACTTTTAATTTAAAGTATGTTACTTTTTCAACACTCATATGTATGTGTAACATAAAAAGACACCCAAAGAGCTAAAAAATTTTCAGTCTCGAAGCTCGTGTGTTTAAAATGAGCGTCAAGTGATATGGGTTACATAACTATTCATTAAGTAATTTTATAGGAACAAAATTGCATTGCGAGTTTTTTTATTCAATAAGTACGTAGTTAATAATTAATATTAAAAATCTAATGAAAACATCAGTTATGGTGCAAATAGGCGGGGGTATGTAAAAAAATAAGGTTAAAATAGTTGCTCACATGAGCTTTAAATTATTAATGTTTAAAATATTGATTCCCGCTTTCTAGGCCGTAAAAAGTTAATCGTAGTAAACTTTATAAACTGATTGCATAAAATGAGAACTAAAAAGGGGGTAAAGTGACGTAGGTCGTAGGTATATTATGCTGCCTTAGAAATACCTATAGCAAGACTAGCGTAGGTAATCAAGACAAATCTAAAGACGAACCTATATAATGAATGATCTATGTATTTCACCAAAATCGATTCAGCGACATATGAAGGAGGAAACATAAGATTCGGTATACGTATGTTAAGTATATTTATTCTATACCTTTTAACTAGATCTAACACCAACTTGAGCCCTTCCGTAGTCATGTTAAAAGCTCGCGTAAAAACACTAGGTAGGTATTTTAAACTTTTAGGTTTCTTCTTGTTGAGATAAAAAATAAGAATAATCATGTGCTTTGTATTCTATTACCGAATTAAACGTGTATTGTTTCGAATCATGCGGTACCGCTCTGTAAACAATAGCTTTCCCATGCAGAAACAAAGAAACGGTTGGCAATTGTTTTGGAGTGGACAAACAAATACTAATAAACAAAAGGTGTTGATCGTCTGATAAGAAGTGTTCTTTAGGAAAGAATGAATATGATGCCTTCGATAGTATCAATTAGTTCTGACATTTAGTCTACAAGTGTATAATATGTAATTAAACTATCATTATTAATAGCAGTAATGATCAATAGTTAGCCTATATACATAATTACATACAATTGACTTTTAATAGAAACATCTAACATAGTATAACGAACAATGCAAAGGACAAATAAGGATGTAATCTAATAATAAAGCTTTCTTCTTTCTTAAAGGGATCTACTGAACCGATATTAAAAATTCTTTCACCAATAGAAAGCCACATTATTGCTGAGTGTCATAGGTTATATAAAAAACCGAAAAATAAAAAGGCTTTTACGTGGTAGTCCGTTTTGCAAAGTGAATCGGAGTCAAATAAAAGCGTTTCATACGAACGCTGCCTTAACTATGAAAGATATATTTTTGAGTTCTAGAGAAAAGATGTGGAGCTTAAAAATGCCTACAAAAAAGTCAAGGACAGCATATCACATATGTCTAACTTTTATATTTAAGTTACAAAAAGTAGTTTTTTTAATATTAGTATAGATAATTTAATTTTTAATATTAATGAAATAATTTAAATTATTTAAACACTGTACTAAAAAAGAATTATTAACATTATGCCCAACGAAGTGGGCACGGGTCAGCTAGTTATTTATATACGGATAATGTTTGTACTGTAAAATGAGTTTTTGAACTTATATTTTGCTTTTAACAATTAGAAAGTGAAAATGCTAAACTTCAGTAGGTAATAGAAGGTTGTACGGCGTCGCTTTCTTTAATTTTTTAAGAATCACTGCAAAAAAAAATTAAATCGGACCAGAGAGTAGCTTGTTTTATACTTAGATGTATATTAAATGCTATCTGCATTGTATTAAAACTTCAAAGTAACTTCAACAAACTTTAAAAAGAAATTATTAATTTAAGACTAAATAGAATAAAATAAACGATAATTATTTTTTTGTAAAAAACTTATACTTATAACTTATATTAAGTATATCAGGGACTTACTTTTAAGTAGGTACCTGATTGCATTCGAGGCTTTATGTTTTCCCTATATTACCGATATTGCATAATTTTATGCATAAGGTCACCAAATCCTTTTCAGCTGTCTGTCCCGCAAATCGCTATTAGCATACAATCCTTTGAATGTACTTGTATATGAATAGGTATAAGTGCTTTGTAACAATGTGTGCTTACAAGTTAATAACCAGTCAGTCCCTGTTTCTGGTGTAAATTCCACGATATTAGTCTATTGTATTGTTCTAACTGCCTTGATTAAATAGTAGCTAGCATGTACGGCTGCACATCTGTTAGTACTGGGTTCGAGTCTGGTAAGTTTAGTTACTGAGATTTTTTGTTTAGTAAGTAGAGTTGGGAAGTTTGTGGTGTTTCACCTCCGTAGCCTCTGAGAGCACGGAAGCCTTGACTCTACTACTACTCTAATAGTCGTGTCGAGCACTTAGTCATCCCACCGGAGTATGTGAGTACAGGAATAGTGAGTGTACTTGTGTCTGCACGTACACTTGTGCACTACAATATCTCCTGCGCAGTATGCTCGTCTCAATAAGATTGGCCGTATTGGCCAGAATCGATCAGAGAACATTACTATTATTGTTCTAAGGTCAAGTATATCACTTTCTGGTCTATAGAAGTTTGGGATGAAATAAGTTAGTTTGCATATTTTATAATATAAGATCCAATCATCGTTTTTTATTCGATTGATGTGGTTATTATAAGAATTTTGACATGATTTACTGCTAAGGTTAATTATAAAATATTGATAGGTTTTTAAAAAACAGCATATTATGACGAAATTATTGAAGTCGTAAATTAGTCAAACGATAATAAATAGTAGGTATATAACAATTATGTGGGGTAAATTCTCTCATTTTCACGGAAAAATAACAATTTAGTTTGGGAGTTAGTCGCTCATCTAGAAATATATATAAATAATTGCGATGTCACTGTCTGCTTCTATCTGTTACTCCGCTTACTTTTCAAATTATGAGAAGGATTTTGATAAGTAACTCATAGTATGATTGTAACTTACGCTCGCTTCGGTTTCGGTAGATTTAAATAGTACAATTCAATAAAATAAGAAACTTAGAGAATAAACGTTAAAAACCTGACTGCGCAAAAACCTACGAGTGTATCTTACGAGAAAGACTTATGCTATTACTGATTTTTGATGTAGTACCTATCTCTAAAGGTTTAGCCAACAGAACGTTAGCCATCTGAATTTCAAAGAATAACTTTTCATTACCAAGTTTTGTGTTTTTCCATGGAAATGATAGATTTTTCTGTAGTAAATTTATCCTAAATGTTGACCCCAGTAATATTAAGTTATCGCTACACTTTTGGGGTGGTAATTGGGTATGTGTTTGAGCTAAGCGATGGTAAGTCGTTACTCCTTAGACATAAACAAATTACTCATTCTTATCAAAAGCATTAGAATTAGTAGTGTTAGTTATAGTTGCTCAATTGAATCTTTTTAATTATATTAGTATCTCAATTGATTATTGTTCATCACTTACAGATCATATTAATTCTTCATATTTTGTTAATTATAATATTTTATAATATTAGTTTGCTGTTCATTATTTATATTTTATTATTTACAACTTTATAATATTAATACAGATATGAGTTTGTAACATTTTAAATATTAATGTTTTAAAAGTATTGTCATCCACCGTGGGGTAATTCGTAATGTGTATCCGTATGAGATAGATGGCGACACATTATACCCAATGGTGGGGACATAATGTTTAAATAGTTGTGATATTCATTTTGTAGGGCATTCTGTAAAAGTAATCAAATAAAAGTGGAATTGCTGACACTCGTTGTTTTACTTTTAAAATTATTAATAACAGTCAGAAGTGTTCGAATTTAATTGTTATATTAATACCACGTGCCAGTATAGACCGCTAGCATATCCAATTAAGAATTATGTCTAGCGACTCGGAGGACGAAGTACGGGCTCCACCGCCACCAAAAAGGCCCCGTAGAACACGTAACCCACGACGTCCGAATAATGGTGAACGACTAAACCGATTGGAGGAAATGTTGGAAAAATTAATCAATCAACGCAATTCAATAATACCCCCATGTGGAAACGACACAGAATTAGTAACAAGTGCTCCACCTCAACAAGAGCATAATCCTCAAGACGTCAGAATTACAGCAGGTAATCAAAATATTGATATTTTTGCTTCACATACGCCCCAGCAAACTACCCTCAAAGATTCATGTCCAGTGCCCGCTACATCTAATCATGGCGATATTTCTTGTTTAACATCTGACCCAGTCAGCATTAATGAACAAATACCCTCAACCTCAGGGGCAATAAACGAAAGCCTATCGGCTGTATCACAAAACTATATACCTATTGTAGACTGCAAAAATACTATGAGATTTATAGGAAAGCCGGAAAACGTTCCAAAATTTGATGGATGTACTAATACTTTGTCTGTTCACGCATGGTTACATCGATTGGAGTCCCTGGCGAGAATATACGGCTGGGATGAGAAAACGTTAATCTACCACATGACCGGCAACCTGGAAGGCAACGCATTACTATGGTTTGGTCATCAAGAGGACATAGATATCAGCTGGCAAGATTGGAAGAAGCTGCTTGTGGACTACTTTCCCGCTAATCGTGGGCTCGCTGCAAAGCTACACGATTTCGTCGCTACTACTAAACGTCGAGAAGAACCGGTATTAGATTTTTATTATAAGAAATTAGCAATAGGTAAATCTTGTAGTTTAAGTGATCATTTGATATGTGACGTAATCATATATACATTAGGAGACCCTTTGTTAAAGGCGGGAGCTCGTGGTGCAGGTTGTAGAGATACGCGTTCCCTTTTAGGTTATTTAAAAGACGCCGCTGTTGACCCCTTACCATCCCGATCAGAAAATTATCTTATTAACAAAGACTTTAATAGAAATAAATGTTTTTTATGTGGTCGTAGAGGTCACGTTTCAACAATGTGTAATGATAGCTTACGTTGTAAGAACTGTAATAAATTAGGTCATAAAGTGGATAGTTGTCGATTCTTAAAAAAATGTGATCATTGTGGAAAAGTAGGTCACGAGCGTTCGGATTGTTATAGTTTAAAAAATTCAGATACCTCCAAGACATCAAATATAAAAACAAATTCTAAAACAGAAGAGAAAAAATCTAAACTATTTCATATTCATCCTATTGATATAGGTGACCGTAAATATCATAAGACTGTCATTGCAAACGGTATTGAACTAAGCGCGTACATCGATTTAGGTAGTGCTTGTAATACTATTACATTATCGGCGGCAAATAAAATTAACTTATCGTATAATACTCAATGTAAAACTAGTATAAAAGGGTATGGAGGTCAAGTTATAACACCAAAAGGTGAAAGCTCATTAAAATTGAGTATAGATGGAGTTAGTGCTAACACGCCAGTTTTAGTGGTTAGTAACGATCTTCAAGAAACTGATATGATAGTAGGTCGTGCTTTTAGTGAGTTACCAGGTATATGTTTAATCAAAACAAGCGATGACCTCACTTTTTCCAAAAATATTAATAACCTAAGTAAAGAACTTCCATTTTTTAATAATGAAGAGGTTTCATTGTTAAAAATTAAATTGATAGTTCCTCATGACACAGTGTTACTTCATGGCTTAAATAGAATAATGATTTGTACAGACGAAATTACAGACACAGACAGCATACACATAAAACGTTCGGAACATAGGTCGTTTGGTAAAGAAATAGATATTCCTGAACAAATTACAAAAATTCACGGAAATATAGGTTATATAAATGTAGTAAATTTACAATATCAGTCACTCATGCTCTATTCCACAAACTGTATAGGTCGTGGTTTGCCTATGGAACATAGAATAAATCTTGACACTGATTTAAGAGACGACAATATCATGAATCTCGATAATTTGTTGCGAAAATTTAGCCATTGTTTTGATGATCATACAAGGGTAGGCGAATGTGATTTAGAGATGAAAATAGAATTGACTACAGAAGTACCATTTTATCATCGTCCATATCGAATGTCGTTAAAAGAACAAGAAATCACTCGCGGTATTATACAGGATTTAATTGAAAAAGACATAATCGAACACAGTAATTCGCCTTATGCGAGTCCAGTAATACTTGTCCCAAAAAAATCGGGCGAGTATAGAATGTGCGTTGATTATCGACAGTTAAATAAAATCACGAAAAAAGATCGTTATCCACTTCCAATTATACAAGACCAGTTAGATAGGCTTAGTGGGGAAAAATGGTTTTCAAAATTAGATTTAGCTGCTGGTTATCATCAGATAAAAGTGCACCCTGACAGTCGTAAATATACCGCTTTTGTAACACCATTTGGCCAATTTCATTATAAAAGAATGCCTTTTGGCTTAGCCAACGCACCATCCATATTTCAGCGGAATATGAATCTTATGTTAAATAAATATAGATTTCAATTTGCAGCCTCGTTTATCGATGATATTCTGTTGTTTTCCAAAACTATTTCGGAGGCCTTTAAACATTTAGAATTAATATTAAGTTTAATTAGTGAATCTGGAATGGTATTACGTCGGAATAAATGTTCATTTTTAAAAACGAGTATTGAGTATCTAGGACATGTCATAACTAGTGGTGAGATTCGTCCATCCCCTGATAAAGTAAAAGCACTTAATGAATTTGCAAAACCAACGAATGTTCACGATTTAAGACGTTTCATAGGCTTAGCTAGTTACTTTAGAAAATTTATTATATCTTTTGCTAATAGGATACGCCCTTTAACAATGTTACTAAAATCTAATCAAGTATGGCACTGGGGGGATGAGCAACAAAAATCATTCGAGGACATCAAAACTGTTTTAGTATCTGAGCCAGTTCTTGCAATATTCAATCCTGAATTTGAGACCGAATTACATACAGACGCGTCAGGTCACGGCGTTGGCGGTATATTGTTTCAAAAACAGTTAAACGGTGAATTAAAACCCGTGGCTTATTTTAGTAAGCAGAATACAA
This sequence comes from Boloria selene, assembly GCA_905231865.2. NCBI lineage: Eukaryota > Metazoa > Arthropoda > Insecta > Lepidoptera > Nymphalidae > Boloria > Boloria selene. The sequence goes on from HG993134.1 coordinate 10,488,341, forward strand.
ATGTAGAACAAAAATATCATTCGTATGAGCTGGAAGCAATGGCCGTTGTTTTAAGTATAAGAAAATTTCGTGTTTATCTGTTAGGACGACACTTTAAAGTTTTTACAGATTGTCAAGCTTTAAGTAGTACATGGACAAAAAAAGATATGTTGCCAAGGATAGGGCGATGGTGGCTAGAGTTACAAAGCTTTGATTTCGAAGTACATTATCGGCCGGGTGTACGAATGCAGCACGTGGATGCATTAAGCCGTAATGCCCTACCTTTGCAACATATTAGTGAGGAAAATTGGGTAGTAGCTGTTCAGAAGGATGATTTAAAGATACAAAACATAATAGTAAATATTAAAAAACCAGAATATAAAGAGATCTATATATTAAAAGACGATATTCTACATAGAAAGATAGGAGATGAGTATAAAATTGTTATACCAAAATCTGTACGTTGGAGAATTGCTAAAATATTTCACGATGACAATGGTCACATGAGCGAAAATAAAGTTATTGAGTTAGTTCAGCGCCAATACTGGTTTGAAAAGCTTAGGCGTTTTATAACGAAATATGTCAGAGCGTGTATATCGTGTCAATTTTCTAAAAAACCTTCAGGCATACAACGCGGTTTTATTTATCCTATTGACAAAGGTAATATTCCGTGGCATACTTGGCACCTTGACCATTTAGGCCCCTTTTGTATATCTAAAAATAAGAATAGTCACTTATTGGTAATTGTAGATGGTTTTAGTAAATTTGTTTGGTTACAACCTGTACCTAATACTTGCACATATCATGTCATAACTACTATAGATTTTCTTATTCGTGTCTTTGGCTTACCTACGCGAATTATAACAGACCGTGGTAAGGCTTTTACTAGTCAAGAATTTAGAAATTATACTATTTCCAAGCAAATTAAACATATATTGAATGCGGTTGCCTGTCCTCGAGCGAACGGGCAAGTCGAACGCTTTAATCGCACAATTTTACAGTCTTTAATCGCTTATACAGGAGAGAATGATAATGAATGGGAGCAGTATGTTCCTCTAGTAGAAAAAGGTATCAATACTTCTATAAATAGTACCACTCAAAAGTGTCCTTATGAATTATTATATGGCTTTAAGCCGCGGTTTGAAATAGATCTTATTCGTATACCTTCCCAGCCCTCAGATTTATCTGAACTGCGAGCTCAAGCCCAAACTAGTAATAAAAATGTATCTAATAAATGTAAAGAACGATATGACAAGAATAGAATTCCTAGTTTAAAATATAAAATTGGTGATCTTGTTCAGGTTCAAAGAAGGATAATTAAAAAAGGTTTAACTAGTGGAAAACTTGTTGATAAATATGCTGGTCCGTATAAGATTGTAAAAGTGTATGATAACGATCGTTACAGAGTAGTATCTCTAAATAGAAGAGGTAGAAAATATAATAATGTAATAGCTGCAGATAAAATGAAAAAATTCTTAGTGCAATCCCTTACTGACGAAGAGAGTGACAAAAGTGATTAATTAATTAATTAATTTAACTTAAGAATGTTCGATTTATTTGCAGTTAATGTGTTTAATTAGATATAGAAGTGTAGTAATTAAAACTGTGTGAGGCTTATTATTTAAATTTAATTTTAATGTTAATGTTTTTAAGAATGTTCGATTTATTTGCAGTTAATGTGTTTAATTAAATATAGAAGTGTAGTGATTAAAATTATGTGAGGCTTATTATTTAAATTTAATTTTAATGTTAATGTTTTTTTTTTTTTTTTTTTTTTTTAAATAATAATTATATAGGTATTATGTTATAGAGGCGTAGTTATTAGAATAGTGTGAAGCTTATTATTATTTAAATTTGATTTTCATTAATTGAGGTGCACACATAAGTGTTTAATAATTATTGAATATGAATATATGAAAAATTGAATATAATATATATTTTTGTTTTATGACTTTTAGTTGCGTAAAATTAGAAATTGTTTACCAGGTGTATTTAGCGACTATATTGGTGTGTCCGATAGTCGTATAGAAATTACTAGACTGGTGTGTCCGCTAGTAATTATTTGGATGACTATCTTGGTGTGTCCGTTAGTCATATAATAAGTAGAAAGTAGATACTAGCCTGGTGTGTCCGGTGGTATCTAATTGTAAGACTATCTTGGTGTGTCCGATTGTCTTGACATTATAAAGTAAAGAAAGAAAAAAAATAACTAAAGCATTCAATGTGCATGTCAAAATAAACATAATATATGTGTACAGCTATTACGAGGGCGTAATCTAACTATCAAGACGGCCGACTGGTTTAATCAAAAGTTTACACTAAGAGTTTTATTTTCTATCATTGTTACTGTGTTAAGCTGACATTAAAAAAAAATGTTAAAAAAAAAGAATAAAAAAGAATTAAATAAATAAAATAAAAATAAAAAAAGAATTAAGTAAAATGTATTTGTGCTATAATAGGTAATTCTTAATTATTAAAATTGGATATTTCAGTAAGCTGTAAAATTACGAGGTCGTAATGTGTAAATCAGGAAAGGCCGAGTGTTAGTTATAGTTGCTCAATTGAATCTTTTTAATTATATTAGTATCTCAATTGATTATTGTTCATCACTTACAGATCATATTAATTCTTCATATTTTGTTAATTATAATATTTTATAATATTAGTTTGCTGTTCATTATTTATATTTTATTATTTACAACTTTATAATATTAATACAGATATGAGTTTGTAACATTTTAAATATTAATGTTTTAAAAGTATTGTCATCCACCGTGGGGTAATTCGTAATGTGTATCCGTATGAGATAGATGGCGACACATTATACCCAATGGTGGGGACATAATGTTTAAATAGTTGTGATATTCATTTTGTAGGGCATTCTGTAAAAGTAATCAAATAAAAGTGGAATTGCTGACACTCGTTGTTTTACTTTTAAAATTATTAATAACAGTAGTTAAAAGCTTTATTATAGCCGTACATGCCTAAACAATCCCATAATACATCTGTCATTATCTATATCTCTCTATCATATCTCAAGTGGTTTGCTCGAGATGTTTTTCCAGACAGACAAAGATTCTAAAAACATAGGTTAATTTGTATTCTGTATCGATAATACCTAATGACTGTTTGAATAACATTTTCCAATAGTAATTTAATGTACAGGTTCGATTGAGTTAAAATTTTATTATAGATATGTGGTCACAAATCATTTTTCGTAGCAACCATTAACACCAAGATGAGGCGGAGATCCGTCTGGTAGATCCGTGTGTGTTTCATGCGATTGATAGTAGGTAAGTTACAAGCTATTAAAATGATTACAGAACATTAGTTCACATGTACTTAGAGCCAATAAAAATAGCTTTTATGTCTTCTCGATGAGTCATATGTTATTTATAAATAATTATAACAATTCCAAAAATATTTTAATACAGATATGATTCAGACGAAGTGATGCTGCTAACTCACTTAACTTATAAGCTTTTATCCGACTGTCACGAAGCCCAAGATACTACCTTACTATTTTAACTCTGTAGTGATAGATTATTATAACTATAGGATTATTTAGGTTACTCTTTACTTTACTTTATACAATAACTATTTCTATAGAGTAGTTTTCATAAAAGAGAGGTGGAACTTTAAATGGGGAATCAATCGTTGGCACGTTATAAGTTATAGCATAAAGTCAAAAATATGTTTTGTACTTTCTGTCAACTGTTTGTTTGCCTGTCTATCTGATTATTCCGGCTAATCTCTGAAACGGCTGGACCGATTTTAATGGGACTTTCGCTCGCAGATAACGAATGTTATAAGAGGTAACTTAGACTACTTTTTGTTTAATTCGAAAATTATAAAACCGTTTTATTTATTTTAACTTACGCCTAGCGAATCGGGCTGTGTTTGCTAGTGTACAATATATTGTTTATAAAAATTACTGTACAAATAATAATAATAAATAATAATATTATTAAATATATATTTTTTTTAATCTGTACAAATGATAAGACTTTATAATATAATAACTAAGACTTTTTGGCAAAACTGCTCTTTTTAGAACGCTTATTTATTGCTAAGTACTATTTTAATTGCGTTGACGCAAACTGCATTTCAGAAATTTATCTTAATTTACACCCAGATACCAAAGAATTACGAGTAAATACATTCTTATTCCCTTAGTCTGAGTATAAAATTTTAATTTTATTAGTGAAAAAATTATGACAAGTAAACAAAAAGGAGGGCATATAACGGATCAAATAGAAGAAGACCTGTTACTCAGGATGGTATTTCTGAGTATTTTAACAAATTTTAATAAACCATGCCTAAATGCGAAAGTACTTATACCTAATTAAGTTTACAGTTTTAGGTTAGAACAGAACATTTTTTAAAGCGAGTTAAGCAATTAGAAAAATTAATATAATTTCTATAAACTTCAGTTTTTGAATAATATTTGCCGCATCATTTATTTTTATTTAAACTTTGAATTCATTGTTTATTAAAGAAACAAAAAAACCTGATAGAATTGAAATTGTTAATGTACCTTAAACTTATATCTAAGTTATAGGTAATTCCGAAGCTTAATTGCGAAGGTTTATAAGTGTTCCTAGTAAATTAATATATTATTAACATATGAAATATGAAATAAGCGTGAAGGTTGTTATCCCTGAGACATTCTCTTCCATGAAATCATAAACGGAGCGTCCTCATACTGCCGATACATTTACTTATAATCCTTAATAGGTACACCTACGGAGGTAATCTCAACTTAACTAATTAAAAATGTTGTAGTTGGTAATATTGAACCGTAACTTTAACCGATTACCGTAACTCTACGTACCGAGTAAAGTTTATGATTTGGCCAGTAAGTATGCTGGCTGGTTTCTCCAAATTATATGTTCACACTCAGCTTCCATGGGAAATGACATTATACTTAGATTAATCGCGAAATGAGAAACGCCTTGGTCATTTAACATGTCTATCAAAATATCTTACACTAACGTTCGTATGACGTATCACGATAATATCTTTGGCAAATCACGGGCATCTTACTCGTACGTTGTTGGTTCGAATTAAGCGCTTGCATTTAATTTAAAGCTCTAGTATAGAGATTTCTCTAGATGTTATTATATAAATAACATTGATTGAAAAGCTTTGCCACCAGGAATGGGTGTCTGAATGAAAATCTTAACCTATTTTGTAGAAACAGCAACCGCATTTCTCGCTTTCGGTGTTTTTTTGAAGATTTATAGATATCAAGCTATTCAAAACTAATCTCACGTGCATTATCTGACAGTCGTGCCTCAGTCCCAGTTCTATGTTGTCCGGTAAATATTCGTAAGTAGGAAAAATAAACAAACAGTAGAAAAGAAAAAAGAAGAGAATATAAGTAGTGGGAAGTAGAAGTAAAAAATATTCCTGATAGAAAATTTTGGACATTTGTGAATTACTGAATGTGCACTTACGTAGGGTTGCGTCGATAACTTAAGTACTTCTGAGTATACTCGTATTGGCTTTTATGTTATCCTCCCGTTTCAGATAAAAACTTGTTCGATGTCAACGATTTTTTTCCGCCTAAAAATATATGTGACGACATCGACAAAGACACAAACGTAATAATAGATCCTTATCTATACTAATATTATAAAGCTGAAGAGTTGTTTGCTGTTTGTTTGTTTGGTTGGTTGAACGCGCTAAACTACTGGTCCGAATTGAAAAATTCTTTTGGTGTTAGATAGTCTGTTTATCGAGGAAGGATATAGGAAGGATATTACATCACGCTACGATCAATAGGAGCGGAGCATCAATGAAAAATGTAGCAAAAAGGGGAGGTATTTGGTTTCCAGCCTTTAGAACGCGAGCGGAGCCGCGGAAAAGGCTAGTATTTTATACAAACTATAAACCTAGATTTGACATTAAATGAGTAGAGAATAATTAGTTTTTCCAATTATTTTGGTTTAATTTTTTATTGTAGATTTTGTCTTTGTCGAAAAATAAATTCAATAAGATAATAATGTAATTAATGTTATAATAACTTGTTTATAAAAAATAAAAAACTTTTAAATACATTTTATAGCTACTAATTTCTTACTTTATTGTATCCATAATTCATTTTGTCATTTTGTAGCTTGTTAGTTTACGAAAATACTCGTATCAAATACGAGCTCGTTAGTCACAGGATTATTATTGCTTCAGTATTTAGGATATCTATTTCTAAATTTCATCAAGACTGTTAGCGTTAAAATGACTTATGGTAATTTAGATTTATAATATGTAAAAAGTAATATACTAATTTTAAACCGATCGAAGTACTTTATACCCTGTAGGTATACTTTACGTTGATTTTAGTTAATATTTTATATTTTTATTTAGTTAAGTCTTTAGTGTTATTATACTTATACTTATATATTTTGTTGAACTATACATCAAAAGAGGGTAAATTGTTAAATTAATGAATAAGTTATACATATAATAAATTACTCTACATTCCTAGGTAAAAACTCCCTTATTGTCTCAGTTAATTTATATTCCGAATATTTAGTTAATTTATAGTCTTACACATAGCTATTATAAAATATTTTGTATGACTAAATTAAAGCCCTTTTTCTAGGTAATAAGTACGATGTTTATAGTTCAGGTAACAGTGGTCGTGTGTGGTGCGTGAGCCTTCCCTCCATGCGCGTGCGCCGCATCCCCGCTACTTTGACTATATAAGCCTTCGCCCAAACCTGCCGCGCGCTATTACAACAGTGACTTGTGATTTTTCTTGCTGTATATTTAAACTACTCACAAGGTAAGTCCTATTAACTTTTTAGGGTAATTCGGGATGAACAACCTTTGACATAATTCCATTTATTGAAAAAGGAAGAAAATTCTGGTTTTTCATTTTCGAATTTTAATTATCCTGCTGAAATCCTTTTACAACTACTCTTAATACTTGTATCCTTAACATAAATGTGAAAAAATATAATTTATTCATTTATTTAGGCAAATTATAAATAAAAATAATTATGTAACGTGGATGTTTTCGAGTTATATTTTAATCATTATTACAGACAGAGCAATCAACTTTTGTATTTATGTATGTTATAATTGAAACGTTTATGGTTTCTTAAAAAAACAAAAATCTCATTCAAATACAAAATATTCCGCATCAAAGAAGTATAGAATTAAAAATATTTAAATTATTTGTAGTATTTAAATAAACTAAATAATATGTAACAATACATGTTATTTAAAAAAATTAACAAGAAATTTATTTTTTCCTATTTTACCGAAAATTGTTATTATAACTGATATATTTACTCGTGCCTTAAAAAGCATACATCTGTCTGGTGGTTTTGAATAGAAGTTTTATATATTATTTAGTTTTTTAGTCGCGAATTTTTGTATAATGTAATAAAATTTATGTAAATAATGTCAAATATGTTATTATAATAATATAATAATTGTTATGATAAAATAAATGTTATTTTTAAAATGACTCGTTTTCAAGATCATTGAAATAAAAAGAAACAAATAAATTAGCCTTTTTTATACTTGGCATTAAGATGCAAATCTTCTTCCTTACTTTATAATAATAGGTTTTTTTAGGTCGCGGAAAATTTTGACACTCGAATATTCTATGTTACACACAACAACAAGTTTAAAAATAGTTAATTTGTTATCATACTTATAATATAAAAATCAATGCCACTTTTCGTTGTTTTATAACTGAAGGACGGGCTCACCTATCCAAACCAACTGTTTAGGCTTTGTTCGGACTATTTAGTAAGTAGATGGTTTATGTGAAGTTTGCACAAAATCGGTCGAGCGGTTCTTCATTTATCACATTTTTTGTAACAAATGAATTCGTGGCTTAGCTAGCGCTAAGCGAGGGTGAGTCGCTAGTTTTAATATAAAATTAAATTTAAATTAAAGAAATAAGAGAGCAGGAAAGTTATTTTGTCTTGTATTTAGCTAAGTCCTAAGAATTCGGCTTTTAGCCGGGCGGAGCCGCATGCAATGCTAGTATAAACAATAAATTGTTCAGTGTTATGGAATGTTTAGTATAAGTTAAAAAATATGTAAATGGTTTCATTAAACTTTGAAAACAAAAATCCAATATATTTTTATGGAAACTCTTTATTAGCTTGAAGTGCTCTAATTATAGCGGCTTATATGAATTTATCAGTTATTTTTTCATCATTGCCTATGGTATAAACTGATATGTCATCGTAAAATTGTAAATACCGTTATAATATAGTCTATCTCGCGAGATTGTAAAAAGATTCTGAAGCGTTACATAGTGCTTTCAATTTTCTACATTTTTTTGGTACATTATAATCTATCAAAGTTAAACCGTCATAAGACAGTTTGTTAATTTACTTGATTACGGTTCACAACCTTCTGATAGTTTACATGAAACAATCTAACGGTATTTACAATTTTACGGTGTCAGAAATAATATACGTATCTTAGAATATCTATTTTTCTTTTCAAATTAAAGCTTTAGCGTTTCAACAATAATTAAATAATATATAAAAATCAATACCACTTTTCGTTGTAATTTTATAACTCAAGAACGGGCTCACCTATCCAAACCAAATGTTTAGGCTTTGTTCGGACTATTTAGTAGATGGTTTGCGTGAAGTTTTGTACAAAATTGGTCGAGCTGTTCTTAATTTATCACATTTTTTGTAACAAATTAATTCAATAAATGGCGGCTCATTTTGTTAATGGGGATTTTGCTGTCAAATTGAAACTTTTTCTTCTTTTCGAACTTCAAAAAAGGAGGAGGTAGAAAATTTATTTATTTTAATTAGCGGAACCCGTGGCTTCGTTGACGCTAAAGGGACGAACCCGAGCGAAGCGAGGGTGAGTCGCCAGTAATACTATATTAAGAAGTTATGCCCCAATAACATAAGGCATTTTACTAGTAAATAAATGGGTTTCTTATACGGTTTTGACACAGATATGTACGTAACGATGCGTCAAGAGACGGAGGCTATTACACGCAGAACGCCTGTCAGACTTCATAATTATCTACTGTACGTACTCGACATACAAATTAGTTACAACGTGAGAGCTTTTACTTTCAATTGAAAAGCCATACTTATAACAATTGAAATTTGTCATTTGAAAATATATATATCTTTGTCTGTTTGATCCTATTAATCTCCGAAATACCTACCTAGTATCTACCACTATTATAATACAGACTAGTATACTGTATAGTATAATATGTATAATCATTTAATATAAATACATGTCTGTTTAGTTTAAGACTCTACGTTTAAAGACTTCTATTCATTTTATTTACTTTATATTTGAGTAAAATAATTTATTCAACGATGGAAGTAACTTTCTTCATATCAATATTTTGACAAACTCGTAGGTCCGTGTTCGAAATATTTAAAGTTATAAACTATTATACCAAACAAACTCGACTGGTACCGTATTGGTACCCAGCCGGTTATTCATTTCGAAATTTCTTGTAAGTAAATGACCCTTTATAATAAATTGATTATTATAGTAGTAGTCTACGCATACCTTACTTTCATAGCTAAATTATTTTTCTCATCGTATGACGTAAGTTAAAAATGCTTTTTTGTAAACATATAATATGAATAAATGTTAAATTAGCATAGTTGGCTCTATCTACATTTCTTAAGTAAATAAATTGGTTCGAGCGACATGGTCGTTTTAATGACTAAGCGCTTAAATAAAAAAAACTTAAATAATAAAGTTAATAATATAATATGCGAAAAATGTTTGTAGAATTCATAAAACTGACTTTATATTGTCTGTATATTGTCTATCTATTACAGGTCTGATATATTTTCACTAGCGACTCACCCTCGCTTCTTTCGGGTTCGACCCTATACCTATTTGTTCTAGCCAGTTCCGCTAATAAATGTATACAAAATCTTGACAAATTATATACTAAAAACTTCCTTGAGAACCACTGTACCCATTTAAGTGAAAACAACATGAAAATCGGTACAGTAGTTTCTGAGTTTATCGCAAACAGACAGACAGGCAAACAGATGCGGCGGAGGACTTTGTTTTATAATATAAAGTGAAGTGATTGTACAATATAAAACAACATTTTTGTCATGGCTATACGTAGTTAGTTGATAGTAGGTACTTATGTCTATATTTCTATTAAATTAATATTTCATAAGTAAAATATTTATTTCTTATTAATTTCAAGTGACGGCTTTAGGAATAGTAATGTACCGTATTTCATGAAAGATAAGAGCTAAATGAAGCCATTTTATATTTTTAAATTTAAATTTCATTTTAAATTCTTTTAATAAAAATTACTTTTTAGAAAATATGTTACATAGTAGAGTATGGAAATTTTTCGATCATCCGCTTCGTAAGTTTAACATCCGCAAACATTTTTTCTATTTTAGTTAAAAAAATGAATATATAGAAGACAAATCCATATAGTTTATTACTCAATGCAACGGCGTTGTTGTATGAAGACAAATATTTTGTTGTTATTTCAGCTATAACTGCACAAATCACAATACATAAGTAAGAAAAACGAAAAAGTATTATAATGATACCCGTAACTTTCTTGGCTTTTATATTTAAAGATTTATAAATCTTAATGCCAATTATTATTCTAAACAAATTCATACAAAAATATTTTATAAGTTTATTCTAACCTAAAATTTTACTTCATCAGAGATAAGATATTTTTCTACAGTAAGAAGTGTTTTATATGTTTACTCAAATAACCAGCTTTCATTATCATCAATTCTTTTTTTTAAAGATAATAATGAGTATTTCAATAAGATATTCCAAAAATTTTTAAATGTACAGTTGCAGCTAAAAAGAATATTGTTATATATGCCTATAGATAGACTTATATTCAAAATCATGTTAAATGTGTGAAGATTTTTTATCAATAAAGTAATGAATATTCGCATTATACTGTAGTCCCACGGCGTGAAGTGATTACTCGAGTAACAAAAGATTCTATTGAGTAACTACTAGAAAAACCAGTAGTTAGCAAACAAAGAGTACTTTAAAAAAGAATACAAGCTTATTTAAATTGAGAACTTTATCGTATTTTTTACTATGAAATAAATTCTGAAGCCTTTTTATGCTTGATTTTGAATAGTAAGTACATAATATAGAAACACTTCTTGTTTTAGACTCATAAAATCTTCATATTACTTAAATGAAGTAAATATGTCATGGCATAAAAGGAACAAAATGACTTAGTAATAGTAGTTTTAGTAGTGATTTGATTTCGCCAGAAGGAGGATTATGTTTTAATTTTATAATGTAATAAATATATATTTGGAAGTCGTTACTAGCTATTTATTTTGAGGTCAAATGTACGGGTCACCGGGACAAATGGCAAATTGCGCAATGGTTCAAGGCCACTGAGCCGCAGAATATTAAAACTTAGTACATTATTTTTAATTCACCGGATACACTTGAATGTAACTTTTTATGGCGTAAACAGCGTAAAATTGTGGAATCCGGCGTTCATAATTGTTAGATGCTTATCTAATTTTTAAACAGAGTGATATGAAATCTTTTTATTGAAATTGTCTACGTACATTAATATTGTAAAGAGGTAAAGGTTGTACTTATGGTTTGTTGTAGTGACTGATTTCAGAGATTACCTCCTTATACAGATGATGATAATAATAATAATAATAATGTTCTCCGACCGATTCCGGCCATGGCGGCCAATCTCATCGAGACTAGCCAACTGCGCAGGAGATATTATAGTGCACAAGTGTACGCGCAGATACAAGTGCACTCTCTGTTCCTATCACTCTCATACTCCGGTGGGACGACTGTTCGACACGACCGGTGAGAGTTAAGGCGCAGGACCGACGGCTTTAAGTGCTCTCCGAGGTGCGGGAGTGACACACCGTCAACTTCCCAACTCCGGGCGGTTACTGAGCATTACTAAACAGAAAGACTCAATAACTAAACTTGGCCCGACCTGGGACTCGAACCCAGGACTTCTCGATGTATTATGACCGTACGTGCTAGCCACTACACCACCGAGGTACAGATGAGAACAGTCTCCTAACATTATGCTCCAATTAAAAAAAAATATATTATTGGTAGCTATACTACTGTAGAGTGTTAAAGCTATTTTCAATGTACTAAAGTATTAATGTGTTCAGTCAGAAAAAAAATTTGAATGAAGTCTTAAAATGCCGTTGAGACTTTATCGGCATTATTAGGCACTGGTGAAGTCGCTAGTTTTAAATTTTTTTTTTTTTAAATTATGCCCTATAATAATCACTCTACTCTTAATAATATATCGTATAGATTCTTGAATGAAGAAAATTATGTCGTTGTTGAATTCAAATTAATTGCATGATCGCGTAAAACATTATGTAGCTATGCATGACCTTATAGATGTTGTTAATAAAATGAAGCTTGCCGAACTCGTTGATGTCTTCTATACAGAAGCAAGTGATCAATAAATTTATAAATCAAATATCCCATTTATACATAAAACTAATCGAATAGATGTATATATAAGTCATTGCCAATGCATAGAAGATATATTATAATTATTTTGATGGCAGGTGTTGTTGTAACAAAGATGTGAACAAAATTGCACAAACAGTCGTGGAAGTTGTGTTTTTATTGTTGTGTTCATTTTCGATATAAGTGTTAAATTCATTGAGTGCCATAATATTGTTAGTGTTAGTGAGACAGTTTATTTTAGAGTCCATGAAATTACGAAGTAGATTTATTGAGTTGAAACTCGCACAAAATAATATACTCGATTTAGTTTTGAAGTTTGATAGAACGTCAGTATTTTTTTATATGTTAAAATTATAATGTCAATGGACTTTATTTTTTATTTGTTATTTAAAGTTAAAAGATAATTTATTAAATAAACTGAGAATAAACCGAACCTAACTTTAACCAAACAAGCTATTTAAAGTGGTTTTAAAGCATAGTCATAAAGTAAATAAGACACTATAAGTACCCTTGTAACATACAATTAGGCAGTAGGTAATAAGGACCATGAGTCGGTTAATTATTCATACATTACATCAATGTGTAGTCAAAACTATCGCAATTTTAATTAGGAAATTTCAAACAAGAACATTTTGCAATTTAAAATTTGAAACGGCTAAAGATCTGTTTGGTTAAAATACACAGTTGCAAAATCTTAGATAAAGAGATTTACATCAATAGATAAGAAACTTTTGTTTCGAACTTAGTAGATTTTCAGACCTGTGACAGTGACTGTGTCACATACTATAAATAGTATAACTAAATAATTGTATGAAGAAGACTATTATAATACTATATACTAGTGACTCACTAGTTCGTCCCTAGGTTTGACGTCAGCGAAGCCACGGGTCCCGCTAGTTAAAATAAACAAAGTGTCTACCTCCTCCTTTGTTTTGTCCGTTAAAATGTAGCCTTAGTTACGCCTTATAACATTAGCTATCTGCGAGTGAAAGTCCCGTTAAAATCGGTCCAGCCGTTTCAGAGTTTAACTGGAATAAACAGACAGACCGACAACAAACAAAAAATATTTTTAAAAATTGGTTTTTTATTGCTAGTATCGTATATAATTTCATATGCATTTATAAATATATTTTTATAGTAAAAAGCTCTCCATTTTTATCTTTATGTATAAATGTATAGACTAGCGACCTACCCTCGTTTTGTTCGGGTTCGTCCCTATCCGTTGGCGAAAACAGCATGAAAATTTGTGCAGTAGTTTTTAAGTTTATCGTGAACAGACAGACGCGGCGGAGAAATTTGTTTTATAATATGTAGTGATTGTATATAAGTATTATAAGTATATTTTATGAAGAGATGTACGATAAATTATTATCAATCGATGATGTAACGCGTGAAATACATGAAAGCCGTTTATCCAATGATCAGAAAATACTATTAATATTGCGTAATCTTTTCGTTTAATGAACACAACAGTCAACATTGAACTTGGTTTGATCACACGACAAGGCGATATATCATGCTAATTAATGTGTAAATATCAGGCGATCTGTGTGATTTTCTTAATTATAAAAACAAAACATTAATGATATGTAAATAATAAATATTAGAATTTGTACAGACTATAATTTTGAACGTAGAATACTGGACGCCTTGTGAAGCTTTGTAAGCTGCGAAATAAGTATGTGGAAATACTCAGTTAGCATTATGATATTATGAAGACCTAGGCATTACAATTGCAATAATGTAAACGCAATTGCACACAGTACATATTCGTTTTGTACTATCGCGTTGCTTAGGCGTTGGATATTCTACAATATTCTTTCCAATTTACTTAACGTGAACACACAGTCTATGATGTACGTATCTTTTTTTATTTTTTTTAAAACACTTAACTACGGAATTCAACGAATTTGAGTTTAGTTTAAACATTTATTTAGTCATTCCTGCATCATTAAGATTTTAGATATACGAGTATGTCCTGGTACTGTCTTTCTATCTCAAAACTTATGCATGTTATGTGAGCCCTTAAATGTGTAGTGTAAGAAGTATCTTCCGATATATTTATTCTATGTGTTACTTGTATTTCCTAATTACTTTCAAAACAGAAATCTTCAGAAAGTGATTTTAATGACTATGCTAACATTTTAGTTAAAAATAATCGAAATGGTTAGATACAAAATGCATAAAAATTAAAAATTACAGATGGTTTATTTGATAAAGTATCTACTTAGGTAAAGAGAGACATAAAATTTAAGTTCATATTTTGGCATATTAGGTTTATATTAGAAGAATAATACAGTGTTGGCTAAGTATAGTATAAGTAGTAATGTTGTAATAAAATTTACAACATCTTGACGGTTAAGTTTATCCATTGAATTGTTTATAAATGTCACGACTACAGTACATACTTACCTTTTATTGAAAAAGGTTTTCGTGCCTTAAGTACTACTTAGATTTGACGAAAGGGTAGATTCTAAACCAATATACTGATTATTGAAAAGCTTCTAGCATTTACAGATCTTTTGATAATAAGTTGTTTACAACTGAAAATTAACAAGTTAAAAAGTACCAAATACTTGGTGACAGTGGTAGCCCAGTGGTAACGTGCTCTATTGGACAACCGAGTGATGCGGGTTCA
The DNA here is from genome assembly GCA_905231865.2 of Boloria selene. Lineage (NCBI taxonomy): Eukaryota > Metazoa > Arthropoda > Insecta > Lepidoptera > Nymphalidae > Boloria > Boloria selene. The sequence continues at coordinate 10,503,411 of HG993134.1, forward strand.
ATTCCAAGTCTCGCACCTCTGATATTTCATGTGTGAATCTTTTTTAACATGATCACCACTTGTCTTACGGTGAAGGAAAACATCATAAGTAAAACTGCATGTCTAACAGAATCTAACAAGTTTTGAAAGACATATGAAGTCCGCCAACTAGCGTCACTAGGCCAGCGTGGTAGACTATGGTCTGATCCTCCTCATATTGAAGGGAGTTGCACGTTAAAAAAAGTTGAACGTTAAAAAGGGCTGAATACAATTATTGTATCTATAGTTCGAAGAAAACATTATTATCTAAATAAAGTATACACAGAAAAACCATGAAATGCCAACATGGAAATCTTAAAGAATGAATTTAAAAATTTTGACATAATATAATATTGTAAGTACTTTATAACAGATACCTTGTTTAACAAATTAACCTAAAAAGAAACAGCAATTTATTAAGGATATTTATTATATCTTTTAAATAGGTTAACTCTTTTAAAGCAGCAGTTACTATGACGTGGCAGCAAAAGTTTCACTTGTTTATAAAAACTATGTGCACTGTGCTCACAAATTCGTGGAAAGACTTGACTTGAATTTAATTTACTTCTATTGGAACTATATTGTAGTATTTACGAACTATTTTGGCAAATTGATTTAAGCAATATAAAATATGCTTGTATTTCAAAAATGAAGTCTGAAAACTTATTATCACGGAATAATTAGTTTAATTGTGTAGCTTTACAAGTGAGAAAAATTTCTTACAACAGATTTTATCAGCAGGTTATTTATTGTATTAGGTATATCTACTGTATAGACAAAGACATTAAATTACGATAAACAAAAGCAACCAAAAAATCTAAAAATAAACATTAAGTGTGTATAATGTATGAATCCTTGTCCCTTTTAATGTAGAGTATCTAGGTACTCTACGCATGCCAATTTAATCGTCTGTCACAAATATAGTTTACAATTGATCGTGGCGGCTAAGTGATTAGAAGGTTCGATGCAAGGTACTAGATTGGCTGCATTATGCATAAAGTGCCTCACGAAGCGTCGAGCGTCGTGTCTCGTGAAACTGATGGTCCGGCCTCGAGAGCTTGCAAAACCGCTACATTGTGGTGAACCTCGCACTGAATTCGCGATTGGTAAATGTACAGAACACCATTGAATCTGCTTTGATGGATGTTCGAAGTACAACGTGTGAACGAAACGAAGTACATATTCCTTTAAGGTTTCAATAGACCACGAACGTGCATTCAATGGGTATTGGTATTGTTAGAATTCTGCAATCTTCGAAGCGAAGGTACATTATCTTTAGTGTACATACTACATACCTATGTGCCGACACGTATATAATTCATATTAAATCAATTGCTGGAATCCTCATAAAAGTTGGTAAACATATGAATTATTAATAATTGTGAACGTAGTTATTTATATTATGAAATCCCATTATTCCTGGAAAATTAATATGTAAATTAGCTGTAAACTTATTAGCTATCAGCTAATAAGTTAGCATACTGCATGAGTATACATGGAAATCTGTAACCATAGGAACATCATACGCATGAATATTCAATATATCGCGAGATTAAAGACGACATGAGTGTACTTCATTGCTTTCAATGTTAACATCGGAGGCTGCATCATTCGTGTACTTATGTACATATTCTAATCTAGATTGTATCCATGTACATGCAAGAAAATTAATTAAGTCTAGCCCTGATATTGCGCGATAAGCCATCGCGTCTGCTCTATTCTTTATTGATGAAGTAGAATCGCAATTATCCGTGTGCTGCAATTATATCAGTTAAAAGCGGTAAAACGTGTCAAGGTTGGATTCACGTACTAGGTGACTCCTCTGCATTCCGCTTAACGACAGACACCTGTTTCCGGGTGTTTATACATGCTGCTTTTATTCTTATGTTGATGCTATGGAGTCTATATTAGCATATCTATTCAACTATTGACTTGTGTACACTCCGCAATCCGCAACGAGATTTTACTCATCGACACTTATAGCTCATACCTAATTGTTAATCCTTTTAATGTTTTGATAAAACTTTGCAATAGACAAATATATGAGGCAACATTTAGCTTACAACGTAATTAGAGTTACGTGTTAACGTTGTAGAAGAATACGGCAAAAAAGGTTATGGCAGCATTGCATTGTCACACGGATTGTGACACGGTTTGCAGTTTACGCTTGTTTGTAAATTAGGTCGAAGCGTTTCGTTTACATGTGTATTGTCGCCTGCGGCTCCGGCGTCGTCTCGGGCGCGCCTGTTTTGCGAACTGTCCGACGGAATTACGCAACATACGACAGACACGCGGAGTCGCTTGATCGATGACCCGCCGGCAATAAGCTGACACCTCGCTGAAGCATATGAGAATACCATTACGTGCAACTAAATCAATAATGTCGTCACATTACACAATTAATCTTATATACTGAGAATGAGTAATTGATCGCCATTTCTTAGTAAAATCCATACTAAGTGCAAATATTTACGTCTATTAATATACTTATTTTATCACTATTTTAGTCTTAATAATGATTATGGTATATCTACTTATTCGTTGAATAGTTGTTATTAAACTTGATGAACCAAAAATGAACATGAAAATCTGTAAACTCTAAAACTCAGAAAGATACATTATTAATGACATGAAAATATCAAGTTTTTTAAGAATAATTATTACAATGGTGTTTTTTATTATATTTTTAATTAAAATATTCGTAATTTATACTTGGCTAAATTACACAATCTGCAAGTTCCATTCATCCATCGTTGACCGCCAAAGCGACGGGTCAGTGTGTAATATTGCACTAAACTTGAAAACAGCGGTGGTGAAATACCGCCACAGTCAGCAAGCTTACTCACAGCTACGGCAGAATGGCGCCATTCTGCCAAAGCTTATTTGGAAAAAAATAAATTCGAAATAGTTTTATTTCTACACTATTTTAATTTATTTAAGTCAGCCCATTAAATGAATATATTTCTTCAATGAATAATGTGAATTTATCACATGAAATGGGGTTAATATATACAAATTTCGAAACCAAATACAAGCGTAGTCTAAAAGTCAATCGTGAGTTCGATTACCTCGCTCATTATTCTTGTAAAATCTGACGGCCTATTAAAAATCTATTAACCTGTTGCTGGCATTTAAGCTCATATATTATTAAAAGGTAAAAATGAAAATATTCTTTATTACGTAACTATCCTGGCAGTAATCCATCCGGTGACACATTAATTTATTTATCAACATTTCTGCTCGCTTACGTTATGCGTAACCCATTCTTGGCATCTGATGCAGATTTATTATAATAAATTATATTACTAGTTACGCATTATAACTATACCTACTATGAAACTTCCTTTAACGTTTATAGAGAATAATCTGTATATTTTAAAATCGAAACTAAAAAGAAAAAAAAATAATTTTAATTACTTAGTTATTGTTGGAGTCGGTGCCAGCCAAGAAGGACAGTTTTATCCTGCCTTTGCAATGAACTTTCGAACGGATATTTTGATTATATTTACAAATTGATACATTAATTAAATTGTATTAAGATTATTTTGCTTTGGCTGGCACCGACTCCAACAATAACTAAGTAATTAAAATTATTTTTTTTTCTTTTTAGTTTCGATTTGTAGCGTTTTGAAGTCGGTTTTCATTTTTGTTAAAAAATAATTTATTTTAATTTTTTTTGTGGAAATTATTATGTTTAAATAAAATATTGGAAGGCTAACTAAACTACTGCTCCAATAAGTCAGCGAAGTTTTGAAATTAACGACAATATTCAATCGAGATTTGTCCACGTCTATTTTTCCACGTAACTCGTAGACGTTAATAAGATTTACCTTCTATTATCAATCCACCTAGTATCCTGAAGGAATACGACTATCAGTTCTTAAGTACGTATAATATTAAAAGAATTTTCTTTCAACTCCTAACCGTTGAGGATATATACCTTACATCATCACAAATTCTTGAACAGCTTTAGAAAATATATGAAAAAGGTAATCAGTGCCGATAAAATTTAAGGGTTGCCCTCGATTTCTCTAGGATCCCATCATCAGATGCTGACTTGGTGACAATGAGAACATCTTGAATGTATACCCTACCGAACAAAAAAGGAATTTTTTTAAATTCGGCCCACAATTCACGGAGAAATCGGTGAAAACACATAAAAAACAACTGTTGAGGAGTTTTACCTTCCATCATCAGCTCATCCACATGAGATGATGATTTTCATACGTAAAAGCTTTATCGGGTTTAGAAAATATATCAAAAACATAATAGGTGCCTGTAAATTTTGAGAGTTGCCTTCGATTTCCCTGGGATCCCATCATCAGATCCTGACTTGGTGACAATGGGACCACCTCGGAACTATACCCTACCAATCAAAAGAAAAATTTTTGAAATCGGCCCACAGACGGCGGAGTAATCGGTGAACATACATAAAAAAAATACATACAACGGAACATATAACCTCCTCCTTTTTTGAAGTCGGTTAAAAAATATAATTTTATAAAATGACTATTGTAAAGTAAAAGCTTTAGTTTTATGCTGCTTGAACTTAAATTATTAATTACTCGTATATTTAGTTTAAGTTTTGGTTGAGATAAAAGTCCTTTATTGATTTAATAGATAGTTCCATCAACCCTTTGAGAGGGCTTAAAATATACATAAATATCTTATTGTTCTGTTACTTAGTAACTCATACTACAAAGTAAACATAAACTCTATCTACGAAGAAAATAGACTTGAGACAGTAGGTACTATAGTCTATATTATTGATTTTTTTTATCTTCAGATGCAGGCGTGGTTGGTGGTGGCGTGCGCAGCTGCTTTGGCAGCGTTGGCGTCAGCCCAAAAACCTGGACGGTTCCTCTCCCTCCCAGTACCGGAAAAATGCGCTAAAAGTAAGTTCATATAGATATATAAAAGTGTAATATTGTTAAAACATTAATTTATTTACACTTTTCTGCTGAACATGATGGCGTGGATGGTGAAATAGTGATCTCGAAATAACATATTCTTGTGTTAAACGAGGTCCTTATCAGGTTCATGGCTTAATGATAGCACCTATAATAATTTATACTCCCAAAACCGGTCTCGATGATATTTTTATGTAAATTTCACCAATTATAGTGGTATATAACGTAATTGATAGATATTGATAGACCAAAATGATCTGTAATTGACACCATTTAGTCGAATACAGAAATGATTTATAACATTTTACATTCGAATAATTTTGTTTTTGTTTTAATATGACATTGTTGCATAAAATTAATAAATTTGTTATGATGGACATAACAGCTATTTATAAAGATAACATTTCTTTTTTTGGTATTTATTTTGAAGATATTTTTTTTGTAATAGCGTCTACCTCCAAGAAATCATACGTATATCGTAATATGAGGACAAAATAATAAAGATTTACTAAGCGAAACATTAAAAATTCCATACTAAATCACTATATGCTAATAATATAGCAAGTCAACATTTTAAATGCATTTTTATAAACCATACAAACAACAAAATATAAATAAGTGTTTCTCTGAATCTGTTTACCTAATTACTTATTCATGTTCCCTATATTACCTACTTTCTCGGGTGAAAGTAAAAGCTCGGGTCGATGCCCCGTCAAGGCCGTCGTAGAGTCGAGGACGCACGTGCTTCGGGAAAGTGATTTTCCTTAAATATCAATTTCCTTTGTTAGCTTTTCTAGTAAAGTCTTATATTTTACAAGAAATTAGCAACAAAATGTAGGTATATAGGTACTGTGAAAACTACTTCCCATTGGTTTTTAAGTGAAGGTACCCTTTAATGTTTAAAAGTTACTAGTAGGTTAAACTCGGTATCGTTTTTTCCACTTAAGCATTATATTATTCTTTAATATAAATTGATCATAAAGTATAATAAAATAATATATCATTTTTATTACGTATTTAAATTGCGTTTGAATGAACTTCGCTGTCAGTATCGGGAAGCTCATTACGTCGCATACCTCGTTGCGGTGGCTTCTAAGTAAGATTATACAACATTCTGGTAGTATGGAGAAAATGAATGAATCATGTAACAGATGAACCAGTTATTAATATCGAGTCGTCCGCGCTATAACTTAAGAACAAATAATATTCGAAGAGCACCAAGTTATTAAATTTATTAAATAACAATTTTGTTGCTCTATGATGTAACTACAAAACGTAAACTAAAATAGTAAAATAACGGGAGTAAAGAATGAGACACTGATGCAATCCTAAAATGGTATACTATTTATAGGCTAAAAATGGTTCATCGAGATATAATGTCAATGATGATATCACTTATAAAATATCAAAGTGAAGCATAAATAAAAGCAATAACAATTGTAACTCAACACTGTAAAACAGGTAGATAAAGGTTTAACTAGCATTTCCCTCGGCTTCGCACGCCTTTCCCGTTTTTGCAACATTTTTCAATTACGCTCCGCTCTGATTGTAAGTGATATAATATAGCCTTCCTCGATAAACGGACTATCCAACACAAAAAGAGTTTTTCAATTCGGACCAATAATTTCTGAGATTAGCGCGTTTAACCAAACAAACGAATAAACTCTTCAGCTTTATAATATTAAGTATAGATATTAACTTGATGACTTAATTAGTTAACATTATGTTTATTACTATAGAAGCTATTATAACTGTATTAGCAAGATGTTAAAAAAACAATGCTGTATTAAACGATGTTTAACTATTATTAAGAGTAGGTAGGTACGTAATGAGCCGCATAGTAACAAAATGGATATTGGATGAAGCGTTGGTTTACCGCAAAATAAATGAATTGGTAAATAGGAAGAATGTGCGTTCAATGAACTAAAAGTATGCAGGAGCAAATTTGCCAATAGTAGTTTATTGATGTTTAACATCAGAAAGAAATAAAGAATTCATATCGATTTAGTAGAGCACTAAATTTAATTTATATATGTATGACATTTATGTCATAAGAACAGATTTTATAGTTTGTGGCCATCTATCTTAGATACACTATCTCGCAACCATACTTTGCAACATCGTTAAAATTATGATGTCGTATTGTTAATGGACTTTAAATGAATGACTATTGACTATAATTCTAACATGCGTTTTATTTCTTCAGATATGAACAGTGTGTGTGTACAGTGTATCAATAACCTTCGTTTAAAGTTTTATTGTAATTTGAATGTTATTTTATGTTAATAATTAACAGCATACTATAAAGATTAAAAAATAAAAACTGATAAAATCCTTTTAGTGACAGATAAACACTTCAGCGTGTTTTTAATTTTTGTTATCACAAGATTTAGAGCAAGAACATTTATAATTAAAATTAGAAATAATAATACATTATTTATTTTAAAGTAGATTAAGATTTTGTATTTCGTTCCCACACTAACAATTTTCATTAATTGTAAGTTTAAGTATAAAGCAAAATAAAATCACGACGCAGGGATGTTGCAACGCAGCCTTCGTTGCTTTGTAACATTTATTCTATTCATTCTACAATGTTATTATAACAATTTGACTTACAGCATCGGCAGTTTAAAGTTATACTATTTAAAAGATATAACGTGTAATTATAAAAATGATAGACGTTACTGTAATTATGGATGTATACCTTGTAACAAACTTTCTCTTAAAAGCTATATATAAAGTTTATCGTATGAAGTTGATCATGATAAAATTTTTTCCAACATTCATGACTACTATATATTTAACCTTGCTACAAAATGCCGCAATAAATATTGTTTTAGTTAAAAAATGTATTAATTTTATGTAAAACTACAATCACCAAACAATTTGCGCATTTACAGAAAGTCAAGTAAAGATTATTAAGTATTCTATAATACGAATGAATAATAAATATGAATAAATATGAATTTATGCTTGGTGTTAACTTGTAAAAATTACAACCATAAATAAATTCACTTGTACGTACAAGAAAAGAGCTTTAATAATGTACTAAACATAATATTACAAGTAGAGCTTTGCTGCTAAGTTTTGCTGCTTTAAGAAATAAATAGACTGATTTATGATTCAACACCTTTATAAGATGATAACTTAACACTTATTAAGCCTTTATATTGCTAAATTGTATCTGCATAATGACAGTGGTAGCCCAATGGTAACGTGCTCGCTCGGATATCCGAGTGATGCGGGTTCAAATCCGGGTCTCGCACCTCTGATATTTTCATGTGCGAATCATGTTTACCACTTGTCTTACGGTGGAGGAAACCACATTCGTAAACCTGCAGCATGTCTGAGAGAACCTAGCAAGTTTTGGAAAGTCATGTAAAGTCTGCCAACCCATACTAAGCCAGCGGTGGACTGTCGCTTGATCCCCTTCGTATTGAAGAGAGGCCTGTGCCTAGCAGTGGGACGTGAAAAAGGACTGATACATACAACTTCACACCGTTGGTTGGGTCGGTACATCGCAAATTTACAGGCAAGACAATGTCATTTGGCAATTTGTTGTACAATTGGGCAACCTCAAACATTATACATTTCTAGGTATAAATAATAATATAGAGCCTTAAATCTCAGTTAAATAAACAACGTTTAGTTTTATAAGGGAATTATAAGCACCTTATATGGCATACCACACGTGGCAAACATCGTACAAAACCTCTCTATACCTTTTACATAGTACCCATCAGAGACGTTAACAAAACTTTATTTTTTTGAATATGTGGCTTCCACGTCAATTCACTGTCTAAGATTATTTCTAAATAACAACTTTCTATAAACAGTATAAAGATAATCTAATCTATAATGCTGGACGTTATGTAAAAATGCAAATTAAGTTATGTATATTGACGACACGTTTGGCGCAGTTTGTAGTGACCGTATATGCTGCGCTAGCTGTCGTGGGTTCGAGTCTTGTTGGTAGCATTCATTTGTTGAGCACAAATGTTTGTACGAGCCAGTTATGGGTGTTTATATTTATAGTATGTATGTATTTAAAATTATATTACATGTAGAGTTGCAGTGTATCAACTATCTGGTATCCGTAACAAAAGCCTCAGAGCTTACTACGGAATCAGATGGCGATGTGTGTAATTATATCCTAACATATTTATAATTTATTTATTTAAAATTTACATAAACAAAAGATATAAAACAGAGTTGAAATCTGTCGAATTACCACTACCATTAAATCGTTAGCGATTTTCCGTAGAAGATTAATGTTAAGTTATACTTGCTAAGTTGCCATTGTGCTGTTAGTTCCATCACAGACAATCGCACATCTGTGTGTCTGTCAACGCGCAAGGCCTCACTCACTGTAATTGTCTGTACTCCGTCGTGCGAAACATAGCTTGTTCAACTTTGCAATCGCTCCTCAAAACCATAATAAGTATGTGGAATAGAAGAGCTTTAATAATGTAGTAAAGATAATATTATTCAAAGTAGAATAAAATAAACACGTTTATGAATCAATATCTTTACAAGTTTATACTTATTTATTAAGCCTTTATTGTCAAAGCGTACAACAGTTTTATTGCCATTGCTAAGTTCTATGCGCATAATGAAGAGCTATGTAAGCAAGCAATTAGGGTCGAATTATTATGGAGTTAAAAAGAGTAGAAGTACCTACTCATGCGTATTCCTTGGCCTAGTTGGAACCGCGTGACAGACGCATCTGCTCGACTAGGTCGAATCAACAATGTCAAACAGTACAGTGCCGACGATCATTAAAAATTCTTTAACATCACAGTTAATGATAAAACTGTCAAAATAAATAAACTCCTTTAACGTGTACCTGTTAACCCTCATATTCATTAACCGACTTAATAAAAGGAGAATTATTAAATTGGGTTGTACGTTGCGTTTGTGTGACTATTATGCAATATCTTAACCGATTATCTTAGCATTAATATTTTTTATACAGTAAAGTTTATTTTCTCTCTACCCCTATTTAAATTAATTACGTAAAAGGTTATATGCCCCTGTCCTACACCTTATCCATTATACATTTTAATAGTTATGGCTCTATTTTACGGCATTCTTATTTTCCGAGTACAAAATACCTTGTTATATAACACTTAATAAATGCTTACAAACTGATAATATATGTCAATAGATATAATATAAAAAATATTATTTCGATGCCATTAACTCACTGGACTTGTTAGGTGTCCGTTCTTATTGCACAATACGGAAAGGTCGCATGCGGGGTTATGTAAAGACGTGTTCCATACTCTTTTACGAGACAGGGATTCAATTCAATTTTACGTCTTATAAAATTGTAGACTTCAATGTCATGACCCTGATAGAACGCATCATGTTTTGACTGGGTACATGACCTGTGGCCTAAGGTTGCCTTTCATTAACGAACCTCTAAACATGTAAGTGTATGTCGTGTGAATTGTTATTCACTTAATTCGTATTTCTTGTATTAAAAGAGGTCAAATGCTATACAGCCTTGTCTTAACGTTTTATAATGCCAATTCTTATTACTAAATGCACAATTTGTTGAGAAATAAATGAATAGTTAAATTTTCTACATCATTAATGTTTATTTCCAGGACCCAAAGAATTTTCGTATGGCGGTCACAATTACTTCTACACCGGGCACGTTCCCGAGCTGGCCAATAGGAAATTCGACTGGCTAGATGGCCGTAATTTGTGCCGCGAGTACTGCATGGATCTTGTCTCAATGGAGACACAAGAAGAAAACAATCTCATCTTCAAATTGATTCAGCAAAGTATGTAAATTTAATATATTATTTAACAGATTCAATAATCATATTTATTTATAATTAATTTGAGTATCATTATCACAATATGTATGTAGGTACTACATAGATTTTATCTTAATTATGCTGCCACCGCATTTTCTTAAAGAAAATGGTTACACTATAAAACGTAGTTTTCCATGCAAAAATAATATAGTGCGAACAGAAAGAGAATAGATTTACGCCTGAAAATTGAAATGGTTATCGATACTATTATCTATTTATAATACTACCTATACCCCCCGCTGTGCCTAGTAAAAACTTATCAATTAAAGTATCATTCAGTACAAACATTTAGTAAAAATGGGATACAGACATCCAAAACACTGAAACGACTGTTTGAATTTGAATGAAACTTACATTTTGAACATAGACAAGTTACATAATTGACTTTATTAATACAGAAGATACCTAGAGGTGCTATCGAGAAAAGTGATTCGAAATATATAAAAATAAAGAAAACAAGTTATTTACGATGCTCCGTCCACTTCTAAACAGTCAAATTCCGTCAAATCTAAAAGACACTGGTGTTAAATATTAAATTGCTCCTAATTGCAGACGACGTCCCTTACATCTGGACCTCGGGTCGTCTCTGCGACTTCAAGGGATGCGAGTCGCGTAGAGACCTCGAGCCTAAAAATCTCTTTGGATGGTTCTGGTCTGCTAACCGAGAAAAGATTCCAAACACCAGCCAGGTAAGAAAATATAATATTATATTTAATCTAACAAAAAGCTACTGCTGTTAAGCTTGTCGCAATTCTGTTTCCAAAGTAGGCAAGGTGATTTATAATATTGAGCCATAGAGTATAATGTGTAAGTCGACAAAAATTTCGCACCTTAGAAATATTTACATTTAAAGCTATTCAACACTTTGAATTGTAAAACGCGTCAATATTTAATTATTATCTAATTGTTAATGCAATACTTCCCTCTAGATCCTTCCTGGTTGGGGCTACAACCCATGGTCTCAAACAGGCCATAAGAAACAACGCCAACCAGACAACGCAGAGTTCGATATCAACGGTACATCTGAATCCTGCCTTAGCGTGCTCAACAATGTATACAACGACGGTATAGCATGGCACGACGTCGCCTGTTATCACGAGAAACCGGTCGTGTGCGAGGACTCTGATGAACTTCTTAATTACGTTAGAAGCACCAATCGCGGCCTCCGTTTGTGATTCCACAAACTATTTACATAACACACACCTTATCTTTGCCCATGTCTCTTAACATTACGAAAGCGCCTGTCGTATAAATAAACCCGTATTCACACCATCACTGTTAATTTTAAAGTATTTGGTAACATTTTATTGAACTTGTAGAATTTGTAATAAACTAATATAAACAGCACCATTTTGTAGAAATGAATTATGATAAGTTAAACACTGTCATTTTTTCAATTATTATTATTCGTACCTACGTGTTAATTTTTAATAATTTCATGCACATCCGTGAGAACTTGCCATATTTCGAAATATAGCGATCTCTCCAAAACTCACTGCCCTTCCGTCGTACAATCTCTGTACAAATTAGCTTAAGTATAAATAAGTACAACTAAGTTTATTTACCTAAGGGAAGAATTTATATTTGTATATAAAATAAAACAAAAAGATAAACAGGTCGTTTTATTTTAAGACAATCTTAAAACAAAAATAAAACAAAATCTTCTGTTTGATACAAAGTGGTATTAAAAAAAATATTAAAAAAATTGGACGTAAATGATACCGAAAATTGTATGAATCCAGAATACGCAATAACCAGATTTTGTATCTTTTTCATAATAAAGATACATACATCACTAAATCATATTATTTTTAGAAAACCAAACAATACAAAATATTCAGAAAGTTTCATACCTGCATTTCAAATAAACCCTGCAAATTTACTTCTTCAGCTACTAATTCAGGATATCAAAGATAATAGAACTAAGATTAAGAACCTAAATAATCTTATCATTTTCATATCAATACATTGTAATAAAAAAATTTAATTCATATAAGATGTCCTATATGAGCAACCTCTACCAAAAGTTTTAAGATCATGATTTTTATATCTCTCACAAATATTTAAATCTCTAGCTTTATTCATTAATATGGTTAACATATTATACTCACAGCCATTGATAGTTATAAAAATATTGGAATATTTTTCTATATCAGTTAGTGTTATGTTTAAACCTCTAAAAGGTAAAGACATATCTTTATTTTGAGAAAATGTCACTACAGTGGTTTCGTCACAGAAAGAATTGTATTCATATTTTGTATCAGGCTTTGGTATTTTTGCCACTTTTGATTCATATTCATCTAAGCTTATATTATTTGATATTACAGGCAAGTCAGGTAAATCTGGTTTATATGAACATAATTGATGAATTCTTCTTGTTGTATACATTTTACGAAAATCTGTAAGGTAATAATATTTAATTTAGCAATATTATTATAAATAATCAAATTAACAACTTTTTACTAAATGTATATGAAAGTATACGTATAATGTATATGGTACTTAAACTTACATCAAAAAAATCAATTTTTATATCCTTTAGTATCTGTTTTTTTATCTGTTTGTACCGGCTAATCTCTGTAATGAATGAAACTATTGTGACTGGACTTCTACTCATGGATAGGTAATTATATATATTATATTCAATAAAATTTAAAATAAAAATTACGAAAACCATTTAATTTATTTTAACTTAAGCCCGGCAAAGTCGGCCGGGTTTGCTAGTTTATGATATATGTATTTGATAAATAATTTAATAATTTATTATAAACAGACAGATTTTTTTATGTAAGTACCATACCTATATAAATTCATATGCATTCAATGAAAAGCTGTTTATTTGAAATTAAAACCAGACTTCAATTTTATTTATATGTACTGATAAACTCAAACTTCAAAAAAATAGCATTAAATATAAGAGGATAAAACACCACATAATATATTTACTTAGGTATAATTTATTTACTTTTAATATAGGCATCACTATTCCTTTCCAAGAATATAGGCCAACTTTCAAGCTCATCAATAATATTTACTACACCCTTTCCTTCTATTTCAAGAAACAAATCACCAAGAAGCTGTAAAAGAAAGATAATTCTATAAATAGTTACTTATTAAGTAATCAAAAATAAATAAATTCCATATCATTCTGTTGATGATTACTTACCACTTCATTATGTGCTGTTTCAAGAAGAGCAAAAGGCTCAAAAAATATTTTTGTGGCATTTCTTATTAGTTCCTGAGATTTTTCAATGGAACCTTTTGTCCATGAAGTTGTTATTTCATTTTTAATTTGGCAATCATCAGTAAGTACCTTAAATAACAATATTATTTAAAAGAAAGAAATAACAACTATTATGATTATTAGTTTAACTTTAGTAGGTAGAACCTAGTATTTCCATGAACAAAGTTTCTCAAGGGTATTGAGAAATGCACTTACTTTGTCTAGAGCAGCTACTCCATGAATGCTTGCTTCAAATATTTTCGTTGGTAGATTTCGATACTCCGCAGGAAGGTCTACGAAAACTGTATTTTCATTTTGACGCAAGAATATACCATAATCTATGAGCCAAATTAAAAATTGTGACTGCATAGATATAACGCCACGGGCCCATTTATTTTTCCACATAACTGCTACGTACTATAAATTATAATATAAGTTATTTAAATTATCTATATATTATATTCTTATATAGGCTATTTAATTATATAATCAAATCACTTACTTGACCATGTTCAACGTCTACAAGTTTACTTTTATTTGATGTAATGTTTGGCACTACACACGGGTTACTATCAATCAAATTTACCTTAATATGGTCACTGTAATCTTCATTTACACAAAAAAAAGAAAAAGGATTCGTAAATGACGTAATTTTAATATTCATTTTGAAAGTGATTTAAGTAATAGTGATATTATTACGAAATAATTAATAAAGTAGGTACATCGAAAGAAGTAAGTTATGGCTTGTGGATTGTGATTTTTACTGTCAAATTTCGCGCCATTTGCAATTTTAGCGGGGTATTTTAAAATTTAAATACCACGGTCTTATACACGGTGATTCTTCTTCTTCTTCTTCTATGCACGGCTGATTTCCGCACTTAGGCAGTGAATGCCCGTTGTGCGTGAAGCTTGTGCTGGTTGTGTTAGTCTGTCCACCCCAGGGCGTCCCAGTAGTCAAGCAGGCTGCCGGTGTCCTGAATGATTTCCTGAAGCGTCCTACTGAGGCCTAGTTTTTCTTTGCGTAGGCGTTCGAGCTCACAACATTCCAGTAGAATGTGGACTGGTGTTTCCTCTTCTTGCAGGCACGCTCTGCATAAGGGGCTGTCTGTAATACCTATATTAAACAGATGTTTATTGAGTCGGCAGTGTCCTGTTATGAATCCCACCACCGTTTTTAGTTTTGTTCTGCTTAGGCGTATTAACTTTAATGTTAGTTGCTTGTCAGTTTTAGGGAAAGCCATTTTTGATTGACGACAGTCGTTATTAGCTTCCCATAGTGTGTTCATTGTTTTAAGAGTTATGTCGTGTAACCATGTCTTGTACTCACTGAAGGGGATTGGTGTTAGTGGAGTAGGACCCTGTATGGTTAGTTTTGAGGCTTGCTTTGCTAAACTATCTGCCATTGTATTACCTTTGTTGTTGGAGTGACCCTTTACCCACGAGAGAGTGAGTTTGTTAGATTGTGAGAGTTGTTCTAAGGTTTTATGACATTCTAGGATGTAATTTGATTTCGTGGTATTTCTTGTTAATGCGAGTAATAGTGCTTTGCTGTCTGTTTTTATGTGTATGGTTGTGTTTTTAATTTCTTTGGTTAGTAACTCTTGGGCACTTACTGTGACGGCTGCACACTCTGTCTGAATTACAGAGTTATGTGTGCCTAGGTGGTAGTTGATTTTAATGTTTAGTGTTTGGCAAAAAATACCTACTCCAGCGCCGCTTTTGTTTCTGGAGCCGTCTGTATAAACGATGAGTGTGGATTCTGTATTGTGTTCTATACAATTTTCTTTTTCATTGTCCGTTAAGGTAATATTGTAATGTTTGTCAATTATGTGTGTCTTGTTTATTCTGTCGTTGGGCCATCGCAGCATTTGGCAGTTTGCTGCATATGACTCGAGTATCTTTGTATGTCTGCTCTGATTTCCATTCCATTGATTTGTAGAGAGGAGTCGTAGAGCAGATATGGCTGCTTCTTGTTTTATGAAGATGTGAAGTGGTGGTATCCCTAGTATTATTTCCAGGGCTGCTGAGGGAGTGGTTTTCATGCCGCCTGTGATGGCTAGGTTGGCAGTTCTTTGGAACTTTTGGAGTTCTTTTTGGATCGTATTCAGTTCTGTTCTGGGCCACCAGACGAGGCAGGCGTATGTAAGAGCTGGTCTGACAACAGTTGTGTACAGCCATAGCATTATTTTAGGTTTAATGCCCCATTGTTTCCCAATCATGCGTTTGCATTGGTTTAGGATCTTGTGGGATGAGGTTATTTTCTTACTTATGTGTTTATTCCAGCTGAGTTTATTGTCTAGTGTTACTCCTAGGTATTTCACTTCGTTCGAGAGTTTTAACGTTTCATTAAATAGCAGTGGCATATTTGTTATTGAAGCTTTTCGTTTATTTGTGAAAAGCATTAGTTCTGTTTTAGCAGGGTTTATTGATAGATCGTTTTTGATGCACCAGTCTTCCGCTATAAGAAGTGCACTTTGCATGAGTTCACCCAGTGTTGATTCGATTTTTCCACTGATTAGGATGGTGATGTCATCGGCGTAGCCTATGGCGTGTACATCGTTTACTTTAAATTCATCCAAGAGGCTGTCAACCACAAGGTTCCATAGCAGTGGTGATAGGACACCGCCCTGTGGGCACCCTCTTGAGACCAGTCCTGTAATGCAGTCATTGCTGCCTGTTGTTATTGTTCTCTTGCTTAGCATTTCATTTATCCAGCTGATGAGGATGTTGGGAATTTTATGTTTTTGTAGTGCATTGTTAATGCTTTTAAAAGTTGTTTTATCAAAGGCTCCTTCTATGTCAATGAAGGCTCCTAGTGTGCTAGTTTTGTTGATCAGATTGTTTTCTATAGTGCTTATAACTTGATGTAGAGCTGTCTCAGTTGATTTGCCCGCAGTGTATGCGTGTTGGTTGTCGCTGAGTGGTGATGTAGTTAAAATTTTGTCCCTTATGTATCGTTCACATAGTCTCTCCAGGGATTTGAGGAGGAAAGATGTTAGGCTTATCGGTCTGAAGGATTTGGGTTGTGAGTAGTCATCCTTTCCTGGTTTAGGGAGAAAGACGACTTTCACTATCCTCCATTGTTTTGGTATGTAGCCTAGTGCAAGGCTGTTTTTGAATATGTTTATCAGCCACGGTTCAATTATGTCATATGCAAGTTGCAGTAAGTGCGGTGTGATTTTGTCTTTACCTGGTGCTTTGTGTTGTTTAAAGCTAAATACCGCCCATTTGAGCTTGTCAGCAGAGATGATCTGGTCCACTAGGGAAGAATCATCCTGTGTTACAGTTTTTATAGGGTGTGAGTCGTTGTTTTCAGTGCTGTGGCCCAGCTTACATCCAGGGAAATGTGTTTCTAATAGGACCATATTTGTTTCTTTTTCCGAGCACGTGTAGTTTCCACTAGGTCTTTTCACTGTGCCTAAAGCACAGTGTCTGTCTTTTGAGATAATCTTTCTTATTCTATTTGCAGTGCTGTCGGATTCGATGCTACTGCAGAAGTTTTGCCATGATTGGTTGTCTTTGCGTCGTATTGTCTTTTTGTAATTTGACTGAGTCTCCTTGAATTTGGCCCAGTCCTCGTCTTTTCTAGTGTTCTTTGCTCTATTGAAGCGGTGTCTTAATTTTTGTCTGATTCTTTCTAGTTCGTTGTCCCACCATTCATTGATGGGTGCTAGTTTTGTATTATGTTTACAGGTACATGCACTTTCATAACTGGATGAGATTGCAGTGGTAAGGCTATTTACATTTGTTTCGATGTTATTTGTGTTGCTTTCTATGAGCAGCGCATTGTTTGCTAGGTTGTGTTTTAATGTTTTAAGAAATTTGTCTTTGTTTAGTTTTTTCGTGTTAATGTAAATTGTTGGTTTTGAAGTTGGTTTTGCTAGTTCCATATTGAATTTGATGTGTCTGTGATCTGAAAGCGTGGGTTCGTCTGAGACCTTCCAATCATGTATGCGGTCTGTGGAGCCCAAGTTTGTTATGGTCAGATCAATAGCTGTTTGGAATCTACTAGTTACAAAAGTCGGTTCGGTTCCTTTGTTCATGATTATTAGATTTGTGGTGTTTAGAAATGATAGCAAGCTCTCACCTCTTTTGTTGTTCGATGTGTTTCCCCATAAGGTGTGATGGGCGTTTGTGTCCGCTCCAATTATAATGTCCAGTTTATTTGTTTCGCAGTACTCGACTAAGTCTGCTGTGATGGCGTGAGGTATTTCCTCTTCAATTGGTAGGTATAGTGAAACCATGACCAGCGATGACGTTTCTGCGTCATTTTGACTCGCCTTATCATTTTGTATTCTTATAGCAGTTTGGTCTCTGTAACAGAATTGTGTTAGAAGTGTCGCGTTTATATTTTTATGGCAGTATATGCCCGTTCTGGGTTTTTCGTTGGGTGAATGATAGAATATCTTACCGTCACTGAGTGTCAGACCACAGATGTTAAAGCCTCTAATCCACGGCTCCTGGATTAGGGCGATGGTCTCCTTTCCCTCAACCTCCAGCTGCCTGCGTAGAATAGCCGTGGCTTGATGGTTATGCTGGAGGTTGGCTTGAGTGACGGCGATAAGCCGTCGGTTAGGTGTCATTGTTTATAGGTCTACGTCAGCCAGTGCCTCCCAAGACACCGGCGATGTGGACACCTGTGAACTAGGCGTCAACACCTCACCGAAGTCTCGGGGCACTGAGGAGTGTTTGTTGATTGGTTCCGGGTCCGGTTCTTCTGTCATCGGTACGTCGTGGTAGTCCTCCGGTCTGTCAGGTTCGTCAGTCGAAGTCGAAGTCGAAGTAGATGTCAGGGGCAAAGAGCTGTCCTTCTGGGGAAGTTGAGCTCCGTCCTGTTTGTCTGTCTTGGGGGGGGGGATGTCTGTATCGGTCGGAGAGGATTTTTGTCTGTCCGTCTGTCCGTCCGTCCCTCCGTAGGTGGTTTCTTTTGGTACGTTTGTTTGTTGGTTCGCGGGGGCCGACTGGGATTCCTCGGCGGGTGGTACATCACTCAGCCCTTCAGGAGTGAAGAACCGGATGTATATGTTCCCGTGGGAGAAATTTATCCGTCGGCCTTCTTTCATTAACTTAGGGATCTCTTCGCTGGGTATTCCTAGGTATAAAAGCATCCCAGGACGATCTCCCTTGGTTATATCATACTGTGTTAGCTGCCAAGAGTTGATGTTATAGTATTTGCGGTTTTGCCAAGTTAACAGTTTGTGTAGGAAATCTACGTCACCTTGGTAGTCGGGGACGTGTAGTGCAGCTTTGATCTTTGGCCTGATCTGACGCTGTTCGATGAGGGTAAGACTGAAGCCTTCCCTAGGGGCCTTCATCGTGGGAACGACTCCTTTCAGCCAGGCCAGTGTTTCGTCATCCGCAACCCTTAGCTTTACCACTCCATCTTGCAGGAAGGCTCGGCCTCGGAATTCGGGTGCGAAGTCTGATTCTTGTTGTGTGAGTTGTATTTTCATGGCTTCAAAGATAGCCTTTTGTAGTTGGTCCTTTATGGCGGTGGATTCGATTTCCGAAAGGTCTATCCTTGGGACGGTGGTTATAGCTACGTTCAAGCGCGGGTTGAGCACCTGTGCATAGCTACTTTCACCTTCCCTTCTGGGGTGGTCTGTTCGGGGGCGTTTCGAGACCACCTTCGGAGATATGGTGTCGTCTAGCCTGTCCCTTTTTTGTGTTTTTGTTGTGTGGCCTCCTTCCGAGGTTTCACCTTCGCTTGTGCCGCTGTTCACACGTGGTCGTGTGAGCTTCGACTGGCTTTGGTTAACCTTGGAAGAGGTTGCTTTAGGTTTTGTTTGTTTGTGGAGGGGATCCGAGTGGCCAGATGGACCTTTTCCGCTAGAGCTTGTTGGGCGGGCGGTCCCATGGCTAGATAGGCCACTTGGACCACCCTTGGTTCCCTGAGCTACGCGTACTCCAGTCTCTCTCTTGCCCTTAGATCCCCCTGTCGTTTTGTGTTGGTCAGTCAAGGTAGCAGAGCGCCCTCCCCCCTTAGAGTGCCCACTGCCACTGCCACTAGAGGAGCCCGCGGGACCCGTGCTGGATTTCGCCGGCACAGTGTCGCCTTGTACAGGTTTCACTGCGCGCTGGTTTCCTCCAGTCGGTATTCCGGTACCTCCGGGAGCAGCTGTGGGTGGACACCCCTCGGTGGTGTACCGCCTGCCACCTTGAGTCTCGGGTTCGCTGTCACCAGCTCCCCCTGTGTCCTGTCCGTCTAGGGTCCTAGCCCGACGTTGTTTGTCTCGTCTGTTTTTGTTTTTGTTCTTCTTCTTGCGGGGAACCGCAAGGCTCCAAGAGCTTGAGGTGTTTGGTGGTTGTGGCATTGCTGTGAACAAAGAGGTCATGTTAATAGAAGCGGTTTGAGCCACTTCTGCGTTGATTGGTTCTTGAACGGTGGTGTTGTTATTTGGTTGGATATTTTTGTTTTGGTTATCCATAAAATTTGCACGAAATTTCGTCTCAGTAGCGTCCCACCCTCCAGGGAGCCCTCACATTTGGGGATGTCCCGGCACAAGCTGCAGCAGGATCACCAGGACCTACCACTGAGATATAGCCGGCAAGAGATCTGTTACAGAGCGAGTCGGGTCGCAGCTAAAGCGGAGGCAGTCCAACCAGACCACCTACAACACTCGAGCCACGTCGACTGCCTGTCCCATGATCCTCACCGGCTCGCCCCGCACAGTCATAGACCATGCGATGCGCCGAATACACTAGGATGGGCTAGTCCTAATGCAGCCTTGTGGCCTGAATCCAGGACCAAAGAGGGCGTGTTGCTTCTCACCAGTAACTACTCCGACCAGTGATCCGCTCAACCCCCCAGGACTCCTTTTTCCCTGCCTTCGGCTCTCGCTGCACACGGCGATGTGCAGGAGTGTACCCTAGACTGACATAAGGGGTCCATGCAGTCTAGTCACACCCTTTTGAAGTGTAATTGTATGTTTTGTGTGTTGTTGGTGAATGTGTGATTGTGCAAGTGTTTGTGTGTTGTGTCATGGGGAAGTGTATGTATATTGAGTGCGGGATTAATGTGGATAGGAATGGGTTTGTACGGAGAGACTTCGGGTTTACTTGGGATCAAAGGATAGTTCGGGAAGGGGGGGGTGTGTGTCGGCTCTTGGGTTTGGATTGCACCAAGAGTCTCCCTCTTGTCCGGGGTCCAAAGGACATCTTTCCCGCGAACGTGAAAGATTGGGCTATCCGCAACCTGCCCACCCGTCTGGTTGCATGAGGGTATGCCTTGTAAGTACGTTCCGAGATGAGGTGCTGTTCCCCGCAGACATCCCATCTCAGATCGACCACACCAGATTATTACACGTATGTACAAAGATGCTTTATTAATTTCGCAATAGCTAGGTATATTATAAAAAATGTTTTTAATACCAATTATATTGGCAGGTATCCTTTAATGTTTGATTTTTAAACTTGGCACCCTTGACCCTTGGCCTATATGATTTAGCTAGCTATATTTTATACGGTCCTCGCTTTTTACTACTAAAACTACGTAACGGAAGCTCTTATAAAGGAATTTATTTCCAGTTTTTGCAACATTTTTCATTAATAGTCTGCTCGCATTGTATAGCCTTAATATATTATGTATACCAATATAAGGGAGACATTATATTCATATTATATGATTCATAGACTATCAAACACAAAAATAATTTTTCAATTCGAACCCTTAATTTCTAAGATTAGAGCGCTCAACAAAACAACAAATAAAGAAACTCTTCAGCTTTATAATATTAGTATTGATTCACATTTTGTTTTCACTTTGTACAGTTTACAAAATCCTCGATAACACTTTTATAGATGAACTAGCTGTTCCCGCGGCGTTGCCCGCGTTCATTTTTTTAATGCTAATACACTTCATACGATCACGCGCTGAACTGATCTGTAGGTTGCCTGAAACTTCAAAATTACTCTAGCTATTTCAAAATAACTATATTTAGCTATTTCACATTCTGTGCTATTGCTAAAAAAATTTAATAAGGCATTTTGGAATAAAATTGTCCATGTGGTAATAAATTTGTACCTAACTCTAATTATATGAAATCTGAATTATTTCTTTATAATTATAATTATTATTAATTATGAAGCTTTGTTCGTGGGCACTCGCGTATTGATACAATTGGACAGATATGTTTGTTTGTTTCATGGTCAAACTGATAAATTGTTATTGATAACGTTGATTTGCTCTTACTATTCCTAAAGACTACATTACCAATATGCCAACAAATCAAGTCAAAATAAATACCTGTTAATAAAATGTCCGTTACGTATAGCGTAATGTATAATTAGTTTACTGCCTCTTAGGTTTAATACATAATATATTTAATAAGGATGTGCAACTGAAATATAATTAATAATTTATTATATAATATATTATATGTGGTTATTTTTGAGACACTTTCAAAAGAAATATTTAAGACACAATATTAAAAAATCTATGCCTAACTAGGCATTCCCATTACCTTATTAACGAAACGTCAAAATCTAAAAAAATCATATATTAACTGTTAAGATGTCCTATATACATAGCTGCATTGCATACACATGGTTATGTGGGACTTATCGGCTACATACGGTGGTGTGGTCTGCCGAAGAAAACCACACAATCAAGGGGTTTACTCCCATGGTCCACTATGCTGTCAGAGAAGTACCAGGAGCATCCCTCGTGGTACACCGCCCACGACCAACAGAAGTGGAAACTGATTAGATTACCGGACGCTTATGAGACAGTGATAAGGTAAGGTTTCTTATCCCTACTTGAACATTTTACTATCTAAAAAAAGAATCATCAAAATCGGTTCAGCAATAAAAGGTTCTCAGGTAACACACATAAGACAAGACAGTCGAAATGAGAACCTCCTCTTTTTATGGAAGTCGGTTAAATATTACTTGATTGCTTTTCTAGCTTTAGCTCATCTATATATCTATACATATGTATTAATAAAATTGAAGTGTCTGTTTTTAATTTCAAATTAATAGCTTTTCACTAACTGCAATGTATATGTTACTGTAAAAGCCCGAATATTGGTAAAACTTAGGTTCTACCAGTAAATCTTAAGGTTTACCAACACGAGTCGGTAAATGTAAGAATATGTAAAAAAGAAACGATTTGATCGGACTTTTACCATTATAATTTAGTACATGCTAGGTTTTACCAGTAACGGTTGGTAAATGTTGGTTTTGGAAATAAAACAATGCATACTTCTTAATTCTTTGCCACGATTTCGTCCATTAATTCATAAAATCTATGGTTTACACTCATTTTCATTAAAAATTACTTCCAGACACTAAAAACGCAAACATAAAAAAATTCAAACTCGCTTTTTGTTTATAAATTACTTTTAGACTTAGAAAACACAAACAGGAATTGAATTAAAGTTTTAACGTGTCAAACGATTGACTAAGGCGAGCGTAGACGGTAGAGGGAGATGGAACGAGTAGCGAAGGGCTGCAGAATGCCACGAGTACAAGGCAATACGCCGAACACGTATTGTTTATCTCAACATTTACCGTGTCTTTGAGGTAAATCTTAAGATTTACTATGTGATTAGTGGTAAAAGTCCGAAATAAACGTTGATCATAGAACGGTTCGGACTTTTACCATTACGGGGTGGTACATCTTAGGATTTACTTGAAAATCTTAGGATTTACCGTCGTTCGGGCTTTTACAGTAACATATATACGGTACTAACATCAAAAAATCATTTTTTTAATTTTTGTCTATCCGTCTGTCTGTCTGTCTGTCCATGTGTTTTTCTATTTGCTTCGATTAATCTCTCTAAATTCTATAATTCATTCATTAAACACTCTATATTTTTTTCTTTTTTACCTGATGTTTCAGTATAAGTTTATTTTTTTTTTCTAATGTAGCAATAATGGTAGTTATCACCAGAGCGAAGGATAATGCTATAGGTACATCTCTTTTATTTATTAATTATAATTAAAAAGCGATCTTATATTTACCATATTTGTGTGAATATTTCTTTGGAGTTTTCCTTGTCTTGTAATCAATTTAATAACAGCAGAATGTTCGATGTACTTTAGCACTGTCGCGTCAGTCCTTACGATCATTATCTTTTACAGAGCATCGAAGAGAGTTATTTGTTGAAACTATGCGCGATATATATTTCCTCAGATGAAATGAGGTAATAATGACTCAGATAATGTAATAATTTAATCAATTCATTATATAAACTTGTAATAGTTTTTAACAATATACACAACTTTTTAGATTTTCATGCAAATTATATATTTTTTTCTAGTATATTACCATGTTAAATAAATATGATTTTTCATAAATATATAAAATCTACATAATACGGTCTAAAGAGTTGACCTAAAGGGTACGATGCGATTTTGAATACCTCTGTAAAATAAAACAACAACGCAACGCGACGCTAATCTTTACTGGCAACCTGTTGAAAACTTTAAAGAGTATTTATTTGAGTTTGGTTTTAAGTAATAACAATGTGGAGTTGAATAGTAAATAGGTATAACGTAATTGGATTTTTCTCATTTTAGACTGTTATTTATTATGATATAATATAATAAGGGTGTAGTATACCTGTATACCTATACATATTAGGCTTATACTTACGTAACAATCTGCATCTATAAAAATATAAATTTTGTTCAGTTTATCTATTCATTTTTTATTCGAATCTTAAGATAATTTTATATTTACTGATTACAATATCAACAAACGTTCCTTTGTATAAAAATACAAGAAGTAACCAAAATAAGTGACCTAGGTAGCTTATCGTCTTACAATTAGTGTAGAAGAAGTATTGTTGTTGCAGTAGTCATAATACATGTTTGCGTTTGATTGTTGTGAATAAACAGCTAGGGGAGTCGTTGCCGAGTTGATCTGCTGATGTCAGCGTTTAGGAGCGGCGGCTCTCCCGACGACGGCGACGGGCGCACGCACGGAATGCAGCATGGGGCGCGGGGCGCGGGCGGCTGCTGCTGCCGACACACTGCTGCCCGCCGGCCGCCAGTCTGCCGCGCGCCACCCGACAAGATTGTTGTACGAGCGCGCCACCTCGCCACCTCCGCTCGCACGCAGGTATGTACTTCTCGTTACTTTGCGTGTAGGTGGGCGTCGCAGAAGCGATCGCTTTTTCCTCGCAATCCTGTCGCCAGAAATAAACACCGACTCTACCGAGGCCGCCGGTGCTGGTTGACCCTAGATTATATGCGAAATAGGAATCTCCCGGCGGTCATCGTTTCTGTGGTTTTATCAGTGTTACATATTTATTATTTGTCGACGGTGCGGTGAGGTCAGCAAGCGCGCGCGGTGATGTGCGCCTTATCGCAATAGTCGTAGAGTCGCAGGCCGCAGCAGTGCTTTGAACGCCGTTCGAACTCGGGCCGCTCTGCGTCTTTACTTTGCTCTTGCGTCGTTTTTGTTTACTATTTCAACGTAAAGCTGTACAACGTACTTTTTCGTATATTTATACTAAATACCTACTACTTAATATTTTAATTATACTCGATTGTTTCTTTAAATTTAAAGTACCTATGATAAAACTGAAAATATTTTTGACATACTTCTTACATAAAGCTCTATTATATAGTCAACTTAGATATAATGCGAAGGAATATATTGCAACTCCATATTATGTTAATATGATTCTTTCCATAATATATAAAAGGCAGTCAACAACACTGTTCAGATGTCCAATGATTAGATGAGTGGTAAGTGGAAACGTGACTTACCCATATAAGCTTGTTAACTGTTGCGTATGCCTACACTATAGACGTCTATGTTACATTGTCGAAGTGTTGGTAGCTCGTACCGACTACCGCGTTACTATAAAAATCGCATATTTTCAAAGACAAGTTGTTGTTCACAAATATATTCGTAAACTAGTGCGTTGTAAAGTTATCGAGGGATCCAACTCTCGTCCGGTGTTGTCTTCGACAGCACAGCGTTGTGCGTGTACATTGTAACATTACTGCGGGCACGCTATCTTCGCCTTTATTGCCTTCAATTACATCCTAAAATCGCGATGTCTCTTGTTAGCACTTAGTGTACCCTCGACGCATCGCCCGAAGAGCTCTGAACGGCCTCGTTATATTCAATTTACTCTAAACTCGCACCAATAGACGGCCGCATTAGGGGCATATCTGCTTGTGAAACTTTGGGCTTTAACAATTTTTCGAACCCGAGACAGGATTGAGATCCCTGACGCCCAAGAGAGTGAAAGATGGGGGTGAGTTAGAGGGTGGTAGCGTTCCCCGTAGGTCCGCAAGAGTGGTCGACCCCGGAGTTACGACGACGATTTGCTAAATCTACTGCTTTTAAGTCGTGGATGTTCAAAAACAAACTAGTAAAATGCGTTAACTAACACTTTCAACTAAAGAACCGACCTAGCACGTACTTATTTCGTTAATCATTTCATGATTTGAATAAAAAATATATTGAACTTTTATATTAAATTACCTAGTATTTGAGTTCAAATAACTAATTAGTAGCTCTTTCCTCATTTCAAATATAAGTAAGGTTTCATGTCAGTGCGCAGACAAACTCTCGTGCTAATGCCAATGCCATACCGAGGTACGCCCCTGACACACCTTATAGACTGCATTTCATTTTTCATGTATAAGTTTTGATTCAGTCGTATAATATGGGAAATAACTGCAAATGCCTAAACCTACTTGTTGGTGTACACGTAATACAAAAAAATATAGTAAAACTCTTTAAGTTTTAAAGGTTAGAGATTGCTGCTTACTCATAGTCTAACAATGACGTAGTAAACAAGGCAGCGGAACCTACCAAGTTGTCCATTACAGTCTTAAAGAATCATACCTACCTAAAGCTTGCTATGGAAATAAGGAACTTAGTAGGAATTTTCTTAATCGTAATATAAATATAATAATAAAATAAACAAAAGATGACACGTTTGGCTCAATTTTAGGTGCTCTACTTGCTGTGGCGGCGGTCGCAGGTGTATGCCGGTATATGCCTTAATATGAACAGTCATACAATATAACAATTTCATATCTTTTGTTACATAATATACATACTTTTAGAAAAAAAGGCTTAGTTAAGTAGGTACGTTCGTTGAAAAAGCAAAATTTGCAGGAACATTTTTTCCTAGCGGAAGAGCGAAAACCCGCACAAGGACGTAAGTCAGACGATTACGTAAATTGTCGCTACCTCCGTTTCACGAAATATCTCACAAATTTGATTCTAGCAAAATCTTTGAAAAATAACCTAACATATCCACTAAAATTTGTTTCGAAGTATTTTACTAACACTAAAATTATATAAAAAATACGCATTTATTATCATTTGTTTTTACTTCATTTACTCTTGCATAATTAATTTATAATTACTTAACGCACTATTACTATTTTCAATGAATAAGTTTCCGAACTTGTGCATGCATTAATCATACATTTTAAATCTTCTTTTTCAAAACAACTAATAACCAAAGTCAAAAGAACTTAGGCCATATCCACCACCACGCTGCCCAAGTGCGGGGTTCCGCACTTCACATGTTCTTCGAAAACTTGCTAGGATCTCTCAGTCATGCAGATTTCCTCATGATGTTTTCACCGTAAGACAAGTGGCAAACATATCAGAAATGATTCGCACATGAAAATATCAGAGGTGCGAGACCTGGATTTAAGCCCGCTTCACTCATTTGCCCTAGCGCGCGCGTTACCACTGTGCTACCACACCCAAATACAAATATAACAGTAATAAGTAATAACAAATTAAAACCATGTAAAACCATATTTTTTTAATCTCAAAAGTCTTTATATTGTGCAGTAAATTATTTTTTTTATGTATTGCTATTATTTTCGACACGATACTATTAAATCGCATGTAAGTAGATCAATCAACGATTCATCCGTCGCGTGTCATTAATATTTTTCTTTCAACAAAGGCTTTGGCTAAATATTACAAGCGTGTCCTTGTTTACTTTATACCAACAGCGAAAGACCCAATCGTCAATAATAACAGTCAATCCAACTTTATTCAAGGGAAGAGTTAATTGTTGCATGTATGACTTTCTGATTTCGCGTCTAAGGTAAAACGGCTTTTACATTGGCTTCGTCGGTAGCTTAGTGCAATCGCGCCTTGAATAACTAAGATGGTTTCAAAGCGGCACCTGCATTAGATGGTTGAATAATTCGCATGTGTCGCTCGTGGTGAGATTGTAAGGCGCACCTCGAGCGGCGTGCGGCAGCTGCATTGCAGCTGGCAGACGAGCCCTCTTGCTTGTTTTGCAGCAAATGACAGAATCCTGCAAACTCCATATCTGTATATGCTGTGTTAATTTTTTTTATTCTAACTGCTCTGTACAAACATCTAGATATAACTAGACAGTGCGCTTAATGATTAATTAATTATAAATTAATAATGAGTCGGGAACGACTTAAATCAAGCAGAATTGCCTTGTGTATAAACTTTAACGCATTACAAGATTATGTATCTTATGTAATTGCGTATTGATAAGAATATTAAAAACAATAACATAATGAAAAATGTAGTATTTTTTACAAAATGATTATGAATGACTAAAATCACAAATTACGCAATTTATTTATGACTTTTACCCGAACAAGTGGTCATGTTAATTGATTATGAACTAAAGAATAGTTCATAAGCAATTACGATGGCCAATTATTTATTTAATAATTTGTCAGACACTATGGGTTTACTCCGTTGTCACTTGCTATTTCTATCTCAGACAATGGAAATAATCGTAAACAAAAATATTCTCCGCACAATAGGTATAAATCGATTACATAATCCCATTCATAAGTCGCATTGACACGTAAATCTCAATTTAAATAAAGTTCCAAAAAACCATTTTGAAACGCAAAAAATGATTTAGAGCTTCTTATTTTTATTACCATAACATTTCTTATGAATGGACCGAATATTTAAATATCTATAATATGTATTTTATTTTAATAAATCGATTCTAATTATCCGATTTAACTTGTTACTTTAAAAGTAAAAAATTAACAAAAAAGACCGATTTTAATCGATTATTTATACCGATATCGATTCTATATAAAATTTTTATTTTGAAAGAGTTAGTAAAAGCGAGTGCCGGGAAATTTCCGAACAAAAAAATTGTACCGAATTGCCTTCGTAAATAGATTCGCAGTGGTAGCGTCACGTGGAGACGACCGGATACTTACAAACTCCATTAAATTTATTGATTTTCTTTGTTTTTTGGTATTACTGAATAAAATATATAGTTACAGCCTACAGGGGCTAACTGAGGGAGGCCCGTGCCAAGCAGTGAGACGTTAAAAAAAGGCTGATGATGATGCTGATGAAATAAAGTATAACTATTTTTATATGTTAATAAAATGGATTAAAAAATATCAATAACATGTGACAAGTTTTGGTGTACCTATCTGTGATAGATCATAAGAGATCTTTTTCTCTATGTTGAAGCGTGTTTTTTAATTTTTTGCCGGCGCGAAAATTCATTTTCAGTGCGTTTGCATCATGCCTGAACAATTCTTATGTTACATTTTAAATGTTTATATACTTTACTAAGTTTTATTTTAAGTTTTTTAATTAACTATCTTGTTATGCTGGTGAGCTTATGTAAAGGTATAAAGAGGCGCATGCTTTGCCACTAGCAGTTTCTGATATACCTATCGAAAAATAATTGTTAATGTGAAAAAAACTCACTACGCAAAGTATTTCGTCACGCGAACTAACATCATTTGATTGCAGTATTATAGACGCCGCTCTACCTCATTATACAATATCACTAGATTTGTGAAGAAATAATCTCGACACGTGGTTCTATTATACCTATGTTTGTTTGTAACTAATCCAAAGTTTTAAATTAACCATTGTGAATTTCACACTATTCATATTTTTTATATACATAATAAAAACAATATACCTACAGAGTAGGTACTGATATTTTAAAAGATGTAAGTATATTGATTGTTTTCCTTTTTACTCAATTAATAGTTTAGTTTCGCATATTATGTAGTAACTCAGATCTATTTAAGCATGTTACTGAAGTGTTTTCTATCGCTGGAAAATTCATATCACACGGAAACATTCATGATAAACTTAATCTTGCTGTACGGAAAAGATTAGTCCTTCGTAAGAACTAAAATACTTAATACGCGGACAGCCAAAGAATGTGGACATGAGTCGACTATGCGTAATGTAATACGTAGGAAGGGGATGGTATTGAGCTGGCAAAGAGCCGGGGCGGCCGGCCCCCGTCATTCCAGTAGATCTCATGAGGTAAAACGGGGGTAACTTTCCTGCTGGGTATACAGGCCTATACATACAGATGTACAAGCTGAAGAGGTCGCTCTTATTTAGCGTTACTCTTCTGGCCTGCAATTAGGTCAACAGATAGCAGACGAACTCAATTGAATGGTTAATTATTATTGTACTTTTCACTTGATCTTCATATAGCGTAATTTAAAATTACATATAATTATGTATTTACTTATGAAATTTGACTTAAATTAAAAAAAAAAATTAAATGTATATATTTTATAAGAGCGTTGTAATTTATTATTTTATAAGAAAAGATGCTACTACTCACTAACTACTTTAGCTATGTTTAAACCATGGTCTTATTTAATTACAAATTGCATAGTTTTTAATATTGAATGCGCTAAACTTCCACTTTTTATATAATAAGTACAAGATATAAAATCTACCCAGATATTTTCACATAATATTATCATTAAATTATAATCTCAAGAGATAAAATTGGCTTAAAGTTGCAAGTTAATTTTAAGAATTAAGATGCATTATGGATGGATGGATAATTAATATTATATTGTACATTGTAGGTATATTGTTTATTAAATTTGTTCTGCCCACTCTATATCCAAAGATGTTTAATGTAAAGTCACCATTGCAGCCATTTAGTTAAGATAACGTTATCACCGATAGCCTTGCTCAGGGGATTCTGTGAAGCCACATAGGATAGCCTATTACTGTTCGCGCGTGCGTACGCCTTTCTCTTTACCACTTGTTTAACTTATCCATACTGTACTCTAACTGAAACTTGGCGATGTTCCAGTTGGATACACATGTCAATCAATTTT
This sequence comes from Boloria selene, assembly GCA_905231865.2. Classification (NCBI taxonomy): domain Eukaryota; kingdom Metazoa; phylum Arthropoda; class Insecta; order Lepidoptera; family Nymphalidae; genus Boloria; species Boloria selene. The sequence goes on from HG993134.1 coordinate 10,534,457, forward strand.
TAGTTATAATTAAGAAAACGAATAAGTGATATTTATAGCTTAAAACAATAATAATTGCCTATCAAGAAAGTTTGGTTAAAAAGCTTTAGATAATTTCATTACTAACACATATATATAAAATGTTACGTTCTATAATATTTAGTAAGATATAGAAGCAGGATAGTACGTAGACAATTTCAATTTAATAATACCGCTCCCCTGTAATATCCGCGTCACTGAAACGAAAAGAGGTCGTTCGTGTTCGCGCCAGCCATCGCGCCCAGCCAACAATGAAGAGCGGCACACGTTGCCAGTGCTATATTCAACAACTTACTATACATACAGCAGTCTGCGTGCAGATAGACGGCTGCATGCTTTGTGGGCGGCATGTAATGTATGCGTGGTCGCTCTCGGCCGACTCTATATCGATGTGTTGTCGGTTGGTTCCAAACGGGCGTCGCACTCGCATCGCTGTGACCTCACTGTGCAGGCGCCGCCGCCGGTCTCAACGCCTAAATATGACCTAAGCGCGACCGTTTCTATCACGCGGTGCAATCGTTTTTATGTTATGTTATATCACTAATTATATTGTTTTCATTTTCTTGTTATTTATTTCAGTACGAATTAAAATTTAAACAAACATATTGACGTTAGCTACGCAGTAGGTACTTGCAAGCAATGAAATGTCAATTTAATGTTTCTAGTTATCGTAGAATTTAATTATTCCGCTGTGTACTTAATTACTGTTCCTACACGGATGCTATTTCGGTACATGGTGCATTAGATTAGAGGTAACACACGTAGCTACTGACTACTACTGACTTATGTAGAGTTTGTGGAGGCCACGCAACACCTGACACGATAGCAGCTGGCGGCCGGCTGGTTGTGCCTGCGCACACCAAACTCGTTTTCAAGCAGGCAGACGATTTAACAAGACCCTACAACAACTGATTATCTTAGATATTGCTGTAATTGTGATATATGTATTACATATACTAGGAACACAAAGCAACTCTATAAATCTGTGACTTACAGTTTATTTACATTATTAGAGAAAAGTACTTTTAATTGCTCTATCTTAAAATATCAATTTCTTATCTTATACTCAATATAGTATGTGGCCTTTACTAAATCCAACCATTTTTTCCGATGTAATAACAACGAAGCTTGCCAGCATATCGCAGTTGTTTACTCGAGTAGCTGTAGGTATTATATAGGTACATGTAGATAGGCTATGTATATGTAGTTACGTAGGTAGCGATGGTTGTACCACAAGCCTACGATGACGGCGTCGACGGGCGACCCTGATAATTTGCTGCGTTAACGTTACTTCAACGGCTTCTTACGACACTGAATTCCCTGTTTCCTACGTTTCTGCACTTTAGAAGCAGAATTCTTGTCATATAATATGTATGTTTTGTGACTTTACTCTTAACGTAATTTAATGCCGTATTACTAGATACTTAACTAATTGTATAACATTAGTATGAATAAAAATTGTAACGTTACTTATATCGCTCTGCCCATATTTATACTCTATTGCTGTATGTTACTGCGCATTACAGTGAAACTAAAGATATAAATGAATGTCATTCCGAGCACAGCGGTGTTGCAGACAGTTGGTACCTACTTGGTTGTTGTTTTCTAAACGTTGTCAATATTGACTCATAATGTAAATCACAGAAGTACCTAACAAACAAGTCGGCGTGACTACGCTCATGCACGAGTCGGTCGGTCAAAGCGGAGCGTCCATGACACCTAAACGAGCGAACAGCACCTCTGCTATCTGGTGCTTTGATAAGACATATTATCTGCGTGCCTCGGCGCGGGAGGGACATGAATTGCGATCGGTCGAGTGTTGGGTGGCGCATGTCGGTTTCGAGTGACTCGGGGCACAGCCGACGACGCTCGCACATGTTGCGGAACGTGCAGGCGGACGCGGAGCGCGCGGCGCGGGGGACGGGAGCGCCAGGGACGGCGTCAGGCCAACACACACACCGGCCCAGCGACACGCACACACGCGCACCGGCAACACGACGCCCGCGCCCGAAGAGCGTCATTGCGCCTTATCGTAGCCATCTTTAAACGAGCACGCTGCACGCCACCGACGTTGGTACGAATTCCTTTCGAGAGCGGCGTTGCCATGATAGCAGTTGACGACTGCACTCCTTTCATTGTCCTTTAAACGCGCGTCGCTCGGCGGCCACCTCCCTCAAGGTTATGGTTATTACCTGTCGGACCGGTGGTATACCTACTCGAGTGAAACATCACACTGTACATGGTACATCATTAATTTATAAATATGTCATTGCGCTTAGAACTATTTTCTATAAGTATTAATATAACGAATTTAATTTAATAGTGTTTATAAAAGATTGACATGAATCACTATAGCGTATAATTCATAGAAAACCAAGGCATCGCAAAAATCATTTGAGTGCGTTAAGAAGGGTGTTATATAGGCACATGTCACCTCTACTAAGATGTTCTTGTGGCTACCATCTGTACAATATCGATCCCGAGAGGGTGGAGTGGGTCGGCATCCCTCAAATTCATCTCCACACGCCGGTGGTTTTAGCTAGGCTTTCGTATTTTCCAGCCTGCAGGCTGACGGGCGGGTGATAAAGGAAACTGCCTACGTAGCCGGCCCCTCGTGGCTGCTCGGTCGAAGTACTGAGCATGTTGTCGTGCGGCTATATATAGATTGTGTTGGCGAAGCTGCGAACTGCGACCGCGCCCGTCGACGTCGCCGCCGCCGCACCGCCGCACGTTCCAACTCCCAACGCCGCACCGCGTCGACGACACCGCCCGGCGAAAGGTCAATTGGCGCGCAAATTATTTGCGTCGCAAAATCCGCAATGTCGCTTACCATTCTACAACGCTACACATATAACAAAGATGTGTATTATTAGCCAATACACCATTTTAAATCTATTTCCTGTTATTGCTTAGAATATGTTATAAACTGCGCAGACAAAGTATAGGTCTAATTATATTAGCATAACTGCCAATTAGTGATAAATAACTATTAACTACAGGACATAAACGAAAAAAGATATAGACTAGTCATAAAAAGTTGTTTAGTAAATACTAATAAACTTGTGAACAAGTCCTTTAAATAAAGATAAAAGAAATAATAATAAACTAGATGTATAAAATATAGATGGATTATCTAGTATTAAAAATTAAGAAAAATAGCAAAGAAATGTGTCTTACATATACTTATTATGTATATATTAGGTTTTATTCTTATCGGACATAACATAACATTATGTGCTATATCAATATATAGATCGTACTCATAATAATTCACGTCCACATGAAAGTGATTACGATGAAAGTTACGTAGATTTCAAATTGTAATTTGTATATCCCCAAATGCTATGAGCTTGACAGGTTAGTTGAGCTTCGGAACTGGTTTGATACAAGAAGTGGTAGGACTGTCGAGGCCGAGATTGAGCTTACGCTTTGACACGCTAGTTTTGCTTATTTGCGCCTATGGGTAGTCATGCTTGGAATGTCTGAGCCAATTCAACCTACGAGCTACGGCTACAAGAACATCTTGTTAGACGGCCGATAATAATTTGCACTATATATTACCGTACATGACGTACTGCACTACTGATTTTTATTTATATTTCCTCTAAATATCTTAATTATTACATTATAAGTTAAATTAACAATGTTATTCAGAATACTGAGCTTGATTATGATAATATAATTTATTTTTACTTTTACTTATTGAGGAAGATAGTAAAGGAAACGGAGCAATTATACTTATAGTACCTATTATATATAATATGTATTTACCTATATACCTACTACAAGAGCCACAGTATGCGCTTGGAAACGTTTATTATTAAAATTAAATCTTAGTAATTTGGTTACTAATTACATTAATACTGACAAGCGAGAAGCCCGCTCCTAAGAGATTACTATGTTACATATTATTACCCACCGAACAATGCAAATAACGATGCTAACGGGCTTTTAGAATACATCACGAGACTTTGTAGCTGTTGCCTGTCCATTACTACACCACAATGAGTTGACATAAACTATCTTTTATTAGTACTGCAATGACGTTTAATTTTTTAAGTACGACCAATTCTTTTCAATAGTACAAATGATTAATATAAAATATTCGTTATAAGTTCAAAACAACATTACGAAATCTAAAAGTCTACTTCAAAGTTGAAAAAACAACTAACTGTCCATGTAAAATAGCAATACATTTTGCATTTTGGTCAATGCGTCGGTAACCCATAAAGTAGGTAGCTTTAGCATCCTTTTGAATTTAAAAGTTACGTAACAATACATTATGCACGCGGGAACCCGTTCGTTGATTCGACGTGACTTTATGCGACCGAGGTGTTATTGGAGTGATCGCGTAATAGGGATAAAAGATAATCAAAAAAATATAATAGGAGTCATACCTATATTTTACCGCTTAAATATTCTTAATTTTTATTCATTTCATATTTGTTGTAGTCAAATAAATTATTTCTTTTAACAATTAACATTTAACATCCAACAAAGATCCCAAAAATGTTTTAAGTGGAACCAAATTTTTTTTAATATAGAATTAAATATAATAGTCAGTTTTTCATGCTTTAACTTCGGCTTAGTTTATGGCGACCCCATTTGCTGTGTCAGCGGGTTTGAATCCCGCTGGAGGGATTCATTTGTTGAGCACGATTTTTTGTACTCCAGTCATGGGTGTTTATATTTATAATATTTATGTATTTAAAGTTATATAATCTTTATCTCTATAAGTTATATATCTGATATACGTAACACAAGTAGCTTACCATTGAGCTGATGGCGCTGTCTATTATAGTGTCCCAAAATATTTATTTATTTAAGTATTGAACTGTATAATTTTTACATTTAAGGAAATACTAAGAATAAATGAGTTCATTATTATAACATAAAACTGTCTAGGTCTTTCTGCATTACACATCCAGTAAAGTCGTGCTCCATGTATAAATTAAGATACAGCGTCAAACGAAAGCAAAAGTGTGCTGTCTGTCTTCCATAAGTCCAAACGACTCGATAGTATGCCCGATGATCGCTATAGGGGAGTCGAACTTGAAAGAGACGAGAGTGAAAGGAATACTTGATTTTATTTTATGTAGTTCGGAATGAAGCTATCGTTACCTACATTACATGTTGTCACTAGGTTAATTTTAAAATTTCTTGACTTCGAATTTTTTTTACATAATATATTGCCGTCATAGGATACTAATAGAGTAGGTATATGTACACCTCTGGTTATATTCGATACAAGTCATGCAACTTTGCTTTGCGTTGTAGAGCCAGTCATTCGCTATTTAAAATAATACTTTCTCGAAGAAAAAGAATCTCCTGAAAAGAAAGAAACTTTATTTTGACTTTTAATATTTTTAGATTTTATTTTACTCCACTCCGGTACCAATTAGCGACATTGTTTTTGAGGATACACAATACCTTGCTAACGTAACCTACCACATTATTAACCTACACTATCGATTTGGTTTAATAGAATTAATATTTTTTTATAAAATATCATTCTTCTTTGTCCTTAACATTATGCAGCGTTGTTAAGTGAGCGGTTGCTATTTTTATATTCATTGTCATAACAGGCGGGCGTCACCCGCATCGTGGCCGCTTGCGAGCGTAAACACGATACATAGGTAGAGATAGAAGTGGTAGCCGACAACCCTGCATCCCCGGCCGACGCCGGCTTTGGCGCTCTATAAATACACAGCAGGTGTGGTGAGCGCGGGGGGTGCGGGGCACGCGGGCGGGGGCATCCGCCTCTGCAGCGCTCCAAACCGTTCGCAGCGGCCAACGGACCTTAGCGACGCCATATCGATTGCGAGGGCTCCCCCTGTGGCGCGCCGTCGTTCATTGTGCTCGGCCTGGGATGCCTTCTCCGGCATTTCCTGCCTCCAACTTGTCAAGTTGTCTGCGTGAGCCGGCCGCGCCCCGCCACCCGGCCCCCGGTGCCGGTCTCACCAGGACGTCCGCCAGCTGCCTCAACTACATAAGTGCCTACATGACGTGTACTCGATTTTTTAAATTTTCACCCTACCACACATAATAACCACATAGGTATTGGCTGTTGACGACGAAATATATTTGTAGCGTACTTTTACTTGATATCCCATCAGATATCACGAATAGTGATTAAATGAATAATTCAAGAAATAAGATATTTTCAATAACAGATAAATAAATTTATTTGTTTGAATGAAACGGATCATTCTGAAACTTTCACAGAGTCTTAATAAACATTATTATTCATATTATTATTGTAATACATAACCCGCTTCGAAAACTCATATTTTTGTCAAATAGGTTTAATTCACTAATATACGAGTCGAGTATCTACCGTAATATTAGAATTAATGTACTTATATTAATTAATAATCTTTTCATCTCATTACAATCTATTTTTTTACGTTTAGGTTTTAACAATTGACTGCGATAACTTTATGTACCTACCTCTTATATATGTAGCATTCTTGTTCTCTTTAAAACTGTCTCCGCAACACCTGACGGACATCAGCCGTATTACTATGAGATCATTTGAACAAATGAATTAGTTCTATATTTAAGTTTTAAACAACATTAATTATTATTAATATTTATTTAATTGTTTTAATATAATTATTTTACATGTTAAAATCGGTACATCAGTACGTATATAAATAAAATTGAAGTAGGTATTTGTTTGTAATTCCAAATTAACAGCTTTTCACTAAATGCTTATGAAATTATATACCGTAGTAACATCAAAACATCAATTTTTAAAATTTCTGTCTGACTGGTGCGGCTAATCTCTGAAACGGCTGGGCCGATTTTGACGGGACTTTCACTCGCAGATGGCTAATGTTATAAGGAGTAACTTAGGATTTAAATAATATAACCAATTATTATTAGCTGCTGTCTGCAGCTTCATTTGCCCGTACATATTTATTTACCTACATAGTATGCAATATATGTAGGACGTAGGTAAATATATATGTTCGTTCGGATTTGTGCATCCAAGAATCTACTCAACCGATTGAAATAAAACTTTGCTTTAAAAACCAGCGAGACATGCACGATTAAACAGAACACGCTAAAGAGGCCTCTTTGGTCTTTTAGGTATATTTTAGTCTCAAATCGTAAAAAATTAGGTAGTTAAACTTCGATACAATTTAATTACATAATATGTTGTAAATTTCCGTAAGACAATCTCATCTTCTAAGTACGTTATTTCTTCCATTGCATATTTTTATTCCATTTTATATCTCTTTAAGAGTACGAGCAAGTAAATATGTATCTAATTGTAATTAATAAGACAAGTAATTTCTTATCAACACAATGATTAAATTACCGACTTTCTTGATGAAGGAAATAGATTTATTTCTATAGCTACTCTGTTTCAAGCAAATAAAATTATGTTGATACATAATACATATATATATATATATAAGTTCATTTAATGATAATTTACCAGTAATAAAAAAACTCCAAATAAAATAGACTAAATATTATTTTGATAGGACAGCGTCGCGGTAGCGGTAGCGGTTTCAGAATTTCAATCATTGTAGTGTTTGTAATATTAAATATATATAAATTTTGTTTATTGCCGTTGATTATAGTTGATAGGTGTCATGACGTTACTAACGAGTAAGTGAAAAATGAATGATTAACAAGCTTTAACTTTTGTAATAAGCTAATAGAGCTTTTATCATATATTTTTTTTACTTAATTACTATTGAATATATGAATCTCATACGTGGCATATAATATGAATATACCTAAAATGATTATAAAGCTTTAAGTTTTATTAAAAGTATGATCATATCACAACTGTGCTTTGCCTCAGTGGAGGTTGCCTGCTGCGTCAGCTCCCCTAACCGCGATCGGTGTCGGAGGAAAATAACATAGGAGCATCATGTTGGACCCTCCGCACCCGTCCCGCGCCCACGCGCCCTCGGGCCGACCGCCAGCCGCCACCGGCGCTTGCCGGTCGCGGGTCGCCTCATCGCCTGCCAGCCGGCCTCATTCAGTCGGCGACGGTCTCGCGCTTCGCACACGGCTCTCGCGGTAACTCCTCGTCGCTTCGCCAGTAGTCGCGCCCCTTGCCGCACCACGCCGCCCCCCGCCCGACCCGCCGTCCCGCCTCGACCCTTGTCTCGGAACGCTTAACCGACATCGAGCATTGTTTTGTTGCAGTGGAGTATGCTACAACAGATGTCCTCGCCGTACAGCGTGCAACTCGGCGAGGTCGCAACTCTCGTGCGCCCACTTGAAGGCCGCCCGTGCGGCGACGCATCTTCGGAGGCCTCTTCGGATGCCGCGGAAGATTTTGAATTGCCGCAGTGTAAGATAAAAAGAAATTACAACTGTGCCAAGTGCACATTTTATACGCAGAACCCGCGCGTTTACCTTGTACATACACGAGACGTTCACTTCGAGCGATTGAAAATTTATGACTGTCCACACTGTGTTTATGCTTCTCGGCATCATCAGAAACTGACTAGACATATAAAAATGGTTCATGAATCATCGTCAATCGTGAAAGAACCTGAGACTATACCGTCTACTTCGAATAACGTAGATCCATTGGGACGAATGGAAGAGTTATTAGAAGAAGTCGAGGAATATGATGATCTACAAATGGAGGTTGATGATGGTAGCGAGGAAACACTCGAGCGTACTATTGACGTGGAAAATATAAATTCTGCGGATCCAGCTTCTGTCTCGTCGTCAAAAGGAAAAAATTTATACTCTTGCAAAAAGTGCAACTACGTAACTTTCCTAAGAGCCAGATATACGAAGCATGTTAAATATCATTCAATGCCTATGATTAAGTGTACTACGTGTGACTTCAGGACGCCTTATAAATGGAACTTAGACCGTCACATGAAAAACCACGGGGGTAACGGAAACTTCCACTGTTCCATGTGTAACTTTACTGCGGATATAAGACAGAGTTTGACGGTACATGAAATGAATCATCATACGCCCCCTGTCGGGCAATCGAGTTGTAACCGGCGTCGCAACCGAGTGGGAGCCAGCGACATTCCAGCTGGCGCGGAAATGACCGAGAACACTCTCATCTCAAAAGAGGAGGAAGGGAGTGGAGACTCACGATCCTCACACGCCGCATCGGTGAGTGTCGCCGTGAGCGAGAAGCGTGTCTAGGGGCCGCAGATCGGTGACGTCACGCCTCTTATCACTACGGCTCTACCGAGTGACTGCTGGCACACCACTCGGCCCCTCGCGCACTCTTGCATCATGCGTACATCTATGCATGTCGCTCGCGTTTCGTTTACATTACGTGCATGAATACAAATGATTTTTTATCTTTATATTACAGTATCAAACAATTAATTAACTACCACACTGATTGCACATTTAAATCTATTCTTTTCTTTAAGTTGTTACTATTTATGTATTAGGTGCTATTTAGAACTTATTTTTATTAAAATAAAAAATAACATCGACACTACTTGTTGTGCTAGCGCTCGCGGGTTCGTGTCCCGCTGGAGGCATTCATTTGTTGAGCACGAATGTTTGTACTCCAGTCATAGGGAAATTATATATAATATGTACCTATTGCGCTGTATGGTAATATTCCAACATATAAAAGTATTTTAATATATTACGATAGTTAATAACAGTTAAACTTTTAGAAGGACCAAAAAATGTTTTTCATAACATTTTTTATCATGTTACAAAGTTACAAATACATATGTCGGCACTTTATTTACCTCTAATAACAACATATTAATCACCCATATAGTATATCTAAAAAAAGTTATTTGATGTTTATTATTATGTAGAAAAAATTGCATAAGCACAAACCGATGGCAAATCAATAAATCTTAGACTTTAGTTATTAATACAATGCACTGCAAAATAGCCGTATTTACGAGTAAATAAATAAATAAATATATGTTGAGACATTACAACAGTACAACAGCACCATCTAGTTCCGTGGTAAGCTACAAGGCTTGTGACGGATACTAGATAGTTGATACACTACACATGTATAAATTTTAAATAAGAACATACATATTATAAATATAAAACCCATGACTCGAGTACAAACATTCGTGCTCAACAAATGAATGTCCCCCGCGGGAAAGTAGATAGGTATACAATTAATTTATTATTTATTTAAAAAATAGGTAGGTATATGAAACAATATACAAATTAAAACAAAATATTTTCATTTCTAATAAATACTTAGATAGAAACCGGTGACTTATTCGATTTTTCATACAAAATTTCTTGAAATCATAATTTTCATCGTTTAATATTTTAAATCGTATCTCATACTTACGTAAAGATTATAAAATTCCTTATATGCTTATCATAGCAATTAACATATTATTAATTATACTATGAGAAATGCATCGTGTATGGATGTTAAAAAATAATCTTTATTTACATTGTGCTGAATGCAACAATATAGTACCAATGTCTTTTTTAAATTAATTAAACCTTTTTCAATACTTATGAACAAATAGATTAATATAATCTTTTGCAAGATTTGTGACATAACTCATATTGACGTATTAAATTTAATTAACATTAGCATTTCATTTTTGTTAAATACAATTGATTTTAAAGCATAATTTTAGTAAAAGTTTATAACTATATTAAGACTACGTAATATTTAAGTATATAAATATTGAATATAATGTGTTCCTAGTGTATGTACATATTTCAGTATGTACACTGTAATTTTTATTTCATTATTTAATAATCTACTTTTTGAGTAAATAAATCGAAGCAAGAAAGCTAATACATGTAAATGGAAAGTTTATTAATATTTATTTTTCCTCTTTTCAGGAAATGGGCTTGCAATACATGGATAAAGAAATTGTTAGTTGTAACAGTGACTCTAACGACGCTTCCGCATCAGATAATAAAAAAGAAACCATGCATATTATAAAAGAAAAAGATATAAATTGCTTATCAGATGATACTAAAAACCAAAAGCAGAGTAGAAAAATTCCAAGACCGATTCCACAACTAATACCTTTAAGTGCTTCAACGCCCAACCAAAACAAAAGCACCGGTGAACCACCTGCTAAAAAGCTCAAGGAATCTACAACACAATTAGGTGACGTTAACAATACTGAAAAGGTTGAGAACTTAGCCATAGATAATACTCTTACTCCAGTAAGTAACACTAACGGGAAAGACTCGTCAGTTCGTAAAAAGAATGAATCTTTCTTCGACAGATTAAAAGAAAGAATTTTAACTGAAACCGGAGAAGAAGGGTCGCTTAAATGTAAAAATTGTGGTTTTGAGAGTAAATGTTTATCGGAACATTCTGTTCATGAGAAGAACTGCACCGTGCATTCTAATCGTCAATTAACAAATTCATTACATTCAAGTTTAGGTTCAACACGATGTCAAAACTGTCGCCATAGATGTAAATCGAGTGCTGATTTATATGTTCACATGCAAACATGCAAAAAGAACGATAATACACTTGAGCTCGCGTCTGAAGTACACAACCAAGATAGTAGTGAAGCTGCTAGTTCTAATGTTGAAAAAGAGCAAGAGCGGCATCCTATGGAAAACGTCGTTTTTGTATGGAATAACATAAATCAAGATACAAATAAATTTGAAACACCATTAGACATTAGCATCAACAACGACTGTACACTACCAGAACAAAGTAGAACTTACGATTCTATAGTAGTTGACGATGAAAACGAAACCGAAACTTTGAATTTGTCTCCAAGCCAAGCTGTAGGAAAGAAAGTATTTAAATGTCCACACTGTCTGTTTTGGGCTTCAACAGCTTCTAGATTTCACGTTCACATAGTTGGGCATCTTAATAAGAAACCTTTTGAGTGTTCTTTGTGCAAATACAAATCGAATTGGCGATGGGATATTACAAAGCATATAAAACTAAAGTCGGCTCGAGACCCTGAGCATGCTGAAGCGAAGGTACTGATGACAGACGAGACAGGTCGGCGTAACTACAGTAAATATAACAAATTCTTAGCCATGCCTAATTTAAATGAAAAAGGAGAAAATAAATTCCAATATATTGATCAAAGTACTTCACAGGACACTGCCTTGGATGATGAGATGTTTAATGACACTTCTGATGGTATGAATTTGCCTTTTGAAATGCAGCCCCTTAATCTACAAACGCAGAATCCTGACCATAAATTCGAGTATGACAATAGAATTTTTGATGCTAAAAAACCCAAAAGAACACTATGGAAATGCAAAAAATGCAATTACAAGTAAGTATAATACTGCTACTATTTTAGTAGTTGATTTTGAAGTAATATGATAAATATAATAAGTATATATAGTAAATCTATAATATTTAGTTTAGTACCATAAAAAATTGTCACTTTTATAGAGATTCATCCAAAGAGGCTCTACTGGAACATGTTCGTGAACATTCCAAGCCAGATGATACAGAAGATATTAAAGTTCCCAATAATACCAACAAAAAACCCGACAACATGCCTGATCCAGCTGACTTGGCCTACCGATGCGGCCACTGTAATCAACTATCCAATTGGAAACATGTTATACAGGTTATTATTTATTGAAATGACGTTTCGTTTTATTTATTTAACAGACACATGTATTATTAAAATATATAAATTAAATTATGTGGTTGACATTTCAATATAGTCATATCTGACGTTAATCTGCTACTAGTAAACCAGTAAAAACTAATTATGTTTTTATCTTTTTTCAGCGGCATTGTCGGTTAAAGCATGATGGTGTAATTAAAGTGATTACAACAGTGAAACCAAAATCTGAAGTCTCTCCGCTATCATCAAATGACATCAACTCCGACACTTGCACAAAGTGTCCATTTAAAGCAACTGACAAAAACATGCTTTTGGCACATTTACAACAACATCAACCTTCACCACAGTCTATATTCAAGTGCTATTTCTGTCCTTTCTTTGTAAAAGATGAACACGAATTAATTCAACATCTTATTTTACACGGTATTACTGATCCAGAAGACTATATATCTAAGGCAATGGGCTGCAAATCACCTTTACCTGATCCAGGAGTATTATGTGCATCAAGTGCTATTATTACGAAACGACACAAATGTACTGAATGTCCGTACGAAACAAACAGCAAATCTCAGTTCATGTATCATGAGCAGTTTCATCGACTGCCAGCTGACACCCCTTATAAATGCCAAGAATGCAATTATAGTGTATCAAAGAGACACTTGCTTCATCAACACATGCGTGTCCATGGGATATTTGCAAAAAAGAACGAGATGGAGGAACTTGAAAACTTACCGTCTAATTCTAACCAAGCAGACCCATCTGAATTTTCAATGAACCTAGACGAAATTCCATTTGTGTGGGTATCCGCAAAGAATGAATTTCATAAAATGTACAAATGCCGCTACTGCTCGTACGTAAACTCACAGCAGTGCAAAATACCTAACCATGAACAAATACACTGTGTCGTATTTGAAAATAGTGAAATAACTATATATAAATGTCTTGAATGTAAATTCACTAGTGATAATAAGGGAAGATTAGCGGAACACTCCAAAACACATGGAGAAATATATGGGCGTATTTACTGTCCAGTTGAACCTGATGTTCCAGACGAGGAACAGATAGCTAAGTTACGTAAAGTGATAGACCAAGAAAAATTTAATGCAACAGATGAATTTACAAAGGAAGAAGAACATCAAAGTGAATACAAAGGAACTAAAACGCTATTTTTCTGTCAAAAATGTCCTGCTAGATTTTTTGAAGATAGTGAATTAAAAGTGCATGACAAATTTCATGATTTAACATTCCAAAATAAATGTAAGAGCTGTGAATTTTCAGTGCCAGAAGAAAGCGAATTATATACACATAACTTTGTACATACCGACGAATACAATACGAAAACAAAAATGCTTAAATTTGTACATAAGATACATGCCCAATATAAAAATCCAAAATTACAACTAGTCCACTGCCCAATTACATCAGATGTAACCTGGGTAGTTGCAAATCCTGGAAAAAATTGTGATTTAAACGAATATATTAAAAAATCTTCAGAAACAAAATCCACAAACAAACAATATTTCTGTAAAGAATGCCCAGCTAAATTCTTTAAAACCTCTGCATTAAGCTATCACATGGGGCTACATGGCGGAGATGGTGATCATAAGTGTAAAAAATGTAGTTATTCTGTCAAAAACATCGGCAATCTAGCCAAGCACGAGTTACTGCATGAAAATGAACCTAAACCTTCTAATTGTGATTACGAATCTGGAGAAGATATCGATTATAAGAACATTCCATTGTCAGGCACTGACTTGTTTCAAAGGAAGACTGAAGCCCAAAAAAGAGTATTGACAGACAAGGATAAACTTGTAAAACCGAACGATCATTTTCCTCCAGTACTTCAAGCCGATCCACAATTTGGATATTTGATGCACGGTAACCCAGAATTTATATACCCTACTTATCTCAAAAATGGGCGTCAAAAAGAAAAACGTTATAAATGCCACAAATGTCCATCAGCTTTTGAGAAACGTGAGCAATATAAAATACATTTATCTCTTCATGGATCTAAGCAAAGGTACAAATGTGAAATTTGTGATTACTCTGTCAAATATTACGCGAACTATGTTCAGCATATGAGAAAACATCAAATGAACGACGAGGCCCAAGCCGAGAGAAAGAAAGACGTTAATGGTTTTACAGAAGTCGAATGCGATAAAACGGAAAACAAACAGGACGACAGCGGAGAAAATACTAAATTAGCTATAAAAACTATGCCAAAAAGACCGGTTCGGAGTGATTTTCAACAATTCTCGATAAGTGACCAACAAACTCTTCGACTGCTTCAGCGTCGTCGCTCGATGAATAATTCTGCAAAGGATATCAACACCTCAGAAATTTCTCCAACAAAAGATCGTAAAATGCATATGTGCCTATTATGTCCTTATACTAATCAACGTCAAGACGCCCTCAGTAATCACTATAGACGACATGACGATGCGAACGTTCTAAATTGTGGGAATCATAAATGTTCATTTTGTGATTTAGCAGTAGTACAATCGCATTTCCTTCGTGAACATCTAAAAACACATTTCAATTACCAAAATCATCTTAATCCCGAGTGTTTTGTAGCTAACGAAAATGTTACTTTTACAATCACTAAGTTAGATGACAGTGAATCATCTAGTGATCTCAAGTTAGATGTGCTAAATCAAAATAGACTGTGCAATGAAAATAAAATATTCGTAAAAATTAAAACAGGCGAACTGTGTGTAGAATGAGTTTATAGAATTGTTATTCGTAAGGTTTAGAAATAGAAATATTAGTGTAAGCAAAATTACTCAGTTATTCCATAGAGGGTGGCAAAAGCGGAACTGTTGATATTCACCAAAGGACAACTTGCCATATTAGATTAGAACCATTTGGCGAATGTTATTTCAATATCATGGGGTATCATTAGGTATTTAATTTTATATTATTTGGCCAGTAGTTTCTAAGTTTTTTCATAGATACAATCTAGAATGTGTTAATATAAAAAATGTTTTTAACTAAAAAGATGTAAAAAGTGAGGAAAACAGTAGAGCTGTGAGTAGATTCCTTAATGGTTAGCCGCGGATTCAATTTCAACTGATAATGTCCCCATTTAGTATATGTATCCGAAATTAAATAATTAAAACTCCTATAACTTATAATAATTAAACTATTTTCCTTACTTTCAAAAGAATCCATTATGAAAATCTAATCACAGCTATACTCAATATCAATATATTTATCTATGTGATAGACGGAAGTTAAATGAGAAGCTAAATTGCATATATCGTTGAATAAAACAACAAAAAAAGCATTGTACTATTAAAACCTCATTAACCCACAATTAAAGCAGGTACAAAATGTTAAGAAAGGTAGATAATAAGGATGCTTTTTGCAACTAATGCAGCTGTTACAGAACTTGAAAGAAAATGTGTAATTTGTAGTAAAAATTCTGTTGGAATATTTAAAATTGTTTTATATAAAAAAACAGCCCTTTATTATATTTTAAAACTATTATAATTTATTGAAAATATTGGAGATGTTTTTTTGCAATACAAATATGTATACACAATACAATATTATAAGATATTAAAGATCGGTAAATAATCTTTTATATGTATTTTTTGAGAAAATATGTATGTAGTTACAGCTATACATCTGAAATAGTAATTAAATATATAGTGTTTGAATAATTGCATACTAGTAGCAGTTGTAAAAGTATTTACAAATTTTTACTCATTTAGCATATTATTAAAAAAAATTGAACAAATTTTTAATTGTTCCAATAAGATCTTAATAAGCAGACAATAACATTGCAAATTAGATCAATTTTTAATATTTACACAATTTGTTTTGTTCAATGATAGTAATCTCGTGATATTTTTAAACATGCAGAATATTGAAGTAATGTCAATATTGAAAAAATGTGATTAATTTTAATTTAATAAGCTCTAAAAGGGCTCATTCCTGTTGTAATTTAAAATTGAGGAAATTATAACAATGTGATATACTTAGTAGTTTGAATTACCCCTTAGAGATGAAATAAATTAAAAAAAAGTGACACTCTCAAAGCAGATTACTTTATTTATTAAGTTAAAACTAATTATTCCTTAACTACTTCACACACTGTCATTGTCAATAGCTGCAATGTCAATGCAATGAAATGGGAGAACATAATTCATAGTAAAAATGAAGAATATTTATTTGATACACCAATGTACCATACCATAAAAGATACACTATTATTCTAAATTTAGTAAAAGCAGTCTTAACAAAATTTCCAGCGATTGCCACATTCATTGCAAAGAACAAAGGTTGTCATAGGCTCATCAGAACTCCTTGTTTGAAGTTGGTTATATGTACAATTCTTCTTCTTGCATTTTCCACATTTAAGCATGTCTGTTTTGGTACCTTGAACAGTTGCTAGTTGGGCATCATTAATGCCTTCTTGGATGAATTTCTCCCTCAATTTTTTCATTTCATCACTTGCCATTTCTTCTGGTGTCATTTTGGCGAGACGAGAAGCAGAAATTACCCCATTGAGGAAATTAGTCCTTAAGGTAGGGTTTTTTGGGTCTTTAAGGTTAGCCACTCTAGATCTCACCCTGTTTCTGTATCTCATATCAGTGTTTTTCAATTCTGTATAGATACATTCTTCTAATTCCTCTGCAAGTTCTTCAGGTGTAGCGCAAGAATTGGGAGCACCTTCAATTTTTAATGCTTGAGTTAATAGCTCTCTGCATTTAAGCCTTATAGCATCAGTTGTATTTGATTGCGGTGGGAATGATGCTGGTAATTTTTTATCTTTTTCTTTGTCATCTTTTTTCTCCTTATCTTTGCTTGAATCCTTCTTAGGCTTAGATGAATTGCCAGATTCCTTAGATGGTGTGGCTGGTGTTGATAGAAACTTTTTCCAGTTTTTTATAAGTGTTTTGCATAGAGATATTACTTCTTCATCCTTGCTAGATTTTCGTAATGCATTAACGGTCATACCTATTCGCGTTTTAGTGAGAACGTCCAAATTAATAGCCATAGTTTGTAGAGCCTTTAACAGTTCCAAAGCTTCCTCTTGACCCTAAAAATATAAAAATAAAGCTATTTTTAAGGATGCCGGATCATATTTATATAAACAAGGGGGTATTCCAAACGTACATTTTAATTACTATTGCTTTTATTCAAGCAAAATAGTAAACAAAACACGTGTGTTTCTAAAAAGTAAAATATGCAGTATTATTATAATATATCACCACACCTACCGTGCCATCATCGGATGTCATCTTAGTCAGTTTCTTTTGTATTTTCATTACATCTTTTTCGACGCTCATTTTTATTTAAATTATGACAAAACTCGATTCCCGCCTAATTTAACAAACAATTTATGAAAAATATTGTTAAATCGACCACCATACTACTCGGCCATAGACTAGATAGATAACATTGACACTTCATTTAATGTCATTATTCATTAACGAAGTTTGCCAGTTATGAAAATTACTAATAGGATAATGAATTAATGACTAACTATTATAATAGGGTATTTTACTTCATCTGAAAAGCTTAGGTAAAGTGCAGTCTGAATATGTTCGTTTTGTTCATAAAATAACAATTAAAATAAAATAAAAAGTTTCAAGTTTTTTTAATGTCTTTGAACACGATGAAGATAATGAAATCGTAGATAGAAAATGTAATAGATCAACCAGCCGCTAAAGCATATTATGTAAGTAGCGTAGTTTCTTTACTCAGTCTACGTTAAGTAGACTAAGGAAGAAGAAGAACAAAATTATTATGTTCCATCCCTTTCTGTGTACACAAAAATAATATTGTTTTTCACCAGGTTCATGTACAACAACTATGAGCCGGACAAATTTAGCCACTTAAGATATTGGAGTCACATTCAACAATTATTATATACATAACATTTATTATACCTCATAAAAGATAGCTTGATCTCTGCGACATATGTCAAATTGACATTCCTAGGGTTGTCAGGATAAAAAAAAACGTCGATAGAAATTATCAATGTTTTTTACTATTATCAATGCTAATGTAACATATAATTGGGTTTAATATAATTACTAAATTAAACGAATATTTTAATATAAAATGCATTTATTCTTCTAAAGGAGTACACCCCAAATCAATATCCGAATCAGTTTCTGAATCGCTAAGGGTGTAACCTCATGCTGACGCTTGACGCTGGTTATGAGCGTCAAATTGTGTCACGTGGTTAATTTAGGCTGTGCTGCCACCTGGAAAAAACTTAGTAGCGTCAAATCGTAAAAAGCTAAACTCGAATTAGCTTTTTATTTTAAGGATTAAACAGAAATTAATAATCTATATAATCGAACTCGAAAGTAATCGATATTAGTGGTGTAAAAGTAACGAAACATAGCGTATAATTCGCGTCATGTAAAAAGAACGCTGGCTGTCAAGTTGCGCAGAGGCGATTTATAGGCGAATTTGGTGGTAAGACGCGGGGCGCGGGACGGCGAGGCACGCGCCGCATGCTTACCGGCTCGCTATTGGTTTGTCAGTTCAAAATACCATCACGCACACAAAAGTTATTAGTTACGAAATGATTTTATATCAAAAATAGAAAAATAATATTTTTGAATAATATTGTTCTATAAAGATAGACTCTGATAACAATGCAGTTAACAATAAAAAAAATATATAAAAACGAATTAATTTAATTTTTGTAAGTGAATTAAAAATTCTGTAATGAATCAAACATATTTTATTAATTTATAAAATTCTGCTTAATGACATTCTATCTAATATATTTTTCAACGTATCTACGAATAACCAATATACGTCACGAGCGAAAGGTTAGTTCGAAAATAAATGAATAGGCTTAGTAATTTCGTGTGCGAATGTACCGATGCGCAAACACACCCCCCACCACTTTCTTCCAGCGTTCTTTTTACGTGACGCGAACTGTACCCGTATGTATTCGTTACTATAATAATCAGTATTCGTTACTTTCGTATCGTTACGTTACTCGTTACTTTTGATACGATACTTAGAACATCGCATCAAGTCGTGTTGCGTATTTCGTATGATCCGTATGATGATGACGTCACGTCGTTCGTACTTTGTAGTAAAAAAAAAATACTATTACGTATAGTATTTTTATTTTTTATAGACCCTAAAACAATAGTTATTAAATTTTTTGTCTATATGTCTGTTTTTGTGTAATCGTTTAACACAAAAAATACTGGACCGATTTTAACCTAATTTTCTGCACTAATTACTCGTGTCAACATTTAGGATACTTTTTATTGCAGAAAAATATTTCATTTCTACATGAAATCAAAATGATTGGTTTTCTTGAGTCGTTCTTAGAAAGCTAGCGGTGGGAAAATCTGAAAGAGACACAACAAAACAGTGTAGTAGGATGCTGTAGCCTGTAGGTCCTAAAAAGTCGTACAGAAAAATCTATAATATCTAATATAAAGTTACACTCGCAATACCTATTTTTGTCCGTACGTCTACGTATAAAAAACAGTAGGTACCGAACTAAGCGCATCGATTTGCACTGGAATAATACTAAGTATTCGTTCGCAAAATTTCTACAAAATATCTGGAAATAACTCTTCAATTTTCTTGTAAACACTGTGTATCATGTGCGTGAACTGAACAGTCGTATTTCTTTGTACGTAGAACTAGAATCATTCAAACTAATATAATAACATCAGGCTGTATGGACTATAGTCCTTTGCCTGTCCCTATTGGGATAAATTTTAAAAACAACAAAAATCTATAGTTTGACGCTGAAAGCTAGCGTCAAGCGTCATCATGAGGTTACAACTTAAAACAATCTTGTAGGTTTATTTTAAACTCTTGTTCGCAAATATTATCAAATCGAACGTCCCGCTCATTAAATATACATTAAAATTAAAAGAAAGAAAGATTAATTTTAAATTAAGTTTCATTTAAAATATCGATAGTTTAAAGTCTGTGGTTGCGATGAATCATCGCCCATCGCTAATTAGGTCGGCATGCCCATAAAGTATGACATTGACAGGTACTGTCTGTAACATGTCTGTAATAATACGAAATTCAGGACTTCATAGGCGTGATTTTACATGGATTTTACTGACAGCTGTCGCAGAGATCAAGCTATCTTTTATGAGGTATAGATAAACTCATCTATAGATGACTAATAAAATCTATAATAGATTTTATTAGTCAGCTATAGATGAGTTTTAATGTTGCCAGTGATGAGATTTTTTCCATAGTTCATGGTAATTTGGTTATTAGTAACGTGAACTAGTCCTTAGATTATAAATGTAATAACTGAAAATTTATTAGTTTTTATATACAGATTTTCGATTTTAAAACGGTTTTAAACGGTAAACGGGTTAAGTGAAGATTAAATGGTGCTTATGATACAAAATAAATTCCAGGAATGTGATCATGTGTCCCAATCGGGGGTACGTTGGCTTATCGTGACAATAGTTTCCATTTACAGTCGTGGCGTGATGATAGACCGGGAAGCTATTCAACTACGATAAAATATTATTCTGTCTCTTTTTCTATCCCACGTTATGCAAGCCTACTAAACCCCTATCACATTACTTGAATTTATTTCGTGTTTCATAAATACCATTTAACTAAGCCTAAAGGGCTATTTAAACTTATATATTATGTAGTATATCAACTATCTGGTATACTTAACACAAGCCTCGTAGCTTACCACGGATTATGGAACTAGATGGAGCTGTGTGTAATAATGTCCCAACATATTTATTTAAGTATTTATTGTACCAACAAGTTAAATCCCCATTTAATTTAAAAATTAAAATTATTCTACTTCAAGATAAGTACTCACAGTGAAATATTTCTGCTGGTGCTCATGCTCGTCATGAACACAAACTTGAACTTAAGTTAAAAATAAAATTCGCGTCCTCTGAAAAACGACGCTAAGGCCTTAAAATGTAACATTTCAATGGACTACAATTTTAGAAATTATAACTAGTTAAAAAACAAGTAGTCTGTCCCAACTCCCAAGCTTCTTTTAATATAAGAAAACTAAATTAAAAATATATATTATTTATAGGTATGTGGGTAATATAAAAATCTAAGCTACAAAGTTTAAATGAAAAAGCCGAAAATCATCATACAATCGAAAGTACAAAATTGTCTCTATTTTTGATGTTTGAATAATTTATGAAGTATCAATTAGTATGAATCTAAATGACCCATATTGTATAAATATTATATATATAGTAAAATATAAATATTGTAATAGCTGAAATATATAGAGTGCCATACTAAATAAAAAAAGATATATTTTTCCTCATAGGGGAAAAACCTACACTTTAAGAAATTACATTAAGTAATGAATATGTATAAACAAGTCTTTTTACTAACATTTTATTATACAAATAAGCAAGCTTAAGTAGTTACATATTTTTTCCTTAAGGAAGAAATAACGAAAAATATTTCACTTATTATATCCACAAGCATATCCTGCGACTCCGCACTCATTAAGCTGCCTTTAAACGAAATTAACGCAAAAATGGCATTATTTCAGAAAGTATAGTGACTTAATCTTAAAAGAAATAAATATGCTGTCGTGCATTTTTAAGAAGCACAGCTCCAAAAAGTCATAAATTCTTTTATTGGTCGCAGGCGTAGGTTAGGTCGGCAAAGTCCCATCCCAAAAGGATTTTTCAATTAGATTAGAGCGTTCAACAAAACAAGCCAGGGTTCCGCTAGTTATCTATATTTAAAAGATATAAAAACTAATAGCATGGGTACATGTAAATATAAAATAAGTTATTAATATTTTAATTATATCTTTAATTAAACTTTTTTTTATGGTAAAAAGGGGGCAAACGGGCAGGAGGCTCACCTGATGGGAAGTGATCACCTCCGCCCATGGACATCTGCAAGCCAGGCTTCACGCCGGTCTTCTGTGAGAGAGTGGTACTAATGAACTATACGGGGCGTGCCGGCCCATTCGGTTGCTACCCGAAGGTAACAAGCATGGCACTACCACTTTAAAAAAAACCTAAGTATTTCTGAATTTTACTAAAGAAAAGTAATTTAATTCGGCTTTATTTTTTGGGAGAAGAACGGCGGATCGATCGGTTTCAGTCGAAGCTAGAACAGCTTGCATTTTTGTTTTTTTTTTTTGAAAATACCTACGTACTATATGCTTCGTCAGAAGAAACTATACTAGAAGCTTCAATTAAAGAGATGGCTGCCCATCTTCAGATCCAATAAACATCTGACCAGTTAGACATGACCAGCAACCAGCGGATAGGTAGCTATCAAACAAAACATTATCTAAACTATTTCTTTGTTCAATTAACTTTACTTTATATGAAAAGTATGGCTGACTACATGCCATTTATTAATAACTAGCTGACCCGTGCCCACTTCGTTAGGCATAATATTAATAATAATTCTTTCTAAGTACAGAGTGTTTAAATAATTTAAATTATTTTATTAATATTAAAAATTAAAAATTAAATTATCTATACTAATATTAAAAAAACTACTTTTTGTAACTTAAATATAAAAGTTGACATATGCTGTCGTTGACTTTTTTGTAGGCATTTTCAAGCTCCATATCTTTTCTCTAGAACTCAAAAATATATCTTTCATAGTTAAGGCAGCGTTCGTAAGAAACGCTTTCATTCGACCGTTTTTTCTCCGATTCACTTTGCAAAACGGACTACCACGTAAAAGCCTTTTTATTTTTCGGTTTTTTATATAACCTATGACACTCAGCAATAATGTGGCTTTCTATTGGTGAAAGAATTTTTAAAATCGGTTCAGTAGATCCCGAGATTATATCCCTTACAATTTAACAAATAAACAAACTTTACTTCTTTATAATATCAGTATAGATGATTTATATATTTCTTTTAGTCTTAAAATTGGGAAAATGTTTTTTCCCAAAAATTTGTTGGTATAAGTGCATATGAATTATTGTTACTTCGTCACGCAGCAACAACAGGACTGATTTGGATAAAATTTAGGTAATCTCTGTTAGGCAATCCATAGTAGGGAATAGGGATTCACCCTAACGATTAACGAAGCGAGGCGAAAAGTTATAAACAAACTGAATACTATTATTTTACGGCCTCACGACAAAAGTAAATTTATACTTTTATTAATACTTTTGATGTTTAAGTCTTTCTATGAATGAAAATTATATTCCGATTAAATTGAAAAGCAATATTTTATAAATTAATAAAAAATTGTTCATAGACGTTTTTAGTTTTTTACTTTTTAAGGACGGGCTGCGGTTATAGTATTATGCGGAGGATAATATGGCACAAAGCTGACAGGCTGACTAACTTTTCTTCCATAAGAAGTGTTTCTAAGGTTTTTTTGTTATAGTCAAGTAAGTCGCCGAGTTTCGTTTTACTTGTATAAAACGTAAATGTTTTTTTACTAGACTCGCCGCGCCGCTCGGGTTCGTCTCTAGATAAACTTTACAATTACTGTTAGTATAGATTGATGAAACTTAATATATTTCCCGGCATTAAAAAGTGTCCTACTTATATGTTATCCAGTCATCATCATAGTCATACCAAAAATCATCAAAATTTGTTGCAAATTTCTAGCAATATGGTCGCAGACACTTGTCTGTGTTTATGTCATAATTCTAAAAAGTAGGTATAGATTACTCCTCAGCACTGTAACTGTAATAATGATGTAATAACTTCTGGAAAATAGTTATTAGGGTAAACTACCCAGTAGTCAGCCATGCTCCAGTAGTCAGCATTTTCTTGCTTTAAACGTGTGGGAATAGCGTTATAATTTATTTAAACCAATTTTGTCATACCTTACCTATCCAGTGACTCATCCTTATTAAATTAAAAATGCAAGAATTAATATGAGTAGTCAGTAAAAAGAGAAATTTGAGTTTATTTCGATGAAGTCAGCGGGTAAGGAAGCGAGCGTGGCATCCGCCATTTTTTTACTAACGGTCAGTGTTTTCAAAACAGCTCATAATTTTTATATTTTATAAAGGATTTGCAAATAATATGTAATGTATGTGATTAATATATAAATTAACTATTTAATTTAATAAAAATCTTATTAATAAAAAATGAATTTACGTAAATATTGACATGGCCGACTACTGGATTGCTGTTAAAAATCTAGTGGTCAGCCTTGAGTTATGTATTTCTAAAAGTGTTTTATTCAGCATTTATATTTTAATTACAATGATTTTTTTATGTTATAATCGTTTCATTTATTATAAAATTCTAATCTTTTCTCTTTCAGGGCTATAGAGTATGCTATATAAAACACAAACTTACACAAAGTTTAAATGTTTAGGAAGGTAGAAGAGTAGAGAGAAACAAACGGCAAAATAATTAGAGAAGATAGCAGAGTTTAGATGTAATATTCCTCGAAGTAAGTTGTAGTAAGGCTTCACCTTTGTGTTCTTGAGGGTCTGAGGAGAATGGATCCTGATACTAGTAAAATATTACGCATACTTGCTCATAGATCTAAGAGACCCTAAAACCTAACGATCTGTGAATACTGTTTCATATATTATGATTGAAAGTGGTAGGTAGGTTTAATCTTTTTATTAGGAGAAAACCCTACAAGAATTGATTGCAATCATTTTTTAGAATAAACTATTTTCTTGTTTGCTGTATTGCTGATGGCACTTGATGCGGGCTTATATGGATTGGAAGTGCAATAATTACAGAAGAAAGCATAAGAAAGTTTTATATTTGTATGTTTACATGTATTGAAGCAATAAATCTGCTGGAAAATTAAATTCATATTAATATTTGGTTATATTTTGAAGACATAAAAGATAGTAAAAATCAGGAAAAAGAAAAATCAGAATTTTTTTTAGAAAACTAGAATCAGTAAAGAAAAGATTTATCAGAGCAAAACTAAAGAGGAATAGTTATAAGCAGTAAAGTACACACTATTGTACACAATAATAATGATATACAAATATAAGTATAGACCAAAATATATTAATTTATTAGTTAACAGAGCTTTGCAGAAAGCAACTTTGTGAAGAAAAACATTGAGAAATCAATAAGAACTTTCGAACTTTTTAACAGTGATAATACTAATTAATAAAGCTTTAAGTGAACTAGGTTTTTTGTTTTATATATACGTTATATGTTCCTTACTAATTAAAATCACCTAAAGCAAGTAATTACTTTTAAATTAATTATTTATCTCGTTTAATAAATAGAGGCCGACTACTGGCTACGTATGGCTGACTATTGGGGATCTTAGGGGCTGAGTACTGGTGAAATGGGTCTTTTTTTGTTTAAAACGTATTTTTCCTAAGTTAAACGGTATATTTGTTATTTATATTGGTTTTTTAAGAAAGTTTAATAAATAAGTAAACAAAAACAATTAAACAACTTTTGGTTTTTGCTTTACGAAGACTGTCATGTAGTATCAAAGTTAAAGTTTCCGTTAAAAGGCTGACTACTGGGTACTTTACCCTACATTGATTCAACCTGGGTTAATTTTATTGTAGGTAAGTATGTACATGTAGAACTTGCTGGGATGTAAAATTTTGCCAATAACGTCCTTAACACTAGGAATGGATTATGTATATGTGTTTTTACTTTTTATAGTGCACTGTGCAATAAAGAATAATTACATTGATATAAAGTTCTAAAATAATAGTAAATTCCTATATATTTTTCGTACCTACTCCCAAAGCAATACAATGACAAAACAATATGACAAATCCATGACACAATGATGGATCTAGGATTTCACAATAATTGTATTAGGTACTTCAGTAGCTAACTAAATACCTATATATCAGGTTATTCCCATGATACAATTACTAATTAACTCAACAATAACTAGGAAATAAAATGTGTTACTGTTTTATCAATTATTTTATTAAATAGATTCCTATTGAGTAGGTAGTACCTACTTTTGATAATGCTTGTAATCACGGAATATCATCTATTCTGTGCTTGTGCTACCTAATATCATGTTTTTTAACCATTAAGGCTAGCTATCTGTATTTAAGCGTTTTATGAGATCGTTTTAAGTTATTTTTTGGTTATTTTTTTCAGTTGTTTAGGTATATAAAAAAATCTGAATATTTAAAAGAAACACACCAATAAAAAAATGGGTAGTACCTACTACCTAATGTTAATATGTGTTTTAATCCTAAAATTGCCATATAGCATTCCTGTTATGATAGATATTAAAAAAAATATATTTCGAGAATTATGCAACACATATTTTCTATCTAAAGTTCTGTCTGTCTGTCTACCTACCATAGAGAAAAGTAATGTAAAAGTGGTAGTGCCATGCTTGTTACCTTCGGGTAGCAACCGAATGGACCGGCACGCCCCGTATGGCGTATAGTTCATTAGTACCACTCTCTCACAGAAGACCGGCGTGAAGTGGCAGCTATGCTGTCGCGTTTCGTCCGGTGAGTGAGAGTCCGGGAGGCCCACTCTCATTCCCCCCTCCCTCTTCCCTTCATCCTCCGCCTTCGTTACCCCCTCCCTCCCACTTCCCTCCCTCCTCCATCCCTCCCTTTCCTGAAAGGCCGGCAACGCATCTGCAAGCCTGGCTTGCAGATGTCCATGGGCGGAGGTGATCACTTCCCATCAGGTGAGCCTCCTGCCCGTTTGCCTCCTTTTTACCATAAAAAAAAAATAATAATATTATATCTGTCTACCTATGACCGCATCACAAGAAAACCACTTGACAGTTTTTAATGTAATAGGTATTGAATTTTTAAATATCACATCTCTGAGAAATCCACAGAGCAGGTGATTATTTGTCAATTCCGTGGAGAAATCAATACAAGACGTCAAAATAAATTTGTATAAAGTTTACAATAAGCTTGTGCTGGCCCTACGAAATTATTAATTTCGAAATTAGGAGGCAGTTTACTTAAAATTAGCTCTATTAGTTTCATACTTTAGTGTTAGGAATTATAATTCAATAAAAAAGCCGAATAAAAAAACTACTTTATACATATTATGTTTAACCAGACAGATCGATAATAGGTATACCTATATAAAAAGCTTTACTTCTGTTGGTAAGAAGATTAAAACGTAAAGTAAGTGTAGATGATACCCTTATATATGTAAAACATATTTCTGTAAAAATAAATTATCCGCTCATAAATTTATAGGATTAAAGCAAGAAAAATAAAATTTATCTATGACTTACGTGCCACAGAATAAATAAATTACAGATGTTTTACTTTGTAGGGTATGCAGCGTTTATGCTGAGTGTACAATAAAATCTTTAAAAGTGGGTAGGTTTAAGTCAGTGGTTTAAGGTAATTCATTCAAGTTTATATATTATTTACAGACTAATTTTCAGGAAAGAACACTTTACTTACTTGAAACTTAGATAGGAAACAAATTATTATTCAGTTCAAAATGTTTGATCGAGTTAACGATAGTGAATAGCGTAAACAGTAAAATATTTCCTAACAAGATATAAGGTTTCTTGAGGCGAGACTTGCGATAAATAGGTAGGTACTGTTATTATTAATTATTAATTTTTTAATATTTAAATAATTATAAAAAACGTTAAACATCAATGATTAATATGTGCGGCTGCTCTTTAAGTAATATTCTTTGTGCTTGCGCCCTTCCAAAGCGAATTTGCGCGGGGCGCAATATATAGCTTGAATGTTGCGAGGTCGCAGCGTTCCGAACCGTTCACGCATTGCGAGACCTACACCTCACGTCTATTTGAACTTAAAGGTAAAGAATATCGTTGCTCACATAAATATTTTGTTTAATTTTAAGTATATATCGAAATATATACTTAAAATATAAATTAAAAACCATAGTGATTATATTTTTATAAGGATTTTGTTCAAGTACATATATGTTGCTCTAATAACATATTTTACACATGTTTTGGCCATAAAGAGACCTGTATTAAATAATTTTAGTATTTTTAATTCTGCATTTTATTTATTATATATGATACATATTTACAATTTAGTTATTTACAGAATGCATTTCTAATTTTTTTTAATTACTTGTGTTGTACACTTTTTCTTTTAATTACTAATTTTTACTTGTTATATAAATAAAACAAGGTAAGTCTACTCTTGGTTTTAGACCTCGTTACGGGTTTAATTGTAGGTCGTCCGTAAATGTACCTTAGTTTTCATTCCATTCGAAGAGAGGTCAGTTCGATGGCAATCAGTCTATCTTATGTCCAAAAGTCAGCATTTGTCTCCACCATACGTTTATTTTGCATATTTAAGCAATCACCGTCAATTCATTGATATTTCAACACCCATATAGAACCAGTCTCTAAGAATACTTTAGGAACTAAAGAACCGAAAGGGCCGTGACCTAGTTTTATTTAAATACTGTTTTGATTTTGGTTCCAAAATTTTAATGTTCTTGAAAATAATCACGATTATCTCATAAACTGGCGTGACATGACATACCAGAAACTAGCAATTATTTTATGTTTATAGGAATTATAAAAGATGATGATCAGTTACTTTGTCACCGTTCTTGCCTTGGTGGCGTACACTGAGGGGTATTCATCAGGAGCCCCTGAAAGTGCCTGCCAGGACATGATCCCACGCCATCCCGTTGATCCCCAAACACGAGCAGCTCCATACATCATTACCACTAGTACTAAGGTAAGAATTTCATTTCAAACTAATAATGTAATATTTATATTAAAATAGTATTAAGATTAAGTAGGTACAACTTACAAGTAGGTATGTGCACAGTAAATTAAATAAATATAATAGTAAGTACTTATCGACTATCAAGTTATAAAATAGATGCTTAATGAATTTATATGTAGGTATAAGCATAAAACAAAATATACAATTTGTTTTAAATTGACAGGAAGTTAAGGCGGGAACTCCTATGGAGGTCACTATTGCCGGAAAGTCGTCCGCTGACACTATCCGCGGTCTGATGCTCCAAGCGCGTACTGGGGAGAAAGGGGACAAAATCGTTGGTGTCTTCACGGTTGCACCCAACGACCCACTCGCCAGGACATTGAAATGCAGTGCTAATGGGGTGAGTAAGCATCCTCAATGTTTTAATTAAAAATATTAAAATACAAGTTGACTTACCAACTTATAAATATATACATAAATACTTTGATTATGTACCTAAATTATTCCGTAGTTCTTAATAATTTTCAGTACTTTTTATTTTTTAGTTTTTAGTTAGGCTTTTGAGATATTGAAATATAGATAACTACATGGAATTTCATTTTATTGGTCGATTTATTTGAGCTTAGAAATTAAAAAAGAACACGATTTACCCTAATTAGGATTATAAATGAAGAACAATGCATTTTTCAAATTTTCTCCACATTCTCCAATTGCATAGTGAGACTTTCTTTGGGAATGCAGAACTTATGCACTTGTATTAACTTATTAAGGTATAGGTAGTAAATAAATTATGTAATTGGTACGTTATTTTTTTAACGTCCATAATACTGCATATAATCAACTTTTTAATGGAATTAATTGTGAAAATAGAAATTGTGTATAATAAAAAACGAAACATACGAAAAAAGTTAACGAGCTAAGATTTAACTAATTCTTTAAACAAAAAAAACTCTAATAAAACAATGAAAAGGTTTTTCAGGGAAATGACTACTGATTAGATGCACTTCAAAGGTCGATTACCTAATTGAAATAAAATAATATGATACGCAGTTGAAACAGTCTAAATTTTCAATAACAGGAATCCAAGTAGTAATCTAAATGAAAAAACGCGTCAAAATACGATAAAAATATACGACACATAGTCAATTTAAATTTTAAATACTATGTATTTTAACTGACTTCAAAAAAGAAGAGGTTTCCGAATGTTAGTGAACGTACTAAAAAAAGTGATGTACTACCAGTTGCAAAAAATAATTTGTGATTTATTAGCCTGGAATATAACAGGTACATACTATATCATATACTTAATACATACATGAATTATAATGATTGTATATATATTTCACTTTACAGATTAGTGTAGTCAAAGCGGATCATTCGTCTAGTACCTAGATTGCTGGTCCTAGACTCTAGGTTTTAGGTAGTGAATAAAACTTGCATTCTCTTTAAAATAATATTGTACTTAGATAAAGTATCGAAAGTGAATTTAAGGAGAACTTATTTAACTTCCTCGTTACGTTTTTGTTATGATTACTGTCACAGACCACAATACAATATAAAAAAGATTGTAATCATTTTATCTTTTTTGCTACTTACTAGACCTTCACGTTCATTTTTTTTATCTTTAGTGCCCACAGAGATATTTAAAGTAAGTAAGCTAAAATTCTACGAGGTCATATTGCTTGTAGATTTGAATTTATATTCTTCAAAGCATTTAGGTTTATCAATTTTCAATTTTTATTTATACTAAAAAGTTTTACTTCTTGAGATCTTATGAGTTAATATACTTCAAAATTTTGAATATCGTAGTGAAAAAATTGCTTAATAAATGGCCATCAAATTTATATTAAAATTTAGTCAATTTAAATTTTAAATTATTAATATAACATAACCTGCCATGCCTGAGGTACATACGAGAATAAGTCCTTGACATCGAAAGTTTTGTGACTTTTTATTTCTACTGTTATAATATATATGTACAGTTCGCGTCACGTAAAAAGAACGCTGGAAGAAAGTGGTGGGGGTGTGTTTGCGCATCGGTACATTCGCATACGAAATTCCTAAGCCTATTCTTTTATTTTTGAACTAGCCTTTTGCTCACGATGTATATTGAGTATTGGTAGGTACATTGAAAAATATATTAGATATAATGTCATTAAATAGAATTCTATTAATTAATAAAATATGTTTGATTCATCGTAGAATATTTAATCTACTTACAAAAAATTAAATTAATTAGTTTAATATATTTTTTAAATTAGTAACTGCATTATTATCAGTCTCTCTTTTTATAAAACAATATACATCAAAAATATTTTTTCACTATTTTTTATATAAAATCATTTCGTAATTAATAACTTTTGTGTGCGCGATGGTATTTTAAACTGACAAACCAATAGCGAGCCGGAAAGCATGCGACGCGTGCCTCGCCGTCCCGCGCCCCGCGTCTTACCACCAAATTGGCCGATAAATCGCCTCTGCGCAACTTGACAGCCAGCGTTCTTTTTACATGACGCGAATTATATATGTCATAAAACAGAACAAACATAACCTCTAAAGAAATATAGCTAATGTCATAAGGTAGTTACATCGATACGTAAAGGGCTAAAATCGGTACCTAGTAAAAATTGTGCGAAGTAAATATAGGTATTCGATGTTACATTTTTCAAATAGTAGTTGGTTTCATATGGGAAAAGAAATATACAGTATACCTACTTAACTCGTCCCTAGATTTGAGTGCGAAGCCGTAGGTTCCGCTAGTAAAAACCTTCCTCGAGAACCACTCTCAACACTATCCATTAGTGATAACAGCATGAAAAACGGTGCAGTAGTTTTAGAGTTTACCGCGACAGACAGACGCGTGTTAAGGACTTTATTTTTAAAACATGTAGTAATGTATGATAACACGTTTAGCAATTAGCTCAGTTTGTACTTTTGATGAGCCAATTACGGTCGCGGGTTAGAGTCCTGCTCGGGGGCATTAATTTGTGACGAGCATGACTATTAGCACTCCACGTCATAGCTGTGATATTATACTCGTAAATATAATGTTTGTATTAAAAACACAATTTTTAATTGTGTAGTCTTTAAATGTTCGCAGTTTTTTTTCGTACATAGACTAAACAGAGCATATATTTGTGAGAAGTGTTATCTAATAAGAAAATTATAATTAAATTTTAATACCTATTACTATTATCCTAAAGTGTATCTATGTGGTAATAAATTAATTGTTTAAATATTTTCGTAATCATTTGAATAAAGCACTAGTGCCATCATAAATCACAGCGCGACCTTATGCACTAACAACCTTGGGTGTTGCAATCTTCGCTTGCTTGAAGTCCATCACAACGATATAAACCTAACTCATTTGCGCCACAACTAGTAATTTTGTTAAAATAAATTGGTTATTGTCTATGCCTATAAAAGTATATAATACGTACTTATAAAAGTAGTCTGGTTATTTGTGTTTTCTTTTTAACAGGCGGAAATGACTAGTATTTTTGTATTGATTTATTGAATAGTGATAATTATTACTAATATGATGAATTTCAATTCATCCTATCAATTTCGTTATAATTAATTAAAAATAAAACTCGTACAATCGCTGGTTGACGAAATTGACCAACTCGATATGTCCCATATTAAACGAGACCATTTTAAATTCACCGCTGGAGGCACTAGTGTAAAGTGAGGTCTTTAAAAATGTCAAATGAATTATGAAACCGAATAGTTAGCTACTGTTTGCAAGCTTTTGATTGCGTTTCGTCACATATTGTTCATCAGTACCACAGACAATTCTTAAATTGTCTGTGATCAGTACATAATATAATAAATAAAATTGAAGTATCTGTTTGTAATTTCAATATAACAGCTTTTAACTAAATGCATATATTATTAATTTATAATTTTATATAAAAGTATATATATACGATACTTTTCCATCAATAAATCAATTTTTAAAATTTTTGTCTGCCTGTTTGTTCCGGCTAATCTCTGAAACGGCTGGACTGATTTTGACGGGACTTTTACTCGCAGATAGCTAATGCTATAAAGAGTAACTTGAGACTTATTTTTATCTTATTATAAATTATAGAAACCGTTTAATTTATTTTAACTCACGCCAGCGATGCGCAGCATTTATGCCCGCTCCTCACTATTGCCGTTCACTGTTCGTTCTCGGTCTGTTGAAATATTATCATCAGTAAGAAATATATCATGTGAATTATTGAGTTTTTTAATTAGACTACCTATATCTAGATATTGTACGAGTGGGTCCATAGGTATATATTTTAAAGATCATAATGCAAACATTATTAGGTAGGTACCTATTTCAATTATATATTGTATAAATGGACTTCTCAAATGACTGGGTTGTTTACTCTCAAGAATTTTCATTTGTACGTGGGAATTAAATGCCTTAAATATAATTAAACCCTAGGTCACTGTTCATTCTTTGAATTTCAAGGCTCTTTTGTTAAGTTTGCTCACTTATGGCTATTCTTATTGTGTGGTATATTTTTGAATGTAGGTATGTATACTTTATTAGTCTAACACTTAGCACAATATGTGGGTTCTTACTCGTAAATATAACTTAGGATGCCTATCTACTCTCAATCAGTATAATCAAATACTCAGATTTTGCTCACTAATCAAATCAAAATATACTTTCCTAAACTTTCCCGCGGCTCCGCTCGCGTTTTAAAGGCTTTGATGCTCCACTCCTATTGGTCATAGCGTAAATTTATATAGTCTATAGCCATCATCGATAAACAGACTATACCAAAACAAAAAGAATTTTTCAATTCAGACCAGTAGTTCCTGAGATTAGCGCGTTCAACCAAACAAACTCTTCAGTTTTATAATATTAGTATAGATTATAATAGACAATGCTGTCTTAAGTTTATTCGGCGCCGGGGTGCGGGGCTCAGACTGCGCCCTCGATTTTAATTAAATCATTTATTTTTATATCAATTTTGGATTCTATACTTATAATAGCGAAGTTTGTCAGTCTGTCTTGGGTCATGGTTGACCGAAGATAATTTTTTTATTAATTTAAATTTTGAAAAGGATCGTTCACCTACAGCAGACGCCAGCACCCCCGGGTAAAGACGGCCCTGCTAATAGACTTTTGCAAGCATTTTTTAATCATCAATTTTAATTAAATGTCAGTCTTTAAGTCTGCAGTAAGCTACCACCGGCTCGGTAGGCAGATCTTCTCAGATCTAGAAATTAAATTCTTTTAATTGCCTTACTAAATTCTTTTTACTATGAAAACCTACCACTTGGCCATTATTACTAAAAGTCAGTTTATTTATTAACAATATATTTATGAAAGACAGTAGTAGCCCAGTGGGCACGCGCTCGCTTGGATATCTGGGTGATGTGGGTTCAAATCCGGGTCTCGCACCTACATTTAATTTTATTCATGTGCGAATAATTTCTAACATGATTACCGATTATCTTATGGTGAAGGAAAACATCGTGAGGAAACTTACATCTCTGAGAAAACCTAGCAAGTTTTCGAAAAAGCCGCATTGGAAATCTGCCAACCCGCACTGGGCCAACGTATGGACTATGGCCTGATCCCCTCGTATTGAATGGAGAACCGTGCCCAGCAGTGGGACGGTAAAAACGGTGAATACGTAAATACATATTTCTCAAATATTATTTTATTTTCAGGATACAGTCACCCACAAGAAACATGAACCTAAGGAAGACAAGCAGTCCGTCACTTTCACTTGGACTCCCCCTGCAGACCTCAACGACATCATCAAGTTTAGGTGATAAATGATTTCATTTCATAATAATTTAACGATTGCCGGTCTACTGTCATAAATATAAAAGTATGCATTTGTGTGTGTTTGTCTTCAAGCTGAAACGACTGCACAAAGGATTAAAATTGGTATACAGATAGATTATACCCTTATAACTCACTACTTATAATCATTATGTGTATCCAAGTAAGCGAGGTATAATCCCTAGTTTTGTATATAATTGTAATATTTTTTTTTAATTTCAGAGCTACTATTGCCCTCAACGGTGCCGTCTTCTGGGTGGGTGTTGAGTCTGCTCCTGTTAAGGTTACCCAGTAACCATTTACATTAAGTTATTATTAATTTATCAACAATTAAGTTACATTTATAAAACTTTTTATCATATTTATACTATTCAAAATGCTGTGAATTGTAATTAATTTTGATTAACATATAAATAAATAAACAACTAATAATAAATTACGTTTTTTATTTCAAATACATAAAGTAAAAAGTACCGAAAAGTTGTAACATATTTATACTAATTGTAGCACCTAGTAAAATTGTCTTAGAGATCAATAAAAAAATTCGTATATTATTTTATAGGAACAAGCACTCATATTTATAGGCAAGGGTATAACTCGAGGCAAGAATTCAAATTGAACCAAAAT
Source organism: Boloria selene (assembly GCA_905231865.2). NCBI lineage: Eukaryota > Metazoa > Arthropoda > Insecta > Lepidoptera > Nymphalidae > Boloria > Boloria selene. Next base: position 10,569,996 of record HG993134.1, read on the forward strand.
AAAAAATATAACTTGACTATGAATATGAGTGCAAATTTCGAACATCTTATACGTTATAACGCAAGTGTGTGTGAATCATAAAGTTTATGTGTCGCATTTAATTAAGCCTAATTTTAAAATCAAGTATGACTACTTCTGAGACAAAGCAATTCCACTGAATTTGTAACTACTTAATACTAACATTATAAAATGTTTAAGTCTCAATTATGGCAGTTAATGATATTGAAATTGATTATTTTTTAGGTTATACAAGGTTAAAATTAAATGAATAAAGATGGAATTAAATTACAAACAGGAGATCTAATACGAGATGCAAAAGCAATATTCGAATTTGAGAACATTGGTGTATACAAGCAAAATAAATGATTTTTACATTATATAAATATGAAACACAAATCAATAGATGATAAATTTGGTTTCCAAGATAAATGTATATAAAAATATTAACTTAGAAAATCATTTTTATCTAATAATTATTATATTAGTTCTATGATGCAAGCAACTGGACGATATAAATTTCAATTCATACCTATTTTATTATCTATCTATCTAGGCCATTTTCTAGGATAATATTTTTATACACACCATGGTCAGTGGTCAGTGATTTACTCAAATCATATAAGGTAATGTCAATCGAAAAATACAATTAATATGATTTGAAAGCAAAACATATTTTAATTGGATAAATAATAGTGCCTAACTATTAACTAAACCATAATATATATCTATATGTTCTATAGTAGAAGCTTAGGTATAGATGTCGTTCAAATCAATTCATATATAATATTGATTTAACACACTTATACAGAATAAAAATATGAGATTCAATACTGTATAATATTATTAAGAAAGCCTCCTAACATTTCACAAACTATACATATTCAATAATGAATCCCATTATAAGGCTATGTATATCCTAAGCTTTATGTTGAAAATCAGTAAAAAGTTATTATTATTCACATGATATCAAGAGGAAGCAAGGTACATTAAATATGCTAGTGGAAGATGATTACAGCAATTTGAGCTTTTATGAAAATTCGGAAATATCCATACAAAATGTTTAGAAAAGTCTAATTGACATCTACATACAAATTCCTAAATAGACACCAAGTACATTACAGTGTGGAGAAACATTGGAAAGGGTATATTTAATACTATAGTAAAGATAGACATAGCTCAAATCTATAACTCTCATGATATTTGAACATAACAAAATCACCTTCTTGAAAAAATTAGACAGAGACCTTCTTAATCACATCTAGTCCAGCTATGTCTTTATAATAGGATATGTGACATAAAATATTTAAATATGTTATACATATATATATTTGGATGTAAGTCTGGAAATATAAACTCAATATATTTGTGTGGTTTCCGATCATTGATAAAGGAAGAAAACCAATTCAATACTATAACAGATACAATTTTTTATGAATGTTGTTCACATTAAAAAATACACTTATGACTATATATTTTCACCATTCATTATAGTCAGATGAAAATATTATCCTAATTTTGTATAATTTTATAAAATTGGCCTGGTCCTTTTATATAAAGAAAAGATAACACAGCCTCCATAGCCCTTGTTTAATTGATTTTCACATCCTACATAATGTATATAAAGTGTATTAAATTGTCCATTGGGAATATTTAAAAAAAATATAAAACACAATGTTAAAGTAAAAAGGAAAATAGTAATTTGAATAAATTTGGCTTAAATTAAATGCATTAAAGAATGTCTTACCTAAATATAAGAAATCACAGTTAATACTGAATCAATAAATAAATAATACATACAATAAATTAATATTAATTATAAATAAATAGATTATCAATGTTGTTGTATGAAAAAGCTTTGTCTCTTGAGTTGCCTGTAAAGAGAGATATACTTTCCAGCAGCTGAAGTTCGAGGTACCACATACTGTTTACAAAAAAGTTTTGGGTCTTGTGCCCTTTCAGATAGCTCTCCACAGTCAAGTGCTCGTAAGAATGCTAACACAAAGGTGAAACAATTATGTCTCTCCTCATTATACCTTTCTGCCTCCCAAAGTGGACTAAGGCTCACCTGTAAATTAATAAATAACATAACATTTAGAGTTGCTTGTATAAGTTGTAATTTAGTATTTAACATATTATGTAGCTCTAAACTGTGAAATTCTTATTTTAAACAAATAATATAATTATAATAGAATAAAAAAGTTACCTTTAATAACACACTATCCCAGATTTCATTCCACAATTCATCAAACTGTTCTAATAGAAGACATTGATCCCAATCTAAGCTAGTCTCACATTCACTCCATTTTTTAGACACAGGGTCAACACCTCTTACACCCTCTTCACTGAATTCCAGAACAAATCCTTGGGAGTTAGTGACACCTATATGTAAATCTTTGGAGTTGTAGTAGTCACTGAAAAACAATACTCGTATTGTATTCTTATCTAGAAGGGATATGAGTCAATTTCAAAGAACACACTACAATAACACGAAATGTAACTTACTTAAGGAAATCACCATGAGTAGGTTTCATAATAATTGCCCGTGGATGCTGAGAAGCTTTTACAAAAGGATATGGTACTCTGTAATCATAAATATAGGCCGCTTAGCAACAAACTCTCTCTTTTAATATTCTAACGATGAACTTAGTCTTACGTATACAAGAAATCTTACCTAAATGGAAGAAGATTGTAGTCATATCTATCTAACTTTTGTTGACAAACAGGGCATTTCTCTGGTATAATAGTACAAAAAACTTTGTGATCACAATGGTGGAAACAAAGAATACCCGGATCCATTTTTAGTGCAGATTTCTTTGTGAAATATAACTTAAACTACCACTTTTAAGAAAGCCAGTTTAAAGTTTATGATGTTATTAAATTCTTTGGCAAAATAAAATTACAAAATACGCTACACAATATGACTGACTAAGCAAAATTCTAATTGGAAACTAGAGCTATTGTTCAGAGTTCCGACGTCGATCTCCTTCCACATCTTGAACTGAAGGCCTGTCTAAAGTAACGTTCAAATTACTCATTCACAATGGAAATAAACAAAGCAAAAATATGTCAAAACTTATTTTAATTTATTATTATTTACTTATTTCACAATTCCAAATAACTTATGTAGTATGAAAAAAATTCGTAAAACCGTACAATTGACTAGAATTTCTTTAAATTATTGACAAAATACGATTTATAATTTAAATATTGATACCTGTATTAAGTTTTGGAACGCAACTTTTTCTTCAATGTAAAAGTGACAGTTCCAAACGGATTATTAGAATTTCATTGGCTGTGAAGCAAAATACCCGATGTCTATTGGTTAAATTTAAGTACAAAGAAATGGGCGGGAACTTTAAAACTTTCCCTCTTAAGTTAAAATTTTAAATGCATTGAAGAAAGCGATCTAATATTTTAGTTTTTATTACTTGTATATTTTATTTAAAATATATCTTCAAATTTGTAAAAATTAAGTGTAATAAATAAAAATCTTAATCTAAATCTAAAAAGTCACAATCTTATGAATCTGCGATATATATTTTTTAAGATTAATATAAAATATTGTAATTTTGTGTTTTTCTAATATCATATAAAACATATGATGTTATGTATAAAGTATATCTAAATTTTTTATCAATACTTGAACAATGAACTGCAAGTATTGTGTTCGTGGTTACTATAGCAACATAATGGATCTGGTAAACCACCACACCTAAACGGGACCTAGTTTTCATTAATCAGTCGGACAGTAGGTTTATAAAGTTTGGTGGAAAAGTTAATAATAATTTTATCTTTTACATTTAAAAAACTTTTTGGTTACAATGTATTTGCATTTATGACTCAGAACAGCAAATATTTTTTAAGCGTCCTGCTACTTGTGCAATATTGTTCTACTAGATTACAGTATTTTAATAATGCTTTGGTATTAAAAGTCTAAAAAACATTGTAAAGAAACTGGCGATGCGTCCTAGCAACCTGTTGTAACCTAACTTTATAGAAATGTCTTCAGAAAGACACAAAAGTAACTGTGTGTATTTTTTTATATTAATTACAATACCAGTAATATCAGCAGGAATTGCTTGTCTTGCGAATCCCTGTCTACATGGTATTTGCATCGACGACGTCAATAGGTAAGCTTAATTTATTTCTTTTAACGTTGGGAAACCTACCACTTACTTACTTATATAATCTGCAAACATACACGAGATTACAGGGGTCTCTTAGGTAGAAAAGTGAATGCTAATAATACTAGTTAACGGAAACATCCAGCCAATACAATGGGGTCTCGTAGAAATTAGAATTACTGGCATGTCAGCAGCAGCTGGCCACTACAACCCATGGAGTTTCTCCCTTGTTCAACTATGCTAACAAAGAATTCCCAGGAGCAATCATCATGGTGCACAGCAGACCAAAGTGGGCCGCTGTGCACCATGATGATTGCTCCTGGGAATTCTCTAAGTAAACAAGAACAACTGGTATCGTAGGGAAGCGTAACTCATCATAACTTAATACTTTCGGTTCATTTATAATCATCATAACTTTATACTCAACATTAACTAAAGACAGTAAAATAAAAAAAAATATACATTTTTAAATTACAGCACATATGCATGTTACTGCATCGACGGGTATACTGGAGTGCAATGTCAAACTAACTGGGACGAATGCTGGTCTAGTCCATGTCAGAATGGGGGCACGTGTATAGATGGTGTGGCTACATACAACTGTTCATGTCCTGATGGGTTTATAGGTAAGGTTTCTTTTTTATAGATCGCAATAGATGAGAAATGATCGAAGTAATTAGAGCCGCAAATAATAAAGAAAAAAGTTTCTATTTAGAGATTTCTAAAGTTTATGTATTATATATTACTTGTACAATGTAGGTACATATTAAAGACAATGCGATCGTATTTTGTGTATTCATTTTTTTTAACGTCCCACTGCTGAGTACGGGACTCCCTTCAATCCGAGGGCAATCAGGCTTTAGTCCAACACGCTAGCCTAGTGTAGGTTGGCGAAATACACAGACAGTTCTCTCAGACATGCGATTTTCCTCGCGATGTGTGCACCTTTGAAATAAAAGTGACCTAATTCCAAAATTTGATGGAATTAGATTAATCCATAGAACGGCCGTTCTAAAGGAAGACAAATTAGTAATAAATGGCACATGAAATTGACAATATCAGAGGTGCAATTTTCGAGATGCGGACTTGAACCCGCTGCAACCTCCCGTTAGCAGGTTTTGTGACGACATGTAAAGACCGCCAACCCGAACTTGTCCAGTGTGGTGGACTACGTCCTGTTCCCCCTCGCATTGAAGTGTACAGTGGGTAGCAGTGGAACGTTAAGAAGTGCTGAATGCAATACACCTACGAGTATTCGGTATTACTATCTTCAAAAAAAGAAAGCACTACGATTAGTACATTATATTTTTATTTTTCCGTTAATCAACATAATGGCTCGGCTGTAACTACGAGTACGTTGGTCCTTTGACCCCTGAGTAACATCAATTATTAAAATGATGATAATATGACGATTGCGTGTTACGTTTATTCTTGATAAGTTTATTTCTATATGAATTAGATAAAGAGAAATTATATTTATATCGATCGTTCACGAACCTTTTAATAAAACAAATAAGTACCTATTTTACTTTAATGAATTTCGAAAAAAATCTTTAACCATATCCCATATTTTTCTTAAAACTTAAAATTTATTCTTTAATAAGTTACAGAGTTTACACTCTAGCTATAAAAGAGTATTTTCAACAGATTCATTTTAAATTACTGTCATGTTAATGTAGTTAATATTTCACCACACTAACATATAAATAATAATTTATAGGTAATTGTAGATATGAAGTAGGAATGTTTCTTGTTTCTCCATTATAATTAAACAAGCGACTCGCTCTCGCTTTGCTCGGGCTCATCCCTAGATTTAGCGCCAGCGAAGCTGCGGGTTCCGCAGTCCGCTTGTAAATGTGAAATACATTTTCATTCCTCTTGAATCGCTATCTATTAAAAAAACGCATCAAAATCCGTTGCGTAGTTTTAAAGATCTAAGCATAGGGACAGACAGACAGCGGGAAAATACTTTGTTTAATACTACGTAGTGATGTCTATATTACCTAACTTGTATCTAGGGTTAACACATATATGATCTTATCGATATATAGAGAACTATACAATACCTTAATACAATAGTTAATATATTTTACTACCTAAAATTGTATATTTCTAGGCGATAATTGCGAGACAAACTTCAACGAATGCGAGTCAAATCCTTGCTTGAACAATGGAACATGTATTGATATGACCAACGAGTACATTTGCCACTGTATACCGGGTTTCTCTGGAGATCATTGTGAATTAGACGTGGCCGTATGTAACTCTACTGAGGAAGTGAGGTGTTATAATGGCGGAGAATGTATTGAAGGACCGGGATATAAGTTCTACTGCAAGTGTTTGGCAGGTAAAAGTTTTATTAGTACAATTACCTATTTACTATTTTAAGAAATTAAAAATAGTTAGTTATGTTCTAATATTATGTTAGTTAATTTACTAAGTCATGGTATGCCGAACTAACTGAAGGCTGTGGGGATGAGGTGATTGTTAAAATTGGTCTTATACATAGATCTTTACCTAATGTTGTATTAGATACATACTGGGTAACTGGAGGAAGCAGCTAACTGATGGATTATGGGCTTATAACGCAGGATAAAGCAGCATTCGGTCCTTCGTCTGATTTCTTTCCGGTCGCGTCGGGTTCATCGTCACGATGGTTAATTTGTTAAATGCACACAATATCATAATATCAACCTCGTAGGTTGACTATTCTTGTTTTGGAGGACATTAACTGTGTGAATTTATTGTTAAATGCAAAGATAAAAATAAGTTAAAGTAAATCCGGAGAGTAAAGAGTAAGTAGGTATACTTATAACATGTTATTTTATAGGCTGGGCTGGGCAAAAGTGTGATGAACAAATAGACGAATGTCAATCAGACCCATGTAGAAATGGTGGCATCTGCATTGATGTCCATGCGGATTATATGTGTGCATGTGCTTATGGTAAGATTCTTATCGGTAAAAACAAAACAAAAAACTTGTATTTTTGTTTTTCCAATATATTTTGTATTTGCAGTACTTTTTACTTTAACAAGGTTTTTAACTATTATTTTTTTAGGTTTTACCGGTAAAAGTTGTGAAGTTCCAATAGAATTTTGCGATGATAACTCATGCAGTAACAATGCGCTGTGCGTAGTTGAAGACGGCATGAGGATCTGTTATTGTGTCCCTGATTATCACGGGGAGAGATGCGAGTTGCAATACGACGAATGTCTCCTGGGACCGCGGTAAGTTAATAGTCTCTAAGAGGATATCACAAAAAAGGCTTTTTGTTTCCACACCTTGTGACAATTTTATTAGAGTTTAGATTCTAGTATAACATTTTTCTGTTATCTAATCAGTAAGACATGGTATTTTTTTACTAACCATAAATTGTCATTATTTTGTATTAGTGTCCTCTTGAAGTAGGAAGAAGAAGATTTTGAAAAAGTATTTTTTTTTCATAGTGCATAATGTAAGGTGAAAAAAATATAAGGGTGTTCTTTAAAAGTTATCATTGTTACTACATGCATTCGGACGAGACCGATCGATGAATAAAAATATCATCCACGGTTATAGACGGTCTTCGCCCCCGCTGTGCCCTTTCGCGTCCAGACGAATCGATCGTCATAATATTCTAAGACTAAATTTATACAATGCTTTTATTAAGAACAGATATTCAACACATATTTATAATATTATTATATATGTACTTATAAATAAATGACTTACATCATTTTAAGAATCGAACCCGTACGATTATTGTAATTTAAAGTCAGCAATATGTAATTTATGCAGCAATAATAAAATGCTTTATTTCTTTAGACAAAGTATTCCTGACTTTTGCAATGGTATATATATTAAGAAACATATTTTCCGTTCTTTAGGTGCATGAACGGAGGAACATGTATTGATGGAGTTGATAATTTCACATGCTCTTGTCCACCAAAACTTACTGGCACTCTATGTGAATGTTTAATATTAAATGATGGAAGTTACGATTGTGACTATGTCCCTCCTACACTATTACCTGGTTCTAACGAGACATATATTACGTCAACATTATATACTGAAACTACTGCAGTCAGTATATCAACGGTTGATTTTACTAAATATAATACTACCTTAGATATCAGTACAACAGCTATCGCTACTACTGAATCAACAACTTGGAAGACTTCTAGTGATCATATTACACCTTCAGAACAACCGTCTACTACTACTGATAAAGGTTTTCATTCTAACACAACTAAAACCGAAAAACCTGATTTGACATTGTATACAACTGAAAAAGAATCAACAGATGAATTTGGACTCACTACTTCGGATTTAATAGAAATAACTTCAGTGACAGATACACAAGGAACCTTACAAATCGATGATTCTAAAACGCAACCGACAACCGATTGCGGTGATTCTTGTAGTAAGCAAAATATATCTACGGTTATTGTGCCATTACCAACAGAATCAACAGTTACAACAGAAGCAATTAATCTAACGACAGCAACATCGACAGAAGCAACAACACCTACAACACATGAAGAAAGTACAACTCAAACTACAAAATTGATGCCTGAAATGACTTCTACTGAAGCGACAAATGTCACTGACAAATTTGAAAGTACAACCAAAGTAGAAACATCGAGAACGACCGAAGAAGTAACAGAAAGTGTTAAAACTGATACTACTCCGATAACTCCCGAAGTGCACATTACCACAGAGAAATTGTTCACAGACACTCCTATAGATACAACAGATTATATAACATTTACAACTTCTACTGATGTGACTGAACCTGATATAGGAATAGAAGATACAACACAAACATATCCAACAACACATGCTGATTGTACTGATTTTGTGTGTCATAATCATGGAACATGCATTAATGGAATACATGGTGTAAGAGTGAGTATTGCCTTTATACATATTAAAACAGTAATATATTTTAATTATTAACGAGAGGGAGAGCCCTCTTTACACGCGGTACGTTGATATTAATTTCTCAAAGTTGTTATATTTTTCTGCTGCTGTGAAAAGTACCTTATATGACCTGGATGGCCAGTTATCAGCATACCATATTTCATCAAAATCTGTCGATGCGACCACTAACAGTCTGACAGGCAAAAATTCAAAAACTATACATTTGCTCTCTATATCGATAACAGATAACAATGGTTTTTTCTACAAGATTTTCCAAAAATATTTAATGTACAGATTTGAATTTTATTATACTTATGTATAAATTATTTTTTACATATATAAAGATTATTTTATAAGAAAATATTTTTAAATTCAATTTTATATTTTACGAATTCGTAATGTTATCGATATTACAACCTTTTTAGCCGATTTACGAATTAAGGTATCGATATGATATACCTACATTTATATTTAGACATTGATCCCGTATAAAGGTATTCTTTCTTTGATTAATTGAGCATATCTTTAAATCCTTTCAATTTCCTTTTCGATTATTTTAGTAAATAAAAAATAAATAATACTTACCTTGTCTTGTACAACATCCTTGACCTTACCTTGTGTTGCGTTCTAAATTACAAATGGATAATGGCTAAAGAATTAAGATAACGATATTTAAATATTAATTATTTTAAAGGCTGATGCTAGTCGTCTGCTAGTTGGACGAGAAAATAATTTAGTCGTCCAACAATTGTTGGACGACTAAGGCTGTTGCTAGTCATCCGATAATCGTATTAATAAAAAATATATTATTCGTCCGACTATTGTCGGTTTGTACGAATATCTATCACTTGACACTTTGATTTCTAATATAAAATAAGCGATTTTTATGTGCAGTCCCACCCACTTTTAATAAGTCCAAGAGTTTTTATATGTAAAAGAGCTGGCTCTATAGAGTCGTCCTATGAAATTTACGTTACTAACACTCCCTGAGAGTATGTACCTACATCAAAACAATGTACAAGAAAATGGTATTTTGTAAAAAGTACTATAGAAACGTCCGCAATTGCATTCAGCGAGTATGGTAAAACTTAAAAAACAAATTGATTTCTCTTTGAGCCATTAGGAAGCAAAAAAGTCTCAGTCGCGATATATCAAACACCAATTGTCGGACGAATAATATTTAATTTATTCGTCCGCTTATCGGATGAATAGACACTTCGTATTTTAAAATGTGAAATATAAGGTTTGTTATGTTAAAATAACAGGTTTTTACTAAATCCATATGAAATTATGTATCGCACTTAAAATATATGTATAAGAAAAACACAATTTTAATTTTTTTTTTCTATTTGTCTGTTTGTTTGTACAATCTTCGCAACAGCTGGACGGATTTTGATGAGACTTTTACTGACAGATAGCTGATGTAAAAAAGATTAATTACATAGGTTACTTTTGTTTTAGTAAAAGATTTAGTATATTATATAAAACTTAATTTTTAGTGTCACTGTCTTTTTAACTATGGAGGGACGTTCTGCGAAGAAAAAATTACAATAACTTCGGCGGCTTTCGATGGCAATTCTCACATATCTCATCATATTAAGAACTCTACTACAATCGCTATACAATTTAATGCAAAAACCCTTATTACTGATGGACAAATAATGCATGTGGATATAACAAAAGGGGCTTATATGAAACTTTACATGAGTTCTGGCTTATTGAAATTCGAATTTTCCTGCGGTTATCAGACAATGTTGCTGAGTGAACTTAAAACTTACGTAAATAGAGGCTACTTGATGAAAATTGAAACTAGGTATCCATTTTATTTTATTTTTTGTTTCTTAAAGGTTTTGGGTATTGAATATTCCAATATTTTACACGAAGATAACTAGACTATGTATTTAAATAATAAATAAATATATTGGGACAATATTACAACTGTAGCGCTATTTAGTTCCGTGGTAATGCGAGGCTTGTGTTACGGGTACCAGTAACCAGATAGTTATACCAATGACTAGAGTACAAACATTCGTGCTAGACAAATGAATGCCCCAGCGGTACTCGAATCCGCGATCGCTACCGCATAAAGTATGATAAACCTGAGCCAAACATGTCGTCAAACAATGATAACTTTAAATATTTTCAGGTTAGATCTCTTTTTAAAAGAGAAACACTGTAACGCTACTCTTAGACTTAACGATACAGTGGCAATGAGCGGAGGGCAAGTGTCTAACATCAGCTCCCTAGACAGCCAAACTGTTCTTACTTTCGGAATTGTACAAAATATGAATCATTCTGACAGCATGCCTTTTGTTGGATGTATTAAAGATTTGATTGTGAGTATGTTTCACTGATAATTTTGGCCATTTTAATATTAAAAGTTTAATTGAAAAAAAGTAGTTAAAATTTCACTGGAGATTGATTTGAAAATTGTAAAAATGATTGCGAACCAAATAAAAATGTGTTAATATATTGCAGAAGAATAAAATCATTATAACTAAAGTAACTCTACCTATTTTGTCTGCTGGATTAATCTTTCTATTTAGATTAGTATTTAGCTTTTTTTCAAAAAAAGTAGTATCGTTGCCGTTGGAAAATGATTCGTACATGAAAATATCAAAAGTGCGAGACTTGAACCCGCTTCGCTAGATGACCCAAGCAGATGCTAACCACTGGCCTACTAGTGACTTGTAGATTAAATAGTACAAATCAATCCATCACAATTAACTGGGTAGTAAACATTCGTCATCCAAATCGACCGAACAAGCATTTTACATGATAAAATCTCATAGTTGTTCACATCTAAATGTAAAATTAATGACTATATCTTTTAGATTTGGTTCGGAAAATTAATGATATTTAGGCCGACATCAGATTATAATCGCTAGATTCTTATCGCTGTTTATTACAGTATTAAAACATTCCATATAATAATATTATTAATTTTGTCAACACGTGGTGTATGTCGATAATTACTATGAATATATTAAGTTGCTTTGTCAACTTGAACTTTGAACTTGTCCTTATATTTTTATTTCTTTTTCTGTTTATTTAGTGACATTTTTAGTTTTATTTAAAAATTAATTTTAAATATACTAGTTTATATATTTTTGTAATAGCCTCTTAAAATCCTGTATTTTGACACCCCATTCAAATAATTCGGGCAGTTGTGCTTATTTTGTTGTCTTTATTATAACGATTATTTTAAAGTTGTTGTTACAAATGTTATATTGTTGTTGTTGTTATTCGAATTGCTAATTAAATTCAGGTGAATGGTGAGGAACGCGAAATATTTGGCGATGCATTCGACGCAGAAGTAACAGAATGTTCTTCACTATCATGCTTGTCGTCGCCCTGCATGAACGGTGGAACTTGCAGTGATCTTGGCGACAGCTACACTTGTGCTTGTGCTAATGGGTATGTAAATATGGTAAAGAATATGCTAAAGTTGGTATAATATAAAACGTCTGTACAAAGTTCAATAAAATTTAGTAGGTATACAAATAGATTAAGACTTGGAGTAAGAACTGCAAATAGGGACTGATCCAGCGAATAGAAAGTAAATAGCTAGTCCAAAAAACGATTAAAAGTGGCGTAATTTAAATTATTATTATTTAGCAAAAATATATGTTATTAAATATATGTTATGTTGTATTTAATGCTAAATTTATATAATTTTTACATATTGATAGTAGGAAGGTAGACCCAAAACTTCATGTAACAAAATATAAAGACTGATTACGGGTTTAATAACTAAAAATAAATAGGATTGAAAAAGCTACTACAAAATATATGAATATGTCGGGGATAAATTTTCAGGTGGATAGGCAACCATTGCAACAAATCGGTGTGTGACCACAATCCTTGCCAATATGGAGGCAGTTGCGTCCGACACCCGGGGAGCGGATTCCTTTGTCTCTGTCCTTACGGGAAACATGGGATATTCTGCGAATACAGTAAGATTTTTTCTTATATTGAAGGTATTTATCTAGAGCACGTACTAGCGACTCGCTCTCGCTCTTCTTGGGGTTTTCCCTTGATATGTTAGTGTGGTCTTTCTGAGATGAGATACTTTCTACCAGATTACATAAAAATTCTTCACAGACAGACAATTTCAAATCTATCTAAGATTCGGCCTGATTATTAAGAATAATGGCTATTTATAATAAAAATTTCCATATAAAATTTAATATTCTCTATACATTAAATATTTTTTTGGAATTTATTATACGTATAGATTTATAGCTGTAATCAGAATTGTCAAGAAAGCAGGAAAATATCAGTGTTAAATGATATTTTCCTGCTTGTAAACAACGCTGGAGTTCTCGGAATTCAATTCATCAAAACATGTCGGGGGAAATTATGCGTTGAGACTTGAGTGTAATACACGAACAAAGCTCAGGATTTAACTCGATTCGAATGATTTTTTCGATTTTACACAAATTACTGCATATTTATATTCTAGAAAATTCAGCAGAGTTTTTTCTTACTAACTACTTTATTTTCTACTATTTTTTTACAGATGTAGAAATCACTAGACCATCTTTAGCCCCAATATCAAGTGGCATATCTTCTTATGCGATGTACCCTTTATCTCCCGCGGCAATGAACTCCGATAGGTTCGACCTGCGTCTGCGGTTCCAAACTACAGATATGGACCAAATTGCGCTTTTAGTCTTCGTCGGTCAAAGTGGCCGACACGATTCTAAAAGTCAGCATTTGGCTCTGACATTCGTCAAGGGTTATATTATGTTGACGTGGAACATGGGAAGTGGTAAGTCGTGTAATAATTTTTTTAAACCTTTTATTTGTTTCTATTGGAATAGAAATCATTTATAAATTATTAGAATTTATTAAGATGATATGATTTTGATTATATGTAATTGTGATAGATAATTGTTATATTCATTTCACATGTTGGATATGCTCCTCAAATTGAAGGAAGGAGTTGAAGTATGGTTGAGTGCATAAGCGATCCAGCGACACCTCTATCTTAATGGGGATAGTTCTGTTGGGGTTAAGCTAGTACTGCCTAGTAGTTAGTACTGGTTTTTCTAACCTATGACTCATAACCACCTGTAAATATACAGATGTACACCTGTAAATTAACATATCAATATTATAGAAATGAGATGTTGAGATAGAAATAGTAACGTAACGAAAAAAACTTTCCTACTAAAAGCAGCCAATGTGACAACATCACATATACCGGGCGAGCATAAGTGTAAGGGAGTTCGTATGCACTCTTCGAAGAGGCCATACTAGTGGTGTCCCAAAACACTGACCATTTCTGAAGTGAAACTTTTATAGAATCGTTGTGATTTGAAACTCAGTGAAACGAAAATGCGTCACGATAAAGAAAGGAATACATAAATGTATAGGATTAAGACGGCGAGAGAATGAAATAGAATAGGTACTTACATTCTCATGGTGCCAAGGTAATCGTTGTTGTTGTCTGACAAGTATGATATGATATTCTATAAATATGTGATTGTAATATGATTTATTTAATTATTGATTTGTTTTAATTTAATTGCGATATTTGTCCAAAGAAGTTTTACTTCTACCGCGCGTAAAGCATATTTTTTTTGTTTTAGGTCCACGAAGAATATTCACGTCTCGGGCTCTAGGTGCCCGGCGCGGCGGCCACGTGGTGCGCGTGTGGCGCCGCGGCCGCAGCGCCGGCCTGCTCGTCGACAGCCGGTACAACGTCACGGGGAACGCGCCCGCGAGCCGCTCTAACATGACCCTTCTGCCTTATGTTTATATTGGTATAGTATAAGTACTTCTTACTTCAGCCCTTTTTAACGTCCCACTGCTGGGCACGGACCTCCCTCAGTACGAGGGGGATCAGGCCATAGACCACCGCGCTGGCCTAGTGCGAGTTGGCGGACTTCACATGTCTTGCGAAAACTTGCTAGGTTTCTCTCAGACATGCAGGTTTCCTCACGATGTTTTCCTTCACCGTAAGATAAGTGGTAATCATGATAGAAATGATCCCGGATTTGAACCCGCATCTCTCGGTTATACAAGCGAGCGCGTTACCGCTGGGCTACAACTGCTTAGGATAAATAGACTTGTTTAATTTGATTTTTCTTCTGCTATACATCTTTACCTTTGGTCCTTTTCCTCATCGTCCACATGAATATACCAACGCAAGAACCGGATCTGCAGCTATATCACTTAGATTTCTAAGCAAGTGTTTCCATTTCTTCAGATTGTAATTTAGAATATTTTTAATATCACGTAATATAGTGTTAGTTATGACCAAATTACTGAATATACTGAGGAGCTTCTTTTTGTCTAAGAAGATTTTTTTGTTAATAGTTATAGAAAGGGTTTTTTGACCATCCCTAAATCGTAAAAATTCTTGAAACTATAGATTTCTGGTGCCTAATTAAAAGAAAATAACCACTTGGATGCCCTAGAAATGTTGCTTCCATATAAATCTTTGCTTACAGGTGGCCACCCATCCCAAGATTTCCGAGACCTGCCCCACGACCTGCCCCTACACAACGGCTGGCGCGGCTGCGTGTGGGAGGTGGGCGGGCAGGCCGTGGGCGTGGGCAATGCGGTGGGCGGCCGCGGCGTGGGGCAGTGCGGGGTGGCGCAATGCACTGCCAAGTCCTGTAATGCTCCGCGTGGCGTTTGCATACACTCGCCAGCTACTTATGGGTATGATAAACGTGACTTTTTCAGCTTATCGAAAGGTCAAAATGGTCATTCACTAAGTCTCCATTTGTATTTCCTTTTCCGGAACTCTAGCTGTCTAACTCTATAATACACCTACACCACAAACCCTATAATATAAAAAATATATTAAAGATCAATGTCTGCGTACATTGATGTTTAATATATTTAGTTAAGCCTAATTTTGAAAATAGTACAATTAATAAACGGTGGTTATAATGCCACAAGAGAATTGTGTAATGGAATTTTCTAATGAAACTTATATAAAATAGATAGTTTCTTTTTATTTCTATTCGACTGATTTATTTAGGCAATAGGCAATATCTTTGGTCATAATATTTTTAAACGTATTTGCCAGGTGTATATGCAATGAGGGCTGGTTTGGGGCTACATGTGGCATGACGCGAAGCCCCTGCGACCGGTCCCGCTCGCGCTGCGCGGGGGCCTGCGTGCTCACACTCGGCGGCGCGGAGTGCGACTGCCCTTATGGCAAGACTGGGGCTAATTGTGATCAAGGTAATGTTAGGATAACAGAACACCGAATGTTGTGGAAACTTAGACTTAGAAATCTGAATGAAGTGAGTTCAAAACTCATATCTAACATTTTTGAATAACGCGGAAAATTTACAGTCCTCGTTATTATTATAACAGGGACTTTGTTTTATACTATGTAGTGATAAGTATAATTTATTTCATTTTTAATGATTATTTTCATTATATTCCAGATCTAATACCAATAGATATGCTGTTCACTGGCGTGAGATCGTATTTGAAACTTCAACCGCGTGCCATATCTAGTGTTAGTCTCGCCCTCGAAGCTGAAATAAAGCCAACGAAGGAAAAAGGCATTGTAATGTTCGTTCAAACTCCCCATTTCTATACGACATTGTCGCTACAAGGAGGATTGCTGGAATATAGATGGACAGGTAATCAATGTGTTATTAAAAGTAATTAATTTTTACTCAGGGATCTATTCTATAATTTCACAATGAAATAACTTAAGACGATTATATATTATTTAACGCTAGCATCCGAGGTATTTTTAGTAGTTAATAAACTCAATTTTGTATTTCATATCACAATATCGTTGCCATACAAAAATTTAAAGAAAAATATTACAGTAACGCAGAACTTATGTCAATTCAACAAATGCCGCCGCATACAGCCCCTGATTCCAGGGAGGTCGTCAAGCATCAAGTAATTCTTTTATTTCAAAACATATATTTGAGGACGGCTTTCGGACTTAAAAAAGATTCAGCAATAAAAGAAGAAAGAAAGAAGAAGGAATAAAGCAATAACTATTTTTTTGCATTTCAGATTTATTATGCACTAGCGACTCGCCTAGATTTAGCACAGGCAAAGCCGCGGGATCCACTTGTTATGCATATAAACCTTCCTCTTGAATCACTCTATCTATTAAAAAAACCGCATCAAAATCCGTATACGTAATACGTAGTTTTAAAGATTTAAGCACACATAGGGATATAGGGACAGAGAAAGCGACTTTGTTTTATACTATGTAGTGATTTTGGCCCAAAAAAGCCACGGTACTGCTTACTTTCTATTGTAATTTTAAAAAGTAATAATAAATAAAAAGTAAATAATTGTTCCATGCACAAGATATCGAGGTATTAAAGTAATAAGAAGGTACTTTTAGAAATTATTTGAACTAAAGATACGAAAAAAAGGTATTTAGGTTATTAATCATTGTTAACAGTACAGTGAGTCATTTCTGTATTGCCTATACATTTTTCGTCGTATTCAGGACAATGAGAACAATATACGCAGTATGAGCTGTGACGCTGTCAATTTCGAGAAATTAACCATACCGTGTCTGAATGGTTAAAATACACAAAGAGTAGTTAAGCGGTATAAAAGTTATTGAACTTTGCAGTTTCATGAAATATATATTCACATATCCTTCCTCAGTATTTGTTTGTCTGTCTGCTACATAGTACTGCCCAAATAGATGAACTGGTCTTAATCTAATTTTTTTTTTATTTTATCCATAGCGTTCGTAGCTATCAAGAAAATTCGGTCAGCCGTTAGCAGATTATAAGATATTTTCTAGATCGTAAAAAGATATGAATGATGCACAATCCACAGACCAAATTCTAAATGACTAAATTCTAAACTTGGTATTCCGTTACTTTAATGATATTGCAACAATTAGTATTACTGTTACCTAATCTTTATTGAACACACAAAATAAATACAAAAAGTGCGTCAGCAAAATCTACCAGACAACCTTTGAAGAAAAGATTTAAGATATAATAACCAAGAACTGATGCTGCAGTGCTACTGAATCTGCAAGATACTCTCTTCTTTAGTAAGGAGATATCGTGTTTAGGCTCATTGGCTTCTAGGAATAGGTTGTGTCGATTTTTTTTTTTAATTTTTTGAAAGACTCCAACTGTGAAGTGTGTAATGTGAAGTCCTCCAACCTGCACTTGGCTAGTATGGTGGACTGATCCCCCACGTGTTGCACGGGAGGAGGAGGAGGAGGGACGTTAAAAAGGGCTGAATACAATGTTGCAGACCAGCTGTCCGGCGTGACGTCGCTGGTGCGGTCGGGCGTGGTGGTGTCGCTGCGCGCGTGGCACGGCGTGCGCGCCGGCCGCTACGGCGACCGCCTGTACGTGTGGGTGGACGGCGCGCTCACCGCCGAGCCCATGCGCGCGCACGCCTACCCGCACACCGCGAGCGACGCTTCCATTGTTATAGGTACGAAAGGGAGTTTCCGATATCTTTATTCTATATCTAATATATTAAATTCTCGTGTCGCGGCGTTTGTAGTTAAACTCCTAGAAAATACTTATAGAAAAATAAATCACAATGGGGAGAAGGAAGGGGTGCCAAGAGCGGGAGTGAGGCGTGCACGGGTACTGAAAAAGCTGGAGTAATTTTCTACAGATCAACCGATTACGAGTGACCGAATAAAGATTAGTAGCGATTAAAATGATTAACGCGGGCGAAGCCGCGGGTATTGCTAGTATTATAAAAAATCAATTGCTGTTTATTACTCCCCAACGTGAGTAGTTCGTCAGGAATGATTTTGAATTAAAAAAAAATAGGGTTAGCCCAAACACAGCTGGATAATTGAAAAGTTCAAATTCATTCTCTTTATTTTATATAGGAGTCACAAACCGTCAAAATGTACCCGTAGTTTTCAATAATTTATTGTAATTTAATGCACAAGGCTGTGTGACATTTATATGACGCTTGACTAATGTACCATATCAGTTGGAAATGCCACTAAGCCTGACTTATATAACAGTAATAGTTTCTTAGAATAAGTTTTTAAATTCAATTTCAATTATAATTTTATTCTCATTGTAAAGGTAATCAATTACCCAAAGGCAAAGCGCTTGTTTGGGAAACAGAGTGAAGCGGGTTCAAATTCGGGTCTCGCATTTCTGATATTTTCATCACCACTTATCTTACAGTGAAGGAACCCGCACGTCTGAGAGAATTTTAAAGGTTTTCAAAAGACATGTGAAGCATAATATCCCCTCGTATTGAAATGAAACCCGTGTTCAGCAATGGGATGTTAAAAAGGTTTAAATATAAGCTCAATCTATGTTGTAATTATGTGTTTCCTGTATATTCTTGCTAGTATTTTTGGGGATAATCTTTATTGTTATAATTCTTTGATAAAAATGTAGTCTCGATTTTCATTTATCAGGTGGTGCGAAAGACCTGGCGTCATTGCCTTTTGACGTGATGTCGGGAGCGCCAGAGTCATACAGCGGATGCTTCAGGAATTTGCATGTGAACAATGTGTTATTACCTTTAGAACCGCAAAATATAGAGGGTAAGTGAGGTATTTACGTAATTTATTGATTTTTCATTCTTTATTCGTACCGTCGCCTGCCATTTTACTATTTGACGGTTTCTCTTCGATAGATCTACCTATTATAATGCGTTATTAGTGAGCAGTATTAAGGTTCACAATCTTTCGACGGTTTACAATTTCGCGAGATTGTAAATGGCGAAATCATAATGTGGTATGTGGTAATCAGTATGTGGGTCCTGGATCGAGTCAGCCTAAGTTTGATTACTGAGTTTTTAGTTAAGATGTTTTACTAGCAGCCCGGAGTAAGGAAGTTAGCGGTCCTGGAGTATAAGAATGACAAAAATAATGCAGAACTCCATATTTGCAGCAATGGTTGCCATTTTATTGAACTTATTAGTTTACTCGTATATAGAACTTTTGAAATGGTTACAGAGGGTCAAAACGTGGCAGCGTGCGAGGGTGCGGCGTGCGGGGCGGGCGCCGGCGCGCGCTGCCGCCGCACGGCGTGCGCGGAAGCGGGGGCGGGCGCGGGAGCGGGCGCGGGCGCGGGCGCGGGAGCGGGAGCGGGCGCGGGGGTGCGGTGCGCGGGGCGCTGCGTGCGCGGGCGCTGTGTGTGCCCAGCGGGCGCGGCCGGCACGCACTGCGAACGCCGTTAGTATACTATGTATTATATTTATTTTAAAACATGTAATTCAACTGACTGTCTTAAACCGGAGAAACGCAGGGCAGTACCAGGGAATGCACAACAAGCTGCCTCGTTCTAAATTTAAGAGTATCTTCGTGACCTATTTTGTAACTTTGAATCGGGCAGATGAGGGGTGGAACTCACAATGGGTTTATCGTGCTGCCGTGACTTAGTTCAAGCAAGAAATGTCCATCAATCTGGTCTCCTTGGGTCATAGCACGAATAAAATTTGTAAAGCAATGTTTGATCAAGCTTATGTTTTATTAATCTTCTTATCGCTTGCACAAAAGAGATGCCTGAATGTGACCATCATATTAGGGTTCTGACGTCCTAAGACAATATAGTTGTACCTACATGCAGGCCTACCAAGCTCGTTGTTATTTGTGTCTAAATGCTCATATACTTTGGGATGCTCTTAGCCTTATTTAAAGCTAGGCAAATATATTTACAATACAGCTAGGTGAAAGCCAAGTAATGAAACATAGAAATTATCTCTGAAAAATCCGCTAACGAGAAATCCCATCCGAAAGACACTAATGTAAATTATTTGCTTTCCAGGTATTAACATAACAATACCCCAGTTCGACGGCGACGCCCTTCTTTCCCTAACTAGAAGCCACTCCGGTCACCAACAGCGATTGAGCTCAGCTCCGACCAGACCTTCCTATGTTGCATTCAATTTTACCACTTCTGACCCCAATGGCCTTATGTTGTGGATAAATATGGTAAGTTTTGACTGTAAAAAAATAGTAAAATGCAGTATTCCTTTTGAAACATAGATAATATGACGAAATTTGGGGCTAAGTCTTTTCTCAATAAAGAAATACCATAGAATACTAAAAATTGATACATAGAAAGCAATTGATGTAATTTAAATCTGAACGAACACGAAGTGAAGGCAAAAGATCATAAATATCAAATATCTAAAGAAACAAATAATATCGATTATATAGGTACAAGGTATACTACAACATTTACAGCTTAATTTTTTTTTCTAGGGAATAGACTACATAGGCTTAGGTCTAGAAAATGGGTATTTAAAACTGACCTGGTCTTTACACTGCAATAATACCTTTCAAAAAGCCAGGGATTTTGTAATACCGCCGAAGTTGATATCCACATTAATTCAAGCCGGATTCATGGCGGATGGGGAATGGCATACAGTTGAATTAAATATGGAAAAGTATATCATATTTACAGTAGATAATAAGACCTTTGTAGAGGAACAATGCCATAATGAGTTTGAGTATGAAGATATCGATTTGTATGTGGGTAAGTATTCTTTTATTTTGTATTCGTAATTTATCGTATACGATATAGTTTTTTTTTAAGTATTTTGTAGAGTCGGAGATAATGTTTTTGAATCTGTTATAAAGCAGTTTTAGGCAATGGTAGCACAGTGGTAATGCGCTCATATTGGTAACTGAGTGAAGCGGGTTCAAAACCGCGTCTCGCACATCTGATATTTTCATGTGCGATTTTTTTTACCAGGTGGCGTCACGAGCGAGGACTCCGCTAGAAAATTGTTTCCTCAGAATTTCAAAGGATGCATCGACAAGATCTCAACAAAACACAATACCTTTTTAACTAACTTCACCGAAGTGTACAGCGAGAATATTCGTTCGTGTCAGTTGTTTCCCACTGCTCTCTAAGTTTTTTTTAATATTAATCAGGCACATTTACTACATTGTTACTTGTTAGGCGTTATTTACTCTTATATATTATATTTTAAACCTAAAGAATAAATGTACAGATTTTTTAAATGGTAACATTTGACGACAAGTTTAGTTCAATTTGTAATAACCCTACAAAACATGCTTGCAAAGCCAATTATATATTAATTCTAGTGTGTACACCTACAAATAATTTATTGGCTTTAATTTGTTAGCCAATCTATTTGTGTGATACATTAATCACCTTAACAAATGTGTATTTTGTCTTTTCATATTCTTTATTTTCCTATTTAAAATACAAAAATACGAATCTGTTCACCATTGGGAGTGTGTCTTAAGATCCGTGGTAAGTCCATCCAGACTGTCGTAGTTATACCTACATTTATGCCATACATCATACGCATATAAGAATCGGGTTGCGTACTTAGGGTTGACGATAATATCAATGTCCATAATCAATAATGTCAATCTGTGTAATTTACAACTACACCGGTTCATATGGAAACTGATTTTTTTGATAACCCTGGCATAACCTGCTGTATATGTATATGTATATTTAAGCGTATCTTCTCCATTTTACGTGACATTGCCTAAATAATCTGTGCTCAACTGGCACGCTTTAAAGCCAAGAACAATAAAATTGAATCGATTATGCGTAAGTATACTACGAATCCGCAGTTTGCCTCATTTTTTACCGTTTTAACGTACTTAGATATTGAAATAATTGATTAGAAATAAATGTAATCATGTCAGTGTAGTTTGTAAGTAAAAAAAATACTCATAGTACAAAACCTTTTCTAGTCTTATTTAATAATTGTAGTTCTTATAATATTAATATCTTTTGTATACCTACTTGTAGTTATTGGTAATTATTGTGATGCCGTCACACTTAGCGATCAAAAAAGCGGCCTGTATGAATCAGCAATGAAGGATTCTATTTTGTATCTATATCCATATTCAGTATAGTTACAAGTAACAGTCATATATTTATTTAAGTTTGTGTCATAAATTTGTCCCTGAGACATAAACTAACAAAATATAGTTTCAATAAAAATTTCTATTATATTATAATACCTCAATACAAATCAGTAGACAGTCTTGACATAGCGATCGCTTTTTGACGTTGCTTGCCGCTAAGTAGTTATCGACGATTAGAATATCGAAATCATTCATAATTACGATTTACGAATTAGCGGCAAGAATCGATAAAATACCGATAGTTACGTGTCGAGACGTCGCCGGTCTGTTTTGCTACATTTCCGCCTTACTATATGAAAATGAAAGTAAATTTAATCTACCACTATCAACAAAATATAGGATACTTCTATACTTCCCTTCGGCTATCAAAAATTTTTATGATGTATAAGTGTAACTCATAACTGTTATATTATAAATTAGTTTATTTACAAAGCTATGAAGCTATGGGTGTGACGGTAACTTAGTTAATAATTGTGGATTGTTAAAAAAAATAAACTTTGATCATACACAAAATATAATTTTATTGATATATCCATGTTTAATAAATTGTATACATAACATCATCAAATATTATATTATAAACATATACATTTCGTTATACGTTACTAATTTAAACACAAATACAATATGAGATGCTATCCCCATTATTCATATGATTAATTTAAAAACGTTTAGTCTCAACACAGTGTTACACTTGCCCTGCCACGGGTATATACGCCTGTGCGATCGCTAGGCGAGTTTGGAGTCTGGCGGACCCGTTACTGAAATTCATATACTTTATTTGGTTCAATTTTATTATTTACAATTACGCCAATAGCTTACGTGATCCGAGAATAATTGAACAGTTTTACTATTTTAAATTTAATATAAGTCCTTATATCTGAGTATAACCAGACGCCCGCCGCCGCCTCTAGCGCGCACACGCGTCGCCTCTCACAGGAAGCTCATAAACTTTTATTTACAATCCCACATTAAAGCAACATTAAGTCGTAGAATTCATTAGGCCTATTTACACAGTGGAATACAAAGTTGGAATGCTTGACTGTAGTACACTTTAACTTGCGATCGGTGTATAGTACAAAACGTTTAACACATCTAGGAACATCGATTCCCTCCATTACACGACACTATAGAACATTTATATTTTCTAAAAAATAAATATTATATTATTATATTAAGCCATACAATAAATAAATTGACGATTGCACATTAAGATATAAAACTTTCGAAAATTAACCAGATTTTATTTTTAATAACGCCGCAAGCTGTGCTCGCGGTCAACAACATTCCGCTAAGTGGATCACCACGAACTCGCTCTTCTCCACCAATATATAAAATAACGATTATATTTTGAAAACAGAAAAACTAGGAATGTCTTGATAACATTAAAATATATGTAAAATATATTTATTATATAGAAAGAACAGAATAAGGTGATCACAGAATATATTAGTATTATACACGTATTTTAGATAAAATTCGTGCGTAGAGTATAGCATTATGTCCATGACAAAATATCAACATTACATCGACGGCTCGGGCGCGAACATTGAATGCAATAAGGCTTATATTATATATATGCGATAAATGTATACTATTTATATTATAATATGACATTACTTCACAAAAACTTTAAACATTTATATGTGAATAATGACACTTAGAACATCGACGTAAATCCATAATATGCACTTTTACTATAATTCGTATATTTGAATACAATTATAAAAGATACTCTGCTTACCTACTGTGAAATTAATTCATTTAAAAATATAATTAGATCGAATACAGTTAACATTTTCCTAATATATTCATTAATTAAAGTAACAAACACCAATACGGGATGAATCTAATTTTTTTTTTCATTTTACTTTTTGAAACACAGTTATTTCTTAGAAATAAAGTCACGTGTGACGATCCCCTATCGATACACCGGGTGGTAACAATCTCAATAAATTTATAATCTCTAAATATTCATAAACAATTTACTCTATATTACATAATGTCATCCATAAAGGTCATGATCTATAATAATAACAAATTAACACTATCGTCAATAAAACGTGGAAGGTACGTTATACGGTAGACGTTGCGTACGTTAGAGCCGCACCTCTAGACTCGCGGGTCGGGTGTCGGAAAATTATAAAACACTTTGAAAATTAACGAGAGCATTTTAAAATAATCCTATAGACACAAGCATTTATTTTTAAAATCAGTCTCATTCGCATAAGGAAGTGATCACAGCACACACACTGGAAACTCGTTGCAGAGCGAGAGGCCTTCACCCTCGTAACAGAATATTAATATTAGAGCACCTTGGTCGCTAACTTGCTATTCTTAAATATGGTAAAAAACATGCAATGTATGCAGACCAATCGATTTGTGTAATAAAATATAAAATATGGAAAACATCCGGAGCCGAGTGATTTCATAAATCAGAAGGAACACTTAGATCGTTATAAATAAAGTCGTTTTATACATTTTTAGTTATAAAAATAGAATGCATGTTAGGCGATTTATTTATAAAAAGAAATGGAATTTCAATAGTATAGATTAGAACTAAGAAGTTCCGAGTACAGCAGACTCGATTAGGTAAAGTTAACACTTCCTGCATATACAACAATCACATCAGAATGGCAAATCCACAATAATATTCTCTAAAAACATACAAATAGTTACGTGAATCCTAAAATATCCTCACAAAACGCGTTCACAAGGCCGTAGCGTTCGTTTAATATAATAATCGATTAAAAAAACGGATATAATAATAAAGACATCGTCTCATTAATTATAATATTCATTTAACAAAATTAAAATAAAGCCAATAATGACAGCGACTACCTCGCGCCATCCATCCGTCATCTCATGGCGGCGGCGTACAATTCATTGTTTTATATCTACTATATACATATAAATATTTAGATGCTCTGGTACCGGCGGAGTCCCGGCCAGGATTGGTTGAATAATTGCACTCCTATCGCCTCGGTCGGTTCGTGCGTCGTCGGGCGTCGTCGGGCGGCGTCGGGGTCGCACGCGGCGGGGTCGCCAGGCGAGCGAGCGCGCGCGGCCGCGCCGCCGCCAGCGCGCGTCACGGCCGCGGCTCCACCAGGCGCTGCACCAGCACGGCCACCAGCACGGCCACCGCGAGGAACACGGCCGCGATCAGCAGCGCGGTGTGGCGCGGCGCCAGCGCGCGCGCGGGGCGGGCGCGGCGCGGGCGGGGGGGCGCCGGCGCCGCGGGCACGCACAGCCGCGCCGCCGCCGACCACGCGCCCGCCAGCCCGCCGCGCACCGCACACACGCGCACCTGGTACTCGGTGTTGTACTCCAAGTCTTCCAACTGAAACTGCGTGTCTTTGCCGGTGTATACCTATAAATCGAACAGATATATATAAGTATTATTTATACTTAATAAATCGAATGTAATTAAATACGGGAAGTCTTTGTGTATTTTATAGGTTGCATTTCGGAGAGTGTGCGCAAAAATTACACGAATTAATTCCCCCATTCCCTTTCCATCATCGCACGACTCGACGAACGGCTGGTCTCCATCCTTTATTGTCGTGGACATTCCACCCGTCCGGACGAAGCGTTTCGCTTCGACATTTATTATACGTGCGGCTAACTGTACGGCTACATATTGAACGAAGATTCGTCGTCGCGTTGTAGCGATAAAAATTCGTGTTTGATCCATGACGAACGTTCTTGGCCACATCAAAAAAAATCACTACGTTGCGCTATCGCACTACGTTCTAGACTATTCTAGAACGTCGCGATAATTCATTTCCTTTTATGTGCGGCAATTTACCGACAGTGGCGCGAAGCCACCGTGTATTCGCGAAAATGATTCGCGATAGGACGAATTCTTTAGCCAGACGAGTCGACAACGCAAATCTTCGCGTTATCGCGATAATGTGGCCGCAGCCACAGGATTGGAACAACCTGCCTGCGTCAGTGTTTCCGTCCGATTACAATATGGGTGCCTTCAAGGCAAGAGTGAATAGGTGGCTACTGAATAAGTGGCTACAGAATAAAATAAAAAAAGTAATAAAAATATATAGTAACCTCTTTGAAGACGGCGTCTTTGCCGCGCGCGCACTGCAGCACGTACTCGGCGTCGTCGAGCGCGTCCCAGGCGGCGCGCGCGGCGCGCGGCGGCAGCAGCGCGAGCGCGGGCGCGGGCGGCGCGGGCGGCGGCGCGGCGGCGGTGCTCGCGCGCACCACCTCCCCCCACGGCCCGCGCCCGCCGCGCTCGTCGCCCGCGCGGATCCGGAACGTGTAGGTGGTGGCCTCGCGCAGCTTCTTTACCTTGCACGAGTGCGCGCAGCCGCGGTACACGGGCCGGAACTCGCGGGCGTCGGGCGCGCGCATCTCCACGCAGTACTGCGCGCCCTCCGCGCTGTGCTCCCACTCGAGGCGCAGGTAGTTGTGCGCCGCCTGGGCGCAGCGCAGCGCGGGCGGCGCGGGGGGGCGCGGGCGCGTCGCGGCGCGGCTCTCCTCCGACCAGTCGCCGAGCCCCAGTTCGTTCATCGCCGCGACGCGCACTCGGTACACGGTGTCCGGCCGGAGGCCCTCCACGAGATGCTCGGGCGTAGGGCCTTCGGTGTCGAATGCGGCATCGTCGACTTCGACTCTGTACCGGAGTATGTCGGCTCCGTGGCTGGCGGGGACTCGCCAGTACAGCTGGAGCGAGTTCACGGTGGCGTCGTGGCGGAGGCCGGCGGGCGCGGCGGGCGGAGCGCGGGGCGTCAGCGCGTCGCGCACCGGCGACCAGGCCCCTTTGCCGGCAGAGTTTTTTGCGCACACGCGGAAAAAGTAGGGTGTGAACGGTATCAATTTCGTTATCGAGCAAGCGGTGTCCAAGCCGCGGTATACCTCGGCGAATGCACTGTCGACGTTCGTTGCACTCAGTTCCACTCGGAAATCGATTATCGGAGCGCCGTTATTCGGCGGAGCCGTCCACTCTATTCGGGCAGACGTCGGGCTCTCTATGCTGACTATAGGCAGTTCCGGTGCGTCGGGTGGCGCGGGCGCCGTCGTGAACCTCAGCGCCGACGACGGCGGCCCGGCACCCGCCTTGTTGCAAGCGGTCACCCACACCCTATACTCTCGCCCCGGTAGCAGCTCCCTCACTACACACTCCGTCTGGAGCCCCACGTAGACGACGCGCACCAGGCCGTCGTTGTCGGCGAGCTCCACGCGGTACTCGGCGAGGGGCGCGCCGCCCGCGCAGTCGGGCGCCCGCCAGCGCAGGGGCGCGAGCGTGGCGCGTGGCGCGGCCGCCGGCTCGGGCGCCGCGCACGCGCCCGGGCACATGGCCTCGGTGACCACGGTCTCGGCGGGCGACCACTCGCTGTCGCCGGCCGCGCTGGCGCAGCGCACGCGCGCGCGGTACGCCGTGCCCGGCTGCAGGCGGTCGCAGTGCGCCTCGCGCTCCGGCCCGCGGTACGCGCAGTTGTAGCCGTCGCCGGCGTCGATCTCCAAAGTGTACGTTTCGACTTCGGCCCCACCGTCGTCCGCGGGAGGGTCCCACCTCAGTCGGAATGCGCGAGAGTGTATCTTGCCGCGGGGTGCCGGCCTGCCGGGCGGGCCGGGTCTCTCGGGTAGAGTGCTATAGGATACTTCGGGGGACCACGGTCCCTTACCGTCGGCGTTTTCGCATCTTAGACGGAACCGATATTTGGTGGCTCTCCGGAGTCGCTCGCAGACGTGAGCGCAGTCGGGGCCCGCGTAGACGGGTAGGAAACCGTGTCCCTGGTTGGGGTCGTCCATCTGGAGAGTGAACTCTTCGTCGGCGCGACGCACCCACTCTAGCTCGAGCGAGGTGGGGAGCGCGGCGCGAAGGGCGGGCGCGGCGGGCGCGGGCGGCGGCGGGCCGGCGGTGCAAGCCACGGTGTCGTCGCTCCAGTCGCCGCGGCCGCACTCGTTGACGGCCGCGAGGCGGAAGCGGTAGCAGGTCTGCGGCTGCAGGTTGTTGACGGTGTGCTGGCGCATGCGCGGGCGCGTGAGCTCCGCGAAGCCGTCGCCGGCGTCCATCTCGAGCAGGTAGTGGGAGATGCGCGCGCCGTTGTCGGCGGGCGCGGGCCAGCGCAGCAGCAGCGAGGTGCGCGTGCGCTGCTGCACGCGCGCGGCGGCGGCGCGCTCGGGCGGCGCGGGCGGCGCGCGGAACGTGGCGGCCTCGCTCGCCGCGCCCGTCAGCGAGCCCGCGCGGATTTGCAGGCACACCGAGTACTCGCAGCCGGGCCGCAGGTCTCTCACCCTATGAAATAAATAAATATATTAAAAACATTCAATATAAAATTTAATGACGCTACAAGATGATGAGAACTTCGTAAAAGTTTAGCAGTCACCTTGTGGGTATTTTATGTACCAGTGATGAATTATGAAATATATTGTAAAATAAAATATCACTTACCGACATGACAATGAAGGTCCACTATATATAGCTTTGTATCTGCCGCGATCTCCGAGTAATAGATCATATGTTAACTCGATGTTTGGAACAGTAACTCCTTCAGGTCGTGGCGAGTTCCATTGCACAAGTGCACTTGTCGGGGTCATGTCACTAACCTGCAAATACAGTAACAAGTCTTTTAATGAATTTCATTATAGTATAACACTTGATTTTTGACTCCTGTTTATTTTAATGTGCTTACAATTCCATTCATAAATATCAACAAAAGAATGAAGTTTGGAACTATTTGCCAAATAGTTACTTCATTATAAAAGATCCAAGTTAAATATTAAATTTAAAGATACGTATAAATAACAGTACCTGAGGTGTATGAGTGGCTGACAGCATGTCAAGTAAAGCCTGTGTATCATTGTCATCATCTCCCTGTACAGACGCGCCTGCTGACGAACCCTCACCCTCCGACCATGCTCCAGAGGAAGCTCCACCGCTACCACCACTTCGCCCATTTAACTCTTTCCTTGGGGACAGTGATGGAGTGCTCGCACCAGAATTAACCTCTGTTGAATTGAATATGTGTACATTTAACATTATTCAATTAAAGTTTTTATAGAATTATTGTAAATTTTCAATTTAATTTGAAAAGAGAAACAGATTAAGATAAAAAAATTAATATTAGTCCCACTGAGTTTATTTCTCCAGTTCTTCTCAGGTCAGACACTTCTTCTTTACAAACTGGTTATAGACTCATGGCAGGAAATTGTAAAAAATTTTATGCTGAATAAAATAATTTGATTTGTTAATAAAAATTTCATTGAAAGTGCCAAATCACAGACATTTGTTTTTTTTTAATCTATGCTGTAGAGGTAAAACCATTTTCATAAGTATATCACTTTCCTATACATTATAAAACATATATAATAATACTAGCGACTCGCCCTCGCTTCGCTCGGGCTCTTCCCTAGATTTAGCACAGGTAAAGCCGCGGGATCTGCTAGTTATGCATATAAACCTTCCTCTTGAATCACTCTATCTATTAAAAAAAACCGCATCAAAATCCGTTGCGTAGTTTTAAAGATTTAAGCGCACATAGGGATATAGGGACAGAAAAGGCGACTTTGTTTTATACTATGTAGTGATATTGTTTAGATATACTATTTTGGTAATAATTTAACTGTTTAGATTTGCTATTAATGATAATAATTTTATAGATCTTACCTATACTATTGTTCCTATTAGTATGTTTACGTTCTAATTTTTGTTTAAGTTTAGAGTATTGGCGCTGAGTTCGTTCATCTTTTTGATACACTGGTGGAGGTGGAGAATGTTGCATATGGTGTGGAGGCACATGATGAAAGTGAGCTGGGTACGCACCACCATAATAATGTTGTGGCCCTCCTGCGCCATTTGTTGGTACCTTCAAAGATTGAAAACATTTTATTACTCACAAATCTACAAATATCATGTGCATAAGATCAACATAACATTGGCATATTGAATTTAAATATTTAAAAGTTATTATTTAATATACCTTTACATTTTCTTCAGGACAATTTACTTTTAAAGAATCGGAATCACTCATATTGACACTATCCAAATGTGTACATGTATCTGCCACATAAAAACTATACTAACAGCATATCGATACATTACACGTCATACGCCACGTACGTCTGATAACGCTGTATAGCACAATCGCTTGAGTATTTATGCTGCCTAAATCAAAAGAACTTAAGGTTTATATAAAAGTTATTAATTAAGTATACACTTTAAACAGCCGTGTTATTTAATATTAGCAAGCTTTCCACGTGTACTTTTCTTGACTTCACACGCGAAAGCGAAACAATCGATAAATCGACGGAAATAGTTTGCACAGGCGGTGAATCCATTGTACTCAGGTACTATGCGTTGTACATTATTTGTGAAACTACACAACAATGTTGTTGTGGAAATGATGTTGTTACGTCTGCTCTAGATAAAATACTCAGTTTTAATAATATAACCTTGCAATTGTAACTTTTTGATAATCATTGGTTTAATTATTTATATTATGATAGTACTCGATAAATATTATTTATAAATGCTTGTCAAAAATAACAATCAAAGATGACAATAATGACATTGGCATTTGGAATTCACCAGTTGACATTTTACTGTTTATTTGTTTTTAAAATTTATCCCCATACACGCACAGATCTGCCCGCCGGATCTGTCCGACAGGCAGATCCGTGAATAGGGAAAGGCAAAGGTTTTTACTGTTTATATTATAATCTTATAGTGTCAACCATAGAGAAAAGTAATATTATACTTTTGTGTCAACTTGACAACTTTTAATGGAGATTTTTTTTGTTTAAAAAATTGTATTGGCGATGTAATCAGTGCCCATGTGGCATTTTTATGAGACGAGACACTGAACAAAGAAATGAATTGAATTCAAATTTATTTTCAGAAACTAATAGAAAAATTATTAATATAATATTAAAAATGTGATATAATAAATTATATATTTATAATCTCTTGATGCAATATTAACTTAATGCTTCGCATTATACATTTATTTATGTATCAATAGGTAAATATATTAAAACTTCGGTATATTTTAGTTACTTAAAATGAAAAGGAACGTTTATCTCATGTAGCAATTTGCACAATACAAATACATAATATAAAAAATAATATATAAAATATGTTTTATTTTTCTGTCCAACAAGGTAAAGACGAAGACTTCTTTTACGCTCTTCGAAATAAAATGTCAGTAGGTACAAATTTTATTCGTAGACAAATTGTAACTAGGTGTAAGAACTTACATCGATAATGCCTATGAGTAGTTATAAAGATTTATTAAATATTTACTCACATATGGATGTGGTTGATGGTGTGGTGGTGGTTGATGGTGAGGTTGGTGGTGCGGCTGGTGGTGCGGTGCGTGGTGCGGGTGTGGCTGGTGGTGCGCCACCAGGTAGTGACGCATACCCTCGTCAAGCACAGGCGGCAGTAAGGGAGGCATCATCGTCGCCGACGTTACTACCGGCATGCCACCTTGAATAGTAATCAATCCTTATTAGTCGTAATATAATAGTTATAGTTATATATAGTTATAAATGATTAATTTAGCTCACTATATAGTACTATAACAGAAGATTTTTTAAGTTGGGACATGATTACACACAGCGCCATCTAGTTCCGTGGTAAGCTACGAAGGAAGCTGTGTAACGGATACCAGATAGTTGATATACTACATATATAAGTTTTAATACATACATATATTACAAATATATACATTATACTCCCATGACTGGAGCACAAACATTCGAGTTTAACAAATGAATGCCCCCAGCGGGACTCGAACCTGCGAGCGCTGGAGCAAGAAAGGATCACTACAAACTGCGCCAAACATGTCGTCATTACTTAATCATTACAAATAAGAAGAAAAAATTACTGAGAAACGTACAACTGTAGTTTTATTTTCTTTTATATATACCCAATTGATCTAATTTTGTTCTTTAGCGTGGAAGTAGTACCTGTACCCTCTCAGGATGTAATCAGTTATTTTTCCATTTCAAAAACCTATAGGCTATTACCAGGATACAGCTATTCTACCTTTTAAGTTGAAACAAATCACACATTTAAAAAATGATAATAGGTAGGTATGTAGGATAAGTATTTTCGGAGTTCATTGCAGACGAATATCGTGACAAGGGATTTTATATCTAAAATATCTACCTACTTTAATTTAATATATGCAGACTAGTCTAGCGCTTGCCTAATATTGATACGACTGAAATCGTCTATTGTATAATTCTGCGCATAGCTGGGCATTAACTCGTTAATCCGTTAATCGTTAATTAACGAAGTTAACATTTTGATTAACGATTAACTTTTAAGTTAACCTAGAAAAAATTTAACGGACTCGTTAACTTCCGTTACATTTTCTCAAGTCCGTTAATCGTTAATCAAGTACCTAGCTAGTACCTCTTTACCAAGCACCGCGTCGCGTCGAGTAAAACGAAACCAGGTACCTAAGTAGTTTGGTAGGTAAGGTTGTCGGTGCGTGTTCACGTGCCGGGCGCCCGTAAGCATCTGCGTCAGTCTGAATCTGAAAGTCATGGCACCGTGTGGGCTTCCTGGCCCAGTTAAACAGGACGAACGGCATCCACTTTCGCCAGGCCAGCCTCTGGTTTTCTCAGTTGCTCTCTCTATCGCCGAATCATGGCCTCGTCAGCTAGACGGGAGGGATCCCACATTGGAAGTTTCCCGCGCGCACGCTCGCCCGATACTGGTACACTTCGGCGAGTACCTCTGCCTGCGCCTGGAGTACCCAGGGTGAACACCCGCCAGAAGAACATTGTGCCTCCCTTATCGCCTTCACCGCCAGGACCCGCTGCGTACTGCACAATTGGACCCCGTTCGGGACGGAGAGGGCGTCAATCCAAACGGGGGCACCATGCAGTGTCATGGACCTCACAATCTCAAAGAGATTCAATGCCCCGGACATTCGGCAAAAGCCTGCCGAAAGTCGAGACGGCTTCCATCAGTATCAGGGTGAACTGGGAGAAATGAAAAAGGAACGTCCAGCGTCCGTCCAGGGCCAGAGAGCCTGGGCCTCTTGTAGAGTCCCAAACGGCAGGATATTGAAGGCGTTTAACTGAGCCTCTGAAAAGCCCGGTCCCGCCTCTTCGAAATGCTGAGAAGCTTTTAAGTTCTGGGTTCTTAGGTTCTGGAACCCATATCAACAGATTTTATAAGTAGATCATTATTGTTGCAATGATATAAAAGTACAATTTTAATCACGTGTTAACGGATTAACGATTAACGTTAACTTGCGTTAAATCTTTCGAAATGTAACGCTTTAACGTTTAACGAAGTTAACTTTTTAAAGTAACGGATTAACGATTAACGAGTTAATTATTTGTTTAACGGTGCCCAGCTACGATTCTGCGGTTAATTAATGAAAATTTTTGGCATTCGCATTAATAGCTTTTTGTGGAGTAATCTACGTTGAAATTGTGACGGAAACGTGCTAAATATTTGCAAAACTTTGCCATGCAACAAGACCGCAAGAATTCACAAACAACCTTGATACCTACATACTCTTATTTTATTCAAGTAAAAGGGTATCTTTACGTGTCAGTGATAATTCCTTTGTTTTCTAATAATACTATGGAAAATAACTTAATTGCCCAATTTATTCTAACGACGTTATTTGATAGGTAGGCTATTAAATTAAATATATATCTCGTTTTGTTTCTGACAACTTTATTTTATCCTATTGCGTGATAATAATTTCCGTTAGGTATAGAAAATAGTTCGTTCGTAACTCTCGTACAAAAAGTGGTTTCTTTTCATCTATTTATGTAAAATTGAGGTTAAATTTTAGCACTCAGTTATTTTTTGAACAAGTATAATTTATGACCTACCTATATGGTAAAGAAGGATAAAATTTTAATTTTAACAAAGCTAAACAAATTTATAAACTTACTACAAACGTGTAAAACATTTTAATTACCATCGTTAACATACCTAAGATTTTTTTATATAACACTTTCAAAAACATCAAAATAATAAACTCTCATACCAGCCAGCCATTAATAAAACTAGTTTTGTTCACTAAACATTCAAATTAACAGATACAGTTAGCTACATAATGAGTTTAATCGAATTTTCTGATAACTGTTAAAGTGTTTTAATATGCACTGATTGTGCAAATTATTAATAATTTTCTTGAAATCTGATAGTCGCATATTCATAAAGTTTTAGATAATCATGTTATTTATTCCTACCAAACCACGAATTTTCCATAAAAGATTGTTATTTATGTATATTATCATATACCTACATATGACCAATTATTATTTATTAGGCACGTAATTATGTGAGAATAGTCTAATTTTCCAAGTAGGCATGTTTAATTTCATATTTTGAAAATAAATATGCAGGAAGAATTCAATCATATTTTTGTATCCGCAACTTTCACACATTTAATGTAAGAGATGTGGGCACATAGGCAAGCCCTACTCTGGCTTACTTTTATTTCGGTACTGTCACTCCTCACTCAATACAACTTACCCACCTTATATTTGTATATTACAGTTAATTTTATTAAACATGTGTTATAAACTTTTCAATTAATTTTTTCTCGTATAATTATTAAACTTAAAATCCTAATTACCATATTCAGCGTGCACTGTGCACATGTGTGCATGTTGAGGATGTTGTTGGGGATGCGGACACATCTCCGGCGGCACGTAGTAGGTCTCCGGCGGGTAGTATTCGCCGTAGTAACCGTCGGGCGCGCCGCCCCCGCCGCCCTCCGCCACTCCCACGCCCACCATGGCTACTTCTAGCAGCGCATCGCACGTCGGCGCCCGCGACGCATCCGTAGTGCTCGCGATCCCGCCGTATGCTTGTCAAACTGTAACAATTTCATGAAAATATGAATACCTTCAGTTCTATTTTACATCATATAGGCATGTATTACAAATTAAAAATAGTAAGCATTTGTAATACTCTTAAGTCTAAATAATGAAGCATCGTAATCGATTGTTTGCTTTTTATTTATACTTGAAACCTTGAAAGTGCGATCACAATAAACCGGCGCTTTTATCTAAAAACTTTCCATAGGCATTTCCTAACTACAAGTATCTCTATAGCTGCACTCACATAACTAGATTGCCTATATAAATGTTATAAGATTACCGCTATATCTAATCAAGGATCTAATTACCACCAACAAGTGTCACTAACCGTTATGGTCTAATATATTTGATACATTAGACCTGAGAGAATCTATAATGAAATATAAGCATGCTCCAATTATTCCTCCTTCGCGTCTCGTATTGCCAAACAGTAGTCAGTAATGCAGGCGCGGCCATATTATTTCAAGTAATTTATGTCACATTTCTTATTTATTACATTTTGAACAGATAACTAGTAATATTATCGATAAAATGCGAATAGGTACTCAATTTGCCTGACTGAAAGATTGGAATTTGGATGTAATTAAACTTGAACAAGGTATTTTTACCACAAAGTTGAAAGACCAATCGGTAAACAACACATAATAAGCACCTTTTTATTATTGTTACATTCAGTTCAATTCTCTACCCGGAAATACACATACACGTTACAGGAAGTTAGTAAAAATATCAATAGAATATGATAAAATAGGATACGATAGTGGATTATAATAATATTCGGAATTGTATAAAGTTCAGTTTAGTACAAAGACATTCGTCACGGACATTTATAAGAATAAAGAGTCTGCTTATTGCAGAATTACTAGTTCTTCACATTACGTAACAAATCTCGACATTTAAAAGAGCACGAGTAAATTTATAAGCTAAATCTCATTAACCGTCGGCGATAGTACGGTGAGGTTGCACAAGGTTCTTCAAATCGATATCGACATCCGCGTGAGCGCATCGTGACGGCAATTGCCTTTTAAATGGGGTGCTGTCAGGCGCCTCACGAGTTCTGCTGTCTGTGTGGATGCGTCCGCTATCTGTGTCAGTGATTGTAGCTGAGCAGGGAGCACCTTGATACCACGTTCTCTAATAATTTTCAAAAACCTTTTCAAAAACCATTAAGCAGTATCGATGTATTCGGTATTGTGCTGATCCTAAGTAATTTGGAAAATGGACAGGGAGGAGACGATGGTGAATGTGATGCTGATGATACTACTGTATAGTTAATCTTACTTGTATTATAAATGAGAAAATATAAAATTAAATTAAATATAAAATTAAATATGCCCAATAATGGGCTATAATATATTGGAAATTATTTTTCGTCCTTTATTCATAACTAGCGACTTGCCCTCCCTTCGCTCGGGCTCTTCCCTAGATTTAGCACAGGCATAGCCGCGGGATCTAGTTATGCATATAAACGTTCCTCTTGCATCACTCTATCTATTATAAAAAACCGCATCAAAATCCGCGTAGTTTTAAAGATTTAAGCGTACATAGGGATATACGGACAGAAAAAGCGACTTTGTTTTATACTAGGTATGTAGTGATTAGTAAAAAATATAATAATTTTGCACTACTGCCCAGATTTAAAATAATAGGTAATTGTAGATAATATTATCTAAACATTAAAATTTATCATGTGTAAAAAATAATTCCACGAACAAAACACCAATAGGATATACCACTTGACGTCATACAAACGTCTTTTCCAAGCCAGATACTCGTAGTTTTTGACTCGGTATCTCCTTATGATTGTTAAACAGCGCTGGGAAAACCATTAAGAAATTAAACATTGTATCTTTCACTGTTATTGAATATTTGATTCGTAGCATATAACATAAAGTGTTATCAGTACATACATATAAATAAATTTGAAGTGTCTGTTTTTAATTTTAAATTAATAGCTTTTCATTAAATATAATATATGAAGGTAGGTACTTACATAAAAAATCAATTTTTAAAATTTTGTCTGTCTGTTAAAATTGAAACCGTTTAATTTATTTTAACTTAGGTTCAGCAAAATCAGCCGGGTTCGCTATTACCTTAAAGATTGATTGAATAATGTTATTTCCACAAATTTTACATCTCCTAAAAGGTGTTGTTTATATTAAAACTAGCGACTCGCCCTCGCTTCGCTCGGGCTCTTCCCTAGATTTAGCACAGGCAAAGCCGCGGGATCCGCTAGTTATACATATAAACCTTCCTCTTGAATCACTCTATCTATTGGAAAAAACCGCATCAAAATCCGTTGCGTAGTTTTAAAGATTTAAGCGCACATAGGGATATAGGGATATAGGGACAGAAAAGGCGACTTTGTTTTATACTATGTAGTGACTATGTAGTGATGATGATGATGATACTTGTTATAAATTAAAGGTTCAAGTTATTTTGCCCTTATATTTTAATACTAGAGACTTACCCTCGTTTCGCTCGGGATTTTTTTTAATTATAAAAAGTTATTGCAAGTGTTATGCTATACATTGCCATAGTTATGTTGTTTGGATGGATGTATCATTTATGTTTCAGCCAGCGTAAGCGGGAGAAGACAACAAACAGATTAGAATTTTAAAAAATGTTGCTTCGGGATCTAGGGTAAACATACCGGTTTACCGACCACTACCCCTTTTCGACCACTTCGCATGTTATTTTAAATAATAGACAGTGTTATAGACCGATCTTTTCTAATTTCGCGTCATTCGATCCGGGCGAACTTCACAGTTTATATTTTAACGGCATGACCTCGAAGTTTTCAAATTGAGCACTCAGTCGCTCTTTCAAAATTTGGTGTATGAACGCGTGTAAAATTTAGCGAAAAAAATAGTAGGTGGATTGATTTTCAAATGTAAGTTTTTAAGTGTTACTCTTACTTTATTGGTCATTGATTTGGTTTGTGTGTATTAGGCATGTTTAATTTTAATATTCAAGTGCCTAAAGTCATCAAACTTTTTATAATTTATGATATTTTTGGTGGTCGGACAATACGTTAACGATTAATTACAAAATCTACTTTCCGACCGGGTGGTCGCAAAACCGGTTTATTCGCGTCTTTTTTCTTTGCCTTTATTGCGGAAACCTTAAATTCACCAACATACATTGCACTATATTTGTGAACAGCTAGAGTTTTGTGAATTCACAACTAGATTACGACCGCCTGTATACCTTATATTTTCAAAGATATGGCCTTCCAAAATAGCGAATATTTAACGGCCGATGACCAGTAAAAACAAAACCTGTCCCCGGCCGTTTGAAAACTCCCTTATAAATTTACTAATATTATAAAAGTGAAAGTTAAGATGTATGTTTGAATGTTTGTTACTCAAGCACAAAATTTGGTACAGAGATATCTCTGGAATAGCACATGCTAATTTTTATCGCGGAAAAATATATAGTTCCCTTGGGATATATCTGTTTTTATTTTGTAAAGGCGAACTTATTCAAGCTTGTAAATAAGCTTATATGTTTTAATGATAATGGATACATTTTGGTTTTTTATCAGATGGCACCTATCAGTAAAGAAAAAAAAATTAAGAGCCGTGCTGCTTCAACCCCTAAACTTTCCTTTGAATTTAAAAGTCCTTCTAACAAGCATACGAAAACGCTAGGGCGAAAATTTCACATTTCGCACAGCTCTATTAAGATTCCAGAGTTTTTCTTATATATCTCTTATCGACATCTCAATATCACCATTTAGTGACATTCAATTATCACAAATCTTTAGCTTGGCAACAATACTATGAAAAAAGAGATATAGCGAAAGAGGACAAAGAAAACTAAATTAAGAAAAGAAAGCTCGAAAGAGCTAAAGAGAAAAGAACAACTATTTCACCACCACCAACCATCAAAGAAGAGAATTAAAAAAAAAGTAGAAGAAACTCAATCCCGTGTTAAATGTGGTTCTTGTGATCTTGACCTTAATACCGTTACTTAATTTTATTTTTAAGTCTTAAAAGAGAGTAAAAATATACAGCTTTTGTGAATTTATTAATTTTATTATTATCATACTATTATAAACCTTACAGGCTATTACACAAGAGTCGTTTTTCTACCGTAAAATAGGTGGCCGATAACCAGTGCACTAGTGGACGATAACTGAGTGAAAAGGCCGATAACCGGTATATTTGCTATTTTTACGAATATATATTTTTATTAAATTATGTATCACTGATACATCTATAGGCGCTAGGTTTAATGAAACTAGACTATTGTAGGATGAAATGATATTTTTTTGAAAAATCTTGGAGTACAACATTATGATAAAAATCAACTCCGAAGTCAACAAGTCGCTTAAACGGTCGATAACCGGTATGTTTACCTATATTACACAGTCATTGTTTTAAAAAAACATTTTGTACATACGGAGTTGCTACTTGCTAGGTTTACTATTTTATTATGTAATTATAGATAATTATTCTACAATATTCAAAGTATAAAATATGAGAAAACTCGTAGGTAACGAATAGCGATGTTTTAAGATAAGGATGTTTGTGACTACAAATAGCATTTTTAAGACCATACCTATTGTGTTATATGTAGTATGAAAATAATACTTCAAAACATATGAGATGAGTCTACTCAAGAACCTAGAAAAAAATATAAAGAATGTTTTCATAAATGAAGCCTGAAGTTTAAATATTGTTATATATAATGTGTATAGTTTAAAATCGTTTAGCAAATAACAACTAATCGTAACTAAAAAAATATTGAGAATATCAACTTTAAACACATATTTGCGTTTATATTTATTTTGGAATGTTAGGAACTGATTAAATTCTTAACACTACTACTAGGTTAGGTTAAGTGACCTATTATCTTCTCTGTGGGTGACCTTATCTTATAACTAATCACACTTGTAATACGCTATTTATTGGTATATGAAGCGGGTCTCAAAAGCAACCTATCAATATTTAAAAATAATTTATATATATTGTTAGCTAATTTCACTAATAACAAAACATATTCAAGTAATTTTTACTATTCAGTAATCGAATATAATTAAAAATCGATAATAATAATCATTCGATCAATATCAATAATTAATCGAATGATTATTATTATCGGTTAACGTCGGTTTACGCGAATATTTACTTTATACCTAATTGGTTTAAAATAGGTAATACATACTTTTACATTTAACAGAGGTTTAAATAATTTCTCTTAGTAGGTACTCATATAAAAATAAAATTAAAGTGTCTGTTTTTAATTTCAAATTAACAGCTTTTCCTTAGTACCTTCATCAAAAAATCAATTTTTAATATTTTGTCTGTCTGTCTGTTAGTTCCGGCTACTTTTATTTTAGAAATTTTATTTATTTTTACTAGCTGAACCCGTGACCTCGTTCGCGCTAAAGTAGCGAGGGTGAGTCGCTAGTATGTTAATAAAAAACAGTAACTATATTTACAAAAAATGATTGAAGTATCCCGAACACCAGCCACAATAATTAAGGTCAAACATTGATTTATGTCGTCCCTAAAAGACTTTATTGTTACATCATTAAATAATACATACTCATATTCGCAATTAGCACCCCGAGAAACCTCGAAAATGAAACCCATGTAGTTGTTTAAAAAACCGGATGTCCGCCATCTTGGATTTGAAAATAGACCTCATTTTCGTAATCAGCACCCCGAGAAAACTCGAAAATGACACCCATGTTA
This sequence comes from Boloria selene, assembly GCA_905231865.2. NCBI lineage: Eukaryota > Metazoa > Arthropoda > Insecta > Lepidoptera > Nymphalidae > Boloria > Boloria selene. The sequence continues at coordinate 10,611,378 of HG993134.1, forward strand.
TTGTTGAAAAAAAAACCAGATGTCCGCCATCTTGAATTTGAAAATGGACCTCATTTTCGCAATTAGCTCCCCGAGAAACCTCGAAAATGACACCCATGTCATTGTTGAAAAAAAACTGGATGTTCGCCATCTTGGATTTGAAAATGGACCTCATTTTCGTAATCAGCACCCTGAGAAACCTCGAAAATGACACCCATGTCATTGTTGAAAAAAAAACCAGATGTCCGCCATCTTGAATTTGAAAATGGACCTCATTTTCGTAATCAGCACCCCGAGAAACCTCGAAAATGACACCCATGTCATTGTTGAAAAAAAAACCAGATGTCCGCCATCTTGGATTTGAAAATGGACCTCATTTTCGTAATCAGCACCCCGAGAAACCTCGAAAATGACACCCATGTCATTGTTGAAAAAAAACCGAAAGTCCGCCATCTTGGATTTGAAAATGGACCTCATTTTCGTAATCAGCACCCCGAGAAACCTCGAAAATGACACCCATGCATGTCATTGTTGAAAATAAATATCGTGAATATAGTTGCAAGTCCTCTAAACTGTTGACTGTTAGCTAACTTCTCCCGTGAGAATTTTGTGTCTCTCTGTGCGCGCATTGTAAAATTTCACTCTCATCAATTTTTCATAATGCGCCTAAAGAAGTATAACTTCAATAATAAAATAAATTTTATGTTAAAAAAATATTATCTGTCTTATTTATCATCAACGTTTCATCTTCATAGTATAATCTGTTTCTTCGCATACTACATCCATGGCACTGTATGTAAAATTTGCGGGTTAGTAGATAACGAATTACTCTATAGAAATACTAAAAAATATACAAAACTTAGGGAAAAGTATCAAATCGCTTGGTCGTAGTTTCTTGTGCAGGTGTCCGGACGCGACGCTTCAAAATACCTAAACTCGCAGAGTGCAGATTTGTAATAGGGCTCTTAAGATCTCAAGAAGACCATTCATCGCATTCGATCAGTTTCAATTGAATAAACGAGGAGGCGACGGCGTGCGTTTGCGCCGGATTCTACACGCGTTGTTATGTAAATAGGAGGACGGTCCAGCAGAGATCGATGACAGGGTACTACCGTTAACATACAATAACTTGCTTAAATCATTTTTTTTTATAATAATTAAACCTTAAATACTTGCTATATTGCATGGAAACATTTTTATGTATATTATGTGTAGGTATATACCTATTTCGCGCAATGGTTTTTTGTGTTTGCATTTGAATTAAACAATATATCGTTGTCTGATTGAACTTATTAGGTACATTTAAAACAACATGGTTTCCTCGTGTAATACGCAAATTTACTTCTGAATCATATTATAATGTGGTTTGTTAAGGAAATAAAATATAATTTAAATTATTTTACTTTTCGTAATTTTTGATTTTTATAAAATGACTAGCTGATACCCGCCACTTCGTCCGCGTTGCTTTCCGCATGCGCGCTACCGCGAGAAGGAAACATACATCACAATCATATCGCATGCATATATACAAATCGTTGTTTCTTGAAACTTTAATAACTTTTTATTAAATGAAGATATCGCAATCATTTTTTTTTTGATAAGGGCCAAGTGTCTAAGAAATAAAACTTAGAAAGTTTCATTGAAATCTATCCAGTAGTTCTTCCGTGAACGTGATGCGCGCACAACTGCAGACCTCTATCATTTTATTTATATAGATAAACTAACTTATAATAACAATAAACATAACCTATTATTAAATAAAACATATTATTTGGTTTTAGATTTTAGTAAGAATTCTGTGGAAGTACCTAAGATACACAACACATTAGAGCTTCCCTCGGTAAACGGACTATCCAACACAAAAAGAATTTTTCAAATCGAACCAGTAGTTCCTGAGATTAGCACGTTCAACCAACCAACCAACCAACCAACCAACCAACTAAGCAAACAAACAAACTCTTCTGCTTTATAATATTAGTATAGATTATCGGTAAGAAGTAAGATAAACTCTTATTTTTCGAGTATTAAATCAATTCTTATCTTAATCCATTATTATCAAAAAACATATAGGTATATAACAAAAACATGACAAGAAATACTATTTATGTCTGGGGAGATTTTATGTATGCATATTGTATACTTACACTTATTAATAGTGAAGTCGTTAGTGTTATATAAATATATAGCTAGAAATTGTGTTTAGTAATACGATGCCTACTTTAAATTGATTAGGGTGTAATGTTTGAATGTAATGAGCTAACACTTGATTGTTATAATTTATGTAGCTTTAATAAAATAAATAATCGCACAATAATATTGAATAATTTTAATACAAATAAAATTCAATGAGTATATTGTTTATACTTGGCATTTTACTCTGTAGGTACTTCAAATATCTATTCATCTTAACGATGACGCACGAAGATTCGTCCTCCTCCTTCATACAAAGGAATTACTTTTATTGCTCACTGTGAAAAAATATAAGGCATAAAACGAAGCACACAAAAGTGACTCAGAATTTAAAGGCTTAAATAAAAACCTAACTCTCCCTACCTCTATAACTAATTCATTCTATATGTAAACGTATTGTAAGGTATCTTAGAACAAAAATATTTTTTTACAACTAATTTCGTCACCGAGGTTGAATTTCATTTTAATATTTCGTACCATCTTTAATCTAAATTCTGAATTACAAAGGACTCAGGCAAAATGTTTTTTTATAATATTCACCAATATCTAAACATATTTTATTATTTTGAACTTTGATTGTTTTAACAAAGAAATCCTAAAATATATTACCTATTTCTTCAAAACAGAATAAGCGTCGGGTATTTCCAAATGTCAAGAAGTGCAAAAGGAAGACATCTCGAGTCGCCCGATACGTTCCGAGAATTAATTTACATAGCAAATGTGAACGAAGATAGCGAACCGGCCTACCTCTTTATGCCGAATCCATTATATTATGGTAGAAACTACTAACATTGAAAAAAAATTAAGCAAACGTTATGAATGAAGTTGTCCATACTATTTCAAATAAAACTTCCTTTTGATTTTCAACTAGGAAGAGACGTGAGATTAAAATGTAGGTACTAGAGATCTCAATCTTGAGGTACGGATTTAAGCAAAATTGTGGACACATAAAACTAAACAGTGATTTATACAAGTTATCTATACATCTACTTATACATATAAATAAAATTGTCTGTTGTTAATTTAAAATTAACAGCTTTTCACTAAATGCATATGAATGTATTATATACGATACTAGCAACAAAAAAAAAACAATTTTTAAAATGTTTGTCTGTCTGTCTGTTTGTTCGCAGATAGCAAATGTTATAAGGCGTAACTAAGGCGACTTTAAAGAAGGAGGAGGTAGACATTATAATTATTTTAAGTAGCGAAACCTGTAGCTAAACCTAGGGATGAACCCAAGCGAAGCGAGGGTGAGTCACTAGTCCACATTTAAGTTTTTATAAAAAATGAAAAAGAAAAGATGAAACAAAAGGAGTCAATTAGCTCAATCTTCGAAAGTTTTTCTAGTAACCATTAAGCAGTTACCACTTCCTTACTTTATCATTAGAACAGGTAGATCAATGGTATCAAATTACTTAAGTTTCTAATCGATTAGAGAACTTCAACGATTAGAGAAATTTACAAAAATTTCGCTTCCAAGATTTGGTAGCGTCGTTAATGAAGAATTTTAATAATGAATACCTATTGGACAATGGATCATATTACTATATAGTAATAAACTTTTACATATATAGAAATGATGGGACCCTGTGTTGCACTGTTCATATTTTTATGTAATAAATAATACAAATCGTAAAAGATGTAATGTAAACTCTTAAAAAATGCAAAAAAATAATTTAGAACTAGACTTAACTAGCCCGAGCTACTTGGATGTAAAGAACTAACTGACACAATCGCTGACAATTCGACAAGTCGCTTGCTACATAATTATATAACGTACGTTGATGGTATATAGGTATCAGATATATTCGCTGGCGTTCGCATAGCATATAAACAAAGTTCTATAAAAAAATGGAACAAAATACCGCGCAATTCTGTTTCTAAATTCTAATAAAATCAATATAAACATTTATGAAAATCAAGTCAAAATCTGACGACATCGATACAATTGTGAGTCGATTTATTCAATCTGTCGGGAAGATTCCATTGCATTGTATAACCAACAGAGGATATCTTCAAAAAATATGTTTTTAAAGCTTAGCATCATCATAAACTATTTTGCTGAACCGGATGTGGCGTGTTATTTTATAAGTTAACTAAGTATTACTTATATTGTGTTTGCTCATTATGTAACAAGACATATTATAAAAATTATTAATGATCATTGAATTTATGTAATACAAGAAAATAATAATTAAAGGTTTTAAATTATGTTTTTTTTTGATTTGGGGGGATAAAAAGTTCCATTACATCTCTTGTCGGTTTTGTTTACGTCTAGAAAGATCACTCGAGCTCCAATTCCGTATACAATTAAGCACCGATATTTTAAATTTGAAGTCCCATTAATGTGGCATTTTTATACTTGATATTTCTTTAATTTTGAAAATATTTTCAGATTGTAAATATTAGCTAGTCATAACATTTTTATAAGTAGGAATTATGCGTATATTCCTATAATTATTTTACTTCCAGTAAAATGAGCGCAGATCGATCATCGATATAATAAAATTATAGTTTAGTTTCACGGTCCATATGACGCCGCATCACCTGTGCAGCAGACGGGAACTGTCACCATCGACTATAATAATTTACCCTGATATGTACATCACTAAAATTCCTTTTATTCATACAATTAAAAATATTTTACAATATCATCATTAATATAATAGTTTCTAACAATATAAGTATACCCTATAATTTTGCAGATAACACATGGCCATGAACACATCAGTCAAACGTTCCGTTAGTATAGGTACACACTATATAATTATTGATTGCAGTTGGCAAATGCCAGGCTAATAGTACCTCCTTTAACATACACACATCTATATATATGTCGTATGGAAGTGATTTAACATGGTGTTCAAACTAATAGTACTACTTACATTACATCACTAGAAGAAACATTCAGAAAGTCAATTTAAAAACTTATTTATCAGTTTTCACGTATAGAGTATCAGTCAAAGAATAACATCTCTGCCGCGGCCGTGGAAATCATAAATCAAAATAAATTCGCAACCAAATCCGAAAAACAGTTTTATTCATAATGTCGTTTGTCTTTGTACCTATGTATTTACAAATTTGTATAGGAATACATATCCAACCGAGATCCAAGGCAGATCAGACGACGCACACAGAATTTTTTTTTGGGACATTATTACACACAGCGCTATCTAGTTCCGTGGTAAGCTACGAAGCTTGCGTTACAGATACCAGATAGTTGATATACTACATATATAACTTTAAATAAATACATAATATTAATATAAACACCCATGACTGGAGTACAAACATTCGTGCTCAACAAATGTATGCCCCCAGCGGGACTCGAACCCGCGACCGCTGGCGCAGCAAGTAGGGTCACTACAAACTGAGCCATCGTGTCGTCAAAATGGCCAGCGAGGCACGCATATAGAGTGAAATATTGCTCTCCTGCTCAAATCTACTAAGCTTTTCCTATATTACGACGCCTACGCCATAAACCTACTGAATTTCCTAAAATAGCCAAAGCTGAAATAAGATCAATACCTATAACTGGACTCTTTTGTCATATTTATCCAGTAGGGCCCATATTTAACAACATAGCTTATATTATAATAATCCTAAACGTATTATATTATAAATTATAATATAGTTAATCTTAAAATAATAAATACGTATACCATTATTGTTACAGAAGTAGAAATTAAAAGGTATTTAAAATCAAAAGGAGGAATAATCAAATATTCATATTGTTTTAATGTTACTTGCGCATCGGAATTCAGGCGTAAGTGTTGTACAGTTAAACCGGAAACCGAGTACACTTGAACTGTAGATGGCCTATTCCTGGATTGAAGCCAATGAGAATTGACTGGATCTATTCCTTTTTGATACATTCTTTTTGATCGGATTCGTTAAATAAATCTTAACAACGGTTAGTATACATTTCTCTATCTGCCTATATTTTTTTTGTAATTTTACAAGCACGATAAACAAAACTACCATAAGCTCAAAGGGCACAACTGAGCCATTTTTTCTATTTTAGGACGGAAAAAAGGCACATCTAACTTACATTGAACTTACTTACCTCTAATTTAGTAGTTGGTACTTTTAATTTTACTAACAGTACCAAAAAATGTATAATAAAACGTATATTTTGGCATTTGACCATAGCTTATTAGAAGGCCAACAAGATAATAATTGCGAGAGGAAACTGGACTGTCAGCAAGCAAGGTCAACAGTAATTAATTACTATTTTGGACATTGGATTTCCGTCAGATACTTAACATTCCAAATGCAATTTGACATCGTGATAACAAAAATATATATAAATAAATAATTACTTATACTATATTGATCATAAAAATATATTTAGTGCTCAAAATTTAAATAATTTGGCTTGTACATAAACAATACTTAATTGTTTTATGTTGTAAAAGATTTAAATTAACTGTTTGGTTTCACTCTTCATTTTCTGTTTGAAATTTTTAATCACGCCCCAAGCTACTTAGCGTTTTTTTTAAATTGGTTAGTCTTTTTACGTACGATTAAAGTTTTAATCATCATCAGTCCTTTTTAACGTCCCACTGCTGGGCACGGGCCTTCCTCAGTACGAGGGGATCAGGCCATAGTCCACCGCGCAGGCCTAGTGCGAGTTGGCGGACTACACATGCCTTTCGAAAACTTGCTAGGTTTTCTCAGACATGCAGGTTTCCTCACGATGTTTTTCTTCACCGTAAGACAAGTGGTAATCATGATATAAATGATTCGCACATGAAAATATCAGAGGTGCGAGACCCGGATTTGAACCCGCATAACCCGGTTATCCAAGCGACGCGTTACCGCTAAGGCTACCACTGTCATTTTAGTTTGCCAAAGTTTTAATATTAGTCAATAATTATATTTATACAAACAGCCATGCGTAATATATGAAATAACAACACATGAATATGTATAGTTTAGTAAGAATATTGTATGCCTGTGTATCGTCACAAGCTCGCTGCAGCGACAAATATGACCTAATTTACATTGATAAATAGTGATTTTATTAGACGAAATATATTAGGCAACAATGACGCAAGAGAATCAGAAGGCGACTTGTAGTGATCATAAAATAATAGCATTTATTTGACCCGCGCAATATAAAGACCATATTCCTATACAATAGTTATATTTTAACTCGTATCAGTTTTCCATGTTATTGATAATATGTATATCGCTGTTTACTAAAACATTCTTACAATAAATATTTAACGTCAAATATAGATTCGTATTATGTTGATGTTTATTAATAGAAAGCAAAAGTAAGAGTTCATAAATATTCCTTATACATCATAACTAGCGACTCGCCCTCGCTTCGCTCGGACTCTTCCCTAGATTTAGCATAGGCAAAGCCACGGGATCTGCTAGTTATGCATATAAACCTTCCTCTTGAATCTCTCTATATATTAAAAAAAAAAGCATCAATATCCGTTGCGTAGTTGTTTTAAAGATTTAAGCATACATAGGGATTAGGGATATAGGGACAGAGAAAGCGACTTTGTTTTATACTATGTAGTGATTTTATGTATATTCAGATAGATTTTAGTACATAATATTTGGTTTTCTAACAGATGGCGTTAGTAGTACAATATCATTCTATCCAATGAAAACAATTGTTAATGTTCATTTTTTACACATAGAATTATATGTAGATAAATTACTATGTTAAAGCACAAATCTATAGCCTGCGTGATAGTTTTTCAGTAAAGTGAACCACAAAATTCTCACGTTGTGGGATAGTGCTAGGGCTAGCTTCGCTCGCCCTAATAATTATAGATTATTTTAATTATAATTATATTTTTAAAAGCACTTGAGTCAATACAATTTTTATTAAGATACAACAATAACTTTTTAACAACCAAGGTTCTTGTAGTTGGGTTAATTTTATACATCGGGAACCACTTATGCTACCAAAAATCTATGTTAAAGTAAAAAATCTAACAAGTTTTGCATTTATAATAAAAAAAGGTTCGCTGATAATTGCAATTGATAATAATGTTGATAAATATCATATTTATGTGTATTTCGATAATTAATAAAATTATCAGTTCATAATTTTATTTTATACGTAATTCTAGGGATTTAAAACGAAAGTCGAAAGTAATGATAGTGATAGCAAGAATAAGTAGAGCTATAGTTATTAATCAAGAGACTTCAAATTTATACCTATATATTTTTAATAACATTATTCAAATTCATTAGAAGTTAATTAAATATAATTTCAAAAAAGTTTTAAGATAAAGAATAAGCTTATGTACTTTAATTAATATTTTATAGTTTAGTAAATATTGACGAAAGTGTTATGTACAATAAATAAAGATAACGAACTTACTACATATTTTGTTTATCTTCCAATTAATTATATTTATTCAGAAATTTATCACATGAAATTTATTTACATGGAAATGCAATTACTATAAAATCAATTATTGTTTCAAATTTATTCTGGGTTACTTATAGCAATAATATAACGAAGTATGTATAGTATCATATTTTAATTTTGCTATTATTTAAAAAACAAACATACAATTGAATAACCTAGTACCTATAAAATTCACTGATATACGCATAAATATACACTATTTAACAATATTGTTTATCATTCATAAACAATAAAATAATTTCAGAATTATTATTTTAATAAGTTTCCCGATAACAGCTTAATGGTAGAAGCACAGGACATTTAAGCTAGCACCGAATAATTAGTAATAATGGAATTCACATGCCTGACCATTCCATTATTATTAACTTAGATAAACACCATAATTACAGATTATATATACTTGTTTAGAAGATGAGTTTAACGCCTAGATAATTTCTGCATGTTATACAAATAGCAACAACTATTATGGGCTCAGACGATGAATCACTTAGTTAACACAACATAATTAACAAACAATGGCTCATAATGTTTAAACTGGAGACAATCTTAGTTGACTAAATATTAAAAAAAATAACTCATCCCAACTAAGTAATTTAGATACGAACGAACGTAGCTGTTACATGATTTCAAATTTTCGAGCAATGTAAATTACATTGAGGTATTAAAATTGATTATTATTCTTAATTTTAATTTCGATTTCTCATTTGAAACATTAAAAAATAACTTAATCGATTATAATCGTCATCACTATGTTAACTTACGCAGCATCAAAAATTGAAAATGACGTCAATATTACGCCTAGAATCAATTTGTCTCGCACGTTTGGTTATCGGAATTACTGATTGAAGCAATCCGTTTATCAATGCGTCTCCAGTATACGGGCCGTTGTTTCAACATCCAATAAGTATCATTAGTTTATACTTCGAGCATCGACCTCCGAATCGTTCGTGTGACAGACGACACGACTCAGTGCTTGGCTGGTGTCCCCCGGCGTCATGTCGCATTTGTTGCGTGAATTGAATTTTAATTTACTTCTCGTATGGGAATAATGTATTCAGTAAATTATTAATGTAAAATATTCGCTTAGTCTTTATGTATGTTTAAAATATAATAAAATTAAAAAAATAATAAAATACCCTAAAGCGAAATCAATCAATGCTACTTTCGTTTTAGAAGAACAATTAAGATTCTGCTCAATGCTTCTTAGGTACGAACAAGCAGTGACAGTCGCTAGTTGTACCAGTACAGTACACATATTATAAAAATCACAAATAATTAAATTGAAGTTAAATAAAAGGCAATTAACTGATAAATACAACTTTAATATAACTTTAAATACTTAAAAAGTTAATTTATTTATCTTTTAACGATATTTACAATAAGAAGTTATATATTCATTTGTGTTTTCTAAATTTAACGTCGATTGTCATAAAAATAGATTATCAAAGTATGTAGACAATAACAAATAACAACGATTTAGTATCATACTAACAATTACGCATACTTATATTGTGAAGTTAATCGTATCATTCTAATTACAATTTAAAACGTATGAGTTGCAAATAATGAATATTATGATTTTATTGTTGAAAAAGTGATAACGTAAATAGAGCACAAACAGTGCGGCATACGTATATTGTATTGTAATTAATTGCAACGCAGAATGTGAGCACGCAATTTATATTGAGGACATAATATGAAAAAAATTCATTAGCAGTATGCGAGTACGTGTCTACTATACAGTATACTACTACTACCTTGAACAGTGTTTACCCGCCAGAACTCTGTATTATATATATCAACACCTGGAGTGGCAAATACTTTAAATTTTTAAATCATTATTAGAGATATTTTTTACGAAAAATAATCGGGCAAAGTTTTGATCTCGATGAAACGGTACGTAACAGATGAGGCAGAGCGCTTATCTTTCACAGTATCCTGCGATGCTTTTTCCGCTGAAGCGGTGCGATATCGCCACCTACACCCGCTTGTATTATTTCCACCCACCTAGGCCAGTACAGAAATTTTAAAAAAAAGTTTAGCTATTATAACAGCATGTTTTACATATGCAACAGATTAATATTATGAATAGTCTAGTAAAGCAAAGCTCGCGTGTCCACCTTATTGCTCGAATGTCGGTCAATTAGCCCTTAATGAGGCTCATTCACGCGACAAACGTTATGAATGAAGGTTGAGTTCATGTGGATTGTTAATGTATGCATACTAAAGTAACCGGCCATTGAAAGCTAACAATCCACGCGGGTCATGTTGCTCAATTATATTCAACGGAAGCTATGAAATTTCTATACCATCTTTTCCTGACTTTACTTTTATAGTTATTTAAATATCATCATTATATTTATAATTTTCTTAAGAAGTGAATGAAAGGGAAATAGGAAGATACTTCCAAGGACTTTTAAAGACAAATTATTTTGAATACTTTAAGTCAAGTTGAAAGTCTGAAAGTCCATCAAAGATCGTGTAAGAAGCGATTGATAACAATTGAAGAAGCGAAAGAGATATGTACAGAATTGATAGTTACTTGGTACTTAATTCTACCTTGCAATGGATACATCAGGTATAGCGTGTTTATTTTATTAATTAGACAAATTATTATATTTCTCTTAAATATGTTGTGACTGAATAGCATCGCTACACTACGTAACTATGAATAACACACATAGAGATATAGCTTTCTCACTCAAAGCGATACAGACACTATTTATTATAATTCTATTTCCGGGAGATTGAAAAAGTCAAGTTCTTCGCACGCGCTGCGGTTTCAGCTACTCAAGTAGGGACCACAGAGATAAAGTGCGGTCGAAGATATGCTATAATAAGGACGTTCAACTGTACTTTGAATCTCATATAAAATCTGTTACTTAATTAGGTCTGTACTATAAATTCTATAAATAGTCTAAAGAAACGTCTTCAATTAATTCACTGAACGTGAAAACAGTTCTTCAATGAATCCGGTGAAAGCTACCAAATCGTTCAATAATAATCAGTAATCACATGTTCTCGCGCATTATCTGCCTTAAACTTTCTTTTTCATTGTCTTGTTCAAAGAAACCTTACTTTTGATTATGTATGGAATGTTGCTCATAATGGATGAATTGATAATAGGTATAAACATTGAACACCGATTAATTTATATATTTATAATATAGGTGTTTATTACATTATGGGTAATTAAAATGTAATAAATATGGGGTACTAATGCTATCACCTGTTCCAGGCATCTAATTAATTGCATTTAGCTTTTCTTCCTTTGAGTGTACCAGATTAAAAAAAATTGAAAAACGGATTTTAATCAATGATCATGAAACCTTCAAATGCATTTTTTTTAAATACATGACTCAGCGTTGGCTTAATATAACTCAGTATTTACTACTCAAAGCTTCCTTATGAAATCGGTCAAACACGGGTAAGATTCACGATTCTCTCTTAATGTTGTTATTCATTATAGTTAGTACTTATGAAGTAAAAACTTGTATGCTTTACCATTATAATAAAAATAAATTACCTAGATAAACATTTAATATAATTATATTAACATATTATCCTTCCTTATGATATAAAAGTGATCGCAGAATCGACGTATCTTCCCCTCCGGTTCTTAAAGTAGGGCAATCGAGACAGTCGTATTTACTAACACCTAATACAGGACCGAGCTCTCAAGGGAATAATCCAATGGCGGCAATGACCTTCGCACAATCTAACCACATTCTCACACAATAACAAATGTAATGAAATGTTAAAAAAGTTCTGATTAAGTACGTAACAAATAATATTCAAGTAGGTATATAAGTTCTAAGTATCTTTGAATCGCTGGGCAGATGAATGTTTGTATACATATTGGGTTAAAAAAATATTTCGAATCAAATAGAGCTAAGATTTAGAGTATGTGGGATCTATTCAATTAAATTACACCAACTACAGCATATTTTTCATCATAATTTTATTCTAAATTTTCTGAGACCACGTAAAATAATGAGAAAAGTTATATGAACATTTTGTTACACCTATGTATCAGTAATTATGTAAAGCTTGATAAGAATCTAAAACAATTAGCATTAGGTACATCACCAAAAAATAAATTATTATTAGTAAATGGTGAATGTAGTAATGGGTAAATGGTGAAATGATAGTGAAACTAATTCACAAAAAAATATTAGTTTTTTTATACTTTTTACTCACTAGTTATTAGTATTAAAATCCAACAGAACCTCCCCTCTGCACCGAGCATCGCAGCACTCAACTAAGGCAGTCGATGGCAGGTCTGGCAAATCTGACCACGCAACCAAGATTTTGCTCCCACGGATTACTTTCCGTTTTTGTCTTTGATGGCCTGCTTCTTGCGACAGTTACGATAACCAATTAAGTAATATCTTCTTATAATAAATTCACCACTCATACAAGAAATTTTTTTGAAAGAACATAATATGTAATGTAAAAACAACTAGGTAGTCTTTTTTTGTATTTGTAACGTTCATTAACCACAATGGATGACACTGGCTCTTTATTTAAATCTCTTACTATTTCATCGTTCAATAAATGAAACAACTCACTTAGCAAATGTTCAGTGTTTAATGAAATGTTAGTCAGTGGAAAAATTAAGATTTAATTCGTGTTTGGTCTCAAGACTGAATGTCAATAAACCAGGGCCTCAAGTCTGCTATAGAAATGGTGTCACATTTGTCTATCAATGACATCGAAATAACTAGTTTTTGCAATTTTGGTAGTCTACTAATTCAAGTATATCAAATAGTGTGTCACTGACACTCCAATGACACATTTGCAAATAATTGGTAGTCCCGTACATAATGATCGAGTGTAATGCGTAGTCTGTTAATATTTTGACAGTTCTAAACCTATCAATGATGTCATTGATGTGCCATTTTGCAGACGTTGCTTAAAAGCCGTGTTTGTTTGGTGTGATTTGTGAAAATTGTGAAGTTTCAAAATGTTTGGATTGAAATCGAACACATAAAGAAAAGCAATATTATAGATCGAACATTTTGAAGTTGGCCGACGCGGTTGACGCCAAGAACGCCAGCGTTCGGAGCGAAGAAACCGCCGTCGAGCCCGCCGCTTGATGAGGAGTACCATTGACCCCTTTCAGGATATTTCCGAGGTAGAATTTGTGAAAACATTTAGCCTCGGGAAGGAGACTGTTAGAGGGCTAGTGGAGGAGCTAACTCCATTTATTCCAAAACCACATCGGAATGATGGAATATCGGTGGAGACGAAGGTTAGAAAACAACTTCAATTTCATTGCTTATCACTAAAGGCATAGCTATAGTCTAAGAATACATAATAAATAAATAAATATGTTGGGACATTTTACAGAAGAATACATAATACATCATTGATATTAATGTAATATATACCTACATATTTCTGTGGCAGATTCTGATGGCCTTAATTATGTATTAGTATTAATAATTATTATTATTCATTAACAACAATATATACTACTTTGTTACAGATATTAAAATTAAAATCAACAAGTTCTACAACAACCCTAATTTCAAGAATTTGATTTTGAGAAAGAGCGGGCTATCATGATATAAAACTATCAACAACTAGTGTAACACTTTGAGGTGTTCCAGGAGGTCCTAAGGGTACAAATTTCTTGATTAATTATCATGAATTATCATGAAAATCATGACCCTTAGCTTGTTGGTATTTCTCTCAATCGTTATTCATACTAATACTTCAGTTAAATTAATCAAAATGGTGTCTCAATAGAAAGGTATGTCACTGTAATATAAAATATATTCATCTTATCCGGTAAGATTTACATTTGGTTGTTCAGTATAAATTGTTCGAATAAATAAAAAATAAATAAAATAAAAATACTTTTATTGACTCAAAGATTACAACACAAACTTGTCTAAAGGGCCCCTGTACTAGGTGGTAACCTGTATTACTGGGTGCGCTGCTCATCCACCAAGGCTATAAAGTCAACAAAGGTTCAAATGGTTGTTTCATGCCTTAATATTAGTTATTTACGGTATTGTGAACCTTTTATTTTATAAATAATCATCTTAAGACTGTATTATCTCTCAGTGAAGTAATTGCAAGTATTGATTTAACATATATATTCTTTATATTGTAATATTCCTACTCTAAACTATGTACATCTAAGACTATATTATCTTCTAGCAATTTAACTAGAATTTTTTAAATCATTTTTAAATATATCAATTATAGTAACTTTATTTTGGAATTTCTAATATCAATAAATGTATATTAGGTTAAATTTTAAGTAATAATGTATTCTACTCTATAATTGTTTTTATTAATTAATTATGTTCAAAATAGTATATTATTTTTATGTCATTGTCATGGTTAATTTTTTTAACATGTAAAAATCTGTTAAATGTATAAATGTTAAAATATATAAATTTTGTTATTATTTGTTCTCAATAATTGTTAATTTAATTTTAGATTTACTAACTTAACATTACACTGCTTGCTTGCATGTATGTAAAATTTAATTTGTGGAAACTTGATTGGTCGATGTATAATTATTATTTTGCTCTGTAATTGTATGTATTATATTGAACTGTTTGTTTCCCTAATAAATAAAATAAATAATTAAAAAAATAAAACTGCACAATAAGAATTTAGGACCACCAGACATGGTTATATTTATAAACTAGCTTGTATCAACATAATGTTATACATTTTCATTTTGTAAATTTATAATAAACTCATACAACTTGTCATTTATAATAAAATATATGGTTATTGAAATTGTTTATTTGTGTTTTATTCTAAATAGGTACATCAGATTGTTTCAACTTTAGTTCAGTTCAAAAGTCTTCGGTTTCTTCCGATTCGGAAGACATATGCCGCCTGCGACGTTTCTTAAAATAATTATTCAATATATAGGATAAGATTAAATAGCATTCAGTTGGTGATTTATTGGGGCAGTCTACCGCAACAGAATTTAAAATTTGGGCGCACTCCACCCAACGCCGCTTTGCTAGACTGCGCCCTTCAATACTTCTGCTACAGTGGCCGAGCGCTAGCTCGGGCTGGCTCTCCAAAAAGTCCAGCATATAGAGAAAAGTAATATTATACGTCCAGCAATGCCGAAATTGCTTCAATATAACCATATTTAAATATTTAAAAGAACACCGATATTTTAACGACCACAAACAAATAGACCTATCAAAGAGTAATATAAGACATTGACAAAATATGTCAATTCGGCAGTTACAGATAAAACTTCGATAGTTACAGATAAAACTTATTTATTTTTGACGTTTTATTTTTTAGATTGCACTTAAAATTTATCTTTTTGGCTTTTTATGATCATTTTAAATAATGCTTAGTCTTTAAAACATAAATTAATAAAATATATAATTAAACTTAAAAACCGTAAACCTCAATAAACGATTTTATGAACTTTTTTTGAGCTAATGGCAATACCGATGCCCTATCTACTACAATTTCAATACGATTCTTATGAACTACCATTTTAAATATAGTAGACTACGAAATTTTGGACAAATGGTAATTGAATTAAAATGCGCTCTTTCCATATTGACAAATCGTGTAAAATAGCAGACTTGAGGCCCAGTTGGCTCAGAGACGAGCACAGCCGGCTTAAAATAAAAAGGAAATAGGTATGAGTTGTTACTTATTATTTTGACCTATCTAAGAATTCTTACGGAATTATATACTTCACTGATAAATTCAAAAAGGAATACGAAGAAATGCTAGTTTATTGTAATATTATTCGAAAATCGTGTTTGCACTTGGAATGAAAATTGTTACTCAACTTCTATAGTTATCAGGTAGTCATAAAATACTCGTAGAAATGTACAAAATTATTAGGCGAATAATTGTTTGTTGTATTATTTCATTATTTTCAAGATAATATCTAGCCTCGGCCTTGCGCATTGTGCGTCACGTTCTACCTGTGTTTTAGTTTATAGGTCTCCCATCTTGAGGTGACTCATGCATGTCTGGAATGAAGGATAAGGATGACCATGTAAAATAAATATTTATAAATATATTAAACGTCTTTTACTAACGCATTTCTTACTAGTGTTACACATGTGAAAATAATTCTTTCGTTCTTCTAAGTATCTGACTTTCAAGCTCAATAACAGATTAACTTGTTGATTTGCATGGAGATGGTTGTGTGTGTGCGCGTAATTAAATTATATGCATGATCGTACTTATTTCAAAATATATTGTATTATGGTTAATGGTTATGCATGATGCATCCGTATATTTCCCATAGCATAATATAGTAGTGTCGAGTGTGCGGTATTAGGGTAAACATACCGGTTTACCGACCACTACCCCTTTTCGCCCATTTCGCATGTTATTTTAAATAATAGACAGTGTTATAGACCGATCTTTTCTAATTTCGCTCCATTCGATCCGGGCGAACTTCACAGTTTATATTTTAACGGCATGACCTCGAAGTTTTCAAATTGAGCACTCAGTCGATCTTTCAAAATTTGGTGTATGAACGCGTGTAAAATTTAGCGAAAAAAATAGTAGGTGGATTGATTCTCAAAGGTAAGTTTTTAAGTGTTACTCTTACTTTATTGGTCATTGATTTGGTTTGTGTGTATTAGGCATGTTTAATTTCAATATGCAAGTGCCTAAACTCATCAAACTTTTTATAATTTATGATATTTTTGGTGATCGGACAATACGTTAACGATTAATTTCAAAATCTACTTTCCGGCCGGGTGGTCGCAAAACCGGTTTATTCGCGTCGTTTTTCTTTGCCTTTATTGCGGAAATCTTAAATTCACCAACATCCAGTGCACTATATTTGTGAACAGCTAGAGTTTTGTGAATTTACAACTAGATTACGACCGCCTGTATACCTTATATTTTCAAAGATATGGCCTTCCAAAATAGCGAATATTTAACGGCCGATGACCAGTAAAAACAAAACCTGTCCCCGACCGTTTGAAAACTCCCTTATAATCTTACTAATATTATAAAGGGAAAGTTAAGATGTATGTTTGAATGTTTGTTACTCAAGCACAAAATTTGGTACAGAGATAGAGTATACTCTGGAATAGCACATGCTAATTTTTATCCCGGAAAAATATATAGTTCCCTTGGGATATATCTGTTTTTATTTTGTAAAGGCGAACTTATTCAAGCTTGTAAATAAGCTTATATGTTTTAATGTTGATAATGGATACATTTTGGGTGCTGTGCTTGCACCTATCAGTAAAGAAAAAAAAATTAAGAGCCGTGCCGCTTCAACGCCTAAACTTTCCTTTGAATTTAAAAGTCCTTCTAACAAGCGTACGAAAACGCTAGGGCGAAAATTTCACATTTCGCACAGCTCTATTAAGATTCCAGAGTTTTTCTTATATATCTCTTATCGACATCTCAATATCACCATTTAGTGACATTCAATTATCACAAATCTTTAGCTTGGCAATAGTACTATGAAAAAAGAGATATAGCGAAAGAGGACAAAGAAAACTAAATTAAGAAAAGAAAGCTCGAAAGAGCTAAAGAGAAAAGAACAACTATTTCACCACCACCAACCATCAAAGAAGAGAATTAAAAAAAAAGTAGAAGAAACTCAATCCCGTGTTAAATGTGGTTCTTGTGATCTTGACCTTAATACCGTTACTTAATTTTATTTTTAAGTCGTAAAAGAGAGTAAAGATATACAGCTTTTGTGAATTTATTAATTGTATTAATATCATACTATTATAAACCTTACAGGCTATTACACAAGAGTCGTTTTTCTACCGTAAAATAGGTGGCCGATAACCAGTGCACTAGTGGACGATAACTGAGTGAAAAGGCCGATAACCGGTATATTTGCAATTTTTACGAATATATATTTTTATTAAATTATGTATCACTGATACATCTATAGGCGCTAGGTTTAATGAAACTAGACTATTGTAGGATGAAATGATATTTTTTTGAAAAATCTTGGAGTACAACATTATGATAAAAATCAACTCCGAAGTCAACAAGCCGCTTAAACAGTCGATAACATGGAGAACAACGCGAATGGAGTGAACAATTTATAGGGTAAAAATAAGGTATGTTTACCCTATAAATTGTTCACTCCATTCGCGTTTACCGCGAAAATGTTTCCTATTTACTTTTAGAGGCTTGCTGTGAAACAAATTAACATGACGACAGTATCTAACAAACGTGAAAAGTAAATCCCGAAGTACTTTCCTTTACATATGTAATACTTTTTTAAATAAAAAACATACTCGTGTTTTTGATTTGAGTTAGAAGCTGTACATATACGTGAGCACTGGGCAGTGGGCACTTGAAACATTAGATTGCGGTTTGACGTAGATGCACGCGTCTGACGCATTAGCAGCGATTGTAATGAACGGCTCTATAAATAGCAGGTTACTCACAAAATTCATAAACTTCATTGACATTTTTGTTCCTAAGGACCGTAATAAGTAAATAATACATTTGATTGTTGACTGTATCAATTCTTATCCCAATGACGATTGACGAACGTAAAGACGCGACTCGAATATAATCTGTTAGAGGTATTATACATGCTTCGTACCTACTTATATTTTCATGTGTAATCAGGTATAATTTGTACGCGTCGATTTGATCTGTGATATGTACACCTCATAATAACATCGAGAATTTTTTAGCTAGGTGTAGTTTTTTGATCGATGTTTTTTAACTGACCGTTGTTAACAGATTATTACTAAAGTGATAAGATAATATGACAAGGCAAACTTAATCAGATATATATGTTGATAATTTCTCTTATTATACGCATTATCGAGAACGCGTGTTAAAACTAAGTAATACATACTTTTGACGAAGAGAAAACATTTACAAATAATAACTATGACAAAAGCCAACAAAAAATACTAATTTTGCAGAAACATAGTTTGCTATTAATAATAAAACAAGTACACTATTTCATATATTTATAACAAATAGTGCATTCAGCATTTCATTGTCTTTTAAATAAAGCTATCTTTGTGGATTTTGTCGTGAATTTATTTCGCTTTTAGACACCCTACTTTTTGAATGCTTTTAGGTCGTGGGAGTTTTTGCCTCGACAAAAATTCCTTAAATTTACTATAACTTCTTTTCAACTACTATTACTTCTTGTAACAGTTCAGTTATAAAGCCACATTATAATATAAAATAATATTGTAATCAATGTGATAATAGTTAAACCAGTTTTTTTGAATTGTCATCAATTTTATAAACAAAAGACCCACCTACTCTTATTAATTATATACCTAGCGAACAGCTTAACCCTTTGGGAGCTAAGGGATATGCGAGTTAATTGGTTTAATTTAAGGATTTATGTTTTTTTTTGTTGCTTGTACTTATATCATAAATGGTTTTTTCTGACATTACTTTACTTCATTATGTTAAAAAATAAATTATTCGAAATGACGTATTGTAATAATTATACAAACCAATATAAACTGACGCGTTACATTCACTTGCTTAAGGATCTGCCAGGCTCAATAACTACATCGATAAGTAAACAAAATGAAAAGACGTCGAACAATGTTGTGGCATTCCATTGCGATGAGTGTGCTACGGCGCGGCGCTGACGCAGATTTTTAAACGATTCATCTTATACTTTTGGCTACAAAAATATAACCTTTTACTGACTTACAATACAAGTTTAAAGACTGTAGGTAAGTATTCTGTTTATATAAAAATATTTAAAAAAATGAATAAACATTTGTTCATCTAGCACGTAGCACGATAAGTATTTTTTTTAGTTTACTTTCTATATGCTATATTACATAAGAAGCGGCCAACGATTGATTAAATTGCAATCAAAAGGCGAGGAATGAAAAGGACAAAAAATATAAAAAAATATCCGACTAACATAATATTATACGTATGGCATCTGAAACTAACATTATTATTAAATTCATAGAAGACCAAAGCATAGTATTAAAATAATTGATACCTAACGTCGATGATAAATGCATGAAGCATTCAACACTAGATAATTGAAGTATAAGTAGAAAATGGGCCACATATCCGGTACCCTTTATTTCTCTACATGTACAAAGTTAATGAAGTCGGTCAAAAATGAAGTTTTGTATAGAACAATGAGAATAAAAAGAACATGCATATAGAAAGCTTCTTAGAAAGGAATAGAAGGTACGCGTGACCCGCAGACGGCGAGGTGAGCGGCCTGAGTAACGCTGCGCCTGCGCCGCCGATTACGACATCATACGGAACTGACGGCCTTCGCTGTCAACCTTTTAATTGCAACCGCTTTTCGCATAGCGCTCGTAAGCCACTTACTTTCTTACTAGCTTAAAAACTTACAAATGTTATTAGTTACGTAAGATAGATAAATCTATGTAAACTTATTTTATGTGGCAACATCTAAATTAAATGCGATCCATTTCACTTATTCATAACTAGCTTTTGACACGGCTTCGCTCGCGTTCTAAAGGTAGAAAATCAAAAGAAATATTTTTCTCCCGTTTTGCAACATTTTTCAATGATGCTCCGCTCTTATCAGTCGTAGCGTGATTTTATATAGCCTATAGCCTTTTTTTATAAACGGACTATCCAACACAAATTTCATTTTTCAATTCGGACCAGCAGTTCCTGAGATAAGCGCGTTCAACCAAACAAACACTCAAACTCTTCAGCTTTATAATATTAGTATAGATTATAAAAGTGAATAAAATAAAAATAGGTTCAGGACAATTGTTAGGAATGTCAAACCATTTGATTCACACAAATGTTCGTGAAAGAATGTCATTATACTGCATGCAAAATCTCAAATGTATAAAGCGCAATCACTAGGCCATGGCGTGGCCCCTCAATTATTGTCCAGCAGTGTACAGTAGCAAGCACAACGCGGCACGTTCACGCACCTACAATAGGAGTTGCTAGCTACTGATCCCGGCGCGCGCGCGGCGTAGCCCTTTGTTACAGAATATTTTAAATGATGAACTCACTCGGACGATAGATCAGCTGATGTTCAGCTGTTATACTCATTTGAATGCTAACTCCACATGCATTGGTTTCTGGAATTTAAATTACGTTCTTGCTATGTTCCTACATGTGTTTTTTAAATTATCTAAAAATATTTAAATTTGATTCAAGACATATATTTTGAGGGAACAAAAAGACGAATAAACGTTGTAAATATCATGCACACAAATCTGGTACGAGCTGTCACTACTCCTTTGAGTAATGTTTTCGAGTCCAATCTAATTGCACGGTCGGCGCAGGCGCAGCGCACTGCAAACATCTGCACAATGTCGACAAAAGCTTTGAAGTTACCGCAAATGTGAATGAAACTGAAATGTCATTTATTGCTCCTTCAAAGAAAATAAATCAGTGTAATATAGTTTTTGATGTTAATTTAATTTAATGCTAAGTACCTAAATATATGAAATATTTGAGTTATTTGTAATAAGTACTAATATTACTATTTAAGTCAAACATCTCACAGAAGGAAGGCCTTTAGACAAAACAAAGGATTTATATAGAATTTTTGTTAACTACTTAAATAAAATAAAAGTTACCGTTCTCCGCTAGCTTATTACATTTCAACACGCGAATATATCAAAAAACAACATTGGTAGCGTTTAAAATTATGAATTGAATAATATTTGCTAAATTTTCTATATAGGTACATTGCATGCGAATTTTTACGAAGCATGCACATATTTTTTCTGTTTGGTTTACATTTTGTTTAAATTATTATTTTAATTATTAAAAATATCCCGGCTTATAATAGATAGGTAAATAATAACAAACTACTTTCGATTTAAGGTTTTTATGACATTTCTTTTCGTAGCCACATAATAATTCATTCAAACTTTATTCGCTCGTAATACCTACATTACATGTGTACGATCACGTTATAATTTCAGATAATAAAATGCAATTAATAACAATGTAAGAGCACAATTACATAAAATTATACGATGTTAATGAAGTAACGAGACACGTGGCTTACACATTCCCCCACACAAATCCACATGTTTTGCAAAACGATACGACTAACGACAACCCGTGATTACTGTATGCACCATTTGCAAATGCTATGTAATGACATCAAAGAACAAGAGATAACGGCCGTATTGGCACTAATAATTATAAATATTTTCTGTGTGGCATTAATCTAGATAACTTGGATAAGTTATTTGTGCATTACGACATGTGTGTGTACAAAGTGGTGTCATTGGAATACCAGAGATTATTTATGTATTTTCAGTGGAAATATTTTTGAATAGCTATTTAAAACAATATGAAATAATATATAAAAATAAGAATAAATAAATTAAATTTAAATGACTCACGTTGTCTAATCTCACATTATATAAAATAAATAATGAATGTCTTAATTAAAGTAAATTCTATGTTCACAGTACATAATTAATAGTGATCCGCACAGTAGTTAAAATTCGAATGTATAACATTTTTTTATTGATAACGTTAATAGCTAAACTGGGTTATTATAAAGTTGTTTCGTCTATGCCTATTTTTGTATACGTACATTGCTAGATGATTTACTTAAACTATTTGTCATATTGTTGTTTCGGAAATAATGAAACTTTCCAAACACCATCTACATACTTATTGTATAAGATACGAATAGACGCTATTCCACATACCTGCAAATTACAAACAATTCATGAATCACTTCATATTATTATTTTGTTGTTATTTAAAACATTTCTTATAAGATAATGTTAATATAATTTTCTACTGTTATCTATTTTTTTCTCATGGGTCGTTTAACATTACATTATAATTTTATAATGCATAAGTAGGTACATGTACAACGTATGATTTTACAAATATATGTACATAGTACATATACAACCTTACGGACGAACCCTGTTTTGATAATAAATCAAATGAAGACAAGTTAAAGATAAAAGTCAAGCTAAGCATTTGTGTAAAATGAAAGGCTGTCCAAAAATGTAAAAAAATGCTAATTGTTCTCCACTTATGTAATTAATTACCATTTACATAAATGATGTTATTGCACGTAATAATACATTCGGTTATATTTCAGGTTAACGACGTGGTGAAAGTCGACGTGATTTATCTTATTTCCCAGTAATCGCGACGTAACTAGAATCATTTCGAGTGACTAATGATGAACCGCGCTCTATCTCAAAGTGAAGTAATGCACAGAGTACGAACCCGCTGTTCTTTAATAAAGCGACGCCATTGTATTGTTTGCATTCATGTAACAGTCGTTCTCAGAATTGTTATGCCTACACAGATTAAGAGCACCCATCAAGCCAACTGCCGCCAGATGAATTGTCACTGTTTCACATTTATGTACCTACCTTATAAGAGACTGCATTCGATTTAATTTGCCGTTTCAAGTTGCAAATTAAGTGGATAGGTATTAGTAAAGAAAATTATTATTTTCTCAAAATGTAGGTAAAGTCAATAATTTTTTATATTAATTTTTTATTATTGTGGTATCAACAAAACGTAAACAGCATAGAGATAAAACTTTAGTTACTAGAAATAAACGGAAAATTCCTGTCGCACATTTGTAACAAACCCAGTACATTGTAACTATTATCATAAACATAATATGAAGTAGTACATTATATTATGAATAAAAATTATCATTTTTGCACGCATTCTCGGGTACTATAATTTTTCATTATAAAAAGAAGTCAAACACTGTATATGATAATTGTTAAGCTTTCTAGTACACAAATATATATAAAGCCAGAAAAAGTATTTACACATAACATATATTATTTTTAAATTAAATTCGTATCGCTCGCTGTAATATAAACGCTGCTTCTAATTCCAGTAGATCTAATTTTTCTAGTATATTTAGTCGAAGAACATTATGTAAGTAGGTACTCATAGTACCTATATTAACTTATTATATTATATATTATGTACATAACGTATAATATTATGCTGTTATTATCTACAGCTTAATTTCTTCGCTTATAATTCTACTCTCACGAAACAAACAACAAAAAGGCTAGTTAGCAAGTAATAGGCAGTAGATAATACTTTAAAAAATAATGTAGGTAATTTACTTAGACCAATAAAATACTTTTTTATTGGCCTGAGGTAATTTATTGGTTATTAGTACGATGACATTTGAATTAGAATAAGTAATAAATATGATGTTTACTGCATATTTCAGGTGAGAGAGCAGGACATTAATGATATTAGGGGTGTCTGGGAGTAGAGGTGTAAGCGAGTGGGCTCTCGCAGCCTCCATAGGGCGGCTGGGAGAGGCGCGGGGTACTTCCCTGGGGGAATCCCACCTACAAGCCTCTTATCGATCGCCTCCTCGCATCGAGATGCACCACTTGTTACATAGCCGATATCACAATAATGTCCTGGAACTGTATTCGCTAGATAATATTAATTGTCTCAAGTGACCATAATATTCTATTTACTTAGCAATAATTATAACTAGATTTTATAAATAACAAAAGACTGACAGTAAATACCTATCCTCGTGAATGAAATTGAGTTACTAATAAATAGACTAGACTAGTAATAAATGTCTCAAAAACGACTCACCCTCGCTTCGCTCGGGTTTGTTCCTGGGTTTATCGTCAGAGAAGCCACGGGTTACGTTAGTTAAAATAAATACCTCCTCCTGTTTTGAATTCTGTTTAAATGTAGCCAAGTTACGCCTTATAAAATTGGCTATCTAGGAGTGAAAGTCCCATCAAAATCGGTACAGCCGTTTCAGAGATTAGCCGGACAGACAGAAAGGCTGACAAAAATTTTAAAAATTCGTTTTTTGTTGCTAGTATCATAATATATTCTTTCATATGAATTTAGTGAAAAGCTGATAATTTGAAATTAAAAACAGATACTGCAATTTTATATTTTATATATGTATAGATTATTATATATGAGTATACATATATTAACGTAATTGAGCATCTTTTTATAATTATGATTAGTCCATTACTTGCATTTATTATTATTTAATGTTGATAAGACTCATTCAACATGAAATGCTACGAAAATATTGCTTACGTCCAAAAAATTATCTTTTTATTCTCTCAAATATGGCTAGAAAAATCCAAAATGATGTACCAGTAAAATTAAACAAGTCTTAGACCTGAAATCGCTGTAACAGCTGTTAGTTTAAACCAGAGAACCAAGAGCATATTTTATAATGAATGAAGTACCTATATATTATGTATTATACATATCGTTGCTGTAGAATATTTTTTTTTTGTAAAAATTAAATGAAAATTACGTATTTTAAGTATATAACGGCGAAACCGTAAACCCGTAAATGACTACTAGTGCCAAATTTTGAGTAAAACGAAAACCTCTTGTTTGAAAAACATTGACAAAATGAACCATTTTTTTTCGTTTCCTGTTAAGTTTAGATCTCTGGACATACCTACGAGGTTTTCATTCTACAGCGACGATATATGTATTTTTCATGGAACAATGAATAGGAAGCAATTAAAAAAAACTGTAGACAGAGTTAGAAATTTGACAGTTTTTAGATATATTTATTTGCAATCAGTTATAAAACTCTAAAAAATATTTTATACTTTCTGTATTTATATAATAGGTATATGTATTTTGGCGATTTCAAAATTTTAATCTTTGAAACAAATGGAGGCTAAATAATGTACATAACAGTAACAAAGACGCAATAATATAATTTGGTTTAAGATAATTATCTAGATACATATATATACCTATAGACCGAAATTGGCGGAAAAATAAACACCAAAAACAACCTAACCGTTTTTCTTTGCATTATATGTACGTAGTATGTACTACTTTTAACATGTTTCCATAAGTATTTATCAGGGTACTTTCATAAGTTCGGTAATCTATTACTTATATGTGGGTGTATTGACTAACTAGGACAAGTGTAATGACCTACGAGTAGGTGATCTACTTTTAAATTCACAGAACAGGTGCACTATTAACTTCAGGATATACTAATTATTAGGCAATGCGTATTTTTATCGCACCCGTGCTAATTGTTGAGATTACTACAAAAAAGGTTTCATTACTTTAAATGGAATTGAAAAAAACGTATAGTAGGTTTAAAATTAAATTATCCATCTTAGGATAAAGTACGGAACTTATGTTTTATTTATTATCTAGAATCAACTCAGTAGGGCCCTGGCTATAAGTATGCTCTTATTTTGTAGTTATTTATCTATTTATTTAAATGTTGATGTTAATGATATTTGTTTCGACATTAAATAATATTAAAAAGAATGTGGACAACCAAAGGACAAAGAGTTACAAAAATGTCTTAATATAGAACTAGTAAAGCCGAGTTCTACTAGAATTAGAATATTTAAGTTCTTTTTTCTCATACTACGTATTCTTCTGTATTCAGATACCTACTCGTATATACCCACGCTATCGTAAACAACGATATTATGTTTATTACTTTATTGCACATGCCAACTAATTTGGGCTGTTAAAACGGTCATATCGTGTAATTGTGTAAGATTTATTGAATATGACTGCGTGTGTAAGATTGAAACGAAGGCCAGTATCTATGCAGCGATAAAAATGATTAATAGAACACGCATCTTCTAGTTTCACTATAGTAAATTGACAAAATTTGAAGTAGGTAGAATTGACTAGGTATGTGGTGTATCATTTGTAATAGAATTACGTAGGTACTACTACTCGTAACAGATGTAAACGTGCTTAAGGCTGCTCTCTCGAAAAAATCAACATTTTCGAGATCTTTGAGATCACACTGCCTTTCAAATATAAATGCTAGAACTCTTATACTTTTTTACGTAGTTTTTCATTTCAGTCTGAACAAACATACCAAAGCAGAAACATGATTAGTTAAGTTTTGTAACACGAAAAAAATAATATAAAACACCATTATTTTATCTTATTTTTGCTTTCTTGTTTAGCTGAATATAACTTATTAACTTGAAACTTACATTGAAAAATATTTCAAAGTCAGTGCTAAAATTTCGCCAAAGTATAAATAAATATTATTTGAATCTTTCTCTCTAAATTTAAAGAAATAGTTTTGGCGCTTACGGCTTTTACTTCCAAGCCACTGAGTCGCCCTGCGCGGGGCGAGGGACGCGTGGATGCCGTCACCGCCCATCAAGCTCAGTGCCGCTCACGCATTACTGGACGACGGACCTACGTTCCTATTCCTACGCGTGAACTTGTTCCCGACTTGCATATCATATTTTGTGAATCAACAGAAAACCTACCTACCAGTGTTACAGTATTACATCATGCCAAGAAAAAAACGAAATGATTTGCGTGAACTTGCTGCCAAAATGAGAGAGGAGAAGGTAAGTGATATTTATAACTCTAATTATTGTAATAGTCATATACAATATTACCTACCTACCTATACTGTTTTAATTTGAATTGAAATGAAATTATGTAAGGAGGTACCTATGTGAATGTTGGATGCTATTGCTTATTATTGCTTGATAAACGTTCCTTCAAACCACATATACTATAAAAAATTACGACTCGAATACAAAAAAACTAATTGAAAATATTCAAAAATGAAACCACAGGAAATTATTTTAGTTTTAAAACCATCATATGTTCGCGCAAGCGAAGTTCGCTAAGGTCATGCACCCCTAGAAAGTGACGCGAAACTCAATAGTCATGTAATTTTGTGTAATTTTGATCATAGTAATAATATTATCATTCTCAATTACTATAGTTCGATAAAATGCTTAGGTTTATCAGAAAAGTATCTGTATAATTTATTTACAAAAAAAACTATAAAATAGATAATAAAATATAATAAATTATATTTAATAAATTATATTTAATTTGTCTTTCAGAGAGAATTAAAAAAAGATTTTTAGCGACTACTTTACTTCTAATTATTATAAACATGACATCATTAAATTATTTTAAAAACCCCATCACTATCAACATACGAATAATTATCTACATACTTTACGGGAGACAGGAAAATATGCGTGTAAGAAAGAAGTTCATTAGTTCTATTAGTGGTATTAACATTATGATACTTTTTCACCCACTTGCAGGTACAACTCCATTAGGTTACTCTTACTACCTAGCATTGCAGCGTAAGATGACCTACACATAGAATAGTTTGATGTGGCCTTCCTGTATGGTGAGTTATCTGAGGAGATATACATGGAGCTGCCAGAGGGAGTGGAAGGACTACCGGACCGGACCTACAAAAGTATGTAAGTTAGTTAAATCCATATATGGACTCAATCTTCTAGATGTTGAAATAAGAAATTTTGTTCATTTTTATCTACTTATGGGTTCAAATCATCAGTTGGATCTCTTAATGATGTCAAAGTTTTTTAATTCTTTATGTTTATATGGATTATTATTAAGTAAAAGTAAAATTATTTTGTCTATGATATGAAGTGGTCTCAAACAAAATTTTAATATAAAGTTATTAAATTTTAACTCATTTATAGGTATGGAAATAAATAAAACTATGGAATATAATAATAAGTATACATAAAAACATTATATTAAGTCAATAATAAATAAATTTAATTTGTCAGATGCTAGAAGTAGCAGTACTCCTGCTGACATAAAGTACATTTATGTAAGAATTCAAGTAATGTGTCTGTTAATTTTCCATATAGAGAAGCAGTGGGAGCATTATTGTTTTTGACTTCTGTGTCAATTTTAATGTTGTAAGTAGGTATATAAATGCTCCAGGTCCTTCACATGTAACTGCATTTAAAAGAATCCTTCGTTACTGAATAAATACAAAAGAAAAGTCTATTGTGTATAAAGGTAGTATAGATTTAGTCGGCTACTCTGATTCTGACTATGCTGGTGATTTAGATAGTAGGAATTCTAACACAGGCTATTTATTTTTAAGGAATGGGGGTCTAGTCACTTGGTCAAGCCGTAAACAAAACACTGTGGTGTGGCTTTATTCACTACTGAAGCCGAGTACATGGCTGCCAGTGAAGCCATAAAAGAAATATTAATATAGTAAATAATTTTTAATTAATATTGGGGAGCCCCAGGAATTTTTTAAAAACAAGATGCATATTGTAATACTTTATAATATTTATAGAAAATAAAAGGTTTTATTATTATAAATTTAAGGTGTCTTCGTAAACTAATTTAGTGAGTCTTCATAAATACTGTATTAATACTTCGTAAAAAATGTATTCTTTCTCTTGTGTCAGCTACTGTAATCTGTATAATATACTAGTGTGTTTAATAAAAACTTAAATTATCAAGAATTCTTATTTTTAACCTTTCTGAAATACTACTGCGATTCAATAACTTCAATATGTGTGAATAAAAAACTTGCTTATAAAGTCAAAAAACAGTTTCATTTTAATTAATTGAGTGAGTGTTCCGTTCCCTTTTTGCCTATTACCTTCAAAAACTACCTAGGTATTTTTAACCGACTTCCAAATAGGCGGAGGTGAACGGAATCTTCTTATTTATGTATGTTCACGAAGACGCCTGAACCGATTTGGATTTTTTTGGTTGCGAAGGGTTTACTACCCAGGTCCCATTTAAATTTTATCGAAATCCGTCGAGCGATTTTTTTAAAAATTATCAATAAAAATTATAATTGACATATGACAATATTGTTTGAGGACTGAAATAAAATGAATTTTTGCAAAATTAAAAACAAAAAGCCAACGTCAGGTCACGTCACGGTGTTCCCAGGCGGTCACCCATCCAAGTATTGACCGCGCCCGACGTTGCTTAACTTCGGTGATCGGACCGGTGTGTTCAACTATTGATTGAAAGATAATTTACTGTGATAATATAAGTGATAAAAATTGTTTCTACATAATATTACTTTGAGTAGTACGTTTGTAGAATTTGAGGTTAGTTGCCGGTATGTATTATTTATTTACATCATAAAATAAGATAAATTTTTACATTATTATTTAATATGTAACAAATGTTCAAATAAATTAATAATAGATACAAATAATAATTATTTTATTTATGTAAAAATATTTTTTATGATATTTAAATAAACTTTATTTAACTAGATAATGCTTTATAATAAAACTTTCAATGTATTAAATACTCTTTTTTCTATTATTATTCGTGTCGTTTTTTATAATTGCATAAGTTGATGAAAAATGCTATGCAATAGCTTTACCGCGGCAGTCCCTGATTGCCACACATTTTTTTTTAAATAAATTGCTCGAATATGTTATTAAAAACATTTTTCTACAAATTACCTGCTTATTATGTCTACACTAATAATGGGAAAATATAAATTAAAAAAAAAGAAATCCGACTTTCGGTAGGTAAGCCACTCGCCGGCGGCCGACGTACCTTGTGGTCTAGCGGCCTGACATAAAATGCGCGCGTAAAAATGTAGCGGAGGGAAAGCGAGTGGCGCGGGGAATATGACAGGCTCCGCCCAGATCCTCAAGGCCGTTGGCTAGTACCGCAGCCTTAAGAGTCGTTTTAACCAGTCTAATTCAATGAGAAAAATCCTTCGGCATCCTGTTCAGTGCCCCAACTGAATTACGGCGTCAAAGAAATCATAGGCTTTAGTTCGATTGTTTATCCCATTAAATTTTTCATGATAATAATATTCAATTAATAATATTCAATTAATAATTATAAATCAAATTGTCAACTAATTTTTAAAAATCCTATACATATATGAAATATACATTTAGCATAGCATTGTCATATCTATTTGTGCGAGGTGCGTCTGCGCGGTCAACGCACGCGCGCCGCCCGGCGGGCCCCACGCATCCACTAGTGCGAAAATAATGCAGCCACTTCTTTCGTTACGCTTGTTTTGACAATATTTTTCATTTAACCCATTATGCATGCCTTAAATGTAAAGTGAACGGTCGCTTTTAATCCGTTGTTTTTTTAAATAACACCGTCTTAGTAGGTAAACCTTGACATCTCAGTGGTCAATGAACTTGCGAGATCGACAAAAATGTGTGACAAATCTAAATACTTAGGTAGGTATGTTTTTAAAATTTAATCTTGATATCGTTCAGTTTATGCACTAAACAATGGACATAATATGTATGAAACCGACAGAAAGTTAATAATCCATAAATGTTATAGTGGTCAACACTCAACATGGTCAGTGTTCCAGAAGAATAAAAACTAAAAAGTACAAATTATTTTAGTTAATTAGGTAAGTTATTCTTATTAAGGTAAGATTTTAAAATCACTCAAGAAATACTAATTTTAAAGACAAAATATAAGTGGATTTTTAGCTTTTAGTTTTAGGTAGGTTAAATTTTAAATTAATCAGTGTACACGAATGAAATGTACAACTTCTATCTATAGTCTATAAAGATAGGTAAGTATAATTCGCGTCATGTAAAAAGAACGCTGGCTGTCAAGTTGCGCAGAGGCGATTTATCGGCCAATTTGGTGGTAAGACGCGGGGCGCGGGACGTAGAGGCACGCGTCGCATGCTTTTCGGCTCGCTATTGGTTTGTCAGTTTAAAATACCATCGCGCACACAAAAGTTATTAATTACGTCATGATTTTATATAAAAAATAGTGAAAAAATATTTTTGACGTATATTGTTTTATAAAGAGAGATTCTGATAATAATGCAGTTATTAATTAAAAAATATATATTAAACGAAATAATTTAATTTTTTGTAAGTAGATTAAACATTCTACACTGAATCAAACATATTTTATTAATTAATAGAATTCTATTTAATGACATTCTATCTAATATATTTTTCAATGTACGTACCAATAATCAATATACATCGTGAGCGAAAGGCTAGTTCAAAAATAAAAGAATAGGCTTAGGAATTTCGTATGCGAATATACCGATGCGCAAACACACCCCCCACCACTTTCTTCCAGCGTTCTTTTTACATGACGCGAACTGTATAGGTGTAGGTAATCTGTAAATTGAAATTTTGGAATTCTTATTGAAATACTAGTCACTATTATCGATGCAGATATCAAATCTATAGTTCTTATTTTGTCTATCTATGACCGCATCACGAGAAAACCATTTAGACAGATTTTGATAAAATTTTGTATAACGATAGCTGGTTATCCGCGTAAACATGAATAAGTATAGGTTACTTTATACCGTGGGAAAATATCACATTCTTATACTAACTAGAACTAAACTACTAATACTAATAACTAAAAATACACTTTCTATAGAAATCTATACAAGTAGTAACCGTTGTTTAACATATCTAGGGACTTTTTTTTTCAAAAACCAACTGGATATTCATATTGTAATCAGCTAGTACCTACTTTGAAAATAACTGATTAGGTATCGTAGGTATAGGTAGGCATAGGTAGGTAGGCTTCAGTGCCTTTCATATATATTTTTATTTTTTCAATACTCAGATCATGCACTCAATTATTAAGTTTGAACTGTGTTATAGATTGGTTTAAAGATTTTTTTCATGGAATTTTAATCTATCTATAACTATGGTTTATTTTAATTATTGTATAGACGCGACGTTCATTCATGCCTGAATGAAATGAAGAAGAGCCATGAATAGGTTGATGATATCATGGATGTAGTAGTAGTACCATATGGAAACTATAGGATTCCTTTAGTTTCTATAATAAGAAATTATTTAGTTAAAGTTACTTTTAGTCGTTACAAAGTGATTATGCGAAGCTAACAACTAGCTTTTTTAGCGCCGCATGTGAATTATCAATACGGTAAATCAACTAAGAAATATTTTTGGTAAACCGAGAATATACCTATTTCGAATCAAGGACCTTATGTAGTACGTCCGTGATTTGGACGACTATCGAATACGTATTTCATTCAGCGCATAAGAAAGCTTTACGTTTAGGAGCGTATACATTATCTTTTTAAGTTTTTACAAATTATTATAGTGAAACATTCTTATCACTGGTGCTGAAATTAAAATTATGAGTCATCAAAATGCACGACGTAGTGGTTTTCTATAATTAAGAACTGCTAATTCTAAATATAATTTAGTAAAATTACACATAATTGTGGTTAAAACGAGTTGCGATGGCGGCAGGGCGAAGGAGTGCGAGGGGCGGCCTGCGTTCAACGAACGTCCGCGGACCGGCACGGGCCCAAGGTCGCCGGTCGCCGTTCGCCGCCGCACCGCTCACAATCGCCTATGTTTTGCACGCCGCCGCTACCGCTACCGCCGCTGCCGCCGTGGCCACACCGCAAGCTGCAGAATGCAGTGACGCGCAATCATTCGTATCTTACGTACACTTTCTTATTTTCAGTTATTCCGTGACATATTATTAACATATTGTTATAATTAAATAGGTCCTTGATAACTTATCAAAATCACAAGTAGTATGGTAATATTCATCTTCACTGATTTATCGTCTGCTGTAAATATTGTTACTGCTAATATTTTTTATCTTCAATTAACGCTGAATGTCATAGTTAAGTATATTAATTTGCAGCCGGATGTTTATATGCATTCTGCAACTCATTCAAATGTCGAAATTCTAAAAGTAAACGCGGAATGATGCAATCTTTTATAAGCAAAACACCATCGACCAATAGAACCAAAATAATAAGTAAAGTACTTACTTGTGTGTGATGGTAATAAAGATAAATAGTAAATACATTTTTTTTTAGAATTAGTTTGATAAATTTCTTCAATAAAATTAATAACATTAAATAACATTACCACAAATACACATTACTTAATTAGTGTGTTATTGGTTAATAACCTTTTAAATTTAATTGTTTTCCTTCAATAAGCAAATAAAGAGATAAATAGACCAGTGTGTTTAATAACATACGATTGATGTAATATTTGCCCGATTCGAGTCGTAAAATAACCGCACCCTAGTCTGGTATGCAACTGTATGCTAAGAATTGTGAAATACCTATGTCACTCTATTGCCTGAGCAAAGAATAATTTAAAACTATATACTATTTTGAAGTAAGCTGTTCGGTAGGTAGCAACCAATCAGTTGCGTTATGTGTAATTCGAGCAAAAGTAAACATTAACAGGTGAATAAAAAAACATCATCCAAAAAGTATAAAGGTCAACGAGTTTCAACCCTTCAAGGTGATGTTTTTTTCTCTAACAGCGACAGTAGAGAAATTCCTCGAGTATTCGGTTCAACGGCCGCGTCGCGAGTACGAAGATGTGGCTTTGTGCGTGTATGTGAGTCGCGCACGCACACACGCATATACTCGCATCTGCAAACACGATGAAACCGTTACTCTCTAGGTCCAAATACCTTATTTACTGTCACAAAATGTACTTAGAGCGAGATTTTCCCGCAAAATTTCCTATATGTAAACCGATTAGGTGAAAAAGTCAATTTACCCAGTTTAGTTATTAGTTTTATTAAATACATATTATGCGTCATGTATAATAAAATAATTACGAAACTTTTATAGACAAACCTACATATCTGTGGCGCGCAAGTACTATAAACTATGCATATGTGTCAATTTTTTATCACTTCTAAGTTAAACAGAAGCGATTGTTACTGTATGCAACCTACTTTAAAGTCGAGCGGTGGCGCTGCTGGAATGCAATATAAAGGAAATTACGCTGCGCTGCAGACGGTGAGAGGAGGCTCACCGCGGAATGCGATTATAGTTTAAATTTCATCATAGAAAATCATAAGCATTTCTTAATTTAATTAGTGAAATAAAAACAATTAACTATAGTGGATATAAATATAAATCTTAACCTCTATAGGTACTTCAAACATTTCGTGACAAAAATTAGTCGAAAAGTCGAAATCTCTGTAACTCGGAATTTTTTGGCTTCTTCCTTCAGGTTCGACTTACAGAGATTCGACTGTAGTCCAGTCAGCCACATACCTAAAACATTAGAGTTCCAAAAACTATAGAATAGACTTCTGTATCAATAATAATAATTACTAGGTATTTCAATTAGATTAAGCAAAAACTATTTAATGTACCGTAACCGATCAGTCTTTTAGAATTTTATTTTGATATGTACCTACATTGTATAATATAGATAATACCCAGGTCACTCGAAAAGTATTACGAAAAAAGTTTTCTATGTATGAGAAGCTTCTCATTATAATCTATTTTGAAAATATGATTATCACCTTAGATTATCACTACATGGTACAAAATAAAGTCGCTTCCCTCCGTCTGTCTGTCCCTATGTATGCTTTAGATCTTTAAAACTACGCAACGGATTTTGACGCAGTTTTTTTAATAGCGATTTAAGAGGAAAATTTAGGTATATGTGTAGCTAGCTGAACCCTCGGCTACGCTTGCGTAAAATATCGCGCCTCATTGAAAGACGGATCTACGCCGCGCCGGTAAGATTTTCGTGCTATGATTTTTTTGCGATTTCAAGTGTCGCCTGAAACCTTGGGAGATGAAGAAAGAAGAGGTCGCCCCTTGACGGCTGTTACGGAAGAAAGCGTAATAGCAATGAAAGCTTGATCCAAGACAATAGGCGAGATACCTATCAGGAGATTCAGCATTTAGAAATAAATATAAAGTTAATAATTAAAAAAATAATAACGTTAAATCAGAAAATATACACTTTTTGTGATCGTGAAAGACAGGGAAGAATTCTGTTATAATATAGGTATATTCAAATAGGTATAATACCTATAATGTTTCGAATAGTGGTTGCCTCATATTTAAATTATTTCTTAAATTTTAGTCTACGTATACCTACATTTGAATCCTACCGGAGCGGCGTATCTCCTGCGCAGATGGCTGCGCAATAAGTCAACAAAAGGAGAGGAAATTCCTTTAAATAATATGAGTGTACGATAAAATACATGATAGACCACGAAAATTCGAGAACTATTCTTTGTAAAACTTTTTCTAAATAACATTTTTTCATTTTGAATAATTAATTATAACTCTAAAAGAAATAAATATCAATATCTATATTATAGAATAAATAAGCCTCATATTTAAATAATTTCTTAAATTTTCATAATATTTCACGGAAACCTGCTTTATTATTTTATAAGCTAACTTGTCTAGTCCATTTTTTCATTTGATGATTTTAACTCTTTCAGGCACACTTTTATATGAATGACGTTACAAATAAAACAATTGTAAAATATGTTTAGTGTAGGTTTAACTATTAATAAAAAAAATATTTTACGAAAATCCGACATAAGGCTTTTTGGGAATTAGGTGGTTAGTTTGCTAACCACTGTGACGGTTGGCATGTAAAATAATCAACACAGGAATGAGAAAGAAAAAATTATTACAAGTTTAATATATAAATATTTTTTTTCTGTGAAAGTCTAAAAAAGGTTTTATCTTTATGGATACAAAGAGGGACTTTACATGTGCTACGTTGCCATAGAGTACGTGCTGGACTTCTTTTAGTGCTACATTTCGAACACCTTCGTGAAGTACATCGCTTTGGCTGATGCATATTGCTTTCCGTGCGTAATTCTGTCAAAACTAATGGTTTGTAGCCTTTTATTAAAACTGGGAGTGGGAAAGACGATTCAGAGCTATTTAGGGATCGTGTAGAGTTTGGCTTGCGGTACTTCGCCTGAGCTGGTGCTAGAGTTCTTCAGTACACAATTCTACGATAGTCTTTTGTCAAAAAGAAGTCCACGACTGCAGCGCAGTTCAGAAAATAAAAAAAAGACTAAGACTAAAGACTGAGACTTTCTGTCTAAGTACGTTTCAATTGGTCGTATTCGACAATTAAGTTCATACATCTGTACTGCATCACGACCTCAGGACAAGCTACTTTAGTCGGGTCTCCATTGCGTTCTTTACATGTAACGACACCCGTTTTCGTCGAATCTAAATAATGGGTAAGAATAAAAACTGATCTTTTATCTTTCCTCTTTAGAACCTTAGCGTCAAGAGAAAGAAATATTTCTATTTCTTCAGTCGTTGTAGGAGTATAAGGGGTGCCTTCTCGGGTAGCATACAGATTCGTTTGAAAGAAAATTATTTCAATTAGATCCTGTGAATAAAAAAGCGAAATAGGTGTGTAGGTATGACAGTCTCTAAATTTTTTATATGATTTGGAATGCCTGCACCTCCTGTATAACCGCTCGGTTCTTCCATCCTGAAAATAGTCTTCTATTTTGGTTACTTACAACAGCTTAATTAGATGTTGTTGAAATACGACTGTTCGATATCGACATCATGACTATCTGAAGTACTAGCAAAATTTGTTAAAAGTACGTCATTGTCCGAGAAAAAATTCATCATCAAGTCCTGTCTGTAGTTTTGAGGGTATGTCGCCGAGCATCATCAAATTTTGTGGCCCATCATACAATGATCTGGATTCTTCATCTGGTTCCAGACTACACATGCTCTCACCACCTGAAGGAAATTGTCTAAGAGTCTTAAACATTACGTTTATTCTAAAAAATTACTAATTAGGTCTATCTATTTCATCTATAAAATGAATGAAATGACACCTACTACAGCCACAGTGGTTAGTAAACTAACCACCATATTATTTAGGTTATTTACAAAAAAATATAAATGATAAAGTTTATTTTTTATCATAAATCAATTAAAGTAATACTTAATAACAGACAAATACAAAATTCATAACATAATAAACACTCTTACTTTTATTATCCAATTTTAAAATGCTCAGTTGAATAAATAGCACTCCACTACTTTTTCAAATTGTTGAATTAACATAACCGTCGCGCCTTACTGTCAAATTTTCGCAACACACGATCACCGATGACTTTAAAAATATAATGTAAAAACATATTGTCGATAGATGAAATGGAAATATATTTTAAACAACCGAGAATAAGTGGTTAGAAAACTGACCACCTAACCTGAAAGAGTTAAATCACTTTTGATACGAGTATAATCGCCTAATATTATGTAAACTATATTTAATATAAAATTAATATTTATATATTGTAGTAGTTGGTCATGTTGTTATCAACATAGTTCCATTTTGTATTGATAGCCTTAAATAAAACAACAAGATGTGCCAACAACAATTGTAGTTCCGAGAATTAACAAAGCTCATTTTAGCTATCTGAAACAAGATTAAAGGTCGACGTGATTGTGTAAATTTGACCCGACGCCCGGATTCAATGTGATAAAATTTAAATAAACTATAGTAACAATGAACACAAATGATATTACAATGACTGCTTCAAAAGTTTTGTACTTACTATATTATACTAGTAGCATATTATTATTACTACGTTGGTAGCTTAATATTGTAATTCTATAAGCAAATGTGTAAAATAGATGTCAACTCAATTTACGGTAACATGGTTTTAAGTTATCAGTATTTCAATACAGTTTTGTATCTGCCACCGACATCGGCGACATGATGACAGGGTGCGGGCGCGCCGACCTATAAGGAAATCGCAAACTCAATTTGAACATTTATTTTACATTGTGAAATTCAAAATCATTTTGTTTGACATAAGTTTCTAATAATGGTTAATGGTTCCTATCTATACTAATATTATAAAGGTGAAGAGTTTGTTTGTTTATTTGGTTGAATGCGCTAATCTCAGAAACTACTGGTCCGAATTAAAAATTCCGAAATGAAAAATTCTTTTTGAGTTGTATAGTCCGTTTATCGAAGAAGACTATAGGCTATATTATAGTATATCTATGCTATATTTCATCACGCTACGACTACGCCAATAGGAGCGGAGTATCAATGAAAAGTGTTGCAAACGCGCGACAGCGCGCGACTCAGAAAAGTTTGGTTTCCGGTCTTTAGAACGCGTGTGAAGCCGCTGGAAATGCTAGTAGAGTATATTTGATCTAGATTCTAAAACCAAATACGAAGAAGTATTTCCATACGGACGGATTTCAAAGTAGGTATGATTAGAATCTGTTCAAGGAATTTGATGTCGGGACTCACAAAGAGAAATAGTATCTACCTACTTATATCATGTCAAGCTCCAACATATCGCATCAAAGGATTTGAGTGAAATTGGAAATGGAAATAATATAGCTGTAATAAAGCTTATATTCTGGACGGATGTAAAACATAGGCTTCTATAAGAAGACGAATCAACAACAGACCAATGATTTCACTAAACAATTGGCTCCTTGGTAACCTTATCTTTTAAAGAATAGTTAAGTGAAATTGTCGAACAATATTTCTTATTTGGCTTTATATCAAGAAAAAATTAGAAAGAACTAGGTATGTATACTGGAATAGATTTTTAATAAACCTCTCAGAGTACTGAGTTTGGAATTTTCCTTTGCAAATCTATACAATATAAATAAAATGGAAGTGTATATTTTTAATTTCAAATTAACAGCCTATACGGTACCTACTTGTATCAAAAAATCAATTTTTAAAGTTTTTGTCTGTCTGCCTGTTTGTTCCAGCTAATCTCTAAAACGGCTGGACCGATTTTAGCGGATTTTATAAACCAAAGGACGAATCCGAGCAAAGCGATGGTGAGTCGCTAGTACTAAATACATTATGTAAATTTGGCTGCATCTTGATGTCAAAATCAATAATTTGGTCAAATAAAGTGAGAATCACGAAAAATTGAAGATTAATATTAACAATTACTTAATATACTGGACATTATCTTAAAGGCATTTAATTATATTGTATGTGCTATGTTTTCCATACGTGAATTAGTAGAATGTGAACATTTTATACAAAAATAATGTAAATGTTTCTATCCGCTAAGTATTTTTAAAGTATTATATAAAACCTGTACATGCAAATTCTTATGTAAGTTAAACCGTAATATTTACGTAAGTAATTACTAGTTTTGTAAAATAATATCCTTCCATAATAGCAAGTAGTTGTTATTTCATAAAAAATACTTTAAAGGCAGATAATACAGCGTAGAGCGGAAGACACCAGGGGCAAGAATTATGGCACACATTATCTATCAAGCACCTACTGGTATTCCTCCCGCTCGTGCTATGTTACGAGATCTCAAACGTCGTCATATTACGTACATAAATATTGCTGTGCTTGATTGAAATTATTGAAAATTATTCCTCAATACAAAACATAATTTTATTTCTGTAAATATTTCCATCTATAATAATAAAGTATTTACTTTGGATTTTTGGATTTTTTTTATATATCATACGTCCATCCGTCAGCCAGTCTTGCCATATACACGTCATGCCTTTACTCTTGGATCAATGGATTTAAAACTTTTCTTAGTGGGTACTTGTAACTGCCTCGATATCAAGTGGCTAGGACGACCAGTGATCCTATGTTAGAAAACCGGGCCCAGTCAATATATAGGATTTGATTTGATTTAGTATTTAAATTCAGTTTTGTATCTCCCAAACTGTGATCAATGGATTTAAAACTTTTCTTAGTAGGTAGTACTCGGTATTACTGCCTCGATATCAAGTGGCTAGGATGAACAGTGGATTTTGTGAGGTTGGTTTTACACTCTATTTGCTTAGAGGCACATAAAAGGTATGGCATATGTTTTAATTTTCAACAGGTCTAGCTTTTGTCTACGTACACATTTGAAGCGTTCGGCGTATCTCCTGCGCAGATGGCTGCGCAATTGTCAACAAAACGAGAGGAAATTCCCTTAAGCAATATATGAGTGTACATGTATTCTACATGAAAGGCCACGAAAATTCGTATAACTTTAGAAAAAATAATATAATTAATAAAGGTTTGAATAATTAATTATAACTCTAAAAGAAGTAAATATCAATAGTTGAAAATAGTTGAATAAACATATTTTGTTTTAAATTAAGATTTTATGAAAACAAGTTTATTAGTTAATTGATAATGGCTAAACATTGCAGCGTAGGTGGTAGGAGACACGAGACTTGCGCCATCATGTCAATCAACGCCCACAATCGACTGAGACGTTCTTCAGTAAATGTAAAATGCAATGAGAAAACAATGTTGCAAATATGCACTAGGAGGTACAGAAGCGGCGGCGAACTCGGAGTCACACTGACATTGCGTATAGTCCGGCATCCCATATGGAATGCGGTCGCTTGACCGGCCGCGCGCACCTCCCCGCGCCGACGCCCGGTCTCCTCCATGTTTTCTTATCCAT
The DNA here is from genome assembly GCA_905231865.2 of Boloria selene. NCBI lineage: Eukaryota > Metazoa > Arthropoda > Insecta > Lepidoptera > Nymphalidae > Boloria > Boloria selene. Next base: position 10,652,854 of record HG993134.1, read on the forward strand.
TCGTATCCGACTACCATATGGAATAGTGGGATAGGACGGATTCTAACAAGAATCCAAATAGCTACATACGATGCAAAACATGCATATCTTTAGCTTTCCGAGAACCACGTCCTGTTTCTGGATGACGTCATGCGTATTACAGATAATTTTCAATAATCCTGTCTATTATTAAGGTACGTATAGACTAATCGAATGATGTTGCCCTTCAATATACCTATGATAATGGAATAACACAAGCGAGCTTTAAGATTCGGTATTATACGAGCATAACGAAGAGATGTGCGCCACGTCGCAGCGACCGTGTATACACAATCAACATTCACCAATACATTATTCAGATTTAACTTACCTTCAAGGAAAAGTCGTCGATCGGTAAAAATATCCACTAGCTCGTGCACACAGATAATCCGGTTATCGTCCGTACGGCACCAATATTCACCACACCAAAACGACAACATAAATAAACGCGGGAGGAGTTTCGGATTAAGCCGTCGATCGGGCACCGCCGAACGAGCTCTTCGCACTGATCGAAATGCAACCGGGAAAATGCACTGGGCGGGGTTGTCGAATGTAATAAGCGTTAAGCGGTCGGGTTCCAGAGGTCGGTCACTGGCGGCGGAGTGCGGGGGTCGATAACAACCTACGCCTAGGACGAAGACGCGGAGAGTACTGAGAGTACTGAGAGCTCGCCGAGGATCGCACGTCACTCCCCCGCCACCCGAGCGCGGGGCGCGGCGGGCGCGGGGAGGCAGACGTGGCGCTCGCCGCCCGGACCGCGCCGCCCGCCGCCATCACGCTGCTTAGCAACGCTCCGTGGCCGCCGCCGTTGCTGTCGCTGCGCCCTCCCACACATAACACCAGACATTTTAACATCAATAAATTATCTATTTATAAATCAGTCTATAACATCTGCATAATTATTTTAATTTGAAAGATATTGTCAAGGAATATAATATAAGAATGGAATACAAATATTTTCATTATATATGTTAGTTTGTAGTAATGTACATACCTATATTTTTATTATTAAAACTACAGTAAGCGTAATCTTCCTAGTATCAATTAAAAGAGCAATTAGAAATAAAGAGTTGTGTGTACCTACATACATACTTTAAATATATTCAGTAATTAACATAAATGTATTAGTCGCTATCAACATTAAACTCTAAAACATGATATAAATATTATAAAGTTAAATTTTTGTATGTATAATGAATGTAGATTAAATGGAAATTAAAAGATACCTACATATTGTGTGACTCTTGCATTTAGTTTTAGTTCTTAATTTTATGTACGTTTTTACATACATTACAATAAAACCTCAGTATTTTTTGGAGTTTATTTTCTCACCTTTCTTTTGCTAAAGTAATTTAAAAACTTTCCAAAGAACTACAATGTAGATCTCTGAGCTAATGAATGATCAATATGTTTTCAAGTCTTGAACGTCATCATTCTTATTAATACCTAATGTAACCAAACGAGTTAGTTGAGGTTGGCAAGATTTTAGACACTCTGTTTAATATTAATTGATATAATATTCATTATTCTACGAGTATCTCCTCGATTCGCTGTGTTAATGAACTACTATTTGCTAGATCTCCCACATACTGTCCCAGTACTAAAATGTAAGGTATGTATATGTATAATAAAATTATAACTGAGTCACATCTCTACATTAACCCATTCCGCATTCGTCTCTACCGCACTTTCATTACAATTCAAACATCATGACGCCATACATATTACTAGTGAACCCACGAGCGGGTAATCTTCGGCATGGGGAATGGTATTTAAAATAGGTATTTTTAGAAAATATCCTATTGAAATCGTCATTATTAGGTATAGATGTAGAGGCCGAATTAGGCCGAAGATTTGTTTTTTTCGGCCTGCCTGGTGGGAACACATCACGAGAAAACCACTGAACAGACTTTCATAAGATATGCTATGATGATAGCTGGTTACCCTGATAAACATTAAGGATACTTTTTACTGCTGGAAATTATCTAATTTCTGAGAAATTTATACTAATCGTTAAAGGTATCTAGGGGCAAACCCGAGTGGAGCGAAGGGTAAGGCTCTATTTAGCCAATAAACATCGATTTATAGATTATGGAGTGGATAATGGATTGATTGATTAACCGACTTCATAAAGCAGAGCGCTGTGTGGCTACGGCAAGAAGAATATGGCCACCCCATATCTTCCCGTGGGTGTCGTAAAAGGCGACTAAGGGAAAAACTACCGAACACCATGGTAGTCTCGGTGGTAGGCTCCAACATCAGCCGACGGCAGAGTTACCACCCATCAGCAGAAGTCGTGCCGCCAAGCGCCTAACAGCGCGTTCCGGCATGTGAGAGCTGATGAAGCCGTATGGGGAATGGGTCTGAATAGTTGTGTTGCACAGTAGCCGTGTTGGTGGTGGATCGTTGTTTGTTGTGTCGAGAGCTTAGTCGCGGAGGGTAGCGGGATCCGAAGCACGGCTTGCCGCTGGCCGACCGCAGACAGTTGGGGGCCCAACTAGTGGGCTAGCCACCCATGAAAGGCTGCCCCGCCATCTGTGTAAAATCCCAGGGTGGCTCCATCGTGCTGGTTGGCGACCAGAGGAGGGGGCCCGATGGCGATCCTTGGGGGGGTTCGGGCGTCCCCGCAGTCTCCAGACTAAGCCCTCAACGACATGACAACACCAATATCACTGCCGGGCTCGTGCAACACCTCGTTCAACTGCCATTCTCCATCCTATTCACTCTTATATTAAAAACTCAATCATGGCTATACACAAAAGGAGTAATGTTTTTAAGCGGCTGCACTCCCCCTCACTTAATGTGCACCTCACAAATATCCGAGGATTGCACACAAACCTCTCATCAGTCCACTTCCATCTCGAGACTGCGCAGCCACACATGCTCTTTTTGACGGAGACGCAGATTCAATGTCCATTAAGCGCTGCGTACCTGGACTATCCCGGTTACACGTTGGAGCATAACTTCAGCTCGCGGGCCGGAGTCTGTTTGTACGTGCGAAATGACCTCTGTTTCCAGCGTCTCCGCCACCTTGAAGACCCCACATTCTCTATGATCTGGGTTATCGTAGATACAGGAATCGAAAAGATCCTGTATTCCTGTGTCTACCGATCGCACACAGGTGACCAGGAGACAACTCAATTATTTGGACATCTCAGTGAGGCCGCTGATGTGGCCATCCAACGGTACCCCACCGCGCAGCTTGTCTTTCTGGGGGACTTTAACGCCCATCATGAACATTGGTTGTTCCCATACCAGAAGACGGACCATGCTGGGAGAGAAGCGTGGAAGTTTGCGGTGTCACTTGGACTCTCCCAGTTGGTTGACCAAGCGACGAGGGTACCCGATGTGGACGGTCACACAGCTAATTGTCTGGACCTTCTACTGACAACTGATCCGGACAGATATAACATCCAGGTTTCATCCCCATTGGGTAGCTCTGACCACTGTCTGGTAAAAACTGTATTGCCTTACTCTCCACCTGGTAACGACTCTATTGGTGTTAGACGAGTATGGCAATACAAGTCAGCAGATTGGGATGAGATGCGACACTTTTTTGCATCCTTTCCTTGGCGGCAGGTCTGCTTCTCTTCTTCCGATCCGTCGAGCTGTGCGGATGCTATAACTGATGTGGTACATCAAGCGATGGAATATTTTATCCCATTCTCTGATGTACCCGTTGGTGGCAAAGCTCGCCCATGGTTTAATACCGAATGCATCCTTGCTGAAAAGCGTAAGCATTCGGCTTACCTTGCCTGGGTTGATGCTCGAGACCGCAAAGCTCCGGATGTAAGACCTAAGAAGAGAGCCTTTAACTTAGCCGCCAAGTCCTACAAAAAGACATTAAAGAAGGCTCGTCTTGACCGAATTACACATTTTGGCGCAAAGCTCTCTGCCCAACCATCTGGTAGCAGAGCTTTTTGGTCCCTTGCCAAAGCGGTCGAGACGAACTTCTGTCGGCCTTCACTGCCACCGCTGGTAAAATCTGACGGATCCCTGGCTCATACGGCAAAGGAGAAGGCGTCTTTACTTGCCTCGCTTTTTGCCCAAAATTCATATCTAGACTCTGGCAATGCTACTCCACCACATCTACCTCACTGCGGGATCTCAATGCCCGAAATCTCCATAACTAATAAGGAGGTAAAGAGAATATTGTGTCGTCTAGATGTGAATAAAGCCAGTGGTCCCGATGGTATACCAGCGATAGTGCTAAAAACATGTGCTCCCGAGTTGTCTCCGATACTGACACGTCTGTACCGCCTTTCTCTTAAGACTGGAATAGTGCCTAAATCCTGGAAGCTTGCCAATGTGCAACCTGTGCCCAAGAAAGGTAGCCGTGCTGACCCTGCCAATTATCGTCCAATTTCAATCACCTCCATACTCTGCAAGATTATGGAGCGTGTATTGAACACTCGTCTTATGGCATACCTAGAACAGAACGATCTCCTCAGTGATCGACAATATGGGTTTCGCCGGAATCGGTCGACTGGGGATCTTCTAGTGTATGCCAACCACACCATTGGCGAAGCCCTTGAGCGAAGTGGGGAGGCGATTGCTGTCTCCCTCGATGTCTCGAAGGCCTTTGACAGGGTTTGGCACGCTAGTCTTATAAGCAAGCTTTCAGCCTATGGCATATCTCCTGGCCTGATCGGCTGGATAAAAGACTTCCTGAGCGACCGATCACTCAGAGTTGTGGTGGAAGGCTGTTCATCAGAACCCTTAAAGACCAACTCTGGAGTTCCTCAGGGATCTGTTCTCTCTGCAACCTTGTTCCTGCTGCATATTAACGATCTGCTTATACCCGGTATCTATGGGTACGCAGACGACAGCACTGTTGTAGAGAGATACCTGCCAAATCCTCGAGCCAGTAGAGATCAAATTCAGTCCGAAAGAGAGGCCATGGTAGAGCGTTTGAATCTCACACTCAAGGCAGTCTCCACTTGGGGCGATGCCAATCTTGTGAGTTTCAACGCCACCAAAACACAGGCGTGTCTGTTCACCACAAAAAGGAGTCCTTTTACCTTGACTCCTACTTTCCGAAATGTGCCTCTAGAATACACTGATCGTCTGCAGTTGTTGGGAATGGACATTAGCCCCAACATGAACTACGGGCGGTTCATCGCGTCTAAGGCTAATGTAGCAGCGAGGAAAGTTGGCATCCTCGCAAAGGTCCGACAGTATTTCACGCCGGGACAGCTTCTTAATCTATACAAAGCTCAAGTCCGGTCGTGCGTGGAATACTGTAGTCACATATGGGCTGGTGCTGCGAAATGCCATCTGTCAGCCTTAGACTCGATTGAGAGGCGTGCGCTGAGACTTATTGGTGACCCTACCCTGGTAAAAGCCAACTTACAAAGCCTCGATCACCGACGTAGGGTTGCCAGCCTTTGTGTATTCTATAGGTTGCATTTCGGAGAGTGTGCGCAGGAATTACACGACTTAATTCCCCCATCCCCTTTCCATCATCGGACGACTCGACGAACGGCTGGTCTCCATTCTTATGTCGTGGACATTCCACCCGTCCGGACGAAGCGTTTCGCTTCGTCATTTATTATACGTGCGGCTAAGGATTGGAACAACCTGCCTACGTCAGTGTTTCCGTCCGATTACAATATGGGTGTCTTCAAGGCAAGAGTGAATAGGTGGCTACTGAATTAGTGCGACATACCATCTCCGACTGCGTTACCACTTACCATCAGGTGGAACGCAGTCAAGCACTAATTCAGAATAAAAAAAAAAAAAAAAAAAAAAAAAAAAAGACTATATAATATAATGTTTGTTCCAAAGTAGGTATAGTATTTTCAGTGTTCACTGATTTCTACGCCAACTATTGGCTACTAAAATATGATGGGATCCCAGGGAAATGTCTCTCAAACGACTCTCAAATTTTATAGGCACACATTCCGTTTTTCATATATTTTCTAAAGGTGTTTTTAAGTAGGTAGTTGCGTCTGATAATCATCATGAGAAAGGTACAACTGCTAACGGTTATTTCTTTTAGACGTCGAATGTTAATTTCAGAATTGTTTTCCTAACAGTAAGAATATATTTAAAACAGTTTAATTAACTGAATGTTAAACGTACAAAAATGGGAATAAAAAAAATAGAAAGGTTTGTCCCGAATCATTCTTTGCATAGGCCAAACTATTGGACATAGGGGGTTGAAATTTCGATAGCGCTCAATCGACTTCAAGAAATAAATCAATATACTGAATTGGGATCAACATTTATTTTAATTCATTAAATGTAATATGTACAATATATACATAAATACTCATAGAATCTTAACCACCGTATCATATTAAGAAAATAATTGAAATGTTTTTCCAAATTTCAAAGTAAAGGGTTTATTACACGAATGTTTAGTTGAAAGTCGAAAGGCGGCGCACTGAGGACGTGCACGCAGTCGCAGCCAGTTCCTGCATTATCCTACAATTATAGCACTTTCTTTCCCATTGTTAGCGTGATGAAATCAGTTTTACTATCTAGTGATGGAGCGAGATTGTCGGGCGACTTGTTACCTGCACTTGATGCTGCCCCAGTACTTTCACTCGGTACTCGACTACCTGTCGGCTGCCACGAGTCGAGCATGCAACAACCAGTTATTTATATACCTTACTTAGCGATCGATCCAAACGTAACACATCCTTTGTAACTCGTCGTATCAACTTTTTGTTTTGATTTAAGAACTGTAGCAAAATTTTAATAAACTTAACATGTTATTAACCATGAATATTGAATTATTCGAATAATCAATATTAAAAGTTAAGTGTTAAATAGCGAAAAAAATATTAAAACTTCCTTTATTTTCTTTTTCCGACTTTCCTATATCTGCGGCACCACTTTCGTTTTCTCAAGATCTAAAGTAACCATGTCTTTAACAAAACAATTCTCCATAATATGCTATAGTAAGACTACCGTTAAAATAAGTCCAGCCGTTCCGGAGATTAGAGCTTACAAACGATATAACTATAACCATAATTATGAACTCAGCGACTGTGAAGTTATACATATCTTCAATTTTATTCTTAACCCTTAAACCCTACCCGGGGGTCCAGTAAACCCCAGTGTTTAATTTTTTGAAAATATTTTTGCGGAAACGAAACGCACGGGCACGTGACTCAAGCTAATCTTCTATGACGTCGGCAGCCATCTTGTCATCAGTTGTGCATTAGCACTGGTGCACTGTAGACGTAATTATCGCTGTTTTGGGGTTCATCAGACCCCAGGGTAGGAATAAAGTAATATTTTTTTCTTTTCTGCTGCTGTTTGTACATTAATTTATGCAATTGTTTTTGACGAAAAAATAAAAAGGTAAGTTAGATTTGTTGATGTTGTAACTAAAGTAATAGTAGTAGTTCACTTTACATTGACAAAACACCATTTTTGCAGTTTTTTTGACACTTTATTTAATTTTATTGAATTTGATGTAATTGTTTTAGCAAACCAAAGAATGGATGACCAGATTATTCAATGGTTGCACGAGGATCACTCCGACGAGGAAGAGGAGGATGGTGTTGTGTTTCCTGATCTTCAAAGTGTTGAAGAAGACGGACTTGACTAGCATTGGACATGATAACCCCTCAAATGGAGGAAAGATTAAGATGGCCTTCTTTGCCCACAAATCTCCAAGACCTCCTCAGAGGAATTTTACAAAAAAAGCGTCCTTTAGTCGACACAAGTCCTTCTCCCATGGCAAAAAAAAGATGAGCTATCTGCCCAAGGGGGAAGGACCGTAAAACGAAGGTTTTCTGTGGCATGTGCCGTAAACCTCTCTGTGGTGAACATATTGCAACAAGATGTGAGGAATGTGTCACCCAAAAAAATTAAATATTTTATTATAATTCTAGTTAAGCTTTCTAAATAAATAAATAATATTTTCATTGAATTTGTGTTTAATTTATTTAGTATTAATGATTTAAATATTGGGGTCTATGAAACCCCTGGGTAGGAATAATGTATCTTCTAGGATGGGTAGGGTTCAAGGGTTAAGTATAGTATGTAGCCCTTTTTAATGTCCTACAGCAGCTGAGCATGAGTTTTTCTCCAATATGAGAGGAATCAAGTGAGGATTGGCGACTTCACATGTTTTTAGAAAACTTATTAGTTCCTTCTAGTTACTAGTTACTTCCAGATTTACAAGTTTCCTCACGATGTTTTCCTTTAGCGTAAGAAAAGTGGTAATCATGTTGGAAATGATTCGCACACGAAAATATCTGGATTGCCTTAGTTAAAAGCATACATTGAACACTATTTATGAGTGAAGTTAGATATTTTAATATTTTTATTCACTAATTAAGTAATAAAATTAATTAAATTATAAAATTGAGTTTAATTAGTTCTTTGATTTATTGATCGACTTAAAACATGACGTGCTCGTGCCTCAATTCACGTTTTTTGGCATTTTTAACCGATTGAACCGTTATTGAGTATTCTAAAAGGAGGTAAAATAAACATGAAAAAGATTGACTGAAATGTACTTTAATTAATCACAAAGCGCACAATAACCTTTAGCACAACTTTCAATATCTTACATTCTGTAAACTCTAACTTACATGTATACATAATCTTATTATATTTAAATTACAACATTTTGCAATCAAGACAATGTTTAATATAAACTCGGAAATGCAGTATTCTGATAAACAAAATTTTAAACCTAACCCATTTGAGAAACCCAGTCAGTCTTAGTTTGCCAACCAATCAACAATGTATAGTAACATCATTCATTCAGAAGCCTCATTCATCCATTTTAAATTTTTTACAGAATACAGAAAAAAATCATAATAACAGCTTTAGAGAAAAAAACAATATCTTATAATGTTAAAGTCCAAGGGATAATAAAAATTATAACCTTGATCATACAAAATCATTGTTGTACAGTATTTAAATCTAATCATTTTCAAAATACGCTTATGCATTCTATGAAATGGTCACAAAATGACAATTTCGAAAAGCTATATTTATTTATACTAAAAAGAAGATTCCAATCCCGAAATATCATATAAATGCTATGCACAGCTGCAAATATGGTTTCATATTTAATTTTCCTTTATTAGGTTATTAAAAGTAATCATGAAAACAATCAAAGATATTTTATTTACATATTCTTAAAACGGACCTTAATATATGATTTTAATGAAATATAAGGAACCTAACAATTTGCAATTTTTCAGTAGTATGTATTATGTATGTCATTGTCTACAGCCAGGTGAGTCACAATGCAACACATTTCCTGTGTCAAATCATCAAAATTATCATAAATGGTCAGAAAAGTCGAACAGTTTAATAACGCTAATATTCCTTAAATTAAACATTAAATTTCCTTAAAAGGATTTTTATTAAATTTCCTTAACATATTTTAACACAAAGGAATTTAATTAAATTTCCTTAACATAATACTTGTATAGACTGACAAACATCTTACTGACGCGCCTAGAGCCAGGGGTGCCAGGCGGGGTCCATCCGGCAGAGGTTGTCGGGGTTGCCGGCGGCGGCCACCAGCGTGGCCACCTTGCTGTCGGGCCCGTCGAACTGCGCCAGCGCGTTGAGGCGGTTCATGATCACCGTCACCGCCTTCGTCACCATGCTGATGATGGTGTCGTTGTCCATCTCCAGGGGCTTGCTGTCGGCCGACGTGCCGGCGGAGGGCAGCCCCGACTTGTCCTCTAGTCGCTTCCTATACCCGGTCACCATCTCATCGCGCAGTATGGTCCGCAGAATGGATTGAATCTGAACAACAATATTTTAGTTTTACGAATCGGCTATCTTGTCTACTAGTAGCGGTGTTTATAAAGTAGTGTATGCTATGCGGGAAACGGATATGCGATATCACATATGGCATCTGATAGGATACTAAATTCATGAGTAATTGCGTAAGTTAGCAGTTACGATCAAGTTATACCGAGTTAATGTTTTTTTTTTTGGGTTTTGGATATTTGCGATCGGTCGTTGGACCATAAGCGAATTGGTTGTGTGAGTGTGGCTTTTTTATGGTGAGGCTGCCAGCGCTGCCCCTACCAATCAAATTAGGTGGCCCCTTTTAAGTCTCTTGACCACCGCAGACGCGTCCAACAAATCCGCTATAAGTGGATTTTGGTGTAAAGTTAAGCGCTCTATGTGTCGTGTCCTATACCGCTCGATTTCAGATGCAACTGTCGGCACGTTGAGATTTTCATGAATTTCGTCATTTCTTGTGAACCAGGGAGCGTTTACTATTGCCCTCAGGATGCAATTTTGTACTCGTTGTAGGCAGAGTATGTTACTTTTACTTGCAACACCCCATAGCTGGATTCCGTAGGTCCAAATTTGTTTATTTAAACAAATAAAATTTAAATTAATTCTTGTGAAAACGGAATTTATTACTTTCTCAGATCACGTATTTTCATACATTGCACAAACTATATACAGGTTAATAGTTAAATAATTTTGTATCGTTTATCCTTCTAGTAGCTTATTGTATTATCATCGTAATTTCAAACTCCGACTAAGATCTAATTTAGAATCATAATATATTTAGAAATTCAATATGCCAATTAAAAATATAAAAGTCATTTTAGGCATAATTATAATAAAAATAATTAATTCAAAGAAAAATAATTATTATATATAAATGATTATTTTGGCCCGCGGCCCGGTTCCCTCCGCGTGGTAAACACGGTAAAAGTGAGGATTGTGAGAGGTATCTCCATTCTAAATACCTCTTAACCTGTAGAGTCGTACTCGTATTAATATCATATGAGAATATTTCGCCATGATATATAGTATGATAAAAGTATGTGTGTACAAAAATGTAATCACCTTGAAGTTGGGTGTGACGAGGCAGCGAGCGACGGCGATAGCGGAGGCCGTGAGGGGGCCCGTGATGCCGATGTTGGTCAGCAGCTCCGCTATGTTCGGCGTCAGCCTGAACGGCACTGGCCTATTGCCATCCAATTCACCTACAAAAAATATTAATCTTTGATCTATATAAATAAAAAATTAATAGCCGAGGCCGAGGAATATAAACGTAGGAAGGAAAACTATCGGGAAAACAAAAAACACTATTTTTCTGATCGGGCCTGCTTGATTCGACGAAACAAGATCTGTCGAGTCAGCCAGATAGATATTAAAAAAAATATTATTTATACCAATAACTTAATAATTGCTAATGTATTTAAAATAATTAAATTATCACACTCGGTGTAATATTTAAGACGCACCTTAAACTGTTCTCAAGGTGTCATTTAAGCTATGTTTAACCTTCCATAGTTAATTTATTCACTTCAATGTCACAAAGACTTTTTAATTTTTTTGCAGTAAAAGTTATATTTAATAGACTACACATAAAGGTATCGCGTGCAAATCCTGCTTCGCATCCGTCTGAGCGAGACAGAATGCAGATTAAAGCGTTTATATTGCTGTTAATTATATTGCAATGCATTTTATGTCTCGATCCAACGTAAAACACGTTTTAAAGTATAAAATGAGGAACTCAAATGTTATTATTTTTAACGAAGCAAAACTGCAGTATTGTAAAATGTAAATAAAATAAAAACACGTTCAGGGTTATAGCGAGGTAGTCTCGATGCCATTAAAGCTGGAAGGCTTTTAAGAACTTTACAATCATAAAATTTTAATGACTAATCTTTTATTTTGCTATGCTATCCTATGAAGAAGAGCAATAGTTCGTTATAACAGAAATGGCTAGAAATAGAGGTTGTTTTATATTTGTTGTTAAACTCAATTCTGGAAACAAGCTAAGCACATATTATGTGTTAATTTATATGTAAATTTTCATTTTAAATGGTTTTACATATATGTCTTAAAAGAATAATTAATTATGTTGTAAGGCGTTGAAAGCTAACGTCGGGTACAAGTACAAAATTATAATTATATAGTAAGATTTATAAATTTACAATGGTGACTATGGTAGCTTTTGATTCAGTTACAAAATATTTACTAAAATAAATAAATTAATTAATAAGATTCTGCACCTGGCCATATCAGTTAATATTGATGTTAAATAAATTATTTTTGTTATGAGGAAAATATAATAATAAGTAACCTTATATAAATGAGTAGTAGTATTAATGTGTTTCTAGTATCCATTACACGACATAGGATTAATCTATATATATAAAAATGAATTGCTGTTCGTTAGTCTCACTAAAACTCGAGAACGGCTGAACGGATTTATCTTATCTTAGTCTTGAAATGTTCGTGGAGGTCTAGGGAAGGTTTAAAAGGCGAGAAAAAATCTAATAATTTCCGGGAAAACCCTAAAAACAGCCCTTTTCTATTTCCCATACAAACGTTTTATAGAGTCAATTTGAACTTTATTGCTATTCAATAAAGTTCATATTAAATTATAATCACTCACTGTTGTCTAACCAATTAAGGCGTGTTCCTAACGTCAAAGATTTGCAATTTATTACCGCTGCATAAAGTTCAAATTCAATCATATCTATGAAAATAGTCTTCGCGTGCGCTTTGGAGGATCTAATGTCGCGTTCCGAAAATAAACAAAAGTGAATCGCGAACGCGACAAAAAATGTAGTAAACTATTAGTAGTACTGATTTCCAATTAATTTGGTCGGCTTCGCGAAACTTTATTTTAGCTAACTTCAGTTGTAACTGTATCAGATTATTTTTTTAAGTTTGACAAATCTTAAGTTTTGTCACAAATTAAGTTTCTGAACACAACCATAATATTTGACATTAGATTTGACAACCAACTGATATGTCAATCATTCTGTCGCACTTCAGAACACGGAGATTTATGGCTTAAAGGTAAACTCCAAAAAAATAAATAAAAAAATCAGAACACGGAAAAAAGTATTACGATTGACGATATTGTGTTACGATCATGGTTACGATATTCTATGAGTGCATCCTTCTATCTTTGTGAGTGACATTCCAAGTAGTGTGCTCTTTTTTTGTTGATATTTTGTGATAGTGACACTTTACTGTTAAGTTACGCGACGGATCGCATCGAGGAGGTCTTAGGGCCATAGCAAGTTTGTATGAAAGTCTTCATCTTTTGTGCTACGATCTTTATATTTGGTATGAAGGTGGTTAATTGTTGGTACAAGTACGCTAAAAACGTTTTTTTTCTATAGGGCTGGATTAAGTGGTGTAAAGGCTTCATAAGTTTTTCGAGATACCTTAATTTTTTGTGCTACAAGTTTCAAATTTTGCACTGAATTAGTAGATAACTTTTACGATACTACAAATCGGACACTTCATTCAAAGGATATTACGAATTTAAAAATAATAATAATAAAATAATGCGCAGCACAGCGGGAAATGTGGAGAGGGACGGGGAACCAAGAGCGGGAGAGGTAGCCGCGCCGCTCAGAAGTATATTAACGATGGGTTCTGAAATAGCTGGAGTAATTTTCGAGAATTTTCAGGCAATCTAAAGATCATCCGATTGCGAGTGATCGAATAAAGATTAGTAGCGATTAAAAAAACGCGGGCGAAGCCGCGGGTACTGCTAGTTCTATATATATTTACTACAGTAGGTATATGTATCTGGTAATAAAATATATATTTATTTATTGATAAATCGATATGTCCTTCGTTTAATTTTTAGTGGACCTCAATGTATCTGGTAATAAAATATATATTTATTTATTGATAAATCGATATGTCCTTCGTTTAATTTTTAGTGGACCTCAATGTATCTGGTAATAAAATATATATTTATTTATTGATAAATCGATATGTCCTTCGTTTAATTTTTAGTGGACCTCAATAGGTTACTTATCTAAATATTTAAAAGCGATAGGTCATTCACTCATCACGAAATATCTAAAACCGCAGGGCAGGAAGCTACTTTAGTTAGTAGACGTCCGCTAAGAACGACAGGGCCGAATTTAACAGGTCAAGGAGCTCCTAGCAAGTTTGTATAAAAGTCCTTAATTTTTTGTGCTACAGACTTTATATTTGACAGGAAGCGGCTAGGGACGAACCCAAGCGAAGCGATGGTGTCGTTAATATTTCTTAATTTATTATGAACCTTTCCAAGAGTCATTGTTAATTATAGGTATATAATATATTTTAATTAATCACTATATACATAGTATAAAACAAAGTTGTCCCGCTGTCTATCTGTCCCTAATCTATGTATGCTTAGATCTTTAAAACTACGCAACGGATTTTGATGCCTTCTTTTTATAGATAGAATGATTCAAAAGGAAGATTTATATATAATAGCGGAACCCGCGGCTACGTTGCTCTATGCCTAACGACGAAACCGAGCGAAGCAATGGCCAGTTTTTATAATGCAAGTGCCCGCGTAGCAGACGTAAGATATAATTTATTAGTTTATGAGAAAGTAATGTATTAAAAACTAGGAGAATGTTGATACTCCTTGTTTTAAATTTATTATTTTTATAGTAAAAGCAGCAAATGAATCAAGATTATGAGTAAAGTAACAAAACTTATATGTTTTTTTCTTTTTTTTCTTTCGAAAATAAAAAGGTACACAGCAGTCGAATGATACGACATGACAGTTCAATAGATAACCAATTTGCAGTAAACGTGACAGACCACATATACAACAGTTTGTATTCATTATAACATAACAGTTAGTCATTAGCATGATTTATGTAGGGTTTTACTCGGTAGTATCAGTCTTTTATAGGCGGTGAGCAACAATGAATAAATGAATTCACAAAGGTTAATAATTACTGGTTATTGTTAGTTTGCATTTATTTACTATAGGCACCTAATAAGAATATTTTTAAAGTAGGTTTTAGTTGAGAAATTATAATGTTTGCTTTCCTTTGATTTGTAACGACTATCAAATAAAAAAATCTTCGACATCGGTACACCTACAAAAATGTTCTAACACACACACACAAAAAAATCATTCGAATTGAGAACCTCCATTTTTCAAAGTCGGTTAAAAAGGAGCAGTATAAAGTGTACCGGTGGCGTCGTCGACGTCGAACTTGAAGTAGGCCACGTTGAGCAGTCCCGAGTCGTGGTGCACGTACAGCATGTCGGGGCTGAGGCGCGTGAGGTGCAGCGCGTGCTCGGCGGCGGCGGCCAGCGCCAGCTGCAGCGTCAGCATCTTGCGGAACGTCCAGTAGTCGGTGGGCGCGGCGAACGTGCGCGCCGCCCACTCGCGCACCAGCCCGCGCGGCACCATCGTCGCTTGCACCTGCACACACCCACAACCCACTTATACTTGAACGAGGTGATATGTTGCACTTTCAGGTTTTCACTGTTTTATGCACATGTGGGTGTTACGAATGTAATATAAAGAGTTTGAAATCTATTATAATTAAGTTCTAGCCAATTTTGAATTTCATTTTCTCGTAATTAGAATTTTGCAACATATCACCTTCATTCATTCATGTCTTCATTTACCACTAAACTTATATAAGTGATTAAGCTAAATCGCTGTCTCCGCTTTTACGATTTTTAGTAATGAAATGTATAATACACAAAGATTTTTGTATGAATAAATATATAGGGACATTAACAAACAACACCATCTAGTTCGATGGTAAGTTAAACTAAACAACTATAATCTCTGACACTAATTATTATCGAAATACCTATAATATAGCAAATTGCATTCAGCGACAATTTATGTGCTTCTGTGTTCTTTTTGTCAATTAATTATAAGAATTAGATCAATCGTTACAGAGATTATCCTCTATATTCAAACTTATACGTACTGGATTATATTTTTATTGTTTATTAATGCTAAAAATATACATAATACAAGAAGATGTACGAGCATATAGCAATCATATATCCACGTTGTATTTTGTTACAGTAACACTAAGTGGTAGTACATTATTTACCTCTCGTAAAATATCGCGTAAGACTTGGTGAGTAGCTTGTGAACCTCGGGCTTGAACCGCTGCAAGCCTCTCGTAATAGCGTGTCACTGGCGCGTCGTACTCAACTCCTCTATAAATTGAAAATAACGTTAGTAACAATATAAAAGCACAATTCAATAATTATTATATCATAGTTTACTAATCTATTAAGCCGTATAACAAAGGGCTATATATGCACTTTCGTTCACACACAAATCAATCTATAACTTATGGTATGGATTTTTATACAATACTAGCTATTCCCGCGGCTTTGCGCGCGTTTTTAAAACCGGACACCAAATTCTTTCTGAGTCGCGCGGTATGGTACCGCGCAGAACTAACGCCCGCCCTTCCAAATTTTGCAACATTTTTCATTGATGCTCGCCGGGTGATGTAAATTAATAAGTATAATAATAAGTAAAAAAATAATAAGTAATTTTTCAAATCGAACCAGTAGTTCCTGAGATTAGCGCGTTCAACCAAACAAATAAACAAACTCTTCAGCTTTAGTATAGATATCTAATACGTGAGAGAGTACCTGTTGGCGCACTCGGTGCGGTATATATCGAGCAGCGAGACGGAGCTGGGGTTGTCCTCGACGAGGCGCATCTGCGGCGAGACGGACACGACGCGCGGCACTGTGAAGTGCAGGAAGCGGCGCGACGTCTCCTTTTGCTTGGCGAGGTAGTGGTTGAGCATGCGCAGCAGCTGCAGCACGCGCTCCTCGCGCCGCGCGTCGCCCAGCCCCGAGTCGTTCACCACCAGGTACGGGTACACCTTGCCGTTGTGCCCGCGCACGTACAGCCGCCGCGCAGACGTGTTGTGCTTCTGCACGATCTCCACGCGCGGCATGAAGCGCGCGATGCGCACGTGGTAGTGCGTGTGCTTCGGCAGCAGGAACTCGCCCGGCAGCTCCACCTCCGCCGTCTTCAGGCTGAAGTTGGAGAGGAACCGGCACTTCTCCTCGATCAGGAACGACCTGCCGCATACGACATGTGTACGTTATTTTATAGTCCCAGTACCGTGTTAAGAGCTGTGATCTAATATTCTAGTTAGTGATTGTTAGTCCTTAAATATGTTAAGTCAACTAAGTAATATACCCGAAAGCCTGTGGAGTGAATCGCCCGGAAGGGACCGATCTAGCTACGGATGTAAGGCAAGCACCACTACCGAAGGTGAGATGGACGGCACGATTAAAAAGAAACATCGTCTGTATTTACCTCGTGCGCGAGTCTCAGTGCGCAAGTAGTTTACTTACTTGGGTAGAACCTTAGTTTTGGCCTCGAGTATCTTGACCCATTTCCTTAGCTTCTGTATAAGATTCTGTAGTTTCATGGCATTGGGTTGTGTGAAGTCAAAGTCGGCAGTGAACTGAGTTTTCATCTTCTGGAAGACGGGGTCCTGCACGGTGGCTTGCGCGCGCCGCGCGAGGCTCTCCGATGCAGCTGAAGAGAATGCACCACTTACAGTACTTGAAACACTTTCTGTAGACATAGAAAATGGAGTACGTGTATAGAACGCTCGCATGGCCCAATCGTACACTCATTAATACGTGTTAGCGATCGACAACTGCACTACACACAAAACGTGCTTCTGAAACCACAAATTATAAAGTAAAATCGCCTGGCGCTACATACGTGCTAATATAGAAAATAATCTACTGTATTACTACGATTATTATGAATATATGATTAATTTAATTTAGTAACAATAATAATAGTATATATAAAGGTGAGTATAAATGTTAGTTAATATAATGCAACGAGAAATAAAATAATTTATTAAGGAGTTCCTTTTCACGCAAACCAGTTAAATAATAATTTACCTTTAATATTTACATCAAAAGGTGATATTGGATACCTATGTTCTTTGACCAAAATGTACGTCACGTCGCCACAAGAACGTACGTAATTGCAGGATCGACATCTTAACATGCACTCCGAGGCATGGGGGTGACACACCAACAAGTTCCCAACTCCGTACTGTTAATTAGGCTTACTAAATAGAAAAACTAGGCCCTATCCGGGATACAAACCCAGGACTTCCGGGTGAGCGACCGTACATGCAAGCCACTATAGCGCCAAGGCAGGTAAACAGATGTATTTCACTAAGAAAAGATTTTTATTTTCCATAACGTGAAGCTTCGCCGTCGCCAAGGACTCGCTATCAAGATCCTAAAGGTGCTTTTCCAAAGAACTTAAAAAAATTCATAGCCTACTACATTTTAATTGCTTAAAATTTAAGAACAAGGCAAGGTAAATGAGACGTAAGTCTTTATTGTACAAGTGATACTAGTCTATAGGTAAGTGAAAGAATGTCTGCCTTAATATTATTATAACTTCAAGTTTCAACCACTAAAGCTGGTAGCTACTAACTTTGTAAAAAAATTGCGTATAATATTGTATATTGTACGCACTTTCATCACTGAACATTAATGGCGCAAATTTTCATCAATTGTTTATGATTTGTATACCGCGGAACATTTGTTCTCTCAGATAAGAATTATAAAAAAACTATAATATACAAAATTATAGCCAAAACTCAATTCCCTAGGTTTAAACTAATAAAAGTTCTCTAAATTTATAATAACAAAATAATGATTTGTATCCATTTTCATAAAAATCACTAAACTGTTGACTTTAGAATATCAATTCTAAATCTAATTCTAATGAGAATTATATTTTGAATCAACGCGTTTGTGTTGGACCTCTTAACTTGGATGTGCATGAATTAACTAATTTCAACAAAACGGCCATGCAAGAAAAAGAATGAGAATCAATCAGCAAATATAATATTAACATTCGCAAAGCTTTGTAATGGAGAAGTAACAAATATTTTAATACTACTATATTGCTAGTGCGTTAGATTTGTAGGAATTTTAGCACTCTTTTTACTTCTTTTAATATGTCAATATGAATAAAACAAATTTAGTAATAGCATTCATTAATATTAAATACTCAATAAAAAACTTAATCTAGACTGTATTAGAGTTACAAGGCATGCGTACAACAAGCACGAGCAATATCAGAGTATTACATACAAAAAGTAATGTACGACAAATCAATTAAAAAACGATAAATTCACAATAACAACATGATATATCCAATTTTAACGTAAAATTAATTAAAAAAACAAACATTCATAAGAAAGGACAGGTAATCTAACTAGGCAGCGACATATTCGGTTGGCGGGCGTGGGGGAGCGGGGAGGGGGGTGTTACTCACTTATCCCGATGCCGATGCCGAAGGTGGAGACGACCTTCTTGATGAAGTTGAGGGTGTGCGGCGTGACGGTGGCGACGGCCACGGCCGAGCGGTGGTGGAACGCCACCACGTAGCACTTGGCGAGCCCCGCGCGCAGCTGCCGCAGCACCTCCTCGTACCAGTTCTCGCGGAACCACACCATCTACGCCCACAATACTTAATATTATACTTTTTTTGAGCAGAAATATAGAATAAAGGTCATTACTATATGTCATTTTGATTTATTTTAATATCTTAATATTTAAAATTAGTGAAATATTTGTACAGGAAAAATATTATGGTGTACTAGAATAAAAAATCCATTACCACTTTTCACTTCATGTCTCTACAAAGAACCACGTCAAACTCCAATATTATGTTACTCCATGATAGAAAAACAAACTAGTAAACATAGTCGTATTTACAGTAATTATAAGAATGTGCCCAGCAGTAGAGTAGAAGTAAAAAGAGTTGAATACTGAGAAGTAGCCGACCTGATCAACGATACCCTCGAGCGAGGACAGCACGGTGGGGTGTATCTCGCGCTGCAGCTGCATGATCTTGGAGCAGCGCCACATGGGCAGCGTGGCCTTGATGGGGCCCGCCTCGCCGCCCGCGCCGCCGCCCGGGGTCGACGACCCTTCACCTGCTTTCACTCCGGACTGCACACAAACATGGACAATTTTGTCATTATTTCTTTTAAATCATTATCATATCACTATTTTTAATGATTTTTACCAGTTTTCTTTTTCAATTTTATTTACAACTATATCGGAAAAGACAGTCAAATATTAGAGTGAATCTAAGAGTTATAATTTTCTTTTTAAGGTATTATAAAATACATACTAAGGAAACATTTAAATGCTCATTTTATTACAACAAAAGCTCCTTTTATGGCCCTAGTAATAAATGATATTGTTTACATTTACAACCATATAAAGACTAATGACTCTTGACCACACTCGAGCCTCTAAGTATGTCTATGTATTTGTATAGGAGATATTGTAGCACAATCACTATTCCTGTCAGTCTCAACAACATTAATAAGAATAGTAAGATATCACGTTCAGGATGTCTTTCTTTACATGCTTTCCAAGACACGGAGATAAATATAATTACTATAATTGAAATAGTTTTAGCATTATGATCGAAACAGAGGCAGAATCTAATTTTTACAATTTTTATATCTGTGACATTACGAGAAAACCACTAGACAGATTTTGATGGAATATTATATATACCTGTATCACAGATCACATAATACTAGTCCTGTATGATACTTTAGCCGGGTCAAGATATATTACTATTTACTGCGGGAAAAAATATTTTTCTTAAATATTTACATAAACTACACAAACAAAAATTATCTAGGGATAAATCCGAGTGAGAGAGTGTGAGTTGCTACTTGCTAGTTTCACGTAGAATCAAGATTCTAGAGATTCTAGATGAAAGATGAAATCCTATACTAGTATAACCCTACTATGTATCTGCAGTCGTACACGCGAGTCACGCAGGTATAGACTAGCTAGCGAGAACTCACCGTGGCCGCGGCGGAGGAGGAGGGCAGGTGCGCGGCGAGGCTCTCGGCACTCTTGTGTCGCTCCCGCTGCTCTATCTTTAGCGTCAGGTACAGCGTGCGGATCGGGAAGTACACCGCTTGAGGGTACAGGCGACCCACCTACCAAACATATGTTATTTAAAAATTAACCATATTTATACCTTCTTCTTATTATAATTTCATTTAGTCTACAAATTTTACATAATATAATAATATTTAAATCTAAAAATTAATCAAAGCAAAACATTTGATAAGTAGCGTGATGTATTACATTTTTTAATAACCAATTTAGGCATATAAAAAAGAAAGATCTTTTTGGATTGAAGCTCATATAAACGTCAACGCATGATAAGTGAAAAAACATCCTCTAAACTTGAAACCACAAAACGTCGCTGTAGAATGAATACCTCGTATGTCAAAAAAAGCATATTTTTTTTTTGTAAAAATCAAATGAAAATTACGTATGTTATATTACGGCGAAACCGTAAACCCAATACATGACTACTAGTGCCATATTTGGAATAAAACGAAAACCTCTTGTTTGAAAAACATTGACAAAATGAACCATTTTTTTGTTTCCTGTAAAGTTTGTATCTCTGGACATAGGAGGTTTTCATTCTACAGCGACGAAAAGCCAAGTATCAAATAATCACAATACACACATGGCTGAGTAGGTTGAGTATGACGTTGCCGTCGTACTGCACGAGGCAGGCCAGTAGCTGCGGGATCCACGGCAGCCACTGCACAGGCGGCACGCCCACGGAGTACTTGTCCAGAGCCTCCGCTAGACTGTTCTTCTCGTCGTCGAAACTTAACATCCAGAGTACCTGAATAAATAAATATTTTTAAAAGACTGTTTTTTTTAATTTCTTAATTGGACGGAATCAATATATCAAAAAATTACATTACTTCATGAATGAGTCAAAAGGACTTATATAATTTTAAATACTATAAACTATTATACAAAAAAGGAGTCAATTAATTTGTACTTATAAAATACGTTATTAAGAATTATTCAACGTCAGAACAAATTACCTTAGCACAATACTTCCGAGACTTCGACTCATTCTGATGTCTACAAGCATGTAAGAAGCAGGTCATAGCCGATACCCCGACTTGTGTCTGCTTCGGTTCTCTAATGAAAATTTGCTCCAAGTAGTCACCCCAAAGTGCCCAGGCCTTCACTAGAGTGTCATGTAGTTGAACTGCTGCAGCGAAAGCCTTATTAGCATCTTCAGAGCGTCCCAATTGGGCTAGTAGCAATCCTTTGAAGGCATAAAATTCTGCTGTCATTTCCTTAGTAAAATATTTAAAGTTGGTTGATTCTATCATATCTAGTCCCTCCTGTAATTCGTCCTTTCCTTCCGTCCAAGACATCTGAATGTGACATTTCACTTGTTGGCGGATTTTTTGGAAACAATCTACTATGGGCACGCTTGGAATTGTGTATATTCTGTGTAGGGAATCCAGACATACTCCAGATAGATTGTGTTTCCTTGCTATCTTTGCAAAATGTATGATTGCCTGTAACAAGGATTATGTAATCACTTAAGCCACGTTTAGAATAATATTTATGCAATTTGCATAACATAGCAATTGTCTAGCGCAGAATTAAAAAAAAATCGAATCATACCATCACAATCTTTAGTCTGTAATAGAATCTAGTGCAAAAAGTCACTTCAAATATTGAATAAACAATAAAAGCCAAAAATGTCTCACTTGCGCGCTGGCGTGCACGCCGAGCATGCTGTGGTTAGAGCCGTGGTCGGTCTGCGAGTCGTAGTGCGAGGCAATAAACTGGTAGTGGTGCTGGCGCCACGTGAAGATGGCACCCCAGTGCGACAGCGGGTCCGCCACCACGGGCAGCCGGTTGCGCCACGTCTTCACTATGGCCTTCATGTCGTGCAGCGAGGTGGGCCGGCTGTGCAGGAGGCCCTGTACAACAACTTACTATATAAATACTTGCCTGATTTTACCCATTTTTATCCAACAGTTTTTGTAAGCCTAAACTTATTTTATACTGTAACGACTGCGCAAACTTAGATAAAATTTAGTACTCAGTTTAAAGCTCAGTATAAACTTCCAAGCTATCGTTTTGGTACTTATAGACCGACCGAGAGAACGCGAGTGAAGCAGGAATACGTCGCTAGTATATATATATATATATATATATATATATATATATATTTTAAATAATATTTATAAATATGGTACAGTTCTCGAGACTTCAGCTCAGCTTTGCATTTGTGTTAGTGATAGCTAAAAGCCAATAGTCGCGCATCAAAAACCAGTTAAAACGAGTTTAAACCACTCGCAACGCGCTACACCATCAGCCATACCCATCCGTACATTGCACGCACACAAATACATAAGGCGCGAGGACTGTACTTAAGAAACAAACAACAAGACTTAATTGGTGTATAATTTGTTAATTTTTGAATTTTCTTTAGAATCGTTGTGATTTCAAACTCGATGAAACGAAAAAATAAGTCCATAGTACCAGGCACTCAGATACGGGGAAGAGTTAGCCTTAGTTAGATCTCGCCAGTGACATTTCTAACTCTGTCTAACTCGTGGGTGTGACCTTCGCGCCATCTCCCTCTCTCAACGAGCTTAGACGGGGTTATTTAGTATAAATATAAACGAGAATTAAAAATTACTTTGCCAAAGAAGTTTTACTTCTGACATGTGTACTTTGTACACACGCACTTTTAATATTTTTTTTCTCGTTTTATATGTAACTAAATACTGTTTGTCTTCCGAATCCTTACTAATATTATAAATGTGAATGTAAGTTTGTTTGTTACACTTTCACGCGAAAACTATTCAATCGATCATCATGAAACTTTGTAAACATATTCTTGGAGGTATTAGAAGTAACAGGATACTTTTTATTAAAAATAAAAATATTTTTTACTAATCTAATCTCTAAATCTAATCTAATCTCAAAATCTAGCTTCTTCAACGCCTGAAATAGCTAGAGTAATATTGAAGAAATTTTCAGGCATCCTACAGATCAACCCAACGAGGTTAATTAGCAATTAAAAAAATGAACGCGGGCGAAGCCGCGGGTAAAGCTAGTAATAAATAAATACCGTGTGTATCTGCGCGGCCTCGCTGAGCTCCATGAGCTGCTGTGCGGCGCGCAGCAGCGGCAGGTGCGCGTGCGACACGAGGCGCGGCAGGCGGCGCCACTCGCGCAGGCACTGCGCCGCCGCCGCCTCCGCGTGCCGCTCCACACCGCTCAGCTGCTGCTCGCCGCCCGCGCAGATGCACAGGTAGCCGCGGTACAGGTTCACGAGCCACGCTGCACGCACACACACACATACTATCATTTAGCAGGGTTTTTTTTTATATTGTATAGGGTTTTTTTTATATATGTGCAAAATGTGGAATGACCTTCCTCCCGAGGTTTTCCCTGAACGCTATAATATGGGGCTCTTTAAGAGTCGTGTCTGTACGTTCCCTAAAGGTCGGCAAGCACTCTCAACTCCTCTAATGTTGCAGTTGTCTATGGGCAACGATAACCACTTACCATCAGGTGGATCGTTTGCTCGTTTGCCCCTTATTAGCAATAAAAAAAAATGTTATTAATTCTAAGGTCTAGGTTCTAGGTTCTACGTTAGTCTTTTTTTCAAACAACAATCGATAGAAGTGACAAAGTATTATTAGAAGTGATAAACCATATATCCCTTCTCAAAGAAAATTAGGCCTGCTGCAAATTATAACTACAAGGTACTAATTAATACCAACGCACGAGGACCTCAAATAGAAATTGAACAATTTAACTGTTTTGTTTTTACAGTTATCATCATTTAATGATAACTTAAAGGCAGAATAAAGCAACATACAACTAAAATAAATTCAGTGGTATACTAAAAGTTACCTAGTTCCTTTGGACAATTGTACTCGACTTCAGCGAGCGCATCCTTCATAGTCGGCCAGTTGGGATTTCTCCATGAACTCTCTAGTATTAAGAAGGGGTCCCTCACACTCCTGGTCAAACCCAGCTCTAGCAAGGAGTCCCACTGGTTGAGTTCCTTGGCGCACTTGATCCAGTGTTGAGTCCACAGAGTGCACTCCTTGTGCATTGTGTAAGACGACGGGTTTGCAGAGTATTCTTGTTTAAGTTTAGCCATAGCGACGTCGTACGCGGCCTAATTGATGTAAAAACATGTAATTTTATAACTAAATCATTAGTCTAAATTACAAGGTTACGACAAAAACATTGAATTTTGTCATAATAAAAAGTAAATAAGTAATAATATTTATTGTACTATGTCCAAATAAAATAACTACCTGAGCTTGCTCGTAGAAGCCCTGCTGCTCATAAGCAATGGCGACGTTAGTCTCGCGGTATCGAGCATGTTTCTGCCACAGACCAGACCACATGTCCTCCTCTTGCAGTAACTCATACATGTCACTTAGAGAATCTAGCACTTCCTGAAAAAAAACAAAATTTAATATGAACAACAATGATTATTTTATTATATATAATAAAATATTTATTTATTATACATTACCGTAGGTGTAGACGTATCGACATCATAATCATAAATTTCCAGAGGTTCACGGACAGTTTTGTTGCTCGCTTGATCTATGGCCATTTGCTCCAAATTGAGTGTCATTCGATGCCACAAATTGTGGGTCTTGCCGAGATATTTCATCATAGGTCTAGTCAAACAAATTCTTAATGTCAATAAGCAATTTTATTTAATAAAATTCAAATTTTATTTGATGGTAAATGAAACTTACGGTTTAATAGATACAGGTGGGTTGCATCGAGCGAGTGCTTCAATAAATGTATTAAGAGCACTTAGAGGTTGATCTCGTTGAATAACATGGACACCTGATATTATGAATGGTACTATTTCGTTCGTAATTGTCTGTAAGTAACACAAAATATATTCAAAATTTGAGAGAAACCCTAGATGCAAAATCAAAACAACATAAATAATTTTATGAGATCCCCTTACTTTTTTACGGTTTTTATTACATTTCTAAATATCTGTCATAATAACACAAATCCCGTAAGAGTTTAAGGGGGTAAATGCTATAGTTTCAAAGACGCTTTGCAATTTAAAGGTCAGAGAGATATACCGGCATAAGCCTTAGCATTTTCAATTATTCTGTCTTAACTTTAATAACACTAAACTCATAAAATTACGGTAATATTATACATATAATTCCTTCAAACCTAATCGAATTTAATAGAAATCAGTATTAAAAATAATAAACATCCTAGATTAACATCGATAGTATGCACTGACCGCCAGCTGCCTCTCATCGAAGGAGGTCCAGATGGCGGGGAAGAGGCGTAACCAGGTGTGATGTGCCAGCGCGTCGTCCATGTGCGCGAGCTGCGCCGCCGCCGCCACCAGCTGCTCAGTACGCACGCGCCGCGCCAGCTCTAGGAACTCAGACTGCTTGGCCACGATCTGGCTTAGCGCCTTTTGTCTGTTAGATGTTTAATTATATATGTTTAAAAATGTCACTAAATAATTTAAATCTTTCAAATTTTGTCTGTATAAAATATAATTTGTATTTTTATTTGTAACGAATTCTTTTATATTTTCTATACATATTTATAAAACTGAAGAGTTAGTTTGTTTCTTTCACCGCACTTAACTCTGGACCTACTGGTCCGATTAGAAAATTTATATTTATTTATTTATAATATACTACTTATTATAATAGACTACTTATATACCACTACTATTTGATAAAAGCAGTTGTAGAAAGTATATGTTATAATTAATTCTTGAAAAAGCTTGTTTCTATATTTTGTTTTACTTAACTCTCCAAAAAATTCCTAAAACTAGAATGCATTTGTTTTAGATAACATAATATTCTTTGCACTTAAAACTGCCCTCTCACCTATTTGGTACGTTTTTAGTCAAATCGTCTTTCGTGTTAGAGCTAGAGTCTAAATCCATATCCAATACATCCTCTTTATCGGGATCGAGGGATTCACTAGCACTATCCGCCGTTTCTTCTTTCACATTGCTGAACATTATAAACGATTTCTTCTCCTCCACATCAGCCGTATTAATGACAGCCGCAATATTTGGAAGTAAATACTTCGAATTTGACAATCGGATTTGTGTACCTAAAAATTAAAATAAATTAAACATTAACTGCTTATTAAAATACATATATATTAAAAAAAAGATAAGTTACAAAATTTCCTTACTAGAAACACAAGTAACTAGCAGTAATTCCAAACACTGCTTAATCCAGAAATGCTGTCCGATATGTTCCCAATTTTGCGAGCAGATGATATACAAAAGCCTATCAAATATCCTCCGCCGCACGCTGCCGTCATAAATTTCGAAAAATTTAGCACGAATTTGAGGCTGTGGGCAGCGCAGGCCCGCCAGGAACGCTGGCTCTAACTTCATTGAGAGCTCGGTCATTTTTAGGTTTTCGTCTCTGTTTGGAACAAGATAGAACATAAATTATTTAACAGAATTCTTATATCTTTAACTTGCAATAATGAATTAATAAAAAATGTTTTTTTTTTATATTTTGGTATTTTTTTTATTAGAATTACCTGTACACATAATTAATAAGATCAAGGAAGTGTGCATTCAACTCCAGGTCATCAGGGAAGCGTTTTTCCACATATTGCATTAGTTTAACCAAAAGAATAGATTTCTCGCGCAAAGATGGAGCCGCCCCTGCCGCTGCACCCTTCCATTTTACCCACTCTTCCACCATACGTGTGATCGCTTTCATAACCTAAAAGTTTGAGAATTGTTATTAATAACTTGAAAAGTTTAAATTTAAGATATTTTATCACAACTATATTAATTACCTTCGCGTCATTTGTTTTCTCGATGAGTCCTACAAGTATTGTACCTATGAAAGTCTTCCTAGTTTCAACTGGCATTACTGAAACTCTTGCTTTAAGAAGATCCAACGCTAATATCTGTAACAAAATTGCCATATACTTTATAACAAAATACTTTCAAATTGTATAGGAATTAGGATACATAATATTCAACTAACACAGAAATACGCGGAAAATAAAAACTGGAAATTTTGAGAGCCTGTATTGATAAGTAATAAATGCAACTCCAAATTACTAAAAATATAGTAATGCATAAATCATGTACGCGGACCAAGCCGCGGGATAAAGTTAGTATAATATAAGATCATAAAACCAAGACTGACCAACAGATCAGAGGTGGCGGCGTCAGGGTTGGGAGCCACGTGGTCGCGTGTCATACGCTGCAGCACGCGCATGAGCGGCAGCAGCAGGCGGTCCACGTAGCCGGCGCTGGACGCGCAGCACGCCTTCAGCATCATCAGCGGGCCCAGCAGCGCGCTGGCCCCGCTGCCGGCCGCGCTGCCAGTCGCGGCGGCGCCAGTCGACTTCTCGTACGCTGCAAGACCTTCGCACGCGTACTTGCTGACGGATGCGTATAACGTTTCTAGCTCTTCGTACTGGAAGAAAGATTTATTGATATAAACTTTTTAATGATATAAATTAAACTTAGGGCCAGTTTCACCACTTTCTGATAAAGTCCCTGATAGCGTATCCGGAACTTATCTGACGGATGAACTACAAATTTCGGTTTCACAAGTCTTGAATAGTGGTATCTGGCAGTTAAAGTGGCCGGTAATTTATCAGCCGAATCAAGTGGCCGTTAAAGGTGGTATCTGGTAGATAACTAAAATGATTCGAATGGAGGGCGCGAATAAAAATATCTGTCATTTATTTTTGGTAATAAATAATACACTCATATACTCTTTATAGTAGTCTGCAGCCACAAGATGGATTTGTTTGAATTATTAGAAGACGAATTTGATGAATATTATGAACATATTTCGCGACCTCAAAGGAATAGAGTAATCCGCCCTAGACCAAATTATTTTATATTGCCACCATATATTATATACCAAAAGGTCTGTAAAAAATATTCATACGTTAATAGAAAGTGATATAAAGACTACAAACGACTGGTAAGTAGATAGTAAGTAGGTAATATTTTTCAATGATCTTCATGATTTACTTATTTTAATAGACTTTTGACTATTTAATTTTCAGTAACTTCGCAATTTCAACAATGCAACAATTGCTTATAACTCTACGCTATTTTGCAACGGGAACGTTTTTGATTTGTATGTGGTGATTTCGGTGGAGTAAGCAAAGCGTCAGCTTGCAGAATCATACACAAGGTTTCTGAAGCAATCGCCAAATTGAGACCTTTGTATGTGAAATTCGCCACAAATGTAGAGGACATATCACTAGGTTTTTATGAAATTGCAAGATTTCCTACGGTCGTTGGAGTCATCGATTGATCGATTTTATTTTCAATAATATTTTTTTTTATTTTCTACAAGTGAAATTTATTAATTAATAGCTCAGTTTAATAGCTCAGTTTCAACTTTTTGTTCTAATCAAGCGTCTATTAAATATAACATACAACAAAAAAGCGCGAAAGTCGAAATAATTATGACATCAGTGGGTTCATTTTACGCTTATTACATTTGGAACGCAAACTTGTAATCATAATAACATTTACCATCAATTTAATTACTTTTCATCACATTATATCAAAATTATAATCAAGAACATTAAAAAGTAAAATATCTTATTTTAAATTCATATTTTAAATCATATTTTAAATCTTATTTTAAATAAAAAAATAATTAAAATATTTTAGTTTTCAAATTAGATTTTAAATAGCGATCATATGCGTCTGTGTAATGAAACGCAAAAAAGCGACGTTGCCGTTCTGTAAAATAGCAAGTGGCTTGTAATGTATCTGCTGGTTAGTTTAACAGGTAGTTTAATGGTGAAACAGAAAAAATATATCAGCAACCGTTATCTGTTAGTTAGTGTTAAGTGACAGATTACTAACAGAAACTTTATCACAAACTGGTGAAACTGGCCCTTAATGTACGAGAAACAGCATGTATAATTAGAGATATTATTTCCTGTTTATGAATCTTGTACTGCAAAAATTCTTTCATTCTTGTCCAAGGATGGATTCAATTTAGTTACGGAATGTTTTCATTACTAAATTTTCTATTGCAAGCGTAGGACGGACAGATTTACATGCTGTCCGAGACATACACTACATAACACTACAACTCTGGATGATTTAGTAAGTTGGTAGTTTACCTCTCCTCCTACACTTTACTCTTGTCATTTTGAAAGTCATATAGTTTTGATGGAAATTAAAGGTATTAAAAATAAAAGTCTAAATCAATAAGAAAGGAAACACAATAAAGTCAAAATAAAAACTAAATATATTCCAAATAAATAAAATAATACATCAACAATCACCTTAGATGCTTGCGCAGCTCCTGAGGGCTCAGTAGGGAAGAGTGCAGTCAACTTAGCTAGCAGGTTGTGCGTGAGGCGGACGATCCTGGCATTGGTGGAGGCGACGCAGGCCGCCAGCCCGCGCTGCAGCGGCTTCAGCGCGGCCAGGATCTGCTCGCGCCGCAGCACGCCCAGCAGGAACACCAGCAGCTCTAGCGCGGTGCACGCGTTGGCGCACGCGGCTGCGTTAGTGTCCGCCGTTGAAAATACCTGCCGATTTACATTTATAGTTAATAATAATAATAGGGAATAAAAACAGATATTGTTATGTTGATCAAACTAAACTTCTAAAAATTGTCATAATTTTTATAAAGTCGCTTAACTAATGAGTTTATAATTGCAGCTGCAATGAGTTTTATTATAACATCGCTGTAGAAAGAAAACCTCGTATGTCCAGTAATCCAAACTTTACAGGAAACGAAAAAAATGGTTCATTTTGTCAATATTTATCAAACAAGAGGTTTTCGTCTTACTTCAAATATGGCACTTGTAGTCATGTATTGGGTTTACGGTTTCGCCGTAATATAAAATACGTAATTTTCAATTGTTTTTTTACAAAAAAATATATGCTATTTTGACATACTAGGTTTTCATTCTACAGCGACGATAACGGTTATGATGTGTTACCTTATCAAGCCAGACCATAAAATACGTAATTTTCATTAGATTTTTACAAAAAAAAATTGACATACGAGGTTTTCATTGTACAGCGACGACAATGATTATGATGGTGTTACCTTATCAAGCCAGACCAGCTTGGGCTCGCACAGATGCGGCCACACGTCGGGCTTGAGCGCGGCGCGCAGCAGCAGCACGCAGCGCCGCGACAGCTGCTCGCCGGGAGAGCCCGCGCCCGCGCCCGGCGCGCCGCCCGTCGCCGCGCCGCCCACGCCGCCCTCGTTCACTTGCAGTATCTGATATATACATATACCGTTAGCTATGTTTCAGAAGTTGTGAAGAACGCGCGGGTACTAAATTGATATATTTTTATATCTATTAACTAAATTAAAAAAAACATAATGATGTTGTTATTTTTACTAAATAAATGTTTTTTCTTTAATAACACCTTGGCAAATAGAGGGAAAATACGCATATGTTTTAGATTCAAGATTTTATTTATTGTATAATTACTATAATGTGTACATTCTTTAATATTTTCTCCTAAGCAATCCTAAATAGTTCTGCAACATATATAAAATAACAGGAACTTTTCTAAATATAAGAATAATACATGTATAATGTAATATTTAAAGCTTACATGTACATATTACATTACACAATATATTTTAAAAACTTTATAACTAACAGTGACCTAAACAGAAGTTTCCGTGTCTTCTCCATTCTATGTGACATTGGCGAAATAATCTGTGCTTAACTGGCACGCTTTGAAGCCATTAACAAGGAATTGAATTGAGTTGAATTAAACAGAAGTTCTATCACAATACCTGGCAAGCAAGCCGGAGCAGCAGGTTGACGACGACGTCCACGTGCTGGCGGTCCAGCGGCTTGGCGGCGTCGGGCTCGAGGCGCGACACGCTGGCCTGCGGGCTCGCCCAGCCTGTGTTCAGCGCCTTGCGCGCCTCGTTGCCGCTGTCGTCCGACGATATACGCTTCATAACGCCGCTTGGAGAAGTCGCCACCTTGGGGAAAAGGATGTAATCTATACCAGTGTTTCCCAAACATTGTTCTGCCATGGCCCGGTAATATTTACACTGCCCCTTCGTGACCCACTTAATATTTTAAACCCAAGCTAATACACATTTATAATACTAAAAATGGTAAAATCAATAGTAGGTATTATTTTTTAAAACAAGGCGGGATCGTTGACCCGGTACCGAGTCACGACCCGGCAAATGGGAACACTGATATATACTAATATTATAAAGAGACTGAAGAGTTTGTTTGTTTGTATGGTTGAAAGCGCTATTCTCAGAAACTACTGGTCCGAATTGAATAAATCTTTTTGTGTTCGATAGTCCATTAATTGAGGAAGGCTATAGGTTATATAATTATATCACGCTAGGAGCGAGCATCAATGAAAAATGTAGCAAAAACGGGAAGGGCGGGCGTTAGTTCTGCGAGGTACCATACCGCGCGTCTCAGAAATAATTTGGGAAATGCTAGTGTTTTATAATTTTTATACGTGTATAAACATTCAACACGATATACCATAACAACTTACGTTTGCGTTATAATTAAATACTATAGGGTTTACTTAAATCTCATACTAACATCAATATTGCCTAAAAATTATGAGTCGTTACTGTGTTGAGGCTTTTATCAATAGGAAGAGATTATAAGCTATGATTAAAAAATCATTCCTTCTGAGAACCGTAATATTCGTAAGACCATCTATAACAACATTAACTGTGGTAGGTTATTATTTCAGTAACCATCATATTATGACACATACGACCATGATCAGCGAAAAAATAATATTCAAAAATATGTACATAATATGAAATTTCAAACACATATAATTATATAGAAATTTGCAATATTTCTAGATTGTTTTAACATCCAAATTCATAAACATCAAAAAAACCAATATCCACTCACAACAGTATCAGTAGGCGCGTGGTCGCGTATGCGCTGCAGGTCCCACTTGAGCGCCACCTCGGCCAGGTCCACGGCCAGGCGGCGGTGCTCCAGCGACGCCGTGGCGGAGAAGCCCAGCCGCTGCATCGCCGCCACCATGTGCCCCACCAGCGCGTGCCGCACCGGGTAGTACACCTGGGAGGAGTTCAAATATTTAGAAATCGTTAGTTTTCGTTGTTAAAATATTTTAAAATCGTTCGTTTTCGTGGTTAACTAAACTAGCGCAAAGTCAATGTAATTTTGTATGGTATAGTCAATATAATCTGTTTCTATAATCTATATATACAAAACATTAAAGTGTTTATTTGTAATGTCATAACAACAGCTTTTACTAAATGAATTTGAAATGATACATATGACAGTACTAATAAGAATAGAAAACTAAAAAATTTTTGTCTGTCTGTTTGTCCGGCTAATATGTAAATGGCTGCACCGATTTTAACGAGACTTACCGGCAGATGCTGATGTTATACGAAGTAACTTAGTCTAATTTTATTTTAGAAAAAGAATTAGAATGCGGCTCATAAAAAATATACAAATTATAAATTTAGAGGCTAATTATAAAATTAGGGACGCAGCCAAACGATGCGATGGTAAATCGCTAGTATTTAATAAGCATAAATATTAAAAATATTATTTATGAGTTAAAATACTTGATGTATCATTTTGCTGATATCAGCAAGGGCTCAATCTCACTGACACAAGCCAATTGCGCATGAGATAGTGCGTAAGAGTTCGCGCAGACACGAATTCTGTCGTATTATATAAAACAAACAAGATACACACCTTGTAATGCCTAACAACGAGCTGCAATATATGGAAGAGCTGCTGCACGGAGTGGCCGTCCTCGACGATGATCTTCTTGGTCCAGTGCGTGAGCATGGTGTTGCCGTCCTCCATGCGCTGCGGCATCGCCGGCGTGAGGATCTCCAGCGCCGCGCGCACCACCGCGCGCGCCTCCACCGCGTGCGCCTTCAGCAGGCTGTGGAACACTGCACACACGACCAACAATTCTTATTTTGTTTTTATATTGTTGACGACTCGTTTGGCTCAGTTGGTAGAGACCCTGCTTCTGCGCCAGCGGTCGCGGGTTTGAGTCCCGCTGGAGGCATGCATTTGTTAATCACGAATGTTTGTTCTCCAGTCATGGGTGTTAATATTAATTATATGTATGTATTTAAATGTTATATGTGTAGTATATCAACTACTGGTGTCCGTAACACAACTATCGGAGCTTACCACGTAACTCGATGGCGCTGTTGTAAGAATGTCCTAACATATTTATATTTAATTACAAAAATAACATTATAATTATAAGAAATTATATTTTTATTACATACCTTGAAGAACAATGCGCTTGTGTATTGCGAATTTGGCTATGATGTGACTGAGCAATAGATGTCCATGATACCTTTAAAAAAAATAACAAAATTTTATCATCGAAAAATGTTGTGCGCCATACAACGTTTAGAGAAAAACGGACGACGTCTTCAATTTTTTAGAATATTATACTTGCGTTTATAGCGTTACATTTATCACCACAAACGTGCGGTGTAAAAATGTATCCTAACAAGCGGGTGGCGACCATAATTTTGTTAAATCGTTGTCTGGATCGTTTACGCCTATTTTAACTTAATATGACGTATATAACACACAATTTTTTTCATGTATAGCACGTGATGTGTATAGCCCTCACCTAGTAGCGGGGTCGACATAGTTCTTGCCCAGGAGACAGGGCCAGGCGAAGGTCATGAGGCGGCGCAGCTTGTTGCCCTGCTTCTTGTTGTTGGCGTCGTGTATGTGTGCCGACGCCTGCTCCAGCAGCAGGCACGCGAACTGCAGCAGCGAGATGCGCACCGCGTCCGAGCACGCGAACGGGTTCTCTGGGTCTATTACCTATATAATGATGGATTTTTTTCACTCAAATTTATAAGAAAAAATACATTTAGATATTTACTTTTGTGACAACATCAATAACTATATGCTACATTGGATTTTAAAAACTCAATCAAAAGTAATTTGGTATAGGCAGTTAGGGAATTAATATTTCATGAAAAAATCATGATTAAAAAATGGATACTTACATTATTTATAAATACTGATACAACATTGTCCGGATTATCTTGATAGGGTGCAGGAGGACCTCCAACAATCTTTTGTCCCTTTTCAAAGCTGACAGCAAAACACGGTATAAGTATCATTTGTAGCACTTTAGCTTTGAGTTCTTGAGACATCGCGTCACTTGCAAAATGTTCCACAAAGCGGAAGAACGCTGAACGTTTCCATTCTACCGTGTAATTTTGTGCTACCGTGTTCTCGAGGAAATCGCGTAGAAACTAAAAAAATAGCCATAGTCAATATTAAATATTTTACTATAGTTATATCTATTTCAATTAATAAAATAAAAATAGTGTTAGAAAGATTAAAATTTTATTACTTACTTGGAAGTCAGGTATAAACCTATCACATAATGCACGTAGCAATTGAAACAATAAATCGATGTTCGAAGGATGGTGGCAGAAGTACCGCAATAGAATCTTTACTATTAACTTTGGCTCCTTCCAGTGTGTACAATCGACATTTTCCACTTTCTTGTGAACTTCCTATAAATTAAACAAATATATAGGTTTTCATCTATATCATTTTATTTGTACAAGAACATAAATATGATTTTCATAACGCTACTGTGAGAAACAAAAACGATTTGCAGCTTTCGAGTTTCTTAAGAAAAAAATTGCTTGCTTGAGACATACAGGTGAAAAAAAGGATTTCATTTTAGCTATGTGACCTTGAAATATCATAATAATTCCCGAATTAAAAAAAACCAAATGCATCTTACATGATACTGATCACTACACCAAATCCTCTTAAGCAGTTCAATCAGATCGTGCTGAGCGGAGAGCCACTGGTCGTCAAACTTTATGAGCAGGGAGATGACTCGTATGGCTTGGAACTGCATCTCGGCCTTGTCCGGCGCCGGCAGCGCGGCGCTACTGCTGGCCGCTAGCAGCTGCATCAGCCGCGGCTTCTTGCACGTCTGCAGGGCTTCCCTGAACGCGGGCCCCGCCTCGGGGTGCTTCACCAGGTACACCAGGAAACGGCTCCACTGTTGATCCTTTATGTTGTTGTCGCTCATTATCAGGTCTAGTGTTTCCTTTGGGTACCTAAAAATTGGAGAGTAATATTAATGTCAGATAAATTGTTAAATAAATAGCCGTAATAGCTATCGAAACGATGAAAGCAAAATAAAACAACAAAAATTTTTATTTTTAAATCTTCAAATATCTGCGTAAATAAATGCGAACCATTTGAATATGATAATTTAATAACAATTTATACTTTTTTTCATAAACATACCTTAAAAGGAATTTCACAAGAGGTTCCCTAAACGGAGATCCGGCTTCAATCATAAGCGACTTTTCTGTGTGGAATATCAGACGGCAGAGAACGTCGATGAAACGTGGAGAAGCAGCAGGTATTTGATGGAAAATGCCAATAAGTATGATAATTTTTTGTTCATTCTCCATATTCTTTGATACACTTTGGAGAAAATTGCCTCCTAGAAATAATAAATTATATTGAATCATAGAACTACTGAATGAGTATACATATATATTTTTTATTTAATAACAAAAACTTACCTCTATTTGTTTGAATTGAATAATCCAGAAGTTTTTTCAATAATTGTAGCAATTGTTCACAAAGCTTCTCGCTAAAAGTAGACGGGAACAGTTGAGTCAAATATGAGAGTCGCTTCGCTCCATTCACGCTGAGGTTACGATGGTCCCCGAGGGTAAGTAACAAAGGCCTCATTACCGGGTGAACCATATCCATATCAATTTGGAATCCTAATATAAACTTACGCATGCATTCGAATCCCGCCTGAAATATAAAATAATTTTATAATATTTAATCATTCGTTGCGAGTTTTGTATACAGATATATTAAGGCCTCGATTAAACAGGCTAGCGTTTAACTTAGCATTTAAAACCAAAATTATCCAAAAATCCTAAAAATCACCTGCTGCAGTTCCTGATCGTTCTTCTCCAACGACTTATACAGCACTTGGAATATCTTCTCCCTGCAGTGCTTCTCCTGTATGTAGTGGCAGGCGGCGAGCGCACGCAGGGCGGACGCGCGCAGCGGCACCAGGTTCACGCCCTTGTAGCACGGCAGCTTGCCCAGCATGGCGTCCTCCGCCTCGCACAGCGACAGCAGCTCGCGGAAAAACACCTTGTGCTCGTTTATGTTTAAGTCTGTATGGAAGTTTGCTCAGGAATTAGAATCATAAATCGACCCTCTTAGATTATATATGAAGAAAGAGTCTTGGCTAAAAGTGTCTTTAAAATAACGATAAGCAAATCACAACAGAAGTGGTGCAGGTACAGCTAATCATTGTGGGTAATTCCTGAGAAAGTTTAAGTTGTTTTTTAACCATGGAATTTCCCAACGTGTATTTAACAAGTGCAGTGAACTATATTTTAGAAATTCCTTCACATTGATATGTGCCTTCCCACGATAGTAAAACGTTTAAACGGTTATGAACTTAAATAACTACTTGCCAAATATGACAGAATGCATAAAAAGTAATATTCAATATGTTCGCATATGTTGAGTTACTACGTACCTATTGTGAATAATCTCGGATTCAACGTAGTACAGAAGGTAGTTCCATCCATTAAGCCCATCTGAGCGTTTGCTGGTTGGTGGCGAAGCAAATGTTTTTTTGGAGGAATTATATCAGCCAATACCTCTCTATGAGGATCCATTACCTCTGTGACCGACTTATTTTGTAATTCCGCAATTAGTTTCAATGATTTCATTGCCTAAAATAGGTAAAATTTGGATTTATTAAAATATTTTTTAACATTATAAATGCATATATCACAAATAAACAAATATATATACAAATTACCTGTTGTCTAACTAGAAGATGTGGACTTGTCACTTGCAAAACGAGTTCTTGCAGCACGTCATGTAAAGCGCGAGCCTTAGCTGCTGCTACATCTCCTTCGGGTTCCACGCCCTGCCCGCCAGGCCCGGAGACGCACACCCGCACTAAGCGCTCCAAGTTCATGGTAGCCATATCAATGGCACCCGAAGACACTTCGCCCGTTAGATCCATCATAACAAATAAAACAGCCTTTAAAAATGTGAAAACGTGTTTATAAACCCATTCGGGTGCCATCTTTTCGAACATAAATTTGACAGCGATACATCCTCCCAGTTTTGCGTACCAGGCTCTTTCGTAACACAAGGCGGACATGCGTTCTGCTAAGTATTCCATCAGAGGAAGCCGGCAAGCGCGTTCCTTACTCCCCAAGACAGTTGCCGCAGTTTCTATCATGAGTACTAGAGCTAAATGACCCGGCTTGCATAATTCCTTCTCTTCGTGTCCCATCACGACAGCGATTGCATCCACCAGTACTAAAGCATCAAGGCCTTCCTTTGGACCTCCTGAACCCGCGAAGGGCCCAGCCTCTTGAGCAATAGCCACCAAAGTATAGTGTCGAACCAGTGATACCATTGTTTGTAAAACGTGATGGCGTAACTCTTTGATAGCCGCAGCCACGAACATCCCTGTTAGTGCCGTACAATGTGTGTTTCTGACTATGCTGTTGCTACATTTGTAGTAGGGACCACTTTGTGGTGGTATCTTTCCTTCGAGAAAACTGGGATGGTTGAATAATTTTTGTAGAGTAGCTTTATCATCGTCTAAGTTAAGTGAAGCCGCTAAATAGCATCGAAGTACTTCCCAACATTGACGTCGGTAGAATGGATCAGTTGTGCTCGATTTTAGTGCAGCAAATGCGGTTTCTATTACTTTATCTACTTCAAAATCTATAGGTTTAGGTTGATCTTGGAAATAAGCCTGAACTGCGGGCGGAGGAGCGTCCGTCTCACGGTATTCCAATCTTTGCGGTTCTATCATCATTTTTCTATTTCCTCCACCGAATTTCCCAAGGACTCTGAATGCTATCCTTGCAACCTCATTATTCTGCAATGTCCGCCATAGAGCTTGCATAAGATCAGCTCTAACCGGCTGGATATGCTCGTACAGAAAATCCGGTTGCAAATTATCCACACAGAGTTCCAAAGTACGCAATCCTTGTGATATTAATGTATGGGATCCGTTAAGTGCCGACACCAAGGGATCCATTAGCATCGGTAAATAAGGCAATAGACTGCTCAATCTCACAGGTACAGTAAGGCATAACTCAACAAACAGATCTTTCATGTGCTGCTTGTGAAGACCACTCTGTAACCGATTTAATCCTTCTAATAGGTTGGGCAGTAAAGGCAAAAATTCCTGATATAGTAAATCGTGACTGCCGCCCCCGATAGAGCGGAATAGAGCTCTCAACAATAAGAAGTAGTTGTAGGGCTCTTTCGCAGTCATTGCGTAATCCATCGCCTTGTTAACGATGCTATGTAAGTGTGGTCGCAGCATCTGCTCGTTCTCGGTAGGGAACAAACTAACCGATCCAAAAACTAATTTAAAAAGCCGGAGATATAAATTAGATCTTTCCAAATTAGTCCCCATTTCCTCCATACGTTTCAGTAAATATTCTACGAGAACGGTAGCGAATATTGGGGATGTTGCGGGGTTAGACAGAAATGTGTTAGCAATTATTTGTAATGTGGGATTTTTATTTATTCTTTCAACCATATGAGATATAGTTGCGGTAAAGATTTCTTGAAAAGTTTGGGGATTCATCATCGAAAACTGTAATAATGAAAAAGAAATCATATTTTATATTTTTACTATATTAAATTTATACTTATTTTATAGGGTATATAAATATGAAAAAAAAACGATTCATACCACTCCACTAAAATGTTCGAGCACTTCTTTCTCCTCCTTGGAGCGTACATGCGGCTGTGCAGGCGGCTGGACTGACGCTCTAGGCGCTGCGAGGGTGTAAATATCGAGGGACTGCAGTCCCCATCGAACTAGCCGGATGAAAACTAGTGTCTCTCGAGCACTGAATTGCTTTTGATTTGTTATTGCCGTTGTTGACGTGCCTTCACTGTTTGTGGTAGTCTAGAGATAAAAGATGTCAAAAATCTTATTTTGAACACTTTAGATACAAATATTGTATTTTTTTCTTTCATATACTGCATGACCCTTAACATTGTAACTAAAAATTACTTTTACATCTCTCATGTTCGGTAAGTAGATTCTTATTACCTCCAAATGGGGCTTGTAGGTGACTAATTAGCGCTCTAGGGTAATAATGTAGCTAAAAAAGCCCTAGGGCGGTAAGTAAATAAAAAAGTTCGCGTACATCTATTACCGTCATTCTGGCAATAGACATAATGCATTCAGCCCAATGACAAAAGAGGTCGCTTTGCTATTCAGCCTTGTCTTCGTGTGAGTATAATAGTCATCAATTTTAAATATCGAACGGCGAAGCTCAATTTCGATCTTGAAAAAAAAAATGTACGTACACATGTCAGAAGTAAAACTTCTTTGGCAAACTAATTTTTAAATCTCGTTTATATTTATACTAAATAACCCCGTCTAAGCTCGTTGAGAGAGGGAGTTGGCGCGAAGGTCACACCAACGAGTTAGACAGAGTTAGAAATGTCGCTGACTCGCGGTGGGCGAGATCTAACTAAGGCTAACTCTTCCCCGTCTCTGAGCGCCTGGTACTATGAACTTATTTTTTCGTTTCATCGAGTTTGAAATCACAACGATTCTAAAGCTAAAATTTATTCTTGTAATGCCGGTTTTTTTCTACTTACCTCACAATCGAGATGTAAAGCAGAATATTTACCTCGGGTGTAAGCATCAATTGCACCCTCGAACTATAGGCGCCCTCGCTGCGCTCGTGCGCCTAAATATCTCGGGCTGCAATTGATGCCTTACAGCCCTCGGCTACTTATCTACTATTTAACTAAAACCAACTTTAGAGTGAACAAACAATTGACCTGATTAGGATAACAAATTATATTATAAAGACTTTAAAACCATGCAGATAATATACTTACTTTACAAGAAGCACAGCCCCACGTAATAGTCTTAACACCACAAACTAAGGTTTTAACAAGTGTTCTATAATCTCCTACATTGAGATTATTCATTTGTGACGTAGGAAAACCGATCTTCGACTTTTCTTCTGCTTTATTTATACTATCCAAGAAATCTGGTGTCGGTTTCTCTTCCTCAACCTTAATTTCAGGTGTCGAAATGATGGGTGCAGGTGTCGTGGGCGTGCTCGGGGTGGCGAAGTCAGTTGACGGCGTTCCCGCAGTGATGGCGCCAGCTACGCCGTTTGCGCCATTTGGTGTAGTCGGCGTTACTTGTTTGCTACATAAAAGAATATGAAATAAATAAAAAAGAAATTTAGAATGCAATAAAATAATAATACAATATGAAATTAATGTTATCTAAGCTAATTCGTAAGGAACAGGGGTTTCTGCGCCATACGATATCGCTATATCTTTTATCTGAAGGTAATTATGATTATTGTTTTTTAATAAATAAGTAAAACATTGAACATCCTTACTAATATTATAAATACAAAAGTAACTATGTCTGTCACACCAGAATTAGTGAACCAATTTAAATGAAATTTGGTATACAGATAGTCTAGAGCCTGAGATATAGGCCACTTTTTAAGGCGAAAAAAGGCTGTAAGGGGTTGAAATGGGAGATGAAAGTTTGTATGGAAATTACGTCTGTTCAAAAATAGAAGCTTGGAACTTATACAAATAGGTTCTTGTAATGTAAATAAATAAGAAAATCATAGTTTGTAAACATTTTATCGTAAAGAGGACCCTTCAGGATGAAATGGGGACGATCCCGAGCAGAGCGAGGGTGAGTAGTTAGTACAAAATAAATTCCATCCCTAAGGCTAAAATCAAATTTGAAATATGATTAAACTATTTAAACATAAGAAATATAGTACTTGCCATTTACAAGTTAACTAAAAGAATAAACATGAAGAAGAAAAAACAAACCATTTTGCAATTAGGGCAGGTAGCTGCAGCTTGGATATGGTCTTGAACTTGAGCACAAACACTTCCAGTATACGCATGAGGAGGTGGCGGCCCTGCGGCGCGCCCGCCTCGCTCTCTGAGCGCTGGCGGATGCAGTCCACCAGGTTCAGTAGCAGCTTGCACGACATTGTCTGGATACTATATAAATATTATTGTTAGTTTTTTATTCAATTCAGATTCAAAATTAATTATTCAATTTTTGTATCTTAACAATCTTTATAATAACAATTTCATAATTTTATTCTTTACAGACCTGGTTGGTAAAGATTCGTCATGTACATTTTTGGAAAACAAATGAGCAGCAATGGCTAAATCTGTCAAGGGAAGGTGTTGTCGCACATGGTGGACCAGGTCAGCTAAGGTGGAGTAAGCGAGAGGACGGAGTGACTCATGCACAGTCCAACCACCACCAAGTAATACTTCTTCATCGAAGAGACGCTCCATGAAGGGAACAAATTCTAAAAAATAATTATTATTCCTATTGGTATCAATATCACATTTTTCAATTTAATTAAATTATATGTCATAAACACAGTTCAGCTCAATTATAAATTATTACCAGCAATGACAGAATGTATCACCTACTTCTTGCTAATAGTGTTAATCAGAGTTGGTTGTCAATAAATGTATAAAAATAATATTTTAATCATTTGTTAATAAAAACATACTTAGCCTCAAATCAGTAGCCAGAATGTGTCGCGTGGCTATAACCAATTCCTTTCTTAGATGCGCCACTTCAGGTGGGCAGAGAGTGAGGAGTCCTATTATACCTTTAACCATCAAATTAGCATGATTGGCAATAGTATCTTGGTAAATTCTGATAATGTAGGCCAAAAATGCCAGTGTTTTTATTTGTGCACCCATAAAGTCAACAAATACTTCTTTGTTGAAGGATGTAGATTGCCTAAAAAGTGGATAAAATTTTTGATTAAGCAAAATGTATGCAAGTATCAAATTTAACAAACCATAATATATTATAATACTAACAAAAAAAAGAAGGATGAAACTTACCTATGTGTTGTTGTTGGTTGTAATGTAATAGTTTCCATTATAAGTGGAATGAAATTACTAACTTCTTGATGTACATTTTGTTTATAAAGTTGATACATTAATACAACTATAATTGGTAGCTCTTGGATAACTTTCAAAGATAAAACAGATCTTGGAATGAGATTGTACTGAAAATGAATTGATTAACTATAGGAACAATGAATTGAAACAATTTAGTTGTTAAACAATAAAATAAGATTCATATAATGAATTTAACTATGTGATACACATTAAAAATTCATTCAAAACTTCCTGTAATTTTTTATCAATTTTAGTCAGACAGCTATTGGAAGAGAATGTCTCTATTTTTATATATTTATTTATTTTGTATATATTTATTCTTCATACCTGAGAGTATTTTTATTTATTTGTTTGCCTTATAATTAACAAACTATGTTTCATTAAATAACCATAAATCCCACATATTTTTATTTTTATATAGATAACTAATTTATAATAAATTATAATATTATATACACTTACAGTTACAACACTTCCATCAAGAAGTTTTTTTTCTGTGTGTATTGGTGTAGTTGTATATGTTTCTTGGAGCAGTTGATCAATATTAACTTCTGACAGATCTTTAACTCGGATGGTTGGTTTTGGCTCAAATATTTTTGGCAAATGATTTGGCAGGTCAGAATATATTGCTTTAACCCATAGCAGGAACTTGTGAATCTTAAATGAGATGAAAAAATATGAATAGTGGCTTTATTACATTATACCACTATATATAATATATATTTTAATTATAATACAGAACTTACATCAACATCAGTGCAGTAGGCTGGTCTATATTGTTTGTGAAGTTCCATAAAAATCTTTAAACAAACTAATACATTCTCTTCATTTTCAATTTCCATCAACTTCAACATTAATATTAGTATACTTTTGACATATGGTCTTAGTATTTCGCTTATTGGTAAACGATGAATCATTTCCAGTATAAGTTTCCTAACTTGCTGTATATTATATTCTGCTATAAAATGTGGTTCACCTTCTTGTAGTATCTTTAAAAATATTTTAAGAGAATGATCCAAGAACTGAGGATATTGAGGAGAACTCAATATTACCTAAAATAATAAGATACTTTTAATAAAATCGATACCACTCTATAAATCTGGAATTCATAAATACTACACAAATACCATTTTGAATTTCATAATATAATGGAATTTGCATGTTTGTAGATATCCATAGTTATATACATAAATGAACGAGTTATCAAATATATTACGAAAAAATTAGGTTACCTCAAAGTTTTCGCTGAGTTCTTGGGCTGCTTTTAGTTTAATTTCGTCTTTAGCTCCAGGATCTGCTAACATCGTCACATAACTACGATAAGTATTCATTTGTGTATGTGGGTCCCCAGGACCACCAGAAGCCATGGTAGCCATCATCTTACTATATAATATTATTATAATATACTCTTGTTAAATACCCGGCATTATTAAAATAATAATAAATATAGAACACGCGATCACATTTTGTAGCAATTGTATAGGAGCCTTTGCGAGTGTAAAAGATATTTTGAAAACAATATAAAAAACTTTTTATCTGCTAAATTATATATAACATACAAGCTCAAAGTGGGTATTTAACATTTTTAAAAGAACAAACTAAAATCATAAAAAGGTAGATCGCGAGTCGCGACACTGTCAGACTTTAAGATAGGGATAGGAAAGTCGACTCTGACTTTAGTCAAGAATCGATCTTTTCATAAAAATAATCGACTTTTTAGAATCGACTTGAACCTGTCTCGAGTCGATTAAAATCGATTCTCACTCGATGACTTCAACTTTTCTTAAACAATACTTAACACATGATGGTAGGAGGAAGTTTCTATCAATTGTAGCAACTTCTGTACCCTGCGAAAGATTGTTTTCTCATGCTGGCCTGATTGCAAATCAATTAAGAAGTCATTTATCGCCTCAGCACTTAAATCAACTTGTATTTCTAAGGTCAGTTAGTGAAGATATGTGGGATTCTTAAATTACAGATTTTTTATATTTTTATGTCTCATAGATACTTAATTTAAATAGTAAACTTTAAATTTAAAAACTATTATTTAACAGTTTATAACTGATATTTAAAATTTTTATTGATATTTAATATTAAATATTGATTTTAACGTTTCAAAAATACTTAATTTAAATACTACAAACTTATTTTCGGTGCCATACTACGTGCAATTTTTATGTAGAATGTATCTTTTATAAAAATGTTAAAAACAATCCTTTGTGTGTAAGTTGTTTAAA
This sequence comes from Boloria selene, assembly GCA_905231865.2. Lineage (NCBI taxonomy): Eukaryota > Metazoa > Arthropoda > Insecta > Lepidoptera > Nymphalidae > Boloria > Boloria selene. The sequence goes on from HG993134.1 coordinate 10,697,742, forward strand.
TAAAAAGTGCAAATGATAAATAAATTGTTTATTAAAAATAAAGATATATGACGAATCCAATTTGTAAAATATCTTTAACTATGAGTTATATAGTTATTGTGCTTTTAAAAAGTCGACTTGAGAGTCGAAAAGTCGACTTTTAGCAATGATTAATCGACTTTGAGAATCAAAAAATTCCAAGTCGATTCTAAAGTCAAAAGTCGACTTTTTTCGCGCTGTTTCCATCCCTACTTTAAGATTTAACCATACCATAGACATAGAATATATTATGGCTGCGTTCCACTAAGCGCCCACAACGACCAAAATGCTCCTTTAGTCGTTCCACATAACGACCGCGGTCGTTGTGGTCGCGGCGAAAACGTCACTTATGACGTCATGACTTACGCTCACGCGAAGCTCGCGATGACCCATCTAAAAAGGTGGGTCGTCGTGATCGTTGAGAAAATTAGCGGCGTTTTCAAAAATCAAAAATGGCGACCGTGCTTACGTTATTTCATGCGGAAAGAAATATTTTAGTAGAAGTGAATGTTTCTGCAGTGGATTCTAAATATAATTATGTAAAACAAGCTTAGAAAAATTAATTGTAGTTTATAATAATTAATATACATGTATACATTTTTCCTTGATTGCCAATAATATAACCTAACTTTAGAAATGAAAATTAACTTAGCCTTCTTCGTTTTCTTATTGAAAAAATTATTACATACGTTTAAAATTTCACTGATGAAACTTTTATTTTTATTATAGACACAGCATTTGCGACACAACTTTTTAACAGAAATTTAAATTAACAACCCGGAACATCAACGTCTGCTGATCGTGCTGATGAAAATTTTCAATTTTCTAATGATGTCACGGATCGTGTTATTGATGAAGAATTCCTCGATACAGAGGAATATTGAATATAAAATCCACTAATATTGAATATAAAAAATTAAATTATAAATTTTTTCAATATAAATCGATTTAAACAATAATTAATTAAGTTTATTTTCAAGGCTTACAGATTATAACCTAACCTCTTAAATCTTTTGCATTCTTTTTTTAACTCGCCGTTTGTATTATTTACCTCCACGCTCAAAACGCTCTATAATCCATTCCACTTGAGTTTACGACAGTAACGCTCACAAGCAAGTGGAACGGGAAAAACTACGGTCATGAGCGTGATCGTTGTGAACGCTTAGTGGAACGTAGCACAAGTTGTATAAGTATTATATTGTCTGTGTATTACTAATTTTTTATAGACACAGTGCAATAATCGCTCATAAAAACTGTATCGTGTATGCAGGTTTTATTAGACATCCATGATTGTAAGAGCCAATGTCTAAAGTATGAAATTTATATAAAAAAAGTATTCTTTGAATCATCATCATCAGCCCTTTTTAACGTCCCTCTGCTGGGCACGGGCCTCCCTCAGTACGAGGGGGATCAAGCCATAGTCCATCGCGCTGGCGGTGTGGTGCGTGTTGGCGGACTTCACACACAGAACAATAATACTCTAGGAGACTTCACATGTCTGTCGAAAACTTGCTAGGTTTTCTCAGATATGCAGGTTGTTCACGATGTTTTCCTTCACCGTAAGACAAGTGGTAATCATGATAGAAAATGATCCGCACCCGGATTTGAAACCGCATCACTCGGTTATCGGAGCGACGCGACGCGTTACCGCTGGGCTACCACTGTCTTCAGTATTCTTTGAATACAAATTAATTTATTTTCATCGTTTATTTATTTTAAAATTCTTGTCTATGACATAGCAAACATTTTTGATAGTAAATTATCTGACTAGGGACTAAAAACCAAGCATTATGGGCAAAACAATTAAAAACTAAAACTTGTTTATTCCATGTCATCCGCATCGATGTATCATGTATGGTTTTTAATATTTTCATAAAATGGGTTGAATATCAATATAAAATAGATAGTGAATGTGAAAACGGAAAGAATTTAAATGAGGGAGACAAATTAAAATGTGATCATGGCTGCATTTCTGTCAGTATTAGTTATAACAATTTGGCTTCGATGCACAATAGTGTATGGATACGAATTTATATCGCAATATCCCAAAAACGAAAATGAAACATTCCATTTTAACCATCTTGTTGTCGACAAAATCAGCGGGCAAGTTTACGCCGGTGCATTAAATACTCTACATCAACTTAGTCCGGATTTGAAACCTTTACATGTCGTACGAACCGGACCTAAACTTGATAACCCAGTGTGTCATGCCAGTGGTTGCCCGTCAGATGATATACAAACTGTGTGGACTGATAATGTAAACAAAATCTTAGTGATTGAACAGGAATCTAGAATTGTGATAGCTTGTGGATCAGTGGCCCAGGGGTCATGTTTCAAATATAAATTAGGGGATCTATCAGCTGAACCAGAGTTTATTCCCGAGAGTGTTGCTGCAAATGATGCTGAAGCTTCAACTTATGCTTTTATTGGACCAGAAAGGTATAACTCTTGGGACCGCTCTAATGTACTCTATGTTGGTACAACATTTACAAATATTGGAGAATATAGGCATGATGTTCCTGCAATATCGAGTCGTGATCTTATGACGTTACAACTGGCTCAATTTACGTTTTCAAAGCAAAGCTTAATACAAATTGATGTTAAATATAGAGACAACTTTTTAGTGCAATATGTGTATGGATTCAATGCTAGTGACTATGCTTACTTTCTCATTATACAAAAACATTCTCATCTAGCTGGTAATGAAGAACTTGGATATGTTTCACGGTTAGCTCGTACATGTGTTAATGATGACAATTATAATAGTTATACAGAAGTGACTTTAGAGTGTAATGTTCGGGAAGAATTAAGCAGTGGTAAGAGTGAAGTTGTCAATTATAACTTAGTACAAGATGCAAAAATTTCTAAAGCTGGTGTAAATTTAGCAACTCAATTAGGCATTGAGACTGGTGATTCTATCCTTGTTGCATCTTTCAGTCCATCAAAAGGAATAACTAATGAACCTACAACAAAGTCTGCTATATGTGTATTCTCATTACAAGAAATAGAAATTAAGTTTAACGAAAATGTGCACATGTGTTTTAATGGTAGTACAAAGGCACGTAATATGGGCTATATATCAGGGATGATTTCAGATGGTAAATGTCCAAGTGTTGGGTCTACTGGAAACATACTTAATTTTTGTGAGGTAGGCCTTAAAATTAGTGGTCTTTATCCAATAAAAGCAACATCAGTTATTTTTTGGAATGATACTTTAATTACTTCTGTAACTATATCAGTTACTGGATTGCATACTGTAGCCTTTTTAGGTACTAATGATGGTTCATTAAAAAAAGTATTGGTAGATGCTGAAAAATCAATACAATATTCTACTGAAGTACTCCTTTCTGGACAAAAAATTCTCCCAGATACAACTTTGTCACCATATGGAAAAACCTTATACATTTTAGCAAAAAATACAATTGTCCAAATACCAACAGAAAAATGTGCAGAACATGGCAATTGTTCATCATGTTTAGAATCTAATGATCCCCATTGTGGCTGGTGTTCTTTAGAGAAAAGATGTACAGTACAAAATATGTGCCAAAAAGGTACTCAAAGTGCTCCACGGTGGTTATCTCAGTATACTGGTCAACAATGTATTGATTTTGAACAAATTTTACCGGACCGTATATCTATGTCTGAAGTTACAACTGTGCAACTAGTGATAAGAACTTTACCAGAACTTCCATTTGGTGCAAAGTATAAATGTGTATTTGGTAACACTCCTCCAATCGATGCTGCAGTAACATCAAGTGGTCTTGCATGTCCAACACCAGATATTAAACACAGACCAAAAATACCACAAAACCAGGATCATGTTTTTGTTCCTCTGTCTGTTCATTCTTCTGAAACTAATAAAGACTTTGTGTCACGTAACTTTGCTTTCTATGATTGTTCAAAACATATTACTTGTCATACTTGTATAATGAGTGAATGGGCTTGCAATTGGTGCATTTATGACAATAAGTGTACCCATGATGTATCAGTATGTCAGAGAACCATTATAAGTGGAGAAAAAAATCCAACAAAATTACTTAACCATGGAATTGGTCACTGTCCCAGAATAAGACAATACAAGGAACCAATTCTATTACCAAACAATGTACCAAAAGAACTGGAACTTGAAGTAGAAAATTTGCCACACTTACAACCTGACCATACAGGCTTTCAATGTATTGTCAGTATTGAATTAGCCAATATGATTCTTCCAGCTCGAGTAGAATCAAACCATTTCATAGTTTGTGACAAAACAATGTATTCTTATGAAGAAAACGTGGGAGAGTACAACATAAGTGTGAAGGTTTATTGGAACCATAAACATTACATTGATACTATAAATATTACTTTATACAAATGTGAAATTCTTGGATCACATAGAAACCATGCTGACTGCTCTCTGTGTATTACTCGCAATTCTATCTATCAGTGTACGTGGTGTGGCAATTCATGCTCATATAGTGAATCTTGCTTAGAAAATCCTGTAACCGAATGCCCTAAGCCTAGAATTGACATGATAAAACCACTGAGTGGACCTATAGAAGGAGGCACTCTAGTAACAATAGAAGGTAGTAATTTAGGCCTAAGAGTGGAGGAAGTAACTGGTAAAGTTCGGATTGGTGATGTTCATTGTGAAATTGTGGACTTTGAAGTTTCAGTAAGTATTACTTGTAAAACAGGCCCATCTAATGGCTCAGTTGTTGCACCTGTAATAGTAGAAAATGATGCAGGATATACGGAATCCTCAGTATTATACAGTTATAAGAATATTAAGTTGCAAGGTGTATATCCCGCCCTAGGACCTGTTTCAGGAGGTACACAGTTAGCTATTGGTGGACAACATTTAAATATTGGATCAACTATATCAGCATTTTTAGATGAACTTGCATGTTCTATAAATAAAACGCAAACATCTAATAGTAGACTAATTTGCATTACTCCTAAAGCAAACACACCTCGTATTATTCATACTTTGACAGTATCTATTGATAATGCAAACAGGACATTGTATGGAGATTTATTTAATTATACTGCAGACCCTACTATAATGGAAATAAAGCCTTTGAAAAGTTTTGTTTCAGGTGGAAGAATGATAACAGTTCATGGAACTAATTTGCATACCATACAAAAACCACTTATGAAACTTTATTATGCTAATGAAGAAATCCCTGTTAATGCAACAGCCTGTACTGTGCTCAATTCAAATCAGATGGAATGTCCTAGTCCAGCTGTAAATAAAAAGTATTTCGATATAATTCAAGCTACTAAATCTCAAACAAATACACCGCAAGTAGCTATGAAAGTAGGTTTTGTGATGGATAATGTGGAAACAATGCATGATTTAGAAAAATATTTTAATCCACCAAGGACTCACATGCTATTTGTCGACGATCCACACGTTTATCAATTTCCAAATCGAATTAAGTCATACAAAGGCGATCCTTTAGTAATAGAAGGAGAGAATCTAATAATAGCGAGTGACGAATCAGATGTAGTTGTAACAATCGGTACACAACCATGCAATGTCACAAGTCTAACTATGCAACAATTGCTGTGTACTCCACCTGAAATACAACCGCCAAACTCAGATGAAAACGGTTTTCAGATAACGGATATTAATTTGCCTTTAGTTGTCGTTAAGATTGGCAAAAATTTAAGATTTCCTATAGGTTATTTACATTATGAACTTCTTAGGAATTATAATTTTCCCCCAGAAGCTATTGCTGGTATAGCTGCAGGAACATTTTTCTTAGTTCTCATATTTATGATCGTTTTAGTGATGTACAGAAGACGTAGTACTAAGGCAGAGAGAGAATATAAAAGAATACAGATACAAATGGATACTTTAGAAAGTAATGTAAGATTAGAGTGTAAATTAGCTTTTGCGGAGCTTCAAACCGATATGTCTGATTTGGCAGCAGATTTGGAACATTCTGGAATTCCCACATTGGATCATGTCAATTACGTGATGAAAGTATTTTTCCCGGGTGTGTCAGATCATCCCATCCTTAACGTCCAGCGCCAATTCATTAACACTCCACGAACTAATTACGACGCTGCAATGATTCAGTTTGAACAACTATTAAATAATAAATGTTTCCTTCTGTCATTTATAGACACATTGGAATCCCAAAAATCTTTTAACATTAGAGACAAAGTCAATGTAGCATCTTTATTAATGGTTATTCTAATGGGCAAAATGGAATATGCTACGGATATACTAAAATCTCTTCTCTTACGTCTCATTGATAAGTCTGTTTGCACAAAACATCCACAACTTATGTTAAGAAGGACAGAAAGTGTTGTGGAAAAAATGCTTACAAATTGGATGGCCTTATGTATGTACTACTATTTAAAAGATTATGCAGGATCATCGCTGTTTTTACTGTTTAAAGCTATAAAACATCAAATAGAAAAGGGCGTAGTAGACTCGATAACGCATGAAGCGAGATATTCATTATCCGAAGAAAAATTATTAAAAGAGCAAATTGATTATCAAATTGTTACTTTACACATAGTACAAGACGACTTTGATGAAAAAGTTCAATGTAAGGTTTTAGATTGCGATAGTATATCACAAGTGAAAGCTAAAATATTAGATGCTTTATTTAAAAATACTCCATTTAGTATGCGACCTTCCGTCCACGAAGTTGATTTAGAATGGAGACATGGGAGAGGAGGCCATGTTACTCTTCAGGATGAAGATCTCACAACGAAAACCTTAAACGGTTGGCGAAAATTAAACACTCTCGCTCATTATGGGGTAAAAGAATCCGCTGTTATGTCTTTAATATCGAGGCAAAATGACAGCTTTAATACGCCCTATAAAATACCATGCAAAAATTGTACTGGTATTTATTGTTCAAATTCTCACATAAGAGTATACAAAAGTGATATTAGCGATCAAAATGCCCACTACTATCACTTAGTTAAGCCTATTGAGTATCAGCACATTGTAAACAAAACCTCTGAACACAGTCACAAGGCTATTCCAGAAATATTTCTTACTCGACTACTCTCTACTAAAGGTACGGTGCATAAATTCGTCGATGATTTCTTCAGTACGATATTGACTGTAAACGAAGTATTGCCTCCAGCTGTTAAATGGTTATTCGATCTTTTTGATGATGCTGCGAGAGCGCATGGTATCATTAACCCTGAAGTTGTCCATGCATGGAAATCGAACAGTTTGCCATTGAGATTTTGGGTCAATCTCATCAAAAATCCAGATTTTATATTTGATATTAATAAAACTTCAACAGTAGATTCCTCATTGTCTGTGATTGCTCAAACGTTTATGGACGCGTGTTCTTTAAGTGAACATCGACTATGTAAAGATTCACCATCCAACAAATTACTCTTTGCAAAAGATTTACCTACCTATAGGGAAATGGTTATACAATTTTATCAAGCCGTGTCTCAATTACCTCAAGTATCCGACCAAGAGTTAAGTACTTCTATGCAACAACTTTCAGTCGAACAGCTAAACGAGTTCGACACTTTATCAGCTTTGAAAGAGTTGTACATTTATGTAACTAAATATAGAGAACAAATTATATTAGGGCTAGAAAACAAAATGCACTTAGCTCATAAACTAGATAATGTAGCATGCACTTTGGAAGGCGATCCTGCGGCGGTATGCTGACTATATGATGATATAAGTTACGATTTAATTGCATTTACATAATTTATTTATACACTACAAAATTTGTACAAAGAGCTTTAATTTATTCTGATATAAAAATACTCAGAAAACCGATCTGTAAAAAGACTGTAAAATATCAGTTTTGAAACTAGTTTTTTTTATTGATATTATAGTGAATAAGACATTATATTATTTAATAGCACCTTTACAAATTGATCTTTTAAAAACTATTGCCATTTTCATATCTGTAATAGTACATTACAATATAAAAAAAATAATTTCTCCCAGTGGCCATATTATGTTATGTAATACTATATCAACCTAAATGCCATTTATATAATTTATTAAGCTAAAATTTAAAGTATTATGGCTCTCTAAAATATATTTTAAGTCTTATGATTTTGTATAACATTAGGTCTGGCACTGATATTACATTGATTGTAAATTTATTCATGTATGCTGCTAAAATACTTAATATTGATGTGTATTATTCTAAGATGTATGTGTAAAGAGAAATAGCATAAGAAAAATGTTGTGATATTTGTATTTGGAATATTTATTACATTTGCCTATGTACTCTTTTTATATTTTTTCATTTGTAAGAATGTTATTGTGTAATAACTTTTCATGGAATATTAAACTGTATTTTTCCAAAATAAACTCAATTTATTATTTGAAACATTACTTTGTCATTTATTTACAATATCAATAACAATTCTAATAATGAGTAACATTTTATATTTTCCATAATAGTTTAGTATGAAATATAAAGAGAACTGTATAGGCATTACATAATAAACTTTTTTTTCTACATTGACAGGAACCCTCCACTTGTAGAAGATTCTGAATTTATAATTGTGTACTGATCTCTTTTTGTTGCTCAAGAATAATGTAAATTTAAAATATCAATTTTTGAACACAAATATTTCTATATGTATTAATATAAATAAATGTTTATGTGTACAAGTGTCATGTTTGTGAGGGATGTCATTATAATATTCCATTTACAAAGTAATTTAAGATTAGTTTTATCTTGTTAGTGTTTAAGGCAGCGTAAATTCACCCGTCTCTTAAAAATTTTATATAATTGACTTAGAAATATACTTATTTATCAAATTTTTGTAATGATTAATTTAATTATGAATGGGAAAAACCAAAACTACTGTGTATCATTTCTATCACATTTATTAGGCATTGACCTTTAAATTACAAAAAATATTAAATCTCAGATTACTAGTAATCATTTTGTAAATACCAATCTGAACTACATATACATACATTGTAATTTAAAATCGCAATTTTAATAAAAAACTCGTAAATCAGTTTGGTTTCACAATTTTCTAAATATTTATTTTGCTAAAGATTCAATGTTAATAATAAAAACACCTTCATTTGGTTTTTTAATTGATAACTTTGTTGGAATTCTTTTGTTTACATGTAGGATTTAACAATTCTTGAGATCATTCATTTGAACTTTGCCGTTAATTAGGATAATAGTCCATTTAAAAATTTACAAGGTTATGAGTTCATAACAATAATGTGATCATCAACGTATTCAAAACCAAATATGAAGTAAGTATTTTCAAAATTATTTTATCGAATTTTTAATCATAGTTGTGAAATGTAATATAAAGTTTTCATTATAGAGCAAAGCTATTAAGGACTACCTACATAAATCATATTGAACAGTGTGCATGTGTGCTGCACTGTGCAATCTACATAGGCGCCACACTTTATATTTAGTACTTACTATATTAATTAATAAAAACAATAAAATTAATTAAAACTTAAAACTTTACTTTTTAAATAATAATAAGGCAGAAAAATATTTGTTTAAAATATTGTGCTTTTAAATGCATTTGTACTGTAACATGAAGCAATTTACGCTTGCGTTATAGTCATTATAAGTTACCAATCGTCGTGTAATAATTTTTATTTGATCGTAATGACCGACTTTGTAGCTAAATATTTTACTAGCACGGCCTGCACCAGAGGCAATGGAATTAATTCCTACTTGAAAAAATATATTTATCATACCGGTTTAGTTAACAAGCCCATTTCTGAAATCTTTCTATAATGATAAATTCATCATTTACTATTGTTGTAATATAAAAACATTGAAACATCGAAATATGCACTGTAAAGGCACGTTTACATTTAATTCACACACAACATATATTTGCGATAAAAAATTTCATCCAACGATATTTTATAAAGAGTTAGAAATATATTATAATGAAAGGAAATTAAAAATTGTTTAACATTTTGTAATTAGTAAAAAAGAGCTATTGAATTTTATATTTTATTTTGCATTGTAAACATATGAATCATAAATGCATTTACAGTGTCCACTTATATATTGCCTACATTGTAATTTTTTGTCCAAGAAACCATCAAGGCAAAACACAAATCTATTATGACTCACAGTCCACTCCATCTTTTACCATATGATAGTATACCATATATTATATTATAAATAATAATGTATAGTATACAAAATTTTAACACATGACAAATTTTATAAAATATATTTACCAATAAATGCAGATATTCATGTAATACTAGTTTTAAATACATAATCGCGTACATGGTTTAATATACGCAAGACTGGAACGTACACAATTATCACCTTGTTTATGTTAATTAAATTTTAAACGTTAATCTAACAGCAAAACATTCTAAAGACAATACCTCATATTTTCAGCAACATTACAAGACTATTGAATTAAATAGAACAAACGTTTTAACAAATTAATGAGTTTATATATTTAAATGAACAAGGGGTGGCCACATAAATGACTTTTCCTTATATCTTCTCTATATTTTATATTACAATATTTTCATTTTTTTCTATTGTTCTACTTTCTTTAAAAAATTGGTTTTGTAAATAACCAATTTTTCAACGGCCTTTCGACAGTCGGTTAAATGACAAAAAAGGAAGCCGTTACGTAAGTATTATTCGAAATCAAAAGACGGTGGCGACATTTAAACAGAAAATATAACTTGGCAAAGCCGGAACAAGCAAGAGTTTAAAAGTACCTAAATAAATTAAGGATGTAATTAAATGAAATAATGGGTCCTAAATTTTAACTTTAAGTAAATATTACTGAGATTAGTTAGCTTTTTTATTCTATGAGTATATATTTTCGTTAAACAAAAATATACAATCACAGAAAAAAAATAGTGTATCACATACACCACAAATACAATAATCTAAGTTGTAATAAATGGGTCAAATAAATATTTTTAATGTCAAACTAAAAATTAAAATTAACAAACCAAAGGGCAAAATATTAATCACATAAAGATTTCGTACATAATATATGTTCATACAAATAGGAACATGAAGTTGATAAACTGTATACATATAGGCACACCTAGGCCGTCCATACTACAATGCAACATTAAAATAGATTATTCATACTCCTCTAACTATTCAACATCTACAGCTTTAATGTACATATTATTTAAAGCTCAAAATAAATGAAATGCGACATTGAAGTATATAAGTCCACACATTTAAAATTCCATTCACAATGGCAATACAGTTCATTCTACTAACATGTCTTAGTTAATCCAACAAGGCCTTATGGTCGTGTGTTTCAGTCTCATAACAATTAAATACTACATACTTCATTTAAATTACCACACTATACCTAACGAACCAACCATTACTGACGTCATCAACACACAACCACAGGGGACAATCTATACTAATATTATAAAGTGAAGAGTTTGTCTGTTTGGTTGAACGCGCTAATCTCTGGAACGACCGGTCCGAATTGAAAAATTATTTTTGTGTTTGATAGTCCGTTTATCGAGGAAGGCAGGCATAATACATCACGCTACGACTAATAGGAGCCGAGCATCAATGAAAAAGTTGCAAAAACGGGAGTTACTTGGTTTCCAGCTTTTAGAACGCGCGCGAAGCCGCGAGAATGGCTGGTAAATTATAAGTTTATACTTTGGGTGGTTTGTCCAGAGGGTCTTTATATATGATGGTGTCGGGACAATTTACAATTTTATACTTTGGCCGGTTTGTCCAGAGGGTCTTTGTATATGATGGTTGAGGACTTGATGAGGTCGGCTGGTGGATGAGGCTGTTGGTCGCCGCACTTGTGGTGCGCCATGAGCAGGCCGCCCACCAGCGCCGCCAGCGCGCGGTCCAGCCACGTCACCGGGTTGGCGTACACCAGCCCGCCCTCGTAGAACCCGAGGTGGCCGCCGTGAGACAGCTCCAGGTACATCGCCTTATCTTGCGAACCTGCACAATTTATATTCACATCAAATACAAGTAAATAATATATCGTCGCTTTAGAATGAATACCTCGTATGTCAAACATGCATATTTTTTTTGTAAAAATCAAATAAAAACCATATCTTTATATTACGGCGAAACCGTAAACTCAATACATACCTACTACTAGTGCCATATTTGGAGTAAAACGAAAACCTCTTGTTTAAAAAACATTGACAAATGAACCATTTTTTTTCGTTTCCTGTAAAATTTCAAATCTCTGAACATACGAGGTTATCTTTCTACAGCGACGATATGAGAAACAACGACTTGAATAAAGACAATACAGATGTCGAAAGACGTAGCAGTCGTGGAAATTTTTAGACGACGATAATATTACTCACACTAATGCATAGCTGAACTTATGAGTTATGCCTCTAAAACTATAACAGCCATTGCTTGCAAAAGATACTGTATAACGTCAATTTTTATATTTATTAGGATCTCGTACAATCACTTAAAACTTAAATAACTAAGATAAAATCCTATTTTTTATTGAGATTTAATATAAAACAGGTTAAACAGAAAAGTTATACGAACATGTTGTAACATAAACAAAAACTAGACTATAATATTATCACAGTTTGAATTTTAGGCATCTTATGTACGAGTATACGGAAATTTTCCTAAACCTTTGTCAATATATAACCCCAGATATAATATGTTTTTTTTTGGATATTTGAATGTAATTCTTATAAAAGAAACAGATCTTATTATAAATTCAAACGTCAATGAACTTTTTGACCATTTCAAATGTTGCATGTCTAATATAATAATTACAATACTGATTTTATCATATCGGAAATAATTAAAAACACGCATTTGCATGAAATGAACTGCTTTGTATATCTAAATGTTTTAAGTGGGTCATTTACACAAAAAACAATAGTAGGTAGAAGACATTAATCAATAAAGTAATTCGAACTCATATTACTATATAAAAGCTAGTATAGTGTACCTTGAACTAAGCGTCAAGGCGAATAGAATTTTTTATGAGGCAGATGTGTTTTCACAATCGCATAATATGTACTTGAATCGAAATTATATATTTTTTATTTATGCATTTTGATACAATAAAAAGTTTTATAAATTATTTCAATATAATTATGAAATGAATAATAATGATTGGCTATTTTTTTATGTATAAAAATGCGTTACATTTGTACTTACTGACAAATTCTCTGATGCTTGGTAACAGTTGTTCAGGCACAATTGGATCGTCTCGCGCATTTATAAATATCATTGGAGTTTTTATATTTTTTAGATAAAAAGCTGATGAACTCCATCTGTATAACTCTGTCACTGAATCGAACCCGTGCACTTTGCTGAAAACATACAAGAAAATATATATAAAATGTAAATGTCTATAATATACTTCTCTTGATAGTGAGGTACAGTATTTGACTGGCACGATCACTACTCCAGAGGTCGATGGTTCGATTCCTGTACCCGCACGCATTTAGCATTTATAATTTGTATGACGATAGCTATTACCTCACAAATATTGTTATTGTTCCTATGGAAAAAGAGAATAGAGTAAGATTATATCTGTTTCTTCAGTACATCGAAGATAACGTCGCGTCAATTGAAATACAACGATTTAAAATAAATGTCAGTATAAATGTGCATACATGATCCATATGTATATTACATTCTTAATCTTTTCCAAGGATCTTTAGATAATAGTCTGTAAAACGAATGTGATTGCATAACCACCGCCATTTTCAAATCTATACATATAATAAAACTCTAACTTAATCGAATCTAACATTATTTTTGGAAAATCTTATTTTTTACATATAACGCCCTGAGAAATTGTAATTGCAAATGTATAGTGATCGTTTAAATGAACGTAGGAACGTGACGGATCCGAGAGGAGCAAAGCCAGTCACTAGTTTAATAATTATAAAATATAAAAACGTCAGTTTTCTTATAATTTTGCAGGGTTTATCAATTACTAGCATTTTCCGCGCCACGCGTTCTAAAGACCGGAAACCACATTTTTACAGAGTCGCGCGGTATGGTACCTCGCAGGACTAACACCCGCCCTTCCCGTTTTCGCAACATATTTCATTGATGCTCCCTTCCTATTGGTCGTAGCGTGATCTAACATAGCCTATAGCCTTCCTCGATAAACGGATTATCAAACACAAAAAGAATTTTTCAATTCCGACCACTAATTCCTGAGATTAGGGCTTTCAACTAAACAAACAAACTCTTCAGCTTTATAATATTAATATGGATTATTTATTCCATTTTTTATCGTACACTAGCGACTCGCCCTCGCTTCGCTCGGGCTCTTCCCTAGATTTAGCACAGTTAAAGCCGCGGGATCTGCTAGTTATGCATATAAACCTTCCTCTTGAATCACTCTATCTATTAAAAAAACCGCATCAAAATCCGTTGCGTAGTTTTAAAGATTTAAGCGCACATAGGGATATAGGGATATAGGGACAGAAAAGGCGACTTTGTTTTATACTATGTAGTGACGCAAATAATGTATCAGATGTCAGAAAGAAGAGATGATCATGTAACAGTTAGTTGTTTAATAATTTAGTTAGACAGCCGTTGACAAATAAAATAAGTAAAAATACAAATACAATAAGTTTGAAAAACATATACGAATCGAAATATTATAATAGACGTTACAGATTTGGAATAACACCCAAAACGAGGGTGATCCGCTTGGGTTCAATAAATTTATATTGAACGCTCTAGCTCAATGAATTTAAAATTTAAATTAGATTTTGAATAATATAGATTATATCCTAGCTTATAGCACGAACTACATAACGTTTTAACTATGACCCTAAATATAGACTGGAGGAGCCATTACAGGCAAAACTCGTTGATTAATGTTTCCAACATTTATTTTTTTGTGAGTCATTCTCTGTGGAGTCAAGTTAGACTTCATTCAGCCACTACTGTAACCTACATGTACCCTTTAGTCATTAGTTGTTGATACGCGAAATAATCGTATGTTACCGATTCTTATCAAAAATCCTCCAATCAATCCATTAGCGTACGAGAATGTTTATGTAGTATAAAACAGAGTCGCCATTTGATTGTGTGTCCGTTTCTGCACTTACTTCTTTTAACCTCACATTAAATTTATCGAAGCAAAATATCATCAAAGAAATGATAAACAAGGAAGGTTTGTGTATTTCTAAACTTGTAAATATTGTGTAGGTACTAAATGTTTAACTAAACAATGTTTTGTAAAAAAATGCTTGGAACGACTTTATCGTTAACCCTCAAAAATTGTTGGTTACTTTTTATCCCGCAAAAATGTGCGGGTCCCGTGGGATAATTTGTTTTTTTTTTGTAAAGACGAACCCGGGTAAGTCGCTAGTTAATAAAATACTAAATAGCTTACCGAGAGTAAGCCTCGTCGAGGTCCGGCAAGGTACCCGCGGAGACGATCATTTTTTCATCCAGCGAGAATCTGTTCTTCATTTCGGGGCTCAGGAGCATGCGTTTATGCCTTGTGATAATGTTGCGGTAGTTGTCCGTCATTATGTACAGATAGAATCGACGGAAATTCTGCCATTGCAACAAGTGCACCATAGAGCTAAAAATATATTTTATTTTAACAAGTTTCAAAATAACACTATTATTATAATTAGTTTAAGTAATATAACTTTCTAACATACATTACATATTTTAGACAATTTGAAAATTTAATAAACGATAGATATAGTATAGTAATAGCAACTAAGTAATCAAATAAAGCAACGCTTTTTGTGTATGAACTTTATAGGGTTAAATCTCTAATAACATAGTTAAATTTGCAGAATGTATCGTAAATTATTGGCAAGTTAACTTCGCAAGATATTCATAATGACGAATCGATAAGAAATCAGATTATAGTTCCATAGTTTCCTTAACAAGGCGCCGTCGTTGATAAACGAATACGTACAATAAGATTTGATAACCTACTATTATAATACGTAGGTATTATATTTATATATTAAAAATTGTGCAATAAATTCGCGATTATTATCAAAATCAAATATTTTAATTAGGTAATACGCAAAATTAGAATTATAATTATAACGGGCTAATAAGTTTAATTAGTATTGATTATTCAGAATTTTGAATTAAAAAAATTAATGGTGTACAAGGGGTGTATAGGACTAAGAATCGCGTGTATCTAAGAAAGATTCATTTCAGACTATATACTATAGGATTATCTTTTACACGCTTGGATCGCGTGATAAGAGATACAATTTTTTCAGTAGGTAACAGTAAATTTTCCTAAAAAAAAAATTTTGAAGTTCAGTTATGTCATAGGCTATCTTCTAAATACATTATATGTATTATATTGAATTTTGCCTCTTTAAAATAATATTAGATTCATGATATTTTTTTATTTAAATCGTGTGGTTACGTTAATGAAAAAAAACCAAATTATTTTTGATAGTCGTACTCGTAAGAATATAAATTAAACCACAGGTGCTAGTGACTAAATTGTGACTCAGAAGTCAAAAGTACCTACCAAAAACGTTTATTATCAGACGCATTGTGACTTGTGACTTGTGAGGCATCCTATCAAGTTTTTGTGTTACTTTTAAAGAGCCGCGTAATATGTTCATAACGTAATTATTATACATCGTCGTACATCGATAAGATATTTGCCAAATCTCCGTATTATATTTATTTTGAGAAATAAACATATTTGTCACTTCATTAGAATTTAATATTGAAGTACTCTAACTTCTAGTTAGGTACTCTTAAAATAAAGCACCAGACATTACAAATCATAAAAATCTTTTCAAGGATGACTATTCGTCCTCGCATATAATAATTATGTTTTTTATTACTTTTGTATAATATGTTTGTATCAAAAGAAATAAAATATTATATAATTTAAGTACAAAAAAGTTAATTATTTGTCTATAGTCTATACATATGTATGTCATCACGTCTATAAAATAAGTATTTAAGATTTTGGTACATACACATAAAAGCCTCGTTAGTATCGTATTATTCATACTTACTCGATGGCATTGTAGCCCTGACAAATTGAGATTCCGCCTATTATATTGTTAGGCCTTTTCCTGTCTTCACCTAAATATTTTGTGATTAAATTTCCTCCGAGGCTAAAACCGACTAGAATCAGTTTCGTATTTGGGTATCGTTCTAGCAAATTCTCTATCATGTAGTTGAAGTCATCGGTGTGACCTGTGAAAAATTATTTAAGATAAATAATTTGTATGCGAACATACTTGTTCGTAATCGAGAGCGTTGGCCTTGCAGCTTGAAGATAACTTTCAACATGTCAAACTTGCGTGACAAGTCTCCGAGTCCCATAATGATGATTTGAGGAAACATAAATACCTACGTAACTTTTACACTTTTCAGAGATGTTGCATGGGAAAATCATACGAAAAATCCCTTAATAAAGTTTAAATCGCATATAAGTTAATTAAATCGAGGGTAGAAAGTAAGAATAAATAAATATTATTAACATGACCTTCGTAGGTCATGGAAATTTGATGCTTTGTATAAACAACTAATATATAAATAACCTATATATAAATAGACAAGGAAAAATCAGTTTAGTATTTTTCCTTTGCTGTTTGTAAACAGATTTTACTTTTTTTAATAGCAATGAAGAACTTTATAATGTTATCAATTAGAAAAATATATTTATAAGTACCTAACCAATAAAATAAATCAGGCCAATGTAAAGTTAATGTTTGCTTTATTTGTTATTAAAGGCTTATTAACCATAACATAAACTCGTGGCGAGCTTGAGTCATATCGATTATAATAAATTATAATAATATGACTTACCCGTATATGAGATCATGTGCTTAGTTTAAGAATTCGTTTCTGATTTGTTTCTGACATCATAGTCACCACGCTTTTTGGTTTTAGTTTAGTAAATAAAGACATTCAGAAATCACCCACAATAGAATAGGTATGTTACTGAATGTGAAATTTTAAATGCCTTTGTAGCTAATACAATAAATTTATATACTGATAGATGAAGATAAAAATGTTATTTTTCATCTTAACATGCTCAGAAGTTTACATAAATAAATACCTATTACCTATTCTACAAGTAAAATACAATCCATTCTCTGACCTACCAATTTTAATGAACATTGAACGCCATTTTTGAATGTCGTCGACCTTGACATTGTAAGCATACGAGTAAGAAAACAACATTTATTTAAAAATTATTATTGTTTTATAAAAAACTTTAATATATATTGCTGTAATATTTGAGAGTGGTGAATGAATTTGAGGTTTGGGATAAACTTCCGAAAAGCGCATACCTCCAATCGATCTATAATTTGGTATAACAACGTATTTTGACCTCCTAATCACGAATATCAGAATGAAAATTGGCGCAAACGCCATTTTGAATATGAAAATTGAAGGAGAGGACCCTATTTTTTTAGCTTTCCCCAGAACGAGTATATATATGTATGTACAGCGGAGTTAAGAACTAGGTCGTCACTCCCACATTTTTACCCCACTACGGCTATTAGCCGAAAGGAAGGCCAAGGGCAGTATGTATGCATGTTTATATGTTCCTCCGTAGAGCCTGAACTACTGAACCGATTGTAATGATTGAGGTGTCAATCGATTCGTAATAATAGCCCGGGTAACAAAGGCTATATAAATTTTATAAAAAAAATATATGACGAAATTTAAATCTAATATTCCAACCTCGAAAAAAATGTCTGAGAAGATCATCACATGTTTAGTATCAAGAAAGGTCTTCACAAGCACCTAACATATATGTATAACATATTATACCGTATAGTAGGGCGCTCGTAAGGTTTGTATAGCGATATACATTATTTCTATTTTATAAATAAAACTATAGTACCTAAGTATCTACCGATATAATAGATGCCTCAATCTCAATTGAATAGGTACTCGTATGTTTAACAAAGGTCTACTGGTCAAGTACCCACTAGTTAGTAAATGATTGCAGTGTAATTAAGATTAATTTCAGTATGTTATTCAGACTCTGTTTTTGAAATAACAAAAGATCATAGATATTTATCTGTTTCTACATTGAATAAAGCTAGTTCCATTTTAATCTAATAATTTACTTAATGAAAATGAGGTCGAATAAATTATCTACATTGTACAATCTATGTGTAAGGTTAAGAAGGCATTTTAAATTTTTCTTTTTTCATTAATTAATAAAATAATGTAATTAATCTAAACATATAAATAAAATTGAAGTGTATGTTTTAAATTCAAATTAACAGCTTTTAACTAAATGCACTTGGAAGAATAGTTCGTCACGTCACGTAAAAAGAACGCTGGAAGAAAGTGGTGGGGGTGTGTTTGCGCATGGGTACATTCGTGCATGAAAGTATCCCGTAAGCCCATTCTTTTATTTTTGAACCAGACTTTCGCTCGCGACGTATATTGGTTATTGGTAGGTACATTGAAAAATATATTAGATAGAATATCATTCAATAGAATTCTATTAATTAATAAAATATGTTTGATCCAGTGTAGAAATGTTTAATCTACTTACAAAAAATTAAATTAATTCATTTAAGACATTTTATTATTAACTGCACTATTATCACTCTCTCTCTTTATAAAATAAAATAACGTCATTTTTTTCTCTTTTCAATATAACACCATTTAGTAATGAAAAACATTTTTTGGATTTTGATGGTATTCTGACGAACCAAAAGCGCACCGGCAAGAATGCGGCGTGTGCCCCACCTCTTACCACGAAATTGGCCTATGACCTATACGTGACTAACATAATAACGTCAATTTTTTAAATTTATGTCTGTCTGTCTGTCTGTTTGTTTTCTCTGAAATGGCTCTGAAATTTTGACGGGAATTTAACTCACAGATAGCTATGTAACTTAAACTTAGACTTTTATTTTAGAAAATTTAATTATTTTAACAAGCGGAACCCGTGACTTCACTCACGCTACGTGAGTGTATGAGATTTCTGTAAAGCATTCAAAACTTTGGGTACTAAAATCATAATAAAACCGTGGCAAAATCCCAAAACAAAGTTTGATTTAAAATGTCAAATCGCGTAAATCTAGGTATTACCTAAGTTATTATTAGGATTCTCATGGTTGAATTAGCAGACGATTCTGCGATAAAGAGTGAGATGAAGGCTCCAGCGAGTTAAAATGGGTAGTATTGGGTCTATAGCCAGTGCGTCGCCACTTAACCACCTCTATTAGTGAAAGTGGTAAGAATAAACGCATTTCCCACGTGAAAATAATTTTAATTTTATGAAGATTGAAGTCACGAGCTATGCAGATCTACGTCTAAAATCCTAAGAATCTATGCTGAAGTACATACGAGTCATATTTTTAACGAGTTGTCGTATGTGAACGCTCGCTTGATGCGCATTTATAAGGCGCACATCACTGTGCTCGTCGTTGTTTTATTAACCGTGATGATCATTCTAGAATCACTTCTAGGATTTATTCTTTCATTTTTACGAAATCATAATTAGAAAAGTAATTTAAAAATTCGAGCACATACTTATTTTTAACCGACCATCGCCGTAAAACAAGCTATGTCATAAAGACAAGGCATGTTTCTATTATTAGTAAAGAATAACATCCTAGATGTTGGTTATAAGTTATAACCATTTAGTAAATGTTGCTCTTTACACTTATAATTATTGTACTTATTTATTTTGGTATACTTTTTATGTTTCCCCAATGCTCTGTGCACCAATTATTATGAATAGTTTTACTCCTTTTAAAAATTTATGTAGAACTAAAAGTGTTTCTCAACTAATTTTTTTCTTCACCTAATGCTCAATATTTTACTCTGAAATTTAACCCGGCATTACCTTTTCTTCATTACATCATTATAAAATAAAAATGTTTCAAACCTGTTGAAAATTAAAATTGCTTGAAACTAACCATATGTGAATATCCGAGTGCCTGTGACAGGCACACTGTTGAGGGCTCCAATGTGATTCAGTACAGCACATCTGTAACCATGGCGTTGAGAGTAGTGTACATAAGTACGAATGTAAACACTCTCTGAAGTGTTGCCAATGCCTGGACATATCGCCACTGTTACGTCATCTGTTTAATACAAATTGATCATTAAAAAATAGGCAATTAATAAGTAGTTTCAGTATATTGTTATAGTTTCATACTAATTTATTGTAAAGTTGTTTTAAATAATTAATTTATCCTTTTGGCTTTCAAATATTCACATTAAATAAATTCATTCAGATTACCTTCATATTCAGCTCCTAACGGTTCATACATATCATAGGTGAGTGTGGATTTGTCTGGTAATGTAAGCGAAATGCGACCTCCAATGGGCCAAGGGCATCGTACTCTACCAATAAGACTGTGAAGGATGGTTTGAACATGTCCACTAAAGCCCCATAATCGTGTAGGAATGTAACTAAAACAAAAAATGTTAAAAGCTTCATAATATTGTTCTTACGGAGAATAATTTTAAAAAGAAAAATATTTTAAATACTTTTGTAAACAAATTCTCATGTAAATAAAATGATTATTTTTCATGTAAACACAGTAAACTAAGCATTTTAAAACGTAAACAATAACATTTCTTGTATATGTAAATGTATATTGTTGTGTATTATACATCATGATCAAAGTGGTATTCAATAAATTAAAATATTTTCATTACTAATTTCTTTATTTATACTTGACAGAACCCACATAGCACTAAATTAGCTTTGAAAGTAAAGCCTTTAAGGCAATAGATATAGTTTCAAAACACAAAATAGTTAAATGTTAATAAACATGGTTTATATTTATCTCCATCAACATTGTCAAATAAAAATTCATTTTCATTTATTCATCCATTCCATCCATGGCATATATTATATCTAGCATCAATAATTTAGCTACCATGACATCATCAAGTAAGCGGCGTTGCTGCGTTTGAAGATTCGTATTTTATCTTTTATACTCACGGTTCATTGAGGAACGGTGCAATAAATAAAATATTTTCAATGAAATTTCTATCTCTTCCATATATAACAGGCTTGTGAGGTTGGCTATTCACATTTAGTATTCGGAAAAGAACGCAGAGAATAACAGCAATAACAGCAAGAAGGACCGTAGACATTTTAAGGAAATATTTTTACTACTAAGCGCAGTCAAAATTAAAGAGAAAATCTACATAATAGCTGCAAATTTTAAATAAACCAATTATTCAATATTTGACTCGATGTAACGAATCCAGAGCCACAAGTACACTCACAAATCACAATCACACTGAAACCAAAGACACTCTGTGTGTGTGTGTTCAGTGTTGTGTAAAGATCATAGAGTATATTGCTACATGTAAAGATTAAAGAATAAAGATGGTCATAGGACTCGAATGACATTTGATTGGAATGATTCGAATCATGACGCTGATAACCCGATTCGAGTCAGATTTTATGTTGATTCGGATTGTCAAGTTGATTCAAATGAGCTCGCAGATTCGAATCATTTTAACGATTCGAATCAATTTCTTAATTTGAATCTTATATTGCGTGGAAGATTTACCTATAATAATAATGCAGTTAGAATGCGTTCGAGTCTTTCTCGAACGGTAGATGTGGCTGATATGAAAACTTTGATACTAAAAAAGACACTTAAAGACTGAATAGGAATATTTATTAATACTTTAACATTTTGAATCTATTTCTGATAGAATGGAGTCATTACAAAATTAATATAGAAATACAAAATTATGTTAGATTACTATAACATGTTACTTCTTTGAGAGCTTCTTACGGAATTATATAAAATATGACATAATACAATTTTTACTAATAAAACTAACATTCCAAACTTAAAATAATTCAAACATAATAAACCAAACAGGTCACAGTTGATATCAAAATAGTTTGTATGTATAATCTGAGATTACCATTCAACAGTCTTTATGCATTTTAAAATAAAGTTTTTCTTCTATAAAATGATTAATACATTTTATAATCTTTTGTGATATAAAATGGAGGGCGGTAATAAAGAGAACCGATTCGCTGTGATTGCATTACACAAAGTCGGTATGGCTTGCTCTAAATGCCATGATCTCTATATAATTTGGAGTTCCTACGATTGGCAGTGAAGAATTTTCTCATGGAAAGAGCGTTTAAAGGACTGTATTGCAGCCAATGGAGACCACTTCGAATAAGCATTCTGTATTTTTAATAGATTTACATATATTAATGTATTCAAATAACACACTGTAATAGTAATAAATGTTACGTGCAATAGAAAAATGTTTTTTTTTAATAATATTTAGGGCAAGACTATGTATTTCTGTACTGTAAGCGGTACTTGCAATCAACCAATTGCTACTAATTGTAATTTTATTGCTTGTTATCTCTCTCTACCTTTCTTTCATTTCTCTTTTGTATTCATTCAAATCATCGTTTCAATCCAAATCAACAAATTGATTCGAATCATCATATTGATTCGAATTAAAGGCTTATTCGAATCATAGTTCGACGTTTTTGCTGGATGATTCGAATATTAATTTTCGATTCGAGTTACATCACTAGCCACTGCCAGACTAGAGAGCCAGAGACTACTCACTTGTCATTGTCAATGTTTCTGACATATTCTAGAACATTATTACCCTACACAAATTAAATAGAATTGAATGGAATCAAATTAAATAATTAATTATTCTTCTAGAAATAAGCAAGACCATTATAAAACAACAATATTACTTGTATTTAAATTTTATTTGTCAGAAATAATATAAATTTAAAATTCCTCATATAGCCCATTGTAAAGTTATATTTTTGCGACGCAATTTTATTTTTTTGATGTGCCCCTACACATCAGCAACAGCAGTCAGCAACAAAAATAACATTTTCTTGTATTATTTTATTATATTTATCACATAGAATGACAGTCTTCAACCCAAGGAACATTTTTAATCGAGGCTTCAACCCTACTTGATAATTTAAGTAGATCGATTTTAAATTTGTAAATATAGTGATTTCAATATTTGTTCAATTCTTGTTGTCAATATTTTAATGTTAATAGATATAATTATCATCACTATATTTATAAATTTAGAATCGATCTACTTTAAATTTAAATATATTTTTATGAAATCCAGAACGAATTATAGTATATGCCATAGGGTGAAGACTTACAGATGGCGCTAATGTCGTGTTGGAAAAAAATTGTAGATAAGGCTCTCTATTTGTATATTACTTTACGTTTACTCTATGGCGACCAATAATATTATAATTTGATAATTCGAGTTCGACGAATCACGAATCATTAAAGCCCGTATATTTTTTAAAAATAAAAGTGTGAAAATGAAATAAGAACATAATTTTATTAGAGAAAATGTTTATATACTTAAAAACAACTAATTACCAATAAATAACAATAATGCGAATATTCTGCAATTTGACTCACACAATATGCTTACTAAGTTACTTCAGTCAATTAAAAATAACTTAATAAGTAAATAAAGATGATGTGATAATAAACAAAAATCCTTGTGTTAACATTTGTGTTTATATGGCATAAACAAGATGAACTAATTGCAATTTAAAATAATTATGTTCATTCAAAAAACTAAGAGAAGTCATTGTATTGAATTATAAAAGTAGATAGCTATTTAACTATCCTTCAGCTGTTTAATTGCTTTACTTGCTTCCATGTGTTAGTGCAAAATAATTTATAAACATTCAAACAATACCAACGAATTTCACCTTTTCATTTCACACAAACTATTAGGCACATCTCAATTATTTACAGATGTTAAACTGTCATTGACACACACATTTGGGTATCAGGTGTTGTTTTATATACTTAGATTATTAACAGTTCTTAACAATGTGATCTATGTATATATAATATATATATACTATACATATTATCTATAATTATTTGTGATTGTGAATGAGCAACATTTTTACTTAGGTATATTATTACTTTTTCAATAATCATTAAAATGCTATAAATACAGTCCATTTCTATAACAATAAGTAAGCAATTTCTTTTGGCTGACTATATATCATAGAAATGAAATAGAAAACATTTATTACAAAAACTTTTTAGGATAAATTAATATTTTATGATTTTAGTTCAAATTATAACTGAATATTTATAAAATGTTTTTCCCATAGACAGTCTTTTGATTTATTTACTAGTCAATAAACTATGGTGAGACATTTGAAATGAAATTAGGCTTCCCTCTAAATCAAATAATCTATGTTTAATGGCAATAGTTTTTCTTCAAAAAAAGTAACATTCAATTTTTTATCATACATACATACTTTATGTACATTGTACACATGTAACCATTGTATTGTAATTAATAAATATGAATATCCTATAATTACATTATGTTGTCCCATTAATCAAAACAAACTACCTAATTTATGAAAAATGAAAGGATAATAAAATATAAAGTAGTGCATAGTGAGTTTCAAAAAGTTGGCAAAAATTGTCATATGTAAAAAAGTTTTATATAAAAATATTTAAAGGTAAATATATTATACAGCATAACTAAAGGCATGCCACAAGAGTAAACCAATGTAGCATTACTGCTACAGTAAATATTATCATATTAATATTAATAGATTTATTATCAGGCAAATAATAAATTTCGTTTTTGTAATACAGTGAAGCTGTGGTTTTGATGAGAAAAATAATAACAGATCAGCACAAATGTGACCTAAATGTATTTAAAAAAAATTAACCAAATTGAAATTACATGCTTTTTACATACTGCATGTAATTAACAATTTACTTATCCAAGTCAAATTATTATTATTATTAGAATTTAATAATATGTCAATTATCATTGAGGAAAGTTACTATAAACTACAATTTTGTTCTAGATTATAAAAGCTACAAAAATAAAGTATTTCTCAAATTGAATTAAATAATTATGTTAGGCTACATTTGTGCTTTTTAAATGATATATGCAGATGTTGTATATTTATTAATCTTAAATACCTATTAAATTACCACTTCTGATGATTGCATCAGCCTTTCAAGTCAATAAATATCTGTACATGACCTTAACTAAACTAATAGATTGGTGGCACAGTTGTGCCAAACTAATTCTAATCCTATACAAGACAAGTACTAGATGTACTGAAAAAATATGCTTAGCAAAAGCACAGTATAGCTTATAAATTATAATATAACAAAATATTGTGATGGCATTCCTTAAATAATTGTAATGATGGCCAAAGAGATATGCATATTTATGCTTTCATACCTATCCAACTTGGTATAATCCAAGCTTTATAAAGAAAAGGAAAATGTTTAAGATAAAAAAATTAAGTCCAAATAAGAAAATTCGTGATTAGACTGGATGTTTTAAACTGTTGTATAAATATGAATTAATTTAAAATGTTGCAATAAAATGATTGTTATGAGAATATTCTTAATTTACTTCTAATATAGATTTCAGCCTTAAAAGATTAACTTCAGATTTGCATGTAACTACCAGCCTATTATATCAAATATAATAGTTCAATACAGACTAAAATTGTGCTTGCATTAATATATAGGCTCAATATAACATTAACTGTTTAATAAATTGTGATATAAGTAGCTTCAACAAGTTACAGTATTGCTAAACTGGAGGTACACAATTTCTAATCTTACAAATGTAACCTGTATAAATATATAATTTATAATTAGACTTATGCATTTAATACTTTTACCAATCAATTTCAATCCCTATTCAAAGTATGTACAAAATTACGATTTTAAAGTTCAATTGCCTTTAAGACATCATTAAAGAAAGTCACAGATAGAAATAAAAAATGGGTTGAAACACATCCAACAGATAGCACCACCATTCCTACAGCCACATTGCACTGCACTGTTCACTGTTCACTTGATTACATGAGCACGGGTTATGTAGCAAGTATGAGAGCTTGTAACTTGTGTATGGCAAGACGAGGATGTCAGGGTCAGCGTATGAGGCAGGTGAGACAGAGCTCTGCGGAGCCGATGCAATCGTCGTGGCAGAACGCGCCACACTTCTTACACAGGATCATGGCGCGCAGGTTGCACACACACGCGTCGTCTGCGCCCACGCTTCGGCATCGTGTCACATTCTTTAATAATAAAAAAAATGGATACATAATATAATTTCATAAAAGCAACATACCTACTATTGTCAGAGGATTGTATTCACTATTAGTAGAATTTAAATTTTAAATTGGTCTACTTAACCTTGCTTAGTTTGGTTGCATCCTTGAAAGCCTAACTTAATAGCTTTTGTGTTACTCCATACTTAGCTGTTTAGGCTATATGGTTTAGTACCCATATAGCCTAAACAGCTATAATCTATGAAAGTATTATGTACACAACTGTGTACTTCTTCATTTGTTACAAAATCGCTTCTAATTGATCTAAAATGTTTAATATTGATATCTTCCAAGAGAGTAAGTAACAGTAATGATTAATCATTAATCTTTACTACATGTATATTTTCATTTTAACATGCAAATATAATTCAATTATTGTGTAAAAGCTGTTTATAACTAATATAGCATGCTACTAACCACATTAGTGTTTTGGTTTGATGGAGGTGCACTTGAAGCTCTGGGTGCTACGTTAGGTGTTCTTTGTACTAGAATATACTGTCCCATATTGTTTGACCGATTCTCATTGATCTGAAATTTAATTTAAAGCCAAAATAAATTAATTTATTTAACTTAATTTTACATTTTGTTGCGTTATCGCTTTTTTCTTTGTTCTTTTCTAAATATTCCATGTACATATAAAAGAGATAATAATCTATATAAATAAAAAGATAAAATCTTTTACAATCATTCTTCCAATAATTTTCCTATCAAAATAAGTCCAAATCGGTTGAGCTATTTAAGAGATTAGTGACAAACAAACAAGCAGACACTGTTTAACATTGTACAATAACTACTGTAAACTTAATTTATAAGTGTAGCATATAGTTTTCCAGCTCATACCTCAGCATGTGGCATTACAGCAGGTATCTGCCGAACAAGGACTGGTGGAGGAGGTCTCGGAGGCCTCGCGGGGCGAGTGAGGAGTGCAGGCGGAGGTCGTAGTTGACCGCGCAGAGCATCTCGGTTAGGACTGTTTTGGATGACTGCTTGACATATTTGATAGCTGCGTTCTAGATTCACTGCACCTGGTGGTACTTTGTTGGAACTTCTGCTTCTAAAAAAAATATTATGTTATATAGCTTAATATAGGTTTATTGTATATTAAGACATATAACAAATATAATTATAAGGATTTACAGACTTTTGAGATTGAAATATAAAGACAAGTGTATGCTGTTGTATGACTATAACATTAATAGGAAACTTTTTCAATATTTATAATTGCTTTAGTATGATATATTAATAATTAATCCTAACATATTTATTAATTATAATTGATATAACTTTGACACATAATGAAAAATAGAAGAAATAGTACAAACCTGTTAGATTCTTTTCCAGATTTAGATTTCTTACCAGGTGCTCTAACACTCTGGGTTATAGTTGTTGAGTTTATTGGGGGATTGGCAGCTGTGGTGCTGGAAACTAGACTTGATGTCGATTCAATTTCTTGCTTAACCAATACATCTTTCATTGATTGACAACTTTCGGATGAATTTGATGACTCCATATTAAAGTTTGTATCTCTATCTGCCTTGTACATGCAATTTTCATCATTCATATTAACATCCTCCATGCTAGTTTTAGAATCTTCACTGACATATTTTGTACTATCACTTGTGTTTATATTAGAAAAATTTTGTATTGTTATAACATTGTCATTTTGTACCCAATCACTTTCATTTTTCCATGACACAGCCGAATTTTTGGGTTTTGCTGGATCTTGCAAGTGATCATCAGGATATGAGACAACCTGTAAGAAAAAATAATATAATAAAGCAACTAAATAAGTAACCATGTTGACTGTTGTTTTATTATTTTTTTCGTTGGTTGTCACATATTGTTCATTGCCTGAATCAATACAAAAAACATTACAATTTAAAAATCAATACTTACAGAAGTATTTGTAACTTCCATCATTGGCATAGAACTATTTTGTGTCATTGGCATTGTTACAACAGCAGTTACATCTGTAAACATATTAAACATTTATCTTATACTTTGAAAATTCCCTTAATAATTTTTCCAACTGTAAATGAGGGTAGTTTTATAAAAAGTATTCTATTTTGACATTTTGATATTCACTTACTTGTTTCACTCATATATGAAGTAAGCTCCATCAAATTTGTTTGGGATGTAGAATACTTGGCATCTTCTGTTTCTAAACAAAAAAAAAATATAGTAAATATTACCTTATACACTAAATGTTTACAGTAAATTTTACTGTTTTTCTATAATATTTCTTCATACCTAGCTAATAATATATGACTTACGAGATGGCAACATAGGCAGTCCACTTGTTTCTAAAATAAAAGATTCAGCATCTTTGAAATGTTCATCATAATAATTAGGAACAATACTATCAGTCTCCTTAATTTTTTCCTCAGGTTTTATATCAATATTTATATCATTTTTAATCTCTGTATTTTCAACAGGTGGTCTAGTGGAGTAATTTATTTCTTCTAATACTTCCATTTTCTCATATGTAAGTTCCTTGTCTTTGTGTGATGGAGATTTTTCACTATGTAAATCAGCTCTAACATTATAAGAATTATCTTGTAAAACTTGAACAAAGTCCTCTTGATTATCACGATTTGGAGATCCTTTACCATCTTCCTTCTTAATTGCAGGAGTTATTGGCATCTTGTGGGATTCCGTATTTTCAAATTCTTTAACAACATTATCACTTTCTGCCTCAAGTGAGACATTATTTAAATGGTTTTCTATTTTAAGGCTTGACATTGAAGACACACTATGCTCATCATATTCATAAACAGAAGCAGTGGCTTTACTATCTTCACTATTTGTATCAATATGATCTTGACCTGAATATAAATGTTCTGCACTTTGACATATTGATTCATTATTGTAAACAGAATCTCCATCTGAAATACTTTTGCTTTCTGAATTATTTTTCAAGTTAATAAAATTTGTATTGTCTACAGCAAAATCATCCTCATACCTTAGTCTTTTTGAAAATCGATATTCATCAACATCATTACTTAACCTCTTTGTTGTTTCAGGTATATTACTTTCAGAATCTGTTGTTTTATCTTCATCACAGTCTTTAGATGCACTAGATTCTTCTATTTTTACTACACTCATGTCTAGATCTTGTTTAATTTCAGCTCCAGATTCAGCATCTGGTAATAATAGAGGATCAACTGGAGTAGTTGTTACAGATTCCTCTACTCTAGTCACTGAAGATGAATCAGAAAAACTAAAATCCATCTGACATTCCACATAGCCTTGATTCTTAACATGTTTAAGTGGTAGCAACCCAGGAACTGGAACAGATGATTTACTGCTACCAGAAATAGAATCATCTGCACCTTCTTCTGCTTCTTTTGCAGAAGAGCGAGTGACAGCTCCCACAGAACGTAACCTTTTACTTGAACTTGACGATTTGCTTTTCTTAATTTTAGGAACAGTACTACTACTTGTAATTGATGCTGTTGGTCTTAGTTTTATAGTAGTTTTTAATGAAGGCCTTTCTGAATTTAAAGTCAATGATGATTTTTCTCTTTGTGACTTTTCACCCCAAAAAGGCTCAAAATGTTTTAATTTCCATGGATCAATTTTACTTTTTTCCTTTTCAGCTTCAGATTTCATTTTTTGTTGATTTTCTGGTGTAAATTCTCCACCTGAAAGTGATTCCTGCCACTCCAAACAGGCTCGAGCAAAAAATTCATTATTAAGACTAGATGAACTTAAACGACCTGAAGTACTTGGTCTATCCACATTTGGCAGAAGCTGTCCCAATTTATACTGGTATAAAGGAGGAAGTAAAGAAAATGTATGTTTATTTAAGAGCGCTCTTATATTTGTATTAACTAATATAGAATCAGGTGTTTCTAAATCTATACAGCCTTCTCTAGTTTGCTGTAACTGAGCTGCAGTTGATAGCTTTTTACCACTCCTCTTTCTAGGCTTAATGCAAAATCCTGGTATACTGGCTAATACTTCTCTCATAGTAGATGGTTTATTATTAGACATAGAACTTGTGTCTGAACAAGATGTAGCAGCAGTCCATTCTCGATTTTCAGGCGGTGGTGGAGGAGGTAAGGGTTTCACTATTATTCTTGGTAGAGGTCTAGAATGGCTTGAACTCTTTTTCCTACGTTTTGATTGTTTTCTTGAGGAGTGCTTATTTGATTTCTCATCTTGAGGAATCCGAATTACCGTGTACTGATCATTGTTATTACATGCTAAATATTTTCCTTCAGACGAGTTGTCTGAATATTCCATATCGTTATTATGGGAATCCATTGGTGATACATCCAACTCCATTGTTCAGCACAACGTGTTTAGTTTCTAATAGTTTCGCAGTAGTATTTTATGACGAAGAAGTAATGCCGCAGTCAATCACTTCTTCAACCCATTATGTATTACATCGCATGTTATGAATGTGTTTAGTATATATGTGATATATTAAAAATGAATATTATTTATTTATTCATCACTTATTTCAAATATTTCAAGGTTAAATAACATAGTTTTCATTCCTTTTCACAACAGAAGAGCGAAAATCAAAATGTCACAACAACGCAGAAAATGGATTCCGCTACAATGTGTTCCGTTTGACGTTTCATTTTTCAAGTAGAGTTACGTTCTTGTATATGAGATCTGTTTATATTTTAGGCATTTTTAATATACTAAATTAAAGTTTAATAAACATTTTAATAAATAAAAAACAATGTGAAGTAGGAAAAAACGTTTTTTAATTTTTATACATGAACAATCATAAACAGAGGTTTATTGACCAGTATTTGTTGACAAAATATTAAAAAATGCGATGCGGCTAACTTAAGGGCACATTTTTATTATTTTTTAAAATAAATAAAAAGAGAACTAACAAATGTTTATGGTGAACAAAAAAGAATAAACGACGAACTAACGATGTAATACAAAAAACTTCAAAAATTAAAAAAAAAAAACAAAATCCTGGGGGGCTAACTTCAGTGACCCCACTCTGACAATTATGTTATATGCAGACAGAGATGGATCACCTAATACTAATATATTAGTCTGGCAATATTATAACATTTAAACTAATATTTCAATATAAGTAATAGAATAGTTATAATATAATATGTCATTCGCTATTTATAATACTGTGCTATAGCACAGTATAGCATGCTATAGCACAGTATTATAAAAAGCACTTATTCATCTCAAAAAAATCAATATAATTCCTAACAATTAGTAAATTTCAGAGCATATGTAATGAATTATAAATATTAATAGCCTAACAGGTAAATGTTTTTAAAATAAAAATAACATAAAAAATAAAATATATGATATTTTATATCTTATATTAGGTTTGTGACATCCATTTTATCGCACGGAAATATTTGTATGAAGAAAACAGAGAGAGAAGACAGTTTTTCTCCACGTTCCCTTAACAAACCCGTTGGGCGCCAAGCCAAGTGACTGAATCCGAACGATATTAGCCGATTTATTTTGAATGTAACCATTCATTCATTAAATATTATGTGAATATGAAATACTAAGCATACTAGAATTTGATAGATTACTATAATACGCAGATCCTTCAATATTACTAATCTCTTAGTGCATACTAATATATTAGAAACACCACTACAATAATTTACAAATGCCTATCTCGTTCATTCATAACCCTTTGGTTTCATAGCTCATTACCAATAGTAGTTATAGTGCCTAGAGGTGTTCGCAACGGCTATATATTGATAACATTGATAACGCTTTTATAGCTATTTTTTATAGTGGTAATGATACGCTATTTTAAACATTTTAAATCATTAAATATTTTAAATTTCTTTTTTACCCTATAATATATTAATACGTTATATATTTTCGCTACGTAGAAAGATTAGAGGTGGGTGAAACTGCTATCTGTTGATAACCTGTTATAACTGTAGCGGTGGACGAAACGGCTATATATTAATAAAGAATTATAAAAATACGCTATTTTTAAAATGCCTATTATTTTTTACGCTATAGCGTAAAAATAATATATTATAATATATTTATACGTTATATTATATATATTTTCACATAATTTAGCGCACACGACTCGTCACAAAAATATTATACGGCTAGCAAGAAGTCAAGTCAAGCGCGGCAGTTGTCGTCCATAGTGATTCCCATAGAGAAAAGTAATATTATACACACACTTTACTTTACTTTACTCTTTGCCATAGTGATTACATTCTGTTTGTTGTGGTCATACCTCATATTATATGTAATAAAAAAAAAATTAAAAAATAGCGCTTGCCTCTGATAATAAATAACAGGCGATTTGGTTATTTATAAATAACAAGTTATTTTTCCAGCTATCTAATATAACGAACACTACTAAATTAGTACAGCTACATTCTTGATTCTCTTTCGACCACAGAACACAAATACTCCTAACGGAGCTTTCGACGCAGAAATACAACGCCGGAGGCACGAGAAACTGTTCGATGATCGATCAACGATAATATAGTTGACAATGTACAGTCGTAAGCAATGACATGTATACATTGACAACTTTTCAAATATATGTAAACATCAATCGTTTCAAAAGAAAGTATACAAGCTTTGTGTCAAAATAAAGTATACGTATGTTGCTTCATATTTAAGTATACATTTTTATCAATTCATAGTAAATAACATAAAACGAATACTATTATATACTAGTTTCGTGTTTTAACTATGTAGCCATTAGTCTAAGAACTAAGAATAAAACATTAAATATTATTTTCGTATTTAACAAAGTTTTCTAATACAAATACTGTGTCTCTTTCATTAAATACGTGAATTCTTTAAACTGGTTGTTAGAAGTTTAATTTATTTTTATATGTTAAGTGATTGAATCAATTCGACTAATTGCGACCTGATTCTCTAGGATGCGCCTTGGATTCACTTTAGGCAGAGCTCTCCTAAACAGCTTTACCCAGGGTATATGAGATATCTTCTGCAGCCAACAGCACAGACAGGATTTAAAATATTGTAACACCATGATTCGTAAACTTATTAATTAGATAATTAACAGTAAAATATGTTTTAAGATCTTAGGCTTCTTGCATCGGAAAATGAAGCATAATACATACTTTGCTTTTAAAAATGTATTATTATGTATTTAAATTTAAATATTATAATACATTTTTAAATCATACGTATAATACAAATATTATCGCGTAATAGACTGTGCATATGTGTATGTGTAAGAGCGTTTGTAACACATTCACAACATTGGATGACAGTTTTAAACTTGTGACAATTCGAGGACAAGATCAGTTTATTTAAAATTTTAATGTGTAACAAAGCATTGAAAAGAATTCGAAATTATTAGAATTACAACTGACAATTCTCTATTTCTTTAGTTTGCGTTGTTATGAGAAACTTACTTTTTCATGAATTCGCCGAATGATATTAAGTTGTCATAGCTCAATTGGCGTAGTTTTAGTATGCGTTTAATATCCTTGCGGAGCGGGTTCAAATCCCGCGCGTGGATAACTTTTATAATTTTTGTTTCGTGCGTATCTTTTAATTTATGCATTATATACTGGATGGCGATTTAGGGACAAGGAGTGAGCCGTGATGAACGTGGCTCGTCATCATCATTGAGTATATGTTTTCCACATTTGTGAATTTATAAGAATATACAATAATACGTATAATTATAATAGAACAGTGAGTTAAAAAATCTATACATGAAATATTTTTTTTTGTTTTTATAAAAAAAATACTGTAACGTATAGTGCATTGAATATAAATTCCAAAAAATATGTTTTAATTTTTTTGTCTGTTTGTATGTTTCCGTTTAACACAAAAAGTACTTGGCCGATTTTAACCAAATTGTGTAGTTACCTATAACATATTTCTCGGACCATGACTTAGGATACTTTTCATTACATAAAAGCATTTTAATTTACAGGAAAAAATAATAATTGGTTGTATTGAGTTTTCCTTGGATAGCTAGTGATTAAACGGTAAGTTCATCTGTGTCTATTTTACGAGCCGAGTTTGAGCTTCTCGCCGGTTCTTCTCAGCAGAACAGCTTTCCGAGCCGGTGGTAGTTTACTCACAGACTTACAGACTGACTTTTAATTTTGATAATGTAAAAATGACGATTCAATAGAGCTTGTTAAAGTCTATTTGAATAAAAAATATTTTGATTTGATTTTTTATAATTAATATTTACCACTAGCGAGCCCGGACCGCTGCGCTCGGCGTAAGATAAAATAAATAAAACAGTTTTCATAATTAAGAGTAGCATAAGTTACTTCTTAAAACATTAGCTACGATATCTGAGGTCAAAAGTCCCGTCAAAATCAGTGTAGCCGTTTCGAGGATTAGCCGAAACTAACAGACAGACAGACAATTGATGTATGGATGTAAGTACCGTATATACTTTCTATGCATTGAGTCTTCTTCTTCTTGTCGAGTCGATGGCACTAGTTAAAGTAAGAAAGCCCAAAACCCCTTAAAAATAAAGATAAAAAAAAAGAAGCCCAAAACTCAGCCACCATAATAATTGCATAAGATCCTGTAAGATGCAGGTAACAGGATCAGGAGGTCATATAAGTAAGTGTAAGAGAGGTAAGAGAGGAAGAGTACAAGTCTGCACTCCAGGTCAATTCGCAAATCCCCACCTGGTTGAGTATACTTATCTATGATTTTTATCACACTATAATTAATTCATATTTTATTTAGAAGAATATTTAAAAAAATGTATCTTTTTAAAAATGTAAGAAACTAGCATTTCCCGCGGCCCCGCCCGCGTTCTAAAGACTGGAAACAAAATACTTAGATTTCACACACCGTGTGACGTTTTATAGTCGGTTTGTAACGGTTAGTCGATATTTCTTACAAAATCATCATCAAAACCTGTCCTGAGGTTTTCTCGTGATGCAGTCACAAAAAGACAGACAGACAAAAATTTTAAAAACGATAGATTTGATTGTATGGATAATAATGTCTATCTATTTTAATTAGATTTTTATCTATTTTAATATGATTTAAAAAAAATTATGTACAGATTACTCAGTTACAATTATTTTATTATATATGTTTATGATAGATAGTGAATTATTTGACTTTTCAAAATAGATTTTAAGTTGACGTCTTTGTATCGATGCGCAAAACGGCAACGTCGCGTCGCTTACGACGGTTGCCGTTCCGTCAAATAACATGTGGCCTAATATAAATTTATCTTGACACATTGTAATTTGTAGTAGCGCTGTGGTAACGCGCTTGCTTCGATATCCATGTGATGGGGGTTCAAGTCTGAGTTTGAGTTAAACGGGCAAAATACATCTAAATTTATCTGCCAGTTACTTTATTGGGAAGTTTTATTATGAAACAGATAAAATATATCAGCAACCATTATCGCTAATCGACTACTAAACGCTAATTACCTACTAAGGTCAATATTTAGGATACCGTTTACTACAGGATAATCGTTTATTCTTACTGGATAATACAATAACTGGTTCTATGGACCACCCACATAAAAGCGTGGCGGAAATTTAAATGGGAATTGAATTATTATAAGTAATAGCATAATATTGTCATAAAATATGAACTAAAAAATGTTAATGGAAGAGACACACTATATATGCATTAGAAAACTTTGTTTCAAATACGAAAATATTATTTTATGCTTTTCGAGCGCAAACCTGTGCACTTTTTTGTGCACAGACTAATGGCTAACTACTTATATTACGAAAAGTATACAATAATATTCGTTTTATGTTATTTACTATGAATTGATAAAAATGTATACATAATTATGAAACATCTTACGTATACTTTATTTTGACACAAAGCTTGTATACTTTCTTTTGAAACGATTGATGTTTACATATATTTGAAAAGTTGTCAATGTATACATGTCATTGCTTACGACTGTACTTCTGACGATTCTTGTCTTTGGTTCGTTCATCGTTGTTTATGTTTTACCGCTAGGCACTAACTTGGATCGCCGCCATTTTGACTTTTTCATGTGGTTAATTTTAAGAAGTGGCGTACCTTTGTAATATAATTGTAAAGAGCATTTTATAATCACAAATAAGTCAGTTTACGTAAAATAAGGAAGTAGAAAAGATTTTAAACTTCTTTACAGTGCTACATTGACAGTATGGGACGTGGAAGGTAAATAAAGAGATTTGTTTAAATTAGTTTATAAATAAATTAATTAATATGTAGTTAAGAATGGTTAAATAAGTAAGTAATTTGTTCATAGGGATCGCAGTCGTGATAGACGACGAAGTCGTAGTAGGAGTAGGAGCAGAAGTCGCAGTCGTAGCCCTCGCTATGGTCTTGGATCGGGTGGTGGTGGTGGCGGTGGTGGAGGAGGATATGGCGGAGGGGGTCGCAGAAGCAATCCTGGAGCAAATCTTCGTAAACCTAAATGGGATTTGAGTAGATTAAAGCCCTTTAAAAAAGATTTCTATGTACCACATCCTGATGTAGAAAGTAGACTGGACTCAGAAGTAGAGTCTTGGAGGAGTGACAATGAAATAACATTAAAAGGCCGCAATATACCAAAACCTACGTTAACTTTTGACGAGGCAGGGTTCCCAGATTATGTTATGGATGAAATTGATAAGATGGGTTTCTCTAAGCCAACACCAATTCAAGCACAAGGTTGGCCAATTGCTTTAAGTGGTTATGATATGGTGGGTATTGCATCGACTGGATCAGGAAAAACTCTATCATATATATTACCAGCTATAGTTCATATTAATAATCAGCCAAAATCAAGCAGGGGTGATGGGCCAATTGCTTTAGTTTTAGCTCCAACCAGAGAACTTGCACAACAAATTCAAGAAGTTTGTGATAAATTTGCAAACACTTCTAAAATTCACAATACTTGCTTGTTTGGTGGTGCTCCAAAGGGTCCACAAGCTAGAGACTTGGATGCTGGAGTGGAAATTGTTATAGCAACACCAGGACGTCTTTTAGATTTCTTGGAAAGTGGAAGAACCAACCTTAAAAGATGCACATACTTAGTATTAGATGAAGCTGATAGAATGTTAGATATGGGGTTTGAACCTCAAATCAGAAAAATTATAGAGCAAATTAGACCAGACCGACAAACTCTTATGTGGTCTGCTACATGGCCTCGAGAAGTGCAGAGCTTAGCTGCGGAATTTTTAAAAGACTATCTACAAATAAATGTTGGATCTTTGCAATTAGCTGCTAATCATAATATCTTACAAATTATTGATGTTTGTATGGAATATGAAAAAGAAACAAAACTAAGCACTTTATTAAAAGAGATTATGGCAGAGAAAGAAAACAAAACTATTATTTTTATTGAGACAAAACGTAGAGTAGATGATATCACAAGAAAAATGAAGAGAGATGGGTGAGTAATTTTTTTATATTTTACATAATATTATGTAAATTCTCAGTTAAAAAAGCATCAATTTATATTAAACAAGCAACTACAAAAGCTGTATATAGCTATATATAAAAATATAAAACCTGCAATACTAAGTGGTCAACTTATTATGACTTAAAAAATACATTTTGAATAATATTTTATGCTGCATTGTGAGTTATGTAAATAAGTGTAAAATAAAAGCTTTGGGTGCTGTCAAGCACTTAAGCGAAACATAAAATAGATATAAATAATTGTACCTATCATCACATAGGATCTAAGAATTAAAACAAAAATGCTTATTAACCATTCATGTACCTCCACCTACCTGATTTGCACCTCGGCCCACGTCTATAGACGGGGTATGGTATACGATGGGTTAATGTAAATTAATATTTTACATATTATGATGATGCTTAAAATGTACAGTATGGTATATAGCTAGTGATGAAGGTATAGTTGTTTGGTGTTTATTACCCAAATCTATCAGTTGATGAAATACATAATATTAACGAATGAATGCTGGATTTTTCTCTAAATTTCTCATTGTTTTTATTTATAGCTGGCCTGCCGTCTGCATCCATGGTGATAAGTCACAAAATGAGCGTGACTGGGTATTGCAAGGTAAGAGAAAACTGGTGATATAATACTTTGAAATATGCTTTGTTATATTTTGTTTTATTTGATATTCTATTAAAGTTTATATCAAAATATTAAAACATATCCTTTTATCCCTTCAAATAGAATAGACATATAATACTATAAAGTGGCGACAGATATTATGAGGTGATACAAACGCGTCGAGAAGCGGTGTCGGACTGAAGTCGCACGCGAGTCGAGTGTGGCATACTTGCGCGCGTGCGACGGTACGCGCGTCGCGTGTACGCTGTCTGTCTGACGCATGTCTGCATGTGCAGGCGAGGCGGGCGGCGGCCGGCGGCGCGGCGAGGCGGCCCTACGGGGCAAAGCCCTAAGCTCGGCCCAGTCGGCACTGTTGCCACGCGGCTAGTCTGCGCCGCTTCTCGCGGGCGGCCGGCGGCGGCGGCGGGGGCTGCGGGGGCTCCGGCTCGAGGCTCCCCGTGCGCTCGCCGCTCGCTCACTATGCGCCTCTCGCGCTCCCGGACGTACCCTATTAGTCGATTCAATATTCGAATGTACATACCTTACAACAGTATCTTTTATGGGGAAGTAGTAAGTTTTCGAACATTTCAAGTTTGGGGTTCTTATTTTAGCTAGCCGGTTGGTCCTCTTGATAATTGTGAATGGGATAAAATTGTATATTCTTTTATATTTTCATATATTTATTATATACATGTAATAAAATATTTAAATATTTTTTAATAAATTATCTACAGAACATGTCTGTAAATCTAATTAACTTATATAATGTTTTATCAATAATATGATTATGAAATTTAATAGTTATTGAACCTAAATATATTAAATAATCAAATACTTTCAATCAAGTGAAATCTTATCAACTGGATATTATTACAAAAATTAAAATAGTCCTTGTTTAATTAATGTGTTACATTTTGTGGTTATAAATATAAAGTTAATTTCATTAAAATGGGTTCAATAAACACAATATAATATAACAAAACACAGATTTTGGTTAAAGTAATATAATATTTACTATACATATTTTTAATATTAATAGATCAATTTATGGCTCAACTAAAATATGAAACTGTTTATTCATTCATTAAATATATCATCAATTATTTCAGATTTCCGAAGTGGAAAAGCACCTATTCTTGTAGCAACTGATGTTGCTGCAAGAGGTTTAGGTAAGTAATAGACATTTAAAGTTGTTCTTTTTTTTTACTTTATATGCTATGGAGATGATATGGATAAAAATATTGTATTTCAGATGTCGATGATGTAAAGTTTGTGATAAACTTTGACTATCCTAGCAATTCAGAAGATTATGTTCATCGGATTGGTAGGACTGGGAGAACCAATAAAACAGGAACTGCATACACATTCTTCACACCATCAAATGCAGCCAAGGCTGCCGACCTTGTGGCAGTACTGAAAGAGGCCAAACAAGTTGTTAATCCAAAGTTGCAAGAGTTAGCAGAACGTGGAGGAGGTGGTGGCAGAAGTAAGTATTTTTATGTAGTTTTAAAATTTATTTTGTTTATTTTTATATAATATAGTAGTAAAGTGTATTAGATAATCTATACATTTAATAAAATTCTAACTTAGTCAAATCTATACACTGAATATTTTTTTGAATATCTTATTGAAATAATCATTATTATCAATACAGAAGACAAATCTATAGTTTTTAGAATTCTTGTCAGTCTGTTTGTCTGTCTGTGACCGCATCACGAGAAAACCACTGGACAGATTTTGATGGAATTTGGTATCATGGATAGCTAGTTGCCCATGTCAGAATATAGGTCAGAATACTTTTTACTGCTGGAAAATATCTACTTCCTAAGAAATCTCAACTAGCCGTTACAAACCAACTATAAAACATCACACCATGGTATGTGAAATCTATGAAATTAGTTTCCAGTTTTAAGAACGCGTGTAGAGCCACGGGTAATATTAGCTGTAAATAAATATATAGTCAACATAAGCTTGACATATTTTGATGATGTGATATCATTTTGTATGAAAAAATAACTATAAATAAATCAATAATTATAAATGGTCAAAACTTTCGCGTTTATGATATTAACGTTGTGTTTACTTGCAGGACACCGCGGTCGCGGCGGCAGATACAGGCGTGGGAGGAGGTCGCGGTCGCGCTCTCGCTCGCGCGATCGCCGCCGCCGCTCACGCACGCGCTCCCGCTCTCGCTCGCGCAGGCGTCGTCGGCACAGCTCGTCTCGCTCCTCGCGCAGCCGCTCCTCCAGATCGTCGAGAAGCCACTCGCGCTCGCGCTCCCGCTCGCGTAGCCGCTCTCGCTCAGGCAAGTGCAGCCCACAGAAGGATACTACTCACGCGGCGCCCCCGCAGGCGCCCCCACAGGCGCCCCAGCCTGCGCCCCCTCCGGCGACCCAGCAGGCGCCGCAAGCTCTGCTGCCGACGCCCAAGCCGCTACTGCCCACGCCTATCGGTCCGCAACTACCCCTGATTAATTTCGACAAACCCAATGGCAAAGTATCCTCCGCTCCTCCCGT
The DNA here is from genome assembly GCA_905231865.2 of Boloria selene. Taxonomy (NCBI): domain Eukaryota; kingdom Metazoa; phylum Arthropoda; class Insecta; order Lepidoptera; family Nymphalidae; genus Boloria; species Boloria selene. The sequence goes on from HG993134.1 coordinate 10,739,286, forward strand.
TAGACATAACGCTCAATCCAACAATAATGAGTATTCACAAAGGAACAATAGTAATAATAATAATTTTAATAATCAGATAAACAATGATAACAGTTTACAGCAGCAACAGCACCAGCAGTCAAACTCTATTCCACCCTTGATGGCTATTAACCCTCAAATGAATATGTGCATTCCTCCTCCTATGAATGGACCAAACTTTATGATGCCTCCATTCTTCCCTAGCGATCAGTATGGGATGATGATGCCAAACTTCCCTCAAAACCCCATGCTAAACTCAGGCTGGGGGGCACCCCCTCCACCACCTCCTCCTCCTGTCGATTCCAGCGGTGGGGCACAAAACAATTACACTTATGGACAAAGTGGCTCCGAGCAAAGTCGCCTGGAGTCAGATTCCATAAAGCGAGGAGGTCGTCCCGGTGGGCTCGGCTCGGGTTCGGTTAGCAGTGGTGGTTATGGTTTCGACGGCGGCTTCGGGTCTGGCGGCGGGGGGTTGGGTTCGAGTGGTGGCTCCAACTACGGGGGCCTGGGCTCCGGCGGGGGCCTCGGCTCTGACGACAACCAGGGCGGCGGGCGCTCGCGGGGCGGCCGCGACCGGCGCCGGCGCGGAAGAGGACGAGAGCTTGATGACTATAACTCGGATAGCCCGGGTGGTGGTCTCGGCTCTTATAGCTCGGGCGGCCTAGAGGGCGGCCTGGGCCAATCTACCGGCGGCTTGGCCTCTGGCGGTCTCGCCGTACCCCATGGGAACCCCATGCCGCGCATGCTTCCGCAGAGTGTCACCCAGTACGGCGGCCAAAACGCCAATTTCACAGCGTTTGGTTCGTATGGACCGAAAAATAAAAGAAGCGAACAGACTAATGATGATGGAAACTGTGATAACAATATGAATGGTGCCGAATATTATGGTCATCAAAATATGGGACCTGGTCGACCTTTCCCTGGTATGGACCAAGTAGCGTCTAACGGCGCGCTGGCAAATGGTTCCATGGGGTACCAAAATGACCGCCAAGGCAATCGCCAACGACGGTGAATTACACTCGAGGTTTGTTACATTCGAACCAATGCAAGCTCATCTCCCTAACGATTTCTGTTTAGAGATGCCATCCATAATATTTGTTGTAAGGTACACATACATATTTTTTTTGTTATAAATTTTAAGCACTTATGGTTGGTGTGTCGCAAACACAATTATCTTTTTTTTTCAACTATTGTTAAGGAACTTATCAAGTATTTATGTAATTTTTTCTTTTTTTTTTACAGAAAACGGCCACAACGGTGACTCACGTCGACGTAGGAGGCGATAAACTAAGAAAATCTCTGAGATAACAGAACAATTAGAATAAAATAAGGAATTGTATCTTTCATTCCACGTGTCTGACAGCACTTATTTGGTTTTCAATTTGTATGTACATAATAAGTACACAATTATAAATGATAGACAGTTTTAAGACAATTATTAACATAGTATTAAAATACAGTTTTGTATTGCAGTTTTTCATAATACTACATAAATAAAATGTGAACATGTTGAGCAAATTTGTTCATTCATTTTCTATTATACCACTTTGTTTTTAAAAACTAATAGTAAAGTTATATTTTGTCTGTAACATTTAATATTTTGTGTAATCTTTCAGAAGAAAATAGTAAGATCTGGCATATTTGTGTATGTTTAAAAATCTTAGTAGTGGAAAATAAAAACTATTGTTTCCAAAACATTTATATTATTAACCTGTATAATGCAGAATTTACAATAGTTACTACTAGTTTTTTTATAGTAATTGTTTTCAGTTTTGCTACTGTCCATATGACTTTGAAGTGTATTTTTGACTAAGTAGTGATGTATTCTAATCATAATAAAAATAAAAATATCTAAAGATAAAAATAGTTTTATTAACAAGCAACATTTTATAATTTCTTATATTACTTATATACTTATATAACAAAGAGGCTGGATAAATTGTTTCTATGACAACTGTTTAATCTATACGATAACCTCTAGAATACTGAAGTCTGAAATTAATAACTTCAATAATGAGTTTTTGTGTGGATTTAGTTTCTGAAGATTCCTTTTATGAAAACATTACATTAGGTGTCACAAAAGTTTTAGGTGAGGAAGCATTCATTTTGAATTAAAAACATTAGTATGAATTAGCTTTGTGTTTAGGCAAAAATTGAAATCCATCTGGTACTGGACCTAGCACCATTTCACTTATTTTTATCCAGTCAGCGCAGTTCCCAGATGCCATAAGGGTTTCTAAATCATTTCTACCAAAATATAATGGAGGCCTTTCATTTATTTTTTGTGGAGGTCGTTCAAGCAACCCAACTGGTACATAACGATACAGAAATGAAAGCCACTCTAGTAAAAATCGCCTTGTGTTTTCTACTCCTTGTGTGTCTGATCCCCAATGTTCCAAGCCAAAATTGGTGAACTTTTTTATTATATCAAATCTTTCATTGCTGCTAATATCCCATAATTTCTGCTCTTTTATTTCAGTAAATATCCATGGTTTTATCAATGCTCCTCTGCCAATCATTACTCCTTGAACTGTTGGAGCTAATTGTCTTTTAGACTTGTAATCTTCATAAGATAATATATCACCATTACCAAAAACTGGGCATGACCCAGCTGCCTGTGCACAGGATTCAATATACTCCCAGTCGGCTGATTTTATATATCTGGCTTCCCTAGATCTACCATGTAAAGTAATGAGTGATGCACCCCAATCAACTACCTTTGGAACAATATTGTGAGCAATTTTTTTATCTTGATATATTCCAGTCCTCATTTTAACAGTAAAAGGTATATTTAATATTCTAGAGGCACTTCTCACTGATGCTTCCAAAGTTGGCATTCTGTGCATCATTCCACTACCACCACCTTTTTTATAGATTAAATCTATTGGACATCCAAGATTTAAATCAATGAAGTCTAAGTCTGTATTTTCCTGCAAAAGTTGGGCAACTTTTGTTATAGCATATGGATTATTTCCACATATTTGAGCCCCAAATAAATCTTCTGTTTCATGCCTCTTTACTAGAGCCCATTCTTGTTTCATACCCTTAAGTAATGATTCACACAAAGCCATCTCCCCACAAGTTATATCCGCACCATACTCTTTGCAAATTCTTCTAAAAGGCAAATTTCCAACTGTTGTCAGGGGACTAAGATATAATTTATCCTTCCAATCAATTTTCTTTGTTTCTTGTGGTAATAATTTAATTAAATCTTCATCAGTAATAGCTCCAATTTTGTTTATGGACTCATTTTTGTTAACATCACTATCATTATTGGCTTCTTTTTCTATATTTTTTTTGTCTTGTTTGTTTCTAGAGTCTAACGATTTTACTAGTTTTTCAGCAAGGGAAAAATCATACTTTCGTTTTTGCAATTGTATTTGTAAACAGTGTTGTAAAGTATTTTTAGTATCATCTTTCCAAGCTGAAGCTTTAATATCATCAACAATGTTAAGGCCATCTTCTGATATATGAATAGAGCCAAATCGACAAGCAATTCCTCTTGGACATCTACCTCGAATATTGAATAAATGACAATTTTTACTGATGTCGCTAGGTTTAAATTTTAAGTACTCAACTGGATCATGAATATATTTGCAATTTGTAAATTGACATTGTTGTTTATCGTCTTTTAAATTTATGTTTATAATACTAGGACACGGTTTACTTTGTTTATCATCATGGTAGGTCTTTGGCCGAGCTTTATTTTGGCCTCTCCTCTTTATTTTATTTTCGCTATTAGAGCCATTATTATCATTGTGTTTAGATTTTTTAGGGTCATTTTCAATAGAGTCATTAAATTTACGTTTATTTGTTGCATCATCTGACTCAGATTTATTTATTTTATCTGGTTTCTGCACAATGAATTCTTTTTTTATGTTACACACTCCGGCGTTAGGATTCGTCATTATAAATGTAAAGCTTGGCGTTCATGAGAATTAAATGTTTTACTCAATAATTAAATTTGGTAAAGTTTCACTATAATATTTTTGTTATAAAACTCCTTGTAGGTTATTTTGTAAAATACTACTTCACTTATCTCCTCGCGTTAGGTAAAACCATAAGAGTCTAAATTTGTAGAAGCATTTATTTTTCAATGTGTAAAAATATTTATAGAAGTTTTTTGTATTAAATTAAGAGTGAAACCCATGCTTGTTTTATTGAATCATGAGTTTAGTTTGAAGTCAACGTCATTTTGACGTATGACATATATTATCTTATCTTGTTTGATAAGAAACAACAGATAAATAATATGATAAATAAAGTTTCATTGTACGGTTAAGATTCAACTAGCAACATCAAATACAATATCACAATAGTTGTTTTAAGTACAGCCATGTCTTTAGTGATTAAACATCAATTTATTGCTATTACAGAATCAGATCCAAGGATTTCTAACGTAGAAGTCGAACGTCGTCCTCCTTGTGATCGCGTGGCTCTCACTAATTGGGAGCAGAGACATTCTGCAATATTACCAGAAGATTTGCGTAATTTTTATGCATCTACAGATGGTTTTCAATTAACATGGCGCTACAAGTATTCAGGAAAGAATTTACACAAAATAAGATTATATATTATATTATAATTATGTAGTTTATATAATAAATCTATGTTACAGCTGATGAAGTACTACCAGTGGGATCTATAAGAATAAATTCTCTGAACGATTTAGTTCTGACTCCCGCTCTTAAAGATTTGTTAGATTTTTCACTGACTCGACAAAATCCTGGCCCCCGTCCAGTATTGAATACTAAAAGTAAGGTTTTTGATTTGGACAATTGCCGTAACATAGGAAAAGTAAGTTTTTATAATAAAATACTTCGTTCACTCCATCCGTTGAAAAAAATGTAATTCTCATTGAGCCAAATCTGAATATGTCTGACTGTGATCACATCAAAAGACACAGTCCACTGGACAGAGTTTTATGCAATGATACCAAAATGGCATGATACTTAATACTGCGAGAAAATATCACATCTCTGCCAAATCTACACTAACCGTTAAAACGTACGTTGCCCCAGTCTTTGTTTGTCAGACTGCATGTATGCAATAATTATTTCAACACAATATACACCTACATAATATTATACTTTTAAGGTATGCTTAGTATATACTGGTGGTTCGTGGTCAGTATGGCTCGCGACAAGGGAAGGGGCTTGGGGTTGGCTGGCAGATTCATTCACTCATTACTTTAGAATGGCGCTCGTACACCTCGGATTACCAGGCTGGCAAGCTGCATTTGCAAATCTCCCTCTCATACCGTGGGCAGAGGTAAAAATCTTATCTTATTTATAAATATAATATCGACAGTGGTCTAGTGGTTCTATGTGCGGCTGCAGATTCAAAGACCTAAAGTTTGAGTCCCGAGTCGGGCCAATTTAAATATTATAATATTCTTTAAGATTTTGGCTCATCTACAATGTTTTGAATGTTTGTCTGTTACTTCAGAAGGCAATACAATTATGATAGAATATTAATGAAACGACAGTAGTAGCCCAGCGGTACCGCGCTCGCTTGGATAACCGAGTGATGCGGGTTCGAATCCGGGTCTCGCACCTCCGAGATTTTCATGTGCGAATCTTTTTCTATCATGATTACCACTTGTCTTACGGTGAAGGAAAACGTCGTAAGGAAACCTGCATGTCTGAGAGAACCTAGCAAGTTTTCGAAAGACATGTGAAGTCCGCCAACGCGCACTAGGCCAGCGCGGTGGACTATGGCTTGATCCCCCTCGTAGTGAGGGAGGCCCGTGCCCAGCAGTGGGACATTAAAAAGGGCTGATGTTGATGATGATTGATGTAAATCTTTTATCTTCTCAGCTTATAAAGTATATTATGTGGCTTGAACTTCTCGTATAGAGTAAGGTATATTTTAGTATGAAGAGAAAGATATAGTAGTCGTAGTTGCGGTATAAAAATACGCGCAGTCAGAAATTATAAACATTACACGGTTAATAAAATATACGAATAATTTGCTTTATATTTTCAGCAAATTTTTCTTCTACTTGCACCACATCTGTTGGATAAAACCGACACGGAAAACAACGTGGTCTCAGTGACTAGCGAGGCTGGCCTCAACCACATCGATCCGAACATATTTAAGACTTCTGTGCGTCATCACAAAAATACTTCGAGACCATCGAACCAGTAGACAACTTTACAAGACGAATTGTGGAATATCTTAAAAAAAAACATAAAATTCAGCTTGAAAATTGCAATATTTTATTGATTTACGCAAACAAAAAATAAGCAAGGAGCAAATATAGTAGCGAAAATAAAAATAAGCAAATGTTACATAATGTATATTGAAAATCCTCGATATAAACTTTATAGCTAATTAACAAAACAAAATGGACGGAATGTAAAAATCTTAATGAAATACACGCTAACTACAAATTATCGGTTTACTATTACAATAAAATCTTACTGTTGAACTATAAACATAATAAATTGTTTTAAAATATAATAAGTTTTTGTTTTATAAAATTATCCTGAGTAGTTTATTAATAAAATACATTATTTATTAAGCTATATTATGAAAATACAAAATGTGATTGTGAAAAAAGTGATGCATCCGCAGTACAAAATTTTATATTACACAGTGGCAACTTATTTTAAGCTTAACTATCTTAAACTGCTTTTTTAAAATATATTCGAGGCTTACACAATTAAAATATTCTATTTGTGTCCGTTTTTCTTTATACATTTAAATGCACAACACTACTTATAATTGAATATCTTAAAATTATACAATATTTTGAGATTATTTGACTTTTATAATTTATGCCAAATAAATTATTAACTAAATCACTGATTCTAGAATTGCATTTGTATAATCAAATCATACTCGTTCTTCGTAAGCTTAACATTTACATTATAACCTAACAAACAAAAGTTTGGTGGGATATATAATTTTGAACACTACTAAGACGAAAGCGTGATGAAAATCTGTTAGTTACAATATTTGTAACAAAAAATCTACTGCATGGTAACATTTGTATGAAAAATATAGATTAGAAATATGTGGAATGATTTATGGCAATTGTTAGTTTCCTAGCTCAAAACATTCTTGATTTACTAGATTTTTTCCTCTCATAAGGCGAGCTGCTTATGCGTAGCGGTTACCTTATTTTTCTGATATTTTCTAATAGAATGTATGCGTCAAGCAGAACATATTTATATATAAAATAAGTAAATACGAGTGCACAAATCTGAATCAAGAACCCTAGTACTAACACAAGCCATTTACATAATTACCCTAATCAAATCAAAATCTTAAGTCACAAAAATGTCTCAAAAATTTTTCTATATAATATTTATTGTAGGCATTATTTTATATAACATTGTTAGCAATCTTAACTAATTATATAGTTTAAAAAAAAAAAAGAAATTGTGATAACATATTTTTCAATTCAATTGAATAAGCTGACTGTGAGATAATATTTATATTTCAAGTGGGAAATTTTGTATAGAACAAGCATAATTTTAAAATAAATATGTATGTTAAAGATATAGCTATGAGTCATTAATAAACAGAGTAAAAAATAAAAAAAAATGTAGTGTATAAATAAATTTGTATAAGTAGTATTTGTAAATAAATAATAAATAAATAAATTAGTAAAACTGTGATTCATTGTATATAGTCAATACATATCCATAATTAGTCAAATTATAGTGTATATATATTCAAGTTATAGACATATATATACATATTTCAATTCATATTATTACTATTTATTTGATGGTGATGTGGTGAGATCAATAATAATAATTAATGAAGTCAATATATCAATTGGTACGAAAATTATCATATATTTTAATTACATGTGCTCTTGTGTAGAAATTAGTAGAAGGTATAAGAATACCTTCTCATATTCAAGAACTATCTATTTAGGAATATAATAAATTATTGCAAACGTTATTTATTTAAAGTTGATGAATTTTGTTAAGAGATTCATAAAACATTAGGCTAAAGTAAAAGATAACCATACATATATTGGTCTAACAAATTATATACAGCTCAGCTTGCTTAGCGGTAATATAGCGTTAAATTTAACATATTATTTGAAGTAAATATTGTGATAAATTATAAGTAAAATAATTAAGTCATAAGTGCTTTAGTAAGTATGTTCGATTTTTTATTCCATATTATATTATTTTAAATATTATAAAATATTTGCTTAAGCAGATTAAAAATGACATGTATGTTTAAATAGTGACGTAGAAGTTGAAGATAATACCTATTTTATTGAATTAGGCACATGTTAGTTAAGTCATTAAAAAAACATTTTCCATTCAATATATATACTATCAGTCCTATATATTCATATTTCAATTTTATTGGCGGTTTTCAGATTTTGTTAGCGGCTGTTTTTGGAACTAAAAACAGCACTATACTGTTTTACACTATACTAGATAGTAAGGTCCGACCGAGATCTCGGTTTCGGCCAGACAGTCTCGGCTCCAACTCAGGCCCAGTTCTCCTTCTCGGCCTACATACGCCTAGAACATCGGCCATGAACGAGACTTCTTGTGTAAAGAGCAATTTTACTCGCGGTTATGTTTACGATTATTATTTTATTTATTGAAACGCTTGCCAAGTATTGAAATATTGCTATAATTTTATTGAACCTTCAGTGAGACTAATTCTAACAAATGATAATTTTAATTTGACATATTAAACATCTCTCTACTGGCCAAAGTTATTTCTTTGACTTCTTCAGAGTTTGATGACGGCCAATAGAGAATGAGCAATATTTTTTATATGAAATATATTATTTAACATGATTTTTAGCAAATATAAAATATATATAAAGATATAAACATATTTCTTAGTCTAGTATTGATGTATGAAAATTCGTTGGCTTTTTTGTTATTAATTTCAATTTGTAATAAAGCATTTATAGCTAAAAGTTGGCAAATCGTATAAAACTTACTTGAGCCAATCCTGAAACTAGCATTAGCTATATTAAATTTAAAATTAAAAACATATAAATGTCGATTTTAAAAATGAAGTCAATAGTCTTAAAACAGATTACATGTGATGTAATTTACGATTTATACTAGCACATTATTTCACCAAACTTAGAAATATTTCATCTACCACGAAATGGCAAACTTATTGTTGACACTCAATCATATATAGCATATAATCAAGTGTTTCAAAGAAGCCTATAAGAATTCATTCAGATGTGTACGTGTAAATATTTCGCTAGTCGTTTATGTGAGCATATTTGCATGCCTGTGTGTTTGAGACGTCTATGTATGTATGTGTGTGTGAATCGACTATGTCTGTACGTCAGTGTGCGTGAGGCGAATATGTCTGCATGTCTGTGTGCGTGAGTCGACTACGTCTGTACGTCTGTGTGCGTGAGTCAATATGTCTATATGTCTGTGTGCGTGAGACGAGTGTATCTGTATGTCTGTCTGCAGTTCTCGAGACATAAGCTCAGCTTTGCATTAGTGTGAGTAATAGCTTAAGGCGCGAGGACTGTACGTGAGTCGATTATGTGTATGTACGTATTGGCCCATTCATTTATTACGTAAGACAATTTAGGGGGGGAGAGGGTCGACCATGTCTTATGTTTTCTTACAAGGGGGTGGGAGGGAGTCTCGATAGTTCTTTGTTAGATACAAAAATTCGTAAAGTCAAAATTATACTTTGAAAAAGCGCGGGCAACCGCACGGAAGGTGCTGTACCTTTGAAATTACAAATAAATATTTCAAAAAAATGTTACTTTGAAAAATAAACATTAAAATAAATCAAACGTGTATTGATTTTTTCTCTTAGACTCTTACGTAATAAATATTAAACAGGTGGTCGGCCTATTCTTATTTTTTCTTATAATAGGGGGAGAAGGGGTTAAAAACAAGCGAAAATAGTCTTACGTAATAAATGAATGGCCCCTATGTGTGTTTGTACGAGGTGTGTCTGTGTGCGTTAGTATATCCAAGTGACAGGCACCCACTGGTGGTCGGTGGAGAGCGCGTGAAGCGCGTCCATGAGGCGCGCGTGCGTTGTGTCCGAGTTGCTGTTCGTTATGGTGAGGTCGATGTACTTCTCGTACTGGCGCTGGATTCGAGCGCTGTCTTCTAGCGTTTGCTTCATGTCTTCCTCCTGTTGTTTTTGCATTGATATTAGTTTTTTGAGGAAATAAGTGATTTGGACTATTATTATTAACATTAATGTTTTCTTTAATTTGTGTATCTTAGGGGTCGTCCATAAATCACGTGATGTTTTTAAGCAACTTTTTAGACCCCCCCTCCCCCATGGTGATACGTGGTGAGGTTTAAGATTACCCCCCCCCCCCCACTCAAAATCACGTGTATTTTTTTACAAAGTACCTTAAAAAATCTGAATATTATTTTTAAATAAAGATTAACACTTAACAGGTATAACCTTATATATAAAATTCTCGTGTCACAATTTTAGTTCCCATACTCCTCCGAAACGGCTTGACCGATTCTCATGAAATTTTGTGAGCATATTGAGTGTATAATTCGTCCGTCTGTAACTTATAACTACTATAACAATGTAACGTTACTTATAATTTATGAATGTCTTAATTTTTATACATGGTATTAATGGAAGTATGTCAATACTTTTTATAAGCAATCCAATTAAGACCAATCGGTTCATTATTACATTTCCATTCTTACTAATAGCAACGCTTCGTGTGTCTGGGGGAATGTTTGGCCCATCCTATTGGTCTCATCATCTGTTATGAAGAATTTATAATACACGATTTTTTAAAGCATAGCATAGCTTTTAATAGTGCCATTTCTTGCAATAGTAGTTCCCGTACAGGACTTTTCATAGAAGTTTTGGAGGTGACTAGGCTTATTATTATAAAAATTCGGCGAAAAAAAAAATCACGTGATAACTCGGTACACCCCCCCTCCCTCCTGGTGATATTTCGTGATTTTTTCCGAACCCCCTCCCCCCCATTCAAACATCACGTGATTTATGGACGACCCCTTAGTAACTCAATAACGCATAATATATTATACCTAACATTATAAAACAAATATTAGGAAAATTTAGTAATGAAAGAATTTCTAGCATATCCAAACTTATCAGTTTCTTCAAAGAGGTTCTTTGAAGGGAATTACAAATATTATTGCCAAACAGTTGGCTAGTTACTTTTTAAAAAAGGATAAAAATGAAAAAAGGTAAGTTTATTATATAATTAAATTAAATAACAATTGATAATTATAAACAGGTAGGTAAAACTATAACTAATAAAGCTGTATCTAAACGATACTTACCTCGTACAAGGATGCGAGCGACTCGAGCGTGCGCGCGCGCCGCGAGCTGTAGCGGATGGAGCTCTGGCGGTCGAACTACGTACATGCAACATTACGCATATTTTTCATACATGCTCAAACCAAACAAAAAAAATAATTAAAACCTTCTTGCTGCCTCAATTTTTTATTTCTAGATTATTCTAGGAGGAAAAATCTATTTTAGTCATTCAAAAAGATGATGGAATTTAAAACAAATAAAAAAAATCATTAACTATCTTACACCATGCATTATATAATAATAAAATCAACTCATATAATAGAATAATATATAATATCTAATTCTATATCAGCGGTAGCACAGTTCCAACTGACAATTCATAGAACTATGGCTGGCATAGATCAAAATTCACATAATATATTCAGTAAAATACAAAGGAGAATAGAGGTAAGCAGTACTATCTGACACTGGTGGAAAACTGTTATTTGCCACTTACAGATGGACAGTTTTTCTAAGACTCACATATAAGATAGTCCTCCTTACCTCTACACCCCAAAAAGTACTGTAAAATACTATCCTTATACAGAAACTGTATAAATATATGGACCGTTTATTTTGAAAGTGATGTAAGTCCATTTTCTTTTGTTTCGAGAAAATTAAAGGTTACTATATTTGTTGATTTAAAAATACAGGCAAATCATATGAGGTCTGGCATTGTTTCTATTGTTTTATCAACATTTAATTTGTTTATATAAATTTGTTTTTGGCTAATTAGACTACGATAACACATATTTATGTGGTGTAAATGGACTTACACCACTTTCAAAATTAGACAATTGTAAAAATCGTTTAATTTCAATTTTGAAAAATCAAATATCGCTTAAAATATACATACTTCATTTTAATATAATTTTGTTTACAAATACGCATAACAACACATAAAATTTATTTTAGACGGCAATTACATTGTCATTACAAGATACTGATTACAAGAATTTACTTATTCTCTGCTGCATGTGGTAGTGTTTTAAAATATGCATGATGCACCGGAGGTATATAGGGTAGTAGCTGCTTCATGTCTTTATATTTTTCGTACGTAATAGGTCTGGCATTTTGGTACAAAGGCTCCAGGGCTTTTTTTTCAAATTTTAACGGTGTTCCAGGACGTAGAGGTAATAAATTGATAATTTTAAATTCTGCGTCCGTCATCGTTGTTTTATAAAAAATGGTATATGGTGCAATTTTGAGGAACCTCAACCAACTTATTTGCAACCTATTGACCTGTTCCCCATTAGTATTTTTTTATCTGTTTTTTAATTGCATTTTGGAGATTTTTTGTTAAATGAAATTCTCCCGTTTCATTTCATATAAAATGAATTTATCCTGTTTTCTACATTGCGCTATTACATTATAGTAATCTTGTGGTGTGTACACAAAATTAAAAATAACAAATAATAAATAAAAAATAACAAAACACTGATCGGCATCCATCTGCTATGCCACCTACCTCTGTCAATTGGACTTACACCACTTTCATAATGGATGATTATGCAATTTCATTTACCGACCGATTTTAAGTTGTACAAAACATGGGATTTTTTGAGAAACTAAACACGGACTAGTTATATATAAAAAAATTACATTAAATTAAGCATGAATTACGTGATAGCTCATTTTTCTCAAAAATGGACTTACACCACTTTCAAAATAAACGGTCCATATATAAAAACTCACCGTGAGATTCCTGTTGGACGCGTAAGTAAGGTTCCGCAACTGTTCGATGCCGGGTGCCGCGATCATCACAACGTACGGCAGAAATTCACTACTGTTGTGCAAAAGCTTGAGAGATTGCGGCGCGCAGTCCAGTATGCACATTTTTCCTATAATGTAAATAAAATTTAGTAAGACGCATAGCATTTCCTGCGTACCCCGCGTTGAGGCAACCAAAACTAAATTCTTAGATTAAAAAACAAATCTTTTTTTATTAAATTGATTACTATAAAAAAGGTTAACGAGTCAACCATAAAAGGTAGACAACTTTTTAAAATAAACAATTACGTCATTCATAGTTACGTAACATTATCCGTTTACGCTGCACATGCAACGAATGCACTAAAGGATTAACTAGCAAATATCGGGAGTTATTCTCCTGATATTCGCTACATTTTTCAGTGATGCTTCGCTCCTATTGCTCAGAATGTAATGTAACTTAGCCTATAGTCACTTGATAAATGGACTATCCAACACAAAGAAATTTTCTATTTGAGGATTAGCGCATTCAACCAAATAAATAATCTCTTCAGCTTTGCAATATTAACCAGCCTTTCCCGCGGATTGGCTCGCGTTCTAAAAGCTGGAAGCCAAGCTGTCAAGTAGTGTGAACTGAGCAATAATATTCATAAATATAGCAGTTTTAAGATTAATTTTTTTAATATTAATAAGACCAACTTCTATGCATGAATTAACATATTCAAGTCTTCATTTAAATTTGATTTGCTATACCTTCTTTAATGACAGCTCTAATAGAGTCCAAGTGCGTGCCATACAGGTGTCCATTGTGTTCTCCGTACTCGAGGAAGCGTCCGGCGTGCGCGTCGCGCTCCATCTCTTCACGCGACACGAACCAGTACGACGCGCCATTCTCTTCTAGCGGTCGTGGCGGACGTGATGTATCTGAAATACAAGAATAAAAATAATGTTAAAAGTTATAAAAAAATTAGTAATTACTATTGTAACGGAACTAAGAAATTTTGTTTTAGAATAATTGTCCTTCGAAAATACTCTCTTAATGTTAATAATCATTAATTATACATAAAGAATGGCATTATGAGAATCTCACCAATATATGAGCATGAGATGTTATATTGCACAAACATATGTATAAGAAAAGTCCATTCTTAGTCCCATTCAGTCTTTATATAGCCCCATCTAGGACTAAGAAATCATAAAGTCATAATAAAAAACCCCAAAATATGTTATACTGACGTGGTACAACAGCCCCGAAGCGGTCAGGATGCTCTTGTATCATCCTATTCTTGAGGGTCCTCCGCCCAACGCCACGCGTACCCACTAGCGCCAATACTCGACGCAAGAAGGGCGGTGTACGCGCAACTTCTTCATACAGTGCCAACTCAGCACCTTCTAGCTGCACACTGGACCGGGATTCATACACAAACTTCTTTTTTTTCTTTGATATCTATTTGTTAAGGAAATTAAATTAATTAAGATTATCACTTTTACATAATATGTGACATATAATCTACATAAATTCCTTAATTTAGTGTTTAAGGAATTTATTTTTGTTTATAAATCCTTTATTACACCAAAAAAATACAATAAAGATTAGTACATTATACATCTTATAAAGAGAGCAATCTGGTATAAGGGCGGCCTTATCACTAAAAGTGATTTCTTCCAGGCAACCTAGTCAGTAAAGAAGCCTGTTGCACGGACAGGAGTTGGTGTAGTGAGGAAGAAAAAGAAAACTACATTATACATATAATATGCTAAATATACATATATTATAAATATTATACAGGAACTTAGTACATATATAAGCATTACATAACAACATTAAATTCTCATTCAGAATGGATGAAAACTATTGCAAATAAATTCTTATTTTAGGCCTAACAGTATAATAATTATAAATAATTAAATACTTACTCTGGCTCCACATATACTAATTTTATGAACAAAATCTGCTTCAGGTGGTACATAGGCTTTACGTCTTTCCTCTAGTTCGGGTGAAGGAACAAGGCCTACAACGTCAGGCTTTTCCACATGGCTCGCCTGCCACCAGTTTGGGTCTTTTCTATCAGACACCTAAAAAAGCTTATATTACTGATGCAAACAAAAAAGTAATGATTTGAAAAACTTAAAAGGAACAACATATTTAATAACCTTCAGTAGTTTCTCAGATCTTGATATAGGTATGTACATACATACATATTAAAAACAAACACATCACTCTCATATTTACTTTCCTATTTTGCCACATCTATGTTAAAATAAAATATATTTTTTTGTTATAACGTTTTTTTTACCAGGTTTCAGTATGTCAGATGAGATTTAGCATTATTCAGTCATTACATAGGTTCAATAACTTTCATCTTTATTTTGTAAGCATAAAGAAGTTGAAACAAGTTATTGAAAATGTACAAAACACTTACTTGTAAAATATCACCTTTCTTAAATTCTAATCCTATTTCTTTACATGGTAATAAAGTGTCTTCAGAGGGATTGTAATCAAAAAGAGCTCTCATATAACACTGAAAATAATAAAACATTCATTTGTATAATATTTACTTGGATAACTTAATATTACTGGGAAAATCATAATTTAGGTGTTTTAATACTTACAGTAAGTTTATTAGTTAATTGAGCATTCTTTTCTTTAAGGTTAGGTCCAACTTTCAATGTAACTCTATCATTGGGTTTAGATACAGCTTCTTTAAGTTGTTCCTCAGTATCTATTTGTACACCATCAACCTCTAATAGCACATCACCCACACTAAGTAATGCCTGTTTTGCTGCGGCACTTCCTGCTAAAATTCTAGCCACTATCAACTGTCCATGTTCATCTGTAGTTACCTACAAAGCATTAACATACAATATATATATTTTGTAAGTTACTTTTAAATGCTTAGGTCAATAACACCATATACAGTAGTTAAAATAGCATTAATAATCAGTAAAGCTTATTATTATACTTTTATTATAAATAAAACTTTTTATAATTACTTACTGTTAATCCTAATGGTTGGCCTGGCACTTTTCTAAGGCCTACAACTTTAACAGTTTCTACTGGCATATCTCCGTTTTGGTCTGGACTAAGATCTGATTCTGTAATAGTCTTTTGGGCTTCTTTTGCAGTTTTCTCATCTATTCCTGAACCTCTTTCTAACCAGATTTTTCCAATTTGATCATGAGCATCAATTAATGCCTGTTGAAGAAAGTGACATACAAAAAAATATATTAATATATCCATTAGTACATTAAACATATCAAACGCAATTTCAATGAATTCATACATGGATTCCTTGGATAATAATTCATTATTTGAGTTGAACATCCATTTCAATTTCATCACAACACACATTACACACATAAATTCTAGGAAGTGAATAAACAATACTGACTAAATATAAAATACATTCTTTGGCAAACCTATTTCAAAGTGGAATTCATACCTTAAAATGTATTCGGGACAATAATATAGCTAGTTCTGCTTGTTCTATAGTGCGTATGTTGTTGCCTCGATACTCACTCAACGATCTTATTATGTTTACATTATCCAAGGAGACTGGTTTTATGATAAGATCCTCCTCAGAATCGATTGACTGCAATACGAGCACATAAAACTATGATTAAATACTTTGTTTATTTACTTCTTTGTTTTAATCAACGAAACAAAAAAATATGCTTAGGCGTGGCACTTGATATTTCAAATTTTTGAATGAAAATTATTAACTATGGAATGATAACTATGTTCGTTCCGTTAAATTACTTTTTACAAAGATTATTGCCGTATTACAGTTTTATTTCACTAAATATGTAATTATAAAAAATTTAAATTTCTGAATAATAAGTACACACCCACCTACTAGATTTCTCATTGAATGTTCGTAAATCGTACTTCATTTCCTAATACCTGTTTTTGTTTAAAAAAATTATTTACGACAAGATATTTTAAACTGTATACGAACGCAGTAGAGTAGAAAGTTCCTTTTTAATTATGACATAGAAACGATCAAACAATGTTTTGTGTCTGTCAAAAGATTGGCATTGAGGAACAGATAAAAAAGCAAATTTATAAGGGTAACGCTTCAAACAGATAATTTCATAGGATAATATCGATTTTAAAAAACACTATTATTTTATTATTCATCTATATGATATATCTATATTTATAATTAAACTAGCAAATCACCGTTGCTCCGCGTGAGTTCGCCCGTACGTATGTTTCAATGGTTATTATAGATTTCTTCGATATGTGATATTTTCCCACAATAAGAAACGTTTTAATATTGACCCGGATAACCAGTTACCAATTATCATCATTTTATAAATTTCTTTAAAATCTGTACAGTGATTTTTTCGTGATGCGATCCGGACGGACAGACCAAAGTTCTAAGTATTTATAATACTTCATTCAGCCTCTTTTACGATTATAATGCCTACTTCAACAAGCTTTTCCAAATATTATTTAATGATACAGATAGAGATTCGGTTCTGATCTTAGAGTATAATAATATTGTGTTAGATTATAATGTTAAGACTTAAGATAGTAGAAGAATTTAATTATTACATATAAGTATAGTATCAAAAAATGTAAAATGTATTCCTAGAACAATATTATTTTACTTACTCCATATTTTCTGCCAAAGTCAGGACTTTCTACGATACTTTTCAAAAAAATCATATCATGGTTGGACAAGTCTTCTTCCGGTTGCAATTCTTCGTGTTTTTCTAAAAAACATAAAAAATAAAATAAAAATAAAATAAGCCTTTATTGCTGTAACTAATTAACATGCATATTATACATATATTAACTTGTTTTTTTTTTTTTTTTTCAATACTATTATACCTATTTTGTTTATTTACATTTAAAGTTTTTAACTTTTCACAAATTATTTAGGCAACCGGTTTTTTATTTTTACAGCTTGTCCTCCGACAAAGGCCTCCTCTAATGCTTTCCATTTTGTCCTGTCCTTTGCAGTACGTGTCCATTCTGGCCCAGCTATCTTCTTGATGTCATCTTCCCAACGTTTATTTTGTCTACCTTTATTCCTCTTACCATCTCGCGGGTACCATTCCGTTACTAATCTCGTCCACTTTTCCATTTCTTCCCTTAGCATATGCCCTGTCCATCTCCATTTCAGTTGTTTGTAGACAGTATATATGTTTTTAAATTTAGTTTTGATCTTTATATTTTGTAAACTCACTCTATCTCTTCTTTTAACTCCTATGACACTTCTTTCGATTCCGTTTTGGCATACTTGGACTTTTTTGAGTTGTTGCTCAGTAGGTGCCCATGTTTGGCATCCATACGACAGACATGGAAGGATACACGTGTTAAATATTTTCCTTTTTTCTTTAATAGGCATGTCTTTGTCTTTCATGACCTCGCTCAGAGACCAAAACCTTTTCCAACTGTTTGCTATCCTTCTATCTATTTCTTTTTGCATTGTGTCTTCTGTGGATATTAGTTGGCCTAAATATATGTACTCATTAACATACTCTATTTGTCCACCATTTAGTTTAATGTCTTCGTGAGTTGAGTTTGTCATTATCTTTGTTTTTAATGTATTTATGGATAGGCCTACCTTGGAGCTTTCATCTGATAGTTGTTGTAGCATGTCTTCCAAACTATTTGGGTTCTCTGAAAACAGTATAATATCATCTGCAAAACGTAGATGGTGAAGTTTGTCGCCGTTAATGTTGAGTCCTTTTCTTTCCCATTCCAGGTTTCTAAAGACCATTTCTAGAACGGCAGAGAATAGCTTTGGTGAAATGGGGTCGCCTTGTCTGACGCCTCTTTCGATAGGAAATTCTTCTCCCGTTCTTTCCAGCTTGACATGGGTCGTACTTTTCGAATAGATGTTTTTAAGTATTTGAATGTATTTGGTCTCAACTCCCTGACTTTCTAGTGCCCTCCAGATGCTATCATGGTCTAAGGTATCAAAGGCTTTATTAAAATCCACGAATCCTAGGTAGTAGGCTTTGTTGTATTCCTTATACTTTTGAAGAACCTGTCTCAATACATGAATGTGATCTATGGTCGAAAACTTACTTCGGAAACCAGCCTGTTCTTTGGGCTGGTTTTCATCGAGAGTGATAGCAATACGTGATAGTATTATTTTTGAGAAGATCTTATAAATGTTCGACATTAGACTTATTGGCCTGTAGTTGCTAATGTCTCCTTTATCTCCTTTTTTGTGTATCAATACTATAGTAGACTTTGTCCAATCATTAGGAATATTTTCGGTTGATAAGATGTCATTGAAAATTTCTGTTAAAGCAGGAGCAATCACCGGTAATGTACATTTTAATAGCTCGTTAGATATTTGATCTAAACCTGGCGCTTTATCCAGTTTTTGTGTATTAATTGCTCTTATAACCTCTTCTTGTAGTATAATTGGTACTGGTTCTGAGTCTGTCATTATTTCTTTTTCTATTAGTGTTGTAGTTGGTCTTTGATATAGTAGTTTATAATAATCTGTAGCGATTTTGAGTATTTCTGGCCTCTTACTTGTGTAATGTCTACTTTTGGTTTTTATGTTTGGCATCCAGATTTTATATTGGTTCAATTCTTTTAGTGCTTTTTTTATCCCTCCAGTTTTTTCGATGAATTTTTTAATGGTTTTCTGCCTTTTTGTTTTCCTGTCCTTTCTTAAGTTTTCGTTTATCTTTTTGCTAAGTTCGGAAATCTTGTAGCGTGTTTGTTTGGTTTTTTCTTTATGTATAATTTCCTTCCTCTCATCAATCAACCGTTTAGTAAAAACTAACTAAAAAACATACCTAATATTAAATGTTATATACTTAACTAGCGACTCACCCTCACTCCTTCGTGTCTTCTCCGTGACGTTGGCGAAATAATTTTTGCTCAACTGACACGCTTTGAAGCCATTAACAAGAGAATTGAATTGAATTGAAGTTAATTTTGACTTCTAATAATAATATGTATCGCCGTTATGATCGTATGCAGATGTCATACACAGACAATATTTTTCATATTGTGAAAAATAAATAATAAAAATGTTTGTGGTAAAAAAGCGCCCTAGAAAGGCTTCGTTTG
This sequence comes from Boloria selene, assembly GCA_905231865.2. Taxonomy (NCBI): domain Eukaryota; kingdom Metazoa; phylum Arthropoda; class Insecta; order Lepidoptera; family Nymphalidae; genus Boloria; species Boloria selene. The sequence continues at coordinate 10,759,348 of HG993134.1, forward strand.
GGTAATGTAGAGTATCACTCGGTAACCCTTAAGTTAACGCAAAAAGTATTATTCAAAGTTAACAAAAAATAAATCACTCTACGTTTATATTAATGTTTTTATTTCATAAATTATTTTAGACTAGATTATTATTTTCTACTGCTATTTGTATATATTGTTACGTACTACGGGTTCGGGATCGGAAATTAAAAGCGTTCTCGCACTAAAGATGTTTTATTTACTCCTTATATACACGCGCAGTCTGTACACAGCACTAGTTTAATTTAGTCTCTGAGCACTATAATTCACCACTTTTAATAATTCACGGTACTTTTCTTCACTTTTCCACTATTTCGTATCTCTTCGTAATCTTCACTTAACTCCGAACGTCAACTGATCTCTCGACACACTGCCGGCCTTTTTATATGCGTAAATTTAGAACATTCTAGTATCGAAAATTCAAAATGTTTCTAGTAACTTCCAAATTGTTCCTGAAAATGCGTTATCTCTTTCTGTCACATTAAAATTTGTAATAAACTGTTCTTGTTATCTAATTGTCAAAAGTTAGAAATTGACATTCGCTGTTGTAAGGCATGGTACAAGCGTGCTATTATGACGAGTTCGCACTATATTCCGCGACATTACCCCCTCCTAAGACATGCTCGTCTCGAGCATCGTTGTTGCCGTGATACTTGGCTAATCGGTCCACATGCACGATTTTAGCCGGGCTTCTAGATGTACGTTGAATTCGGAAAATGACGTCGTTAATTTTCGTTATAACCTTGTAAGGCCCCTCCCAACTGGGTTGTAGCTTTGGCGATTTACCCTTTCGTCTCACCGGGTTATGCAGCCATACCAATGAGCCTTCCTCGAAGTTCGTTCCTGTCGCCTTTCGGTCATAACGAGTTTTCATGCGTTCACTTGCTTGTAGCCCTGCATCTCGTATCTGCTCATGAACACCAATCATCTTCGCTCGTAGTTCACTGGCATATTCTGTTATGCAACTGGGAGTATCCGGCGGGCAACCACTTAACAGATCCGCTGGTAGTCGCAATTCTCTTCCGAAATTTGCAAAAGCAGGTGTTATGGTAATGCTTTCGTGTACAGCAGTCCGGTAAGATAGCAGGAACAATGATAAATACTCGTCCCAATCCTTTTGATGTTTATCCACAACCTTAGCTAGATGGCGTTCCAAAGTCTGGTTAAATCTTTCAACCATTCCATCTGACTGTGGATGATGTGGTGTGGTTCGAGTCTTGTGCACCCCCATGATTTTACATACTTCCTGAAATATATGCGATTCAAAGTTTCTTCCTTGATCACTGTGCATTTCTAACGGAACGCCGAATCTGCAAAATACATCTTTTACCAAAGTATTTGCGATAGTTACTGCTTCTTGATTTGGGATGGCGAATGCCTCAGGCCATTTTGTAAAATAGTCCATCACAACTAAAATATATCGGTTCCCGGAATTAGTAATCGGAAATGGTCCTGCTACGTCTAATGCGATTCTCTCCCAAGGTGCCCCAACGTTGTATAATTTCATTACTCCTCGGCTTCTGGTCTGCGGGCCTTTGACAGAGGCACATTGCACGCATTTCCGACACCAGTCCTCAACATCATCTCGACAATGCAGCCAGTAAAATCGCTCCTTGATCTTGATTAACGTTCTTCTTACCCCTAAGTGTCCACCAGAAGAACCATCATGGTAGACTCGAAGTATCTCGGATACTTTTATTTTAGGAACCACTAGTTGGAGATGGCTATCATTTCTACGTGTCTTCTCCCATTTCCGGCACAATACTCCATTGTGTAACAGCAAACTGTCCCATTGTGCCCACAAACTTTTCGTAGCGGTACTGTACTGTGCTATGTCAGTCCACTTAGGTTTTGGCCTACCACTACTTAGCCATTCCATGATAGGTCGTATATCTCGGTCTTCTTCTTGAGCTCTCCTCATGGCTTCATCACTCCAACGTTCATCTAACGAGTCTGTTCTAATAACTTTAATTGATTCCAATTCCTTTGCCTCTTGTCTTTGACAGTGCTTGCAGTCGTCTTCACAGGGTCTTCTAGATAGAGCATCGGCGTTGCTGTGATTTTTACCCCCTCGATGTTCTATATCAAACTGGAATTCTTGAAGTTGTTCAATCCATCGTGCTACCTGCCCTTCGGGATCCTTGAATTCTAATAACCATTTCAGGGCAGCGTGATCGGTTCTTACCAAAAATTTGCGTCCTAGCAAGTATTTCTTAAAATGTTGTAAGGTTTTTACTACAGCAAGTAGCTCTCTTCGAGTAACGCAATAATTCTTTTCCGGTTTAGAGAGTGACTTACTGAAATATGCGATTACCACCTCCTGCTCACCCTTCCGCTGGGACAATACACCTCCAATACCGATATTACTGGCATCAGTGTCGACAATAAACTCTCCCTTTGTGTCTGGATACCCGAGGATCGGTGTTTGGCAAAGATGTTTCTTTAATTCTTGGAAGGCCAATTCGCAATTATGGTCCCATACGAAAGGTCTCTTCTCCTCGGTTAGCTTATGGAGTGGTTTGGCGATGTCAGAAAACCCTTTCACAAACCGTCGATAGTAAGAGCACAATCCTAGAAATGCTCTCACTTGCGTCTTGTCCTTAGGGGTCGGCCAATCTTTTACAGCGGTGATTTTCTCAGGATCCGTTTCTACTCCGTTTTCTGAAACTACGTGTCCAAGGTAATTCACTTGTTTTCTGAAGAATAAGCACTTCTTCGGACTTAACTTTAAATTAGCTTCCCTTAGTTTATCGAATACTGCTTCGAGTTTCCTAAGATGGTCATTGAAATCACGCCCCACAATAATTATGTCATCTAGGTAAACAAGGCAGGCTTCAGTAATCCGGCGAGTATGCGTTCCATCAACCTCTCAAATGTAGCTGGTGCATTACATAACCCAAACGGCATAACCTTAAACTGCCATAACCCTTTTCCAGTTGAAAACGCAGTTTTCTCCTTATCCACGGGGTCCATGTCCACTTGCCAATAGCCACTCTTCAAATCGAGAGTTGAAAACCATTTCATACCACTTAGAGTGTCTAAGGTGTCGTCGATTCGAGGCAGGGGATAACTATCCTTTTTGGTCACATCATTGAGTCTGCGGTAATCGATGCAAAACCTTGTAGAACCATCCTTCTTCCTAACTAGTACTACCGGAGAACACCAAGGGCTAGTGGAGTGTTCGATGATGTTGTTCTCTCTCATGTTTTGAATCATGTCGTCCACTTCCTTTTCCCTGGCCCATGGAATTCGTCTAGGTCGCTGTCGGATAGGCGCAACATCACCTGTATTGATTTTGTGCTTCACTAAGCCGGTTCTTCCTATATCGTTCTCATGTTTGGAAAATAAATCTGAATATCGGTACAGTAAATTTTCAGCTTCTGTCTTCTGAGAACTTGTGAGATTTTCTTTACAGTCTTCGATAAGTTTCGTCGCTTGCTCTCTATCCTTGTTCGGTACCTTCACGTTCGGTTGACATCTGTTTAACCAGGCTATCTCTTCGCAAGTTCCCACAACTTCGCCTCTCTGAATGGTTTGAGTAAAGTTACTAGGGTTTAGCACTGGAATCATGGATGTGGAAGCTTTACCTACAATAACTCTTGCCGGGATCCACGAGCTCTCATCTTCAAACTTCTCTATGATAGCGCACGACCATGGACTACCTGACGTGTTGTGAGGTAAAGCGACAGGTACTAGAGTCTGTGATCTTGGTGGAAGAGCGGTGTCTTTTAAGCAACAAACTTTCCCCTGAACTCCACCACTTATCGGTACTTCCTTATTTCTGCACTTTAAAACTCCATATTTCATGTCGATCGTACACTGATAATTTTGAAGAAAGTCCAATCCAATGATGCAATCATCCACGATATCTGCAACTATTGCGTTATGCCAATAGACGTTGTCCCCAATTTTTATAGCAATTTTTCTTTCCCCCCAAACAGGTATGCGCTGACCAGTGGCTGTCATAAGGGTGATGTGCCTTCTATCTTGCAAATTATTGTCCGCAATGTGTTTCAGCTTTCGGTTATTAATGACAGTTCGCGAAGCTCCGGTATCCAGTGTCAGTTTACATGTCACTCCATTAATAGCGCCATGTATAACCAAAGTGTTTCCAACTATTGCCTGTTTTACTTCTATGGGTGAGGTTGTAGATCCCCCGGCCAGCGCCCACCTCCTAGCTCTGGCTGAGATCAATTCTCCTCTTACTTGATCGCAGGTTGGTACACCAACATCTGAGTATAGTCGACCATTCTTCCTTTTAGGGCAGTCACTTCGAAGATGGCCCCGCTCACCACACTCATAGCACCTTGGGTTGAAAAGACGTCTCCGGGTGGTTAATCCTCCCGTGGTAGCTTCCTGCACCCTCCAAGGTCTAGAGTCATGACGCACAGCTTCAATCTCTAGAGCATGAGCGACAGCTTCTCTGAGACTTGTATGGTGTTTTAGGCGTACAGCGGCACGTACCTCCGAGTCGCGAATCCCGTCCACAAAAGCCTGCAGAAGAATGGTTTCTATGGTAGCTGGCGAGGATTGATATGCCTTCCGTACGAGCCTCTCAATCTCTACGGACCACTGCTGCAGGGTTTCATTGGCTTGTTGTGTACGGTCTTTAATTTGAGCTCTGTACACGTGCTCCAGATGACTATCACCATACCGAGACTCTAAAGCGCTGAGTAGCTCACTGTATGTGGTCTTCCTGCCAGGGTCGCTAGCACAGAGCGCCTCCAATACATTCAGAGCCTCCTCTCTAAGTGCGACGGTAAGGGCAGATCGGGCTTCATCATCTGTCCATCCACTTGTCTCCTTGATCGTCTCAAACTGGATCTTAAATGCGGCCCAAGAAGATTTTCCGTCGAAGTAAGGGACTTTAAAGATTTTTGCCGTCGATGAACTGAGGTCCACACTACGCGGTAATCGGTGAGTTTCCATGTAATCGACCCTTTTCTCTATTTTAGATAGTTTTAAATCATACACCTCTAAGGCCTCACCGAGTGTCGCCTCGACCCTTTTCTCTATTTTAGATAGTTTTGAGTCGTACTCCTCTATGGCCTCACCGAATGTCGTCTTAATTCCCTCGACTTCCCTTTCAACGGCTTCAACCCGTTCCTTATTTTGATGGAGTGCGACTATTACCTCCTTGTGAATGCCATCTTGGAGTGCGCGTAGCTGCTCCTCTTGGCGTCGGGCTTGCTTTTCTTCGAGTGCGCGCAGCTGTTCATCCTGGCGGCGAGCCTGCTCCTCTTGAAGTGCGCGCAGTTGTTCCTCTTGGCGACGCATTTGTTCCTGCATCATGAACGCCATTTGATGCAGAAGGGCGTTCATGTCCGGCGCGGTGCTCTGTTGAGCCGCGGACTCCCCACTCGATGTACTTGAGCCAGAATCTTCCCTTTGCTGTTCTGCCATTGCGCGTGTAGTAACTCCTTCCTTCTCGTGCCTCGGTACTAACGGCATTTCCGATCCCACTTCTGACACCAATTGTTACGTACTACGGGTTCGGGATCGGAAATTAAAAGCGTTCTCGCACTAAAGATGTTTTATTTACTCCTTATATACACGCGCAGTCTGTACACAGCACTAGTTTAATTTAGTCTCTGAGCACTATAATTCACCACTTTTAATAATTCACTGTACTTTTCTTCACTTTTCCACTATTTCGTATCTCTTCGTAATCTTCACTTAACTCCGAACGTCAACTGATCTCTCGACACACTGCCGGCCTTTTTATATGCGTAAATTTAGAACATTCTAGTATCGAAAATTCAAAATGTTTCTAGTAACTTCCAAATTGTTCCTGAAAATGCGTTATCTCTTTCTGTCACATTAAAATTTGTAATAAACTGTTCTTGTTATCTAATTGTCAAAAGTTAGAAATTGACAATCGCTGTTGTAAGGCATGGTACAAGCGTGCTATTATGACGAGTTCGCACTATATTCCGCGACAATATATTCATACCTTAGGTACTTTAGAATAATTGTAAGATAGGTACCATAATAGCATTTACGCTTGATTTGGTTATTGCTGCGTTTTTTATTCATATACTTATTCGAGATTCCTTCTATTTTATTATTCAGCAAAAAATATTTAATATAGTAATTACTAATGGTATAGAATCATCAATGAATAAAATACTTTATACAAATAGTATATTTTAACAAGCTCTTTGAAATCGCTTTTTACATTATTAAGATTTAAATTGAATATCACTATGTACCAGACCTAAGTAAATAAGCCAAGAATCAACCACCGTCTAGGAAAGCATTACTGCTAAGAAAAGGAGAAACTCAACAATTGCTCTTTTAAAATATTACTATGTAATGACGAATATTGTAATACAATAATGTATTGCAATCGGCTTATCTTACGTGAGACGTAATCCAAATCGTTTACTAATTTAACACAAGTTTAATAAGACATCGGTAATCTTACTTTATCTATTGACATTTATTTAAGCTAATTCTTTAATCGTGTTGAAACCACATGTTTGCTTATTTGGTATAGAGAGTTCTCTGTACCTACTTATAGGTGTATATTGTAATTTGCAATCCCCTTTCAAATTTGTAGTTAATGACATCTCGGATGCTGTTCACACATGATGTTCTTATTTAAGTAAAGTTATATTTACGAACTTTATTAATTTTTATTTAGTAGCTCTCTCAATTAAGTTTTGTTTAAATGAATATTTCCTGCAAAAGTGATAGTCTCTGCTTTCCTTGTATGTTTTCAAAAAATATCTAGTTATGTTATATATTCCTAGTTATGTTATACCTCGTCCATTTGCTTTAGATTAAGATATATAATAAGAGAGACGCAAATTCAACGTCTGTTCGGCCCACCTGGCTTCCGCCGGTCGAGAATTTATTCAGACATTAAAGGAGTCTCAAATCGTCTACATGTCTCATTTTGTATAATTTTTTTAATAACAATTAATTAGTACAAGTAGTTTTCAAAACCCTCTGAAACCAAAAGTACCTATTATACACAAATTACATACACAATACAAATTACTATTACCTACGTTTCTATCTAGGTTTCCGTTTCTATCTAGGTTTCTAAGAAGGTTATTATCGAGAACGCTAAGCCTCCTCAGTCGAGTAAATGATATATTGTTAATTGAATAAGTGCACTTGTAATGTTAAGAAAATGATTAATTTTTCAAAAAGCTAACAGTTAGCCCCTTATTAATTATTAAAAGAATGAAATTCAACCAGAAACGTATGCAACACTAGACTAGCCTATGTCGGTGCTGATTTTAAATTAAAATATTTTGTTAAGCGAACACATTAGTATGTTTAAGAAACAATCAGTTAAGTTCGATTTTAATCAGCAGGGTAGAGCCTTTTAGGTTGTATATTAATAATAGATAGGTATAATACTATAAGGTATAATATAAGTTATCTTTAGTTTTAGGTCACTTTACGTCAACACTAGCCATGTAGGTACTCGTAAGTATACCGATATGATCTCATATCTTCGTTACAGTGAATGTATACATGAAAATGATATACCTATTACTTATAGACACTATTGGTTATATGAGATTATTTTTACATATTAATAATAATTATTACAATGCGTAATAAATTGTTTTGGTATACTGCGTCGCTTATTCTGTGTTGGCTACGTAATGCGGGTGCGGAGTAGGTATGAGTAACTCTCTGGAATTGGAGCAAATTTTTTAAAGAATGAAGTCTAACGAAAAGGTATGACTTGATTATATTATGATAATAAAAGCTTAAAATATTTAAAACTTAAATAAAAAAAAAATCAGGATATACAAAAGATTACACAATGCCAAAGTTTTGAAAACTTGGGAGCCGATAAAATAGTAAAAAAATACTTCAGGAATATTTATTGCCTAATTATTGCATAAATTGTGAAATTTATTAAATCTAAAACCTTTCTTTTATTATATTTTATGTTTATGATAAACTGTACATTATGATTGCAAAATTAATTTTAAAGCGGAAAATCATTAAGCGATTAAAGAAACGTCTCGTATCAAAGTGATTTTTTCTGTTTCAGCTTTCTTATTCCGCAAAATGTTTTTAATTAAGGCACTATTAAAGATGTGCATGTAAAACTTGAAATAAAAAATCAACAAGGTGACCAGTTTTGGGGATGTTTTTTTCGGTGTTAGCTTAAAAATATGGGTTTCCATTAATTAAAAATTATTTATAAAATCTTAACACAAGCCGATTAAAGACTTATTTAAAATCTGTAAATGGTAATAATAATTATTGGTAAAGGTTAGAATATTAGCGATGTAATTTACTGCACTATAACTCGTAATTTATTGTTCGAAAACGGTATGTTCACAATTTAAACGAGCTTTAATGCATTTCAGTTGAAAGACAAGACACATTGTGTGCGGTAACCACTTTATAGCTACATTTGAGTAATGATTTTATTCATCGACTTTGAGGTTAAGTTCACACGCCGATTGGCAAAACAACTTACCGTCATCGGGTGGTTTATTGCTGACGAAGTCCCTAAATCCTCGCCAGTTCACTGTGTAACGTCCACTACGTCGCACCATCATTTGTATCACAGGGGTGCTAGCACGTAACGGAGAATTTTCACGGAGAGAGCCGTAGCATGACCCGCAGACGTACAGACGTCACGCGGCCGCGCCGTCAGCTGGCGAGCGTGACGCGTCACTACGCCGCCCGCCTTCGCGCTTGCGCACGACGCCCGCCCAGCGCTAGAGTCGCCCAGCTTACTCTACATTATGTCGATACTTTCGTCTCGCTACCATACCTTAAAATTGTTTAATATTTTGCAATATATACTTTTTTATTATGTAATTGTATAGTGTATTAAATAAAATAATCTTTTTAAATAAAGAATTGCGTAAGTAACGCAATTCTTAATTTGTAAACATCTGCAGGCGTAAGGTGCAGGATCGCATTTTAGATTATTGGTAATAAATAATAATACGTTAGTAATTTTATTATACCATAAATATTTATTACTTACGTATTGATAATTAAAGTAAGAATTACTTGTGGAGTTGTCTATTAAACTATGTTTCTCCTTATTTAATAAAATAAGATTAAATATCAGGAATAGAGATTTCACTAGAGTCGCCCAACTCTACGCGCCGCCAGACCGCGATACAATTTCGCAACTACTCGTATATACCACCCGACTTCCTTGTCTGATACGCTTAAGCGAAGATGTGAGCGGATAAGTGCGAATGACGAAATAATATATTTTATAATGTTTTAATAATAACATATTTTCTCTTATCATATTACTAAATTGTGCATCTCTAAATTTGATTATAGGAATATTAGTTACATTTTATTTTACTTTAAATTTTTGTATTATTTCTACATTACCTACTTCAAAAAGAGCTACAACTAGGTCAAACGTTATCTGTCAGTCCGTCAAGAAATGTTACGTGTCAACATTTAAAATTAGTTAAGTAAAAATAGCTATAAACATATCTACTCACAATTATAAATATCGTCGGTGTTCATATGGTGATTCTTTTTATCTAAACATATAAATAAAATTGAAGTGTCTGTTTGTAATTTCAAATTAACAGCTTTTCACTAAATGCATGTTATGGAAGTATCTATATAACTTAAGGTACTTACATCAAAAACAATTTTTAATTTTTTGTATGTCTGTCTGTTTGTTCCCGCTAATGTCTGAAACGGTTGAACCGATTTTAAAGGAACTTTTTATCGCAGAAAGCTAATGTTATAAGAATTAACTTGGGCTACTTTTATTTTAGATTTTTTCTTTATTTTAATTACGGGACCGATTTTTGTTCTACAAACTAAACTTGGTAGGGAGCACCCAGGGATGGACCCGATCGAAGCGAGGGTGAGTAGCAAGTAAGAAATAAATAATAAATGTTTTAAAATGTCTGCAGAACTATGCAGATGGCTATAAAAAGTCCGCAGTAAGAGTTTCTGCTTGTCATAAAATATCTCATAGTAGGTATGAGTATTTTGATGTTATAAGGTCGGCAAATATAAAACACATAAAATATTACGATACGTCTGTAAAAATTGTAAGCTACTCTAAACGAATATATTGTAAATGTTTGTATTTGTTGCGTGGCAATATATATTTTTTTATTTTTACGATTAAGAGTTAAATTTGGCAAAGCAATATTCAATTATTTATTTAAAGACAAGAATAAAATATTAATTACTAGCGACTCACCCTCGCTTCGCTCGCGTTCGTCTCTAGGTACCCCCTTTGGCATAAACTTTTTTACAAACTTTGAATGTCTTACTTATTTATACATAACAACATGCTTGTACTGTCAACACTGAAAAAAGTTTTGACAGCAAAATCCACATTAACAAAATGATCCGCCATTTAGTGAATTCATTTGTTACAAAAAATATGATAAATAAAGAACCGCTCGACCGATTTTGTGATCGATCGAAACCAAATGTTAATGTGAACTTCACATAAACATTTGGTTTCGATAGGTGAGCACGTTCATGAGTTATAAAATCACAACGAAAAGTGGCATTGATTTTTAAATTATATTAATAATTTTAATAATTAATAATATTTTTTTTTATTTATGAACAATGATAATGTTATTATTTAAACTTTTAAGGGCACTTCTCGCTCATCGTGGGCCCGTGTTTCTTGACTTTTCGCCCGGCCGGATTGCCGGACGCTTCTGAGACGCTTCGTCTCTACTAGCGTCAAAGAGCTTGCGTGTTTTATATAATAAAGTACACTAAGTAAATATTCTTATTCTTGATCGGATAGACCCAAAAAATTGTAGAAAACTATGAATAGCCAGCTAAGTATATAATCACAGCAAAATATGTAGTTATATTGTGCGATTTTAATTTTCAACCGCTGACAACTCATGTCTTAGGAGCAATTAGCGATTAGAATACACAAGCGCACATAGAAACCTGTAAAGATAAATTATACATATCATACATTAATTTTCGCTATTTTAACAAGTACTCAAAATATTAGGTAGCATTATTTTAATCAAAAGTGATAAAGATTTTATGAAACGGATGTTAATTAAATCATTGTCAACAATAATAAATGAAATAATAATCAAGTTTCATAAATATCAGAGTCGTGAGTTGTGACATCATTGTTGCTAACTCATGTACTACGAATTATTATACATTATTTGACATACGACTTTAAATTAGATAATAACTATACAATTATCTATACATATTTATATACATAAAAAATCTAACTGAGTCAAATCTCTACTTTGAATATTATTGGGAAATTCGTGTTTTTGTGACCGCATTATGAAAAATACAGTGGACAGACTTTGATGATAATTGTTGTGTGCTGGTTATTCAGGTTAGTGTGTACGGGAAAATATCTTATCTCGGAGAAATCCACACTTAACAAAACGAACGTACAAACCCGAGAGAGTGAGGGTGTGAACTGAAAAACAGGTAAAAACAATTTATAAAACTATAATGGCCTCTATATCGATAATCATGACTTTTTTATTTTTATTAAACGGTTTTAATTAGCTCACCCCGTTTGTTTTATTATTTATTACTTATTTATTCTTGGGTCAAATTTAGTAATTCAAATTTCACCCTCTTCCTGTCAACCGATTAATCTGAAATTTTGTATACACTTTGGATTTTGGTGACAATACAATTATGTTTATTCATTATCATTATAAATTCAAGATGGCGGCTGCTACAAAATGGCGGATAATTTATGTTTTATTAATCCCATCAATATGGGTATCAAATGAAAGGGCTCAACAAGCAGAATACAATATACTATAAAAAATTGAAATCCAAGATGACGGCCGCTACAAAATGGCGGATAACGTAGGTTTTTTAACACTAAATGAATTAAACAGAATGCGAAATAAAAACTAAAAACTAGAAAATAAAAATAGGTAAAAAAACTTTAAAAATTGAAATCCAAGATGGCGGCCGCTACAAAATGGCGGATAACGTAGGTTTTTTAGCACTAAATGAATTAAACAGAATGCGAAATAAAAACTAAAAACTAGAAAATAAAAATAGGTAAAAAAACTTTTTAAGTTAAACGGTTTTATGTTAAACATACATTGCAATGTTTAAGATAAATGTACTAAAAACCAAAAAATAATAAAATAGATACAGTCGTGGGAATTATAAACATATGCATAGACTAGACTAAAATAAAACCGTGGGGCACGTCAATTGTCTACAAATTATCGACTTAATGTGCGATAGAAGAATCGATTGACGTGCCCCACGGTTTTATTTTAGTCTAGTCTATGCATATGTTTATAATTCCCACGACTGTATCTATTTTATTATTTTTTGGTTTTTAGTACATTTATCTTAAGCATTGCAATGTATGTTTAACATAAAACCGTTTAACTTAAAAAGTTTTTTTACCTATTTTTATTAATATTTATTTTACCTTTTTGACATGTAAAATAGGCCTTTCTAGGTAGGTATTTTCTTATTTTGGACAATCAATATTCCACATGCAAAGTCAAAGGCAAAAGCGAGTTTTATTTGAATAATATCATTCCTTTTTTTAGCAATAATATAGTTATAGCGGCACGATAAGAGAAAAATATTTAGTTTATAATTATATTTCTACCAAAGATATCAAGCATTAAAATAATATATTATGCTTATTTGACTGACGACCTTATGTATCTACCCAATATACTCGTATCTTGTACGATAGCACACACCAATGGTCACAGAGCGACTTATCTTATGTATCGATTAAGCCATGGCATCAGTTATCAGCTTGGGCGTAACAAATGCAATATAACAAACCTGGTTGATGTGATGAACATTAGGTATGACTAAGTATGTAATATTGTAAACATATTGCATTTCAGTCACCTTTGCCTGATCTCTCAAAAATTGTTGTTCTGTGAACTGTGATAAAAAACTTGATAAAAAGTAAATTAACATGTATTAACAGCTGTTGTAAAAAGAGACTTTGAATATTTACAATACAAATAAGAAATCTTCCTATGCATAAGTGCGCTGAATTAATTTTATGAAACATAGGTAAGAGAAGTGTCTATTATTTTTTATAACTTCGCAAAATGAAACTGCGTACATGCTCGATAATGAACAAAACTTATTGATATCGGTCGTCAATTTATTTTTTATTTTTTTAATTAACGTCAAACTTTCCGAATAAGTGCTAAGTATCTGAGTTACGCATCTTGTTTTTTATATACATCAATTAATTTTCATGAAATTATTTCGTATAATTATTAATTGTAATTAGTTAAGGTAAAGGCACCTAATTCCGCGGTATTTTCACCTAAACTAGAAAGAACTTTAAATATTAAGCATTTACTATATCTTTCTGCAGAATTAGCTATTTTTATCGGAAGTATTATTTATCTAACTCTTGAAATACACTTACAGTTTAGCAATAGAAAATTTTATATTATCTTAAATTAATTAAAAATGTGAAGAAGTCGAGAGCACCTAATTGCGATGTAAAAATCCTAATTCCGATGTATTTGGTTCCTAATTCCGAGTGTTCAAAATACAAAGAAATGGAGGTGGGGAGAATAATACATGGTGTTCAAAAATCAAGTCTATTAATTTACTCTGGTCTTTAAATCAGTCTTCAGTCTTTTATGATAAAATGATACCACAACATGTAATTTACTTAGATTAATAATATTATTCTAAGTAAAGATGTAAAAAACATAGTAGTAACTAGTAACTATATATAATTTAATTCGTTAACAGTATTTTTTTGTTTTCTTCATAATATTACAAATAGATACACTACTACCCTCATTGATTGCTGTAATAGCATTTCGGAGATCTTCTTCCGTGTATTTGTTGGCTTCATTATCCTACAACAAAAAAATCTATATTTAAAATACTATGAGCCCATACCTTATGAATTCTATAAAAGCTGCGTAAGAAAATGTAACAGGCAATTTTTCAATGTGTCATGATAATGGATTTTTAATTTGTCAAATAGGCAGCGATTTGAGTACTAAGAAATATAATAAAAACATTGGAGAGAGCAATAAATGAGATTGTTAACTGTTGAATATTGTTTTCTGGAAACTCTTCTGAACTTTTTAATAATTAGCACTCTGTATTTTACTTGTGTCAATATCACGAAATTAGGTGCTCATAGAACCTTATTCCGACTTACATACATCGGAATAGCGTTTTATAATACCATATCACATTTTTTAACTCCGATTATTAAAAACCAAAAGATTTTTCAATATTTTATAAAGAAATGAATCTTTAATTGCAATATCTTCGAAAAAATACATAGAACACAAACAGAAATATATCAAATACATTAATAATACAGTTTAATGTTATTAGTCTTTCCATATAATAAATTAATAAAGTACCTAAATAGATAATCTTTGATCGTGTATAATTAGTGAGTTTGACGCCAAAACATACATCGGAAATAGATTTTTATATTTATTGGCCATTTAATTAATCAAAACCAAAACAGTAAATTTTATAATCATAAAATTACCATCAAAATTTAAGGAAAAGAAAACGTCTATGAAATCGCAATTCCGTGGTATACATCGGCATTAGGAACCAACTAAAATATTTGGCACCTAATGCCGTGGTATTTTTAAACTTTATTTACTCTTAAATTGTTAAGAAAAATACACAAATGTTACGTGTTTTAAATAAAAAATATAACTCTTCTACTATTTTAACCTAAACATGTACTCATATAGCATTAAAATATAATTTAAAACACTATTTAATAAAACATAGTACTTACGTGCGTAAGGTCCAAAATGTATGGAGCGTGCGTTCAAGTCAGCTGCTAGCGCAAAATTTACGCATTATTTTAAAATGTACACACACTAACACACTCTTTTACTCATATAAATACGAATAGATAAATTATGAATTCAATATGGTATCTTACCCACAAAAAGAACTTGTAAAACACTTGAAATCACTGTTTGTTTAAATACCTCGGAATATGGTGCCATTTTTAGAACCCCTCGGAGTTAGGTGCCTTTACCTTACTATGTTTTATGTTAAGCTTCCTTTGCTTCGCTCAGGTTCGTCCCTAAACCAAACCCAAACAGGGGAGCACCCTGCGAAATTTAATGTTTGTTAGCACACAAATTTGTCCCGTAATTAAAATAAATGAAAGCCTAAGTTACTCCTTAAAACATTAATAGTTATCTGCGAGTTAAAGTCCCGTTAAAATAAATCCAGCCGTTTCAGAGATTAGCCGTAACAATGAGGCAGACAGACCAAAAATTAACAAATTGCAAAATTTACGAATCGATTTTTTGTTATTCATATAATTTCACATTTTGCATTAAGTGAAAAGCTGTTAATTTGAAAAAAAACCAAACAAACATTTCAATTTTATTTATATAATATATATCTACAAAATATTTTGATACATGATATTTACAAAAAAATATTTGATACTATAACAAAAAATTTTTTTAGAAAATCTTTTAAGCTTCAGTACTATATATATATTTACATTAATTATATACCTTTATATAATCTTTACTTATTTTAACATCCTAACTTAGTCGAATCTGTACATTGAATACTTTTGGAAAATCTAATTGAAATAGTAATTATTAATGTTTTTAGATGTTGTGTATGTCTGTCTGTCTGGGACGGCATCACGAGAGAATCACTTTTTAATGAAATTTGGTAAGACGATAGTTGGTTATCCGGATCAGGATACTTTTTACGGCTGGAAAATATTTAATTTCTGGGAAATCTCAACTAACCTAAAGGTTAATCTAAGAATTTGGTTTCCGATCTTTAAAACACCGGCTGAGCCGCGGGAAATGCTTGTTAATTAATATTATGTTTTAATTTATATGAGAACTTCATTATGAACGCCACCTGCAAGTGGGTTTAACTTGTCAATGCCAATTGATGAACCAAAACACAATATATCTAATCTCAATATTCAAGGAGTTAATAAATTTGACAATATCCTGTTAATGTGTACCCTCATTTAAGTTGTGATAACATTTCAAAGCCATGTTTTTTTATAACTGAATAATTGAGGCCACTTGATTTTTGAGGGAAAGTGTAACATTTTTATAAAATTCCTGCACTTCATGCATCATTTATTAATATAATAAGTATTTTACATTTGCTTAAAAAAAGTGAAGTCTTAAAATCAGCGAATATAATGTTAATATAATGCTTTTAGTAAGAAAAGGTTGATTGCATATTTTCGTGGATTACAATAAATATTAAAAAGTATCTCAGGAAATAATGAAAGAAATATTATAATTTATTTCGTCTAGCTTTCGCCAGGTGTGCTGAAGAGCATACGGAACTTCGCTCAAAAATCATGTTTGAACGAAATAGAGCGCGCAGATGTATGATCTAAGTTGAAAAATAAAGTATATTTTGAATTTAGAAAACCACATAAGAATCTTTTATCTTAAAAAATGTGTAAGAACAGTACTGAATATTTACTATTTTATATATAAATTATAAGTATTTTGAACAATGTTGTGACAGTTTTAGACATAGACGGAGCAGCAGTGACTCATAGCGTCGTATTCTGCAGTCGAAACAGAAAAGCCTATACGCACAACGCACGCACAATATTTTAAACTTTTTAAAGTAAAATATCTCAAACAGTATGAAACTAAACTGAATTGTATAGTACAAGGTTAATTTATTTATTAAATATAAATAATATAAAAAATCTTTACAGTAATTAATTTAATGAACACTCATTATAAATTACATAAGTGGTCAGGGTAAAATCGGACGTCTTGTTGTTGAAACGCACTCAGTAATTGAGCGGTTATTATTTGTTTATATTAAATACAATAATAGTGGAATAACGTCACATTGCGATTTCCTTCCATTTAGTAGAATTTTGTAATTAACAACGGATCTAAAAATCCAAGATGTTGTTTATTTACTACTTCCTATGATAAAGGGTATATATTATTCCGTATTACTTATATAAACAAAATTAATGTAGAGACCGATAAGGACAAGTTTGCGCATTAGGCGCGTGCTCGTCAGTGATAATGAGGGTCACAGGGTACTGTTATAAATGAGGTTCTGAGTTATATTTATCACAGTCTTCATAAGTTAATGTTCAGGCGGCGTTTATTACATACGCTTAAAAGAAATTAAAAAAATATTCTAAAAATGCCGTGGGCTAGCACAAACAGGTAAAAAATATTATATTAATATATTTCAACTAGATATTTTACTTTAATTAGAATAATAACGGAATTGTTAATTAAATTTTTGTATTTTAGAATCTATGCAAAACCCTCGAATACGAGTGCTGGTGAAAATATTCCAATAATGATGGCTGGTGCGAAAGCGGCGACAACGGCGGCTGCGGACACCGGTGGTCGTTTTGAACTGAGTGATCATGGATATGGAAAGAGTTCTGTAAAACTTTTACATGTCCATCGGGATGGCGAATATCACGTTATACGCGAATTCGAAGTGTCAACTGAATTAAAACTTGCCTCCGAATCGGCTTATGTAATTGGCGACAACAAAGAAGTTGTAGCGACTGATTCTCAAAAGAACACAGTCTACTTACTGGCTAAAAAACATGGAATCAAGACCCCAGAAGAGTTTGGTGCAGTTGTAGTGAATCATTTTCTATACACATATAAACAAATTTACGAAGCAAAGTGCCATATTATTGAATATCCCTGGGAAAGATTACAAGCAGGAATTCCTCACAATCATGCCTTTGTCTTTTCACCGTCAGCGACAAGATGGTGTGAAGTATCTCAAGCAAGACACGGTTAGTCAAATGTTTTAAGCTTATAATAATTTGACAAAAAAAAAGAATAATTCAAACATATTTTTTTTAAGAAACGTTAAAGTAAAATAAAACATATTTTTACAGAGGCTGTTACTGTAAAATCTGGTTTAAGTGGTCTCAGAGTTTTAAAAACTACTCAGTCTGCTTTCGTGGATTTTGTGCAAGATGAATACACAACACTTGCAGATGCTCCTGAAAGAATATTTAGGTACGTATAAGATTAGTTTTTTAGACCTTTACTCAAAAACTTTAATTAAGTTAAATTATTATAGCTATTACAAATATATGAATTTATTAATAAAGTAATTATCATTTTACAGTACCATTGTTGAAGCTGAGTGGATGTACGATAATATGAAGACAGCAGATTTTGATAACGCGTGGTTGACTGTTAAAGATGCTATTTTAGACAAATTCGCTGGTCCCCCAGACACCGGCGTCTATTCGCCCTCAGTGCAACATACGCTGTATCAAGCCGAGAAAACTGTTTTAGAAAAAGTTTCCGAGGTAAGAGTGGTTTGATTTTTATTCATTTTTGATTAAACGAGGTTTGTCATGTTAAAAAATCAGTTAGCAAATTTAACTCGTTCATATAATTATGTATGTTTTATATGTATTGTGTTGGTACATTATTTATAGGTACAGTGTATTGTTGGCATATCCTGTAAATAAATAAAATAAATAAATACATGTTAAGCAAATGTTGATAGAACTACACGTTAGTTACGCAAATAGTAATTAAAATTTAAGAGATATTTTTAACAATAAATAAATTTTAATTTTTGAAACTGACAACTACCGATCATTATAATTAAATGGTTCAGTTTTTCAATATAAAGTTATTTTGGTGACAATATTGAGTGTTTCTACTAGCTTACAATATTATCCGAGTTACATGTTTATGTACTAAATCACGGGCTGAGGTTATCTTGGTAATTGTTGTTCAGTATTGTGTGATGTTTGAAAGAAGTAATAAATCAATGGAAGCTATTTATTAATGTAATAAACGCGAGCGCTGATACATTTTTCGCGTAAGAAGATATAAATAGAATGAGCTGAATAGTACAAATAATTTGTGTAACTCAAAGAAATATATTTAGACTGATCATTTTTTGGAAATCGAAGTAAACATAAGTTTTTTAGTTTGAACAGCAACAATTATTTAATATTACTTTGAAAACGAAATTAAATAGTTTTGCAAGCAAACGTATCTGGTATACAACAACAAATGATGTCGATCGTGAAAACAAATTTATTTTTTGTCATTTCTAAATTAAGAAATCAATTTGTGCGATACCAGGCGTCACACCCTTCGAGTTATCAAATCACGTGAGGCGCTGCAATACGTCCCCGGAGCGGTCAAAGTTTATCAACAACATATACCAAGCTAGCGTCATATTCATTTTTGTATATCATCTTGATGATAAGAAATGCTTAAAAATTATATAATCTTTGAACTTGATAAGTCAAATAAGTTGAATTTGTTTAGTGAAAATATACGTCGCAAATAACTAACAAATTAACTGTCAAGACGCATATTTTAACTTTAAAAGAAATTAGTCTTAGTTATAACTTAAAACTCTGTAGGTACAGTTAAATATATAATTCAAATAGCAGCTAATATTTAACTTTTCTTTTATCACAGATTTCTTGGATTCGGATGTCGATGCCGAACAAGCATTACCTCAACATCGATGTATCAAAATTCCCCGCAAACGTGACGAAAGGAGATCCTCGTCATTACATATACCAGCCTATCGATAAGCCCGCGGGTCTTATTTACGCGCAACTCCGCAGACGGCCTAAAAGTCATTTGTAACAGTAACTTGTCTAGACTGTAAGCGTCTTTCTTGCTTAGATTAATCAATATAGGGTCTTCACTCTACCATAGTGCTAAGACTGCCACATATTTATGTTATTGTACATAAAGCATTATACCTCTTTATACAAAATATTTTACTGTGAAAACTTT
The DNA here is from genome assembly GCA_905231865.2 of Boloria selene. NCBI lineage: Eukaryota > Metazoa > Arthropoda > Insecta > Lepidoptera > Nymphalidae > Boloria > Boloria selene. The sequence continues at coordinate 10,779,099 of HG993134.1, forward strand.
TGTGAAATGTCCACTTACATACGTTTTATTTTAAGTTTTTGTTGTAGCGTAAATTATATTGTCTAATATGTATATTATAAATCCTGTTACACCAGATCCTGTAATTAGATTATATTGCTATCACGGTTATATTGTAACATGTAGCTACATAACTAAAGATTAAGCTCTTAATTGTATATTTTTATCTGTAAAAAGCACTCAGAAATATTTAAATATCTAGTCAAGATTAATATCCCGAGGATTGCTTCTCTTACAGAGTAAATAAAATACGTCAATAATATATGGTCTCAACAATTTCCATTAGAATTACGATACTACTTTGATGTATAATAAATTAATTAAGTATTAAATTGTGTCCATTCATTTCAACCTAAGCCTTGAACAATTTTGTGTCCAGCTGAAAACAAGAGATGCCTTTTTAGACATAAAATTACATAATTGTAATAAACAAATACATTTTAATTAAATTATCAGTTTTCAAACAATCGATTTATCTATAATTTATCTTATTAAAATTACTTGGTGAAAACTGTAAAGAAATTTATTTTAGAAATATACAGAGTTACTTATAAATATTGTAAAAAAATATTCTTTAATCTTAACTGTAATAACATCACTTTTATAAAACGTAACAAACAAATCTCAATAAATATTAATTCATAATCTATATCTGGAATCAATTTTAATTTTATTCAACAAGGTAAAAGGTAACAAAGGGTATTTTCTCTTAACTCTGCTTTTTTATAAACGTTTCGTTCCAATAATTTTGTCAGCCAGTGCGTAGAGTTCTTCCACCGTCTGAAAGAAAAATAGTACAAATATTATAAATTAGAATTACATACTATTAAAAAGATCTAATGCTCGTTTTCTTTTGTTATTAAAATTATATTTACTAAATTCATAAATGGATTTTAAAAGATAATATCATTAGTTATTACGGTCTTAATGGATTCATTTTAATGACTTATTAATTTAAATATTATAAGGTAGGCCATTAGTTAGCACTTGCTAAATATCATTATCTGGGTTAACTAATTAAATAACTAGTTCATTTGTCAATAATTGTTTATAGCTAACGACCCATTATTATCTTAATATTTAAATTTGATTTTATGCTTGAGTATTTACATATTTAAATGAGTTTTTATAAATATATTTGGTACATTTTTAACAGTGTAGACACATTTAGAACGCTAAGAGTTTTCATGTTATGAGGGTCAAGCTTTAGCTGCCTCAGAAAAAGCGATTTTAACTGACCTTGTCAAGTTTATTTAGCTTTTCTAGTTGAACTTCAAATGTCTGCTTGCTAATTTAAGCCCAGTGACAATTGTAAGATATAAAAACAACACAAGGTTACAAAATATAATATATAACCAGAAAAAATATTTTATAAAATAATAGTAGGGCATAGATAAAAAAAACAAATGTTTATCTACAATAACCCTGGAAACAATCGTTTTTTTTAATTTAAAGTGACAAAGGTACGCTTATTATTATCATTACTAATAAAATGGAGCCTATTGATACAAATAACACCGCGATTTAACTATAATCTGAGCAAATAGGTAAAATTACCTAACAAACTTAGTTTTATAAGAGAAAGAAAAAATTATGTCATTAAGTCAGGTAAATAGCCTTCCCTCTGATTCAATACTGTTTCAATATAAATTCAAGGATCTATCGGCTAACAGATCTATCAGCTATCGGCCTGGCTCTCTTCGCCTCCGAATTAAGGATAATAGAATAAAAATATTTCTGAGTAGATATCAGCCTAAACTTTTATAAAAGCTACAATTTAAAGGTAGCATTTAATGTCAAGTCATCAGGGAAAGTTACAGAGCTGAAAAACACATTAAATTTTATTACTAAAACTAATGTTTAGTTTGTGTTACATTTCGTGCGCTTCGGCATGAATATTACAATGTAAATCTTTCCTTGTATAGATAGATAAAATTAATTTGTTGTGTGATAGATATTCGGGTTCATCCCTACTAAAGAACAGAACAAATCCATCCCACGGGAACCGTTCATTTTCCAGAATAAATCTATCTCAGAACCATATTTCATATAGAACTGTCCAGTCGTTCTGGTGTAATTAAGTAATAAACATACATTCACCTAAATTCCCATTTATAATATTAAAATAGAATTAAGTGTATTACCACAGCTAATTCTTCACTTCAAATCTTATTGAACCAGTTATTATTATCGATACAGAGGCCAAACCTATAGTTTTTAGATTATTTGTCTGTCTGTGACCGCATTACGAGAAAACCACTGGACAGATTTTGATGTTTGGTATGATGATAGCTGATTATCCGGGTCAGGATATAGGATACTTTTTACTGCTGAAAAACTACGTTTTTAGAACGCGGGCGGAGCCGCGGGAAACGCTAGTAACGGATAAACTGGTAGTGTGCCAAACAATCAATACAATTATTATGTATTGTACTCGTCATAGACTATGATATGTAGATATCAGATACATAATATATATTCAATAAATTATCCTCTTTCTGGTAAAATCGAGTAAAAAATGTTAGATGTTAGGGGTATACGTGACTAATCCATGGACGTTTATGTATAGAGTCAAATGTCATAGAACATTATATATAATAAGATCAGGTCATTCGTCTCAGTAATGTAGAATAAAGAAGATATTAATTCTAGTAAAAACCAGTTAATAGAGCTAATCACGTATAGAGTGGGATTTTAACAAATGTTTTAATGTCTTCATATTTTACAATCCAATCAAATAAGGTCTAAAACCTCTATAGTAAAAAGAAAAAATATTTATTGTAAGTTCTTATAAACTTTTCTCAATTCATGTATGAAAATGTAAGAAGCTTTTTCTCTCTTCGCATCTTATTGAAATAGTCATTATTATCGGTATAGAGGCCGAATCTACAGTTTTTTAAATTTTCGTCTATTTGTCTGAAGACAAACATCTGAAGACGAACATCACGAGAAAACCACTGAACATAATTTGAAGAAATTTGGTATGATGACAGTAGGTTATCCAGGTCAGGATATAAGATACTTATTACTGCTGAAAAATATCTAATTTCTGAGAAATCTCAACTAACCGTTACAAACCGACTATAAAATATCACACGGTATGTGAAATCTTAGAATTTGGTATCCGGTGTTTAGAACACAGGCCGAGCCGCGGGAAATGCTAGTTTTTAAAGAAATCCTTTATGGTAAGTCAAATTTTCATTAATGATTTGAACTTATCTTTGGCAGAGCGCAATAGGCATTTTTTAAATAAAATATCCTGATCATATCTGAGAATATTTTTAATGTAATTTTTAGACGCCTGAACATAATAACATATTTACTTTCATAAGTACACGTAACAGTAAGTAACACGTAAGTCACATTACTACCAAAACCCCATGTATATATTAAACTATAATATATGCACATTATTAATGTCAATATTGTTACAAAAGAAATTAATGAAATAACGTATTTAAATTTATCTAGTACCTATTTTACAGCAAATGACTGCTATCTATTTAAATTTTGAATGCAGCACTAATATTTTAATGCTGAAGTCGAAAGTGGGTGCACCCACAATACATCACAATTCAAAATTGACTAGATTGAAAAATCCAACCGCAAACTATCATTTGTACACGAGTGTAACCATTAGATGATCATCGAATTGTTTACATGTCAGAAGAATCACCGTCCAAGGGTCACATTTAACTGATATTATATCTAGTTTGTACTAGATCGCCACGAGCCCATGCAACAAGTTCTCATTTGAAGAATCGGTGAGTGTTATCATTATCAATGTTACAAATTAATATGTTCGAGTATAAATGCAATATTTTAATAGCTAAGACACCTAGTATAAAATATATAAATATATACTCATCTCTTTTACACCAAAGATGTTTAATTTATGATCATTTTAACTTACCGTTAGATTTTTAAGCGTTTTCACGTCATTGGTCTCGTATTTGAGAACCGCGAATTGTTCATCTGTAAATCGAATGCCTTTTGCAATATCCGCCTGTTTCAATTCTTCTATTTCTTCCGCACATTTATTAAGGAGTTGTTCTGGTGATAAATGATTAGTTTCTTCAGCCACTGCTTCACATTCTGCTTCTTCATCTACCGTCTAATTTATAGTGAAAAAAATGATAATTTTATTAAAAAGACAAAATAAATAGAACACTTAAAAAAACTAACGAAAACGGCAAAGTCCTTCTCAAGCTACGGCGTAAAAAAGAGAAACATGCATTAAATTTTATATATGCCTATAGATATTTTTTTGTTGCATAGTTCACTTTACCTGATCGAATTTCTGAGAGGCTTTCAACTTTCTGTAGTAGGCATCTGCCCGTTTTTTTGTTGCTCTTGCAACTTCTTTATTCACCATTCTCCAAAATACGAACACAGGATGATTGAATAGCTCTGGTGGACATTCTTTTAATGGTGTTTTTCCGACAAGGATAAGACGTTTCAATCTCTCCATTTCATCGAGCTAGAAATATATAATGATATATTAATAAAAAAATAAAATAAACGTCATATCATATAATTGTTATTACAAGTAAATTTCTAGACTGCGCAGGTTAAAGGAGATTAAACTTTAGTTATCGTATAGTGTGAGCGCGTGTAACGAACGTACCAATTTTATGATAATTATAATGTTGGTAAAAATGATAACATATTTAAGGAATAGATTAGAAGTATGGTTTAATTTTAGACAAATTCGTAAATATTATGTTAGCCTTATTACTTAGTTCTACCTTCATTAATGTAACAAAGGAACAACGGATCGTAGGGATTTTGCATTAAGAAAGTTAATGGAGTCGAGAGTGATAGGACATTTTATTGGCCTACACTATAGGAAAATATTCGAGAGTGTGTCACTAGTGAGAATATATTTATAATGGTTAAATTTTAATATATTTTGATATTACAATAAAACGGACTCACGACTCTGGAGGAGATCCTTTTATTAAGATTCTCCTCGTTTACGGCGCGGATTCTCTCTTCCAAATCCGTCATGAAGGTCTTGTCGGTAAGCCGTACCAGATTTGATCCCATGTGCTTTTCAAGACGAGCCCGTACATGAGGGTGGGTAAAACTGGAAAGAAAATATCAAATAAGCAAATTTTTAACTTTTATTAATATAAATAACTAATTTATATATGTATGTATGAACAATATTTGAAATATCAGGAAAAGATAAATAAGAAAAGATAATAATAATATTTCAAAAATAAACTTCAAGTTTTACAATTTACAATATAAATGGCGCGTAGACATTTTCTAACTAGTTATAACACCCACCATGACCGCCGGAACTCACTGGGCTTCGTTTTGTACAGCAACTTTCCGAGATGTCAACCAAAACGTAAATTCACTGACTGAATGTTTTCTATGAAAAATATTAGTAGTTTTGACGCTGGGCGTCCGTGTCATAATAGTTGAGACGTGAACCATGGCACGCGGCTGGGCTGGCACGGTATGGCACGGCTGCCGCCAATACCACATGTATACATTTTCATGTAACGTGGTGTTCATACTAGACAGCTATTGCTTCGACGGGACAATGATATTCAGTTTTTATTTCTATCGATTTCTAACACCTTAACTTTGTCCAGATGTAGAGTAATACACGTATACGAACATATTACTTAATCGTGTTTAGATAATATCAGAAATTTTAGATCGTAATTTTATTAAATGTTTAGTATTTTGCAAACGTTTATGTTCGTCGTAAATTTACTATTACAAAATATATAATATACAAGGAAAAGAGGGAATTTAACATATGCATATCGTAATATTAAATGATCAAGCATAATTTAAATATATACTACTAAAACTTGCAAATATTAACGACGTTGTCTATGTTTTGCGTCCCTGAAAGACTGTTTTAGAACAAAATAATTTTTATCTCTTTATATTTGTGGTTTGTTAATTCTTATAATTTTTTGACACATATTTCATAAAAGTGTCTGGTAAAATAATATAAAAGTAAGTTAATTGATTAGGACTGAATTACACTTTAGCGGGTTACCCTTTTTACGACTTTGCTCAGAGAGGGGCTAAGACTTGATAGACATAAAAACGCATAAAACACAAATGTGCAAGGAACTTCTCAGAGAATTCACAATCGGACCATTATTTATTAGTAGTTGAAGAAACGTATAGGGGACAAAATTAAGGAACATTGATTTTTATTATTATAGAAGAAGAAGAAAGAAGGAATTATTATAAAATAATAAAAATCTATAACGTACGCTTTTATCAAGTCCGTCTTCTTCTTTAGGTCTCGTGACTAAAAGTTTTTGTGAATGTCATACATGAAGGCGAAATTGCTCCTTGAGTATTAGGCTGCGACATCGATGTATAAAATATTAACTTATCATCAGTTCTTTCTCTTGATTAAATTTGAAATTATTTTAGTACTATTATTAATTTAAATTAATTATAACAATAGTTATTCTAATATTAATTTTTTATACTTAAAAACATAATTTTGACAGTAAACTAAGGCGGGTTATTAATTATTATGTTCTATGTGATATCTCTACTAACGGCGAACAGTAAATGTGATATAAAAGTTAGTCTCGCTTAAGCTCAATCGTCTGGACCGATTAATTTTTTTTAGGATGCTTCAACTATAAAAAAGTTGGAAAAAGTCCAAAAGAACAAACCTATTCTTATTAAAATAGTTATATAGATTGAGAAAATAGTTTTATAACCTACGTAAAATTATTTTTTTCTAGAAAAATAAAGTTAGTATAAAAATATAAACTATGACCATATCAAAATATAAAAGTGCAAAAGCTATCATAATATTTAAAAATGTATCGCATAGCGTATAAAAATATCGTAATCATATTTTAGAACGTCTGTTTTGTTCGTGTTATTTGCAACCTTTTACGAGATATTGGGCTTGAAATTGGGTCCGAGTATGTCATTATGGTACTTTAACGACCGATAGCTTCGTCACGTTATAGTAACACATAAAACTACACGAAACGTAATCAGGCTGTTAGGCTACCATTGTTGACATTTAAAAGAGTGTACTGATACCTAATAGTGTGCGAGGAACCGTTATCACCATGGTGCGAATGTGTAAACTTCGGGCGCGACGCTATTGATCAATATAAGTAACGCTTTTAATAGTTCAGAAGTTTCTCAATATTATACTGATAAGTGATTATATAAGATACTGTATTTTTTAAGCTATTTAAAATTATTTTAAAAAATAATGATAAATGGGCAAAAGAACATTAGTTCGCATATGCCGCACACATAGGGCATGAGTATATTTAAATCTGAATTTCTTATAAACAATACACTTGGGGACGTGAAGTCTTTTAACATCCTACTGCTGGCCACAGGCCTACCTTCAATGCGAAGGAGATTTGGGAATAGTCTACCACGTTGGTAGTAGGTAAGTGTAGGCTAGTGGACTTCACATGTCTTTTAAAAACTTGGTCGATTCTCTCAAACATGCAGATTTCCTCGAGGTGTTTTCCAACGCCGCAAAAGAAGTGGCAATTGTGTTGGAAATGATTTAAATATGCGACAGAAATGAAATTGTGCAAACAGAAATTTCAACATGAACCCACTTGAGTCGGATTACCAAGCGAGCGAGTTACCGCTGTGCTACTGTCTTCCTGTATATACATATTATGTGATTCTCTTAGTAAGTATATTAAAACAACATTTTTATACTTGATATAAATAATAATAATAATATACTTTATTGCACACCACAAAGAAACATAAAATACATAAAACACACACACACACACAAAGAAAAGATGCACATCAGGCGGCCTTATCGCTGGAAGCGATCTCTTTCAGGCAACCTTAAGGTGGAGGAGTAAGTTATTAAAAACAGTAGGCGGTGTACACGCTTAGACACGATATTAATATATTATGTAAATACTTTTTTATAAGTATACTTATTATAGATAATAATATTAAGTGTAATTACATCCATAATTTCGTCATAAAGTTATTAATATGTATATCTTTAACATTATCTCTAATGTTACCCCCTATCCGTCTCAATGTTTATTACAACAAGCCAATTTTTTTTTTTTAGTATAAACAATTTTATAGATATATGGGTACATATTATCTTGTTATTATATATTTAAAAATATATTGCACATTTTCGTTATGTTTATGTAACAACTTACAAGTTATGTTTATTAATTATTATCAATATTGCGTCGCAAAAATTGTTATTAAGATATACTTAACAATTTGTACAAATCATAAAATTTTGTGTCAATATTTTTTGAAAAATCTTATTTCAACAGTCACTATTTTCGATAGAGAAGCCGTCTGTCTGTCTGTCTGTTCGCGGTACACTCAAAAACTGCTGCACCGATTTTCATGCTGTTTTCACTAATGAATAGAGTGGTTCTCGAGGAAGGTTTTAGTATACAACTAGCGCAAGCCGCGGCTTTCTTAGCGCTTAATAGTCCTATTATAAAGAAAAATAATTTAGTAGCACTTGGGCCATTTGTTTGTTGCCAATTTTTTATGGATTCTCGGTCAAATTAAGTGTAACGCTTAATGTTTGATTAAGAAACCTTACCAATCACAATCAAGCAACGATCCTATAACTCACAGCGATGGGTTTTATGTTAACAACTGAAACTTTGAAAGGGGTGTTCGGTTTTTATTGATTTATAGCAACCATTAATTTATGCCAGTAGGTTTTCAATGGCTTAATAAATTCTGATACAAGAGAGTGATTATGTGGGAAATACTATAAATAAATAATTCAATGTTAATGGATAACAAAAATTCGAAGTACACACTTTTCTGCGCGAATCATTTTTATTTCAATTACTACTGAAAACTCACATGCCTAGCCCTAACCAGACTCCGAAAACCTGTGAAAACTTGAAATTCGATTTTGGGCAACATCGAGGCTGCGGCGTTACAGTTCAGTAACATGTCACATGGGCGACGAGTACCTAACCTAATTATTATGTCAAAAGTACATGTAGCAATACGTATTCGTCGATTTACGTGTGCTCTTTACAATTGTGCCATATAAATACGATCTGATTTCGCGGCTTGAAGAATGCCTATTCGTTTAAAAATGAAACTTCGTTTGAATCATGAGTAATAAATAGCGCACGTTTTATGGGCCGTTACGTTGATGCAGAAGTGTTTTCGTGAATTACAGCTGCGAAGGAAAGGAAGAGGAAGTCGAGGTTATCCACGTAAAATGGTTTATGATGTATAGAATAACATAATCATTTTGTTATTATGTCACAATTGTGTAAGTAACCAAATAAAAAGTATCGAAGATGAAGAAATGGTGATACCTACTTACAATATTAGTTTAGTTAATCTTTAATGTCGATCCATATATTTTAATGGCTAAATAGCCATTTATTTATTTTTTATGTATTTCTTTACAAAAAATCGACGAACAACGCATTATATTATAGGCTATAGTCAGAAAAAATATTTTTATATTATATTACACACTCATTAAACTTACAAATATTCATAAAATTATACATTATTCACCTACGAGTATCTACCTGATTTTTTAGGTATAATTAGTATTTACACAATAAATCTATTTTGGAAATTTTAAGTTTAGAGTAGATGAATTAATTTTAAACCATGGAACGAATCCATCGTATTCAATAGATTCATTTAAGATATCAGCCCGTTAAACTGTCTGTAAAACTGTGTATTGGTAGTAAAACTGAAAAGCTGTGATATTTTTAAAAGCTATAAAACACACGTCTCAGACTCCAAAGTGTTTCTTAAACACTACGGTCTATTTACTGCGTTCGCATCACTTTTGGGATGTTTACACATTACAGCATATTTATATTGCATTGTGATGATGAAGATTTCTAAATAAATTATATAGAATCCTACTCTCACCGATTCATTGAGCTATTTAGGGAATTACGTAATGATGTGATCATGATTTTTAAATTGTTTTGTAGAGTCTAGACACTTTATTTTAATAGAAATTGATAATTTAGGAAAAAATAAGGTAATATTCATTTATTAAACCACACAAAATAAAATTTTATAGTTTTTCAATATGAAATAATATAAACAAGCATATTTTAGTAATCGTAGCTGTAGGTTAAAATAAAAAGTGTAGCATAGGAATTTGATGGCTCAAAGTTTTACGCACATTGTAAATATTTGGAGCACGTCGTAGCACTTGCTTATAAATATCCCGTTAAAGTAAAATTAACTGATCAACGAATAAATGTTCAGAACAAATTTATGATACTTTGAGATAATGTTTACACAAGAACTACATGTTGCTTTCGTTGTGATTGTAAACAATCGTAAGAAAAGCACTTATGTCAGCAGCAACATTTGTTTATTTTAAGAGATATTTTAGGTTAGTATAAATGATATTTCTCAATAAACAAGATTTTGATAACATCAAATACCTATATCAAATATTTATATTTCCTAAAAACCTAAACTAAATTCCTCATATCTTAGTAGAGAAAATATTTATATAGGTTAAAATAAATTATGTATGAAATAATTTTAGATCGAAGGCACCTGAGCGATGATTTTGTTCTAGGAGACTCTGTATTTGAAGATTCCAATAGATAAGATTCTTCATCACCAGTTGATGCTCGCCTTCCGCGTCCTGCTAACAGTTCGATGGTGGTCCAGAAGGTGCCTTCTGATGCGTTCGAAGACGTTCGCTCCATTGTTACTATTGGTTATGCTACTGCATGTTTCTACACTCGAGGCCTAAAGTGCAATGACTGTTGCCGCCATTGCCTTTGATGGCTGGGGTGGTACCCCAGCCCCCCTGGCGCCCCACGTGTCACACGCGAACATTAATCTCACGCTCCGAAACCTAGCATGGATAATTTTCAACGCATTCATTTACGTTATTGGCAGTTATTTGATTGAGTAGTCTAGGAAAAAAATAGAAAATTTAGAATAGTAACATTAAATTTTAAAATTACTATTACTAAATAAATTGTAAATATACAGTATCTACCTAATTAATATGGTTAAATATATAAAATTATTTTAAAAGTATTAAGAATTAATTACTGTCGATAGTTTTGATAAATACCTTGTTGAACTTTAAAAAATATAAAAGAAAAAATAAACCGCACAAAAATAGAAAACCCTGCCCCATGCGTCACACGAGCTCAAGAAGCTCGACCGAGAAGTGACCCAGATGGCGCGAATGTCGCCAGCCACGACCGGGTCAGTAGATGCTAAGGCCTTCGTTTTACGAAAATAATACAGACTTTTAACTTATTATTCAGTGGCATGTAACTCGTTAGACAGAAAAGGCTTTTTTTACTAAAATAATCTACATCCGCATATTCGGTTGAAAAAATAATCTAGAATGTTGATTAGAGACTTTAGTTGGACCAAATAACATACGTACATTCATACATGTCAAAAACATAACTCTCATTGACTTCGACGAATTCGGGTAAAAACAGTTTTCATGAGTAATTCAGTATTGTGTTGCGAATGTGACACGTTTCTGTAATAGTAGATACGAAGTCACATGTCTATTAAACATCATGAGACAAATATATTTATCACTTAAAACGGTTACAAAAACACGAGGTCAATTCAATAACGTTCTGGTACTATTATGACATATTTTGATGATAATGTGGTAAGAAAAAAGATTGACGAATGTTGTCGTTGCTTATCATAGTGTGGCACGTGTCTAACGCTCATAGCGGTTACAAGTGTCTATCAACATAAAGTATATTATACTGTATAATAGCAAACAACTAAAACCCAAGTTCCAAACCAACAGATTTTATAAGTATATCATTATTGCAATGCTATAGAAATGCAATTTTAATCACGCATTAACGGATTAACGTTAACTTGCGTTAAATCTTTCGAAATGTAACGCTTTAACGTTTAACGAAGTTAACTTTTTTAAGTAACGGATTAGCGATTAACGAGTTAATTATTTGTGTAACGGTGCCCAGCTATGATTGTACATAATAATTCTACCCCCATGTTGAAATTACTATGAAAACGTAACGTGTTCCTAAAAATTTCAAAGTTGCAAGTTAAAAAATAAATTAAATAGGTACCTTGTATTTTTAAGTAGTTCTCATTACTATTTATTTATGAGTTTTGTGGAACAGTTTTAAAATAATTCCTATGTTTGTAAAGGTCCACTAGCAGCAGTTAGTCTATCTATATACTAATATTATAAAGAGGAAAACTTTGTTTGTATGTTTGTTTGTTTGTTTGTAATGAATAGGCTCAAAAACTACTGGACCGATTTCAAAAATTCTTTCACTATTCGAAAGCTACATTATCCACGAGTAACATAGGCTATATTTTATTTTGGAAAAAAATAGGGTTCCGTAAGATATTTGGGTTTTTCGGACACAAGGTGTAAAAAATCAACCAGAAAAGTTACTTATTTTGCTTACACTGCCTAAACTATAAAAGATAGGACCATAAAATGTTCTAATTAATTGTAGATCTTATAAATATCTACAAAAAAGTCCGCGACACACTATACCTATCTATTTTGAGTGAGGCACAACAACCATTTTTTTATTTAAAAATATTGAATTTTTTTTGGACTACATTTAAACGCGTTTATTTTACTCATGCTATCAATCCTTATAAAAATAAATTATTTCATCACTAACTACAGTTTATGTATATAATAATATTTGGTCTTTGAATGATAAAAATTGGACGTGCTATAGCAATGATTGTATGAAATTTCTTCTTTTTTTGTGCTACAAACCTTAAACTTGACAGGGAGATAGTTAATAGTTAGTAAATGCCCGCAAAGAACGAATTTTGTGACAGGGCCGAATTAAGGAGGTCTAAGGGCTCTCGCCAGTTTGTATGAAATGCCTTAATTTTTTGTGCTACAAACTTTAAATTTGATAGGGAGGTAATTTATAGTTTGTGATCGTTCGCTAAAAACATATTTTGCATCAGGGCCTGATTAAGGAGGTCTAAGGGCTCTCACAAGTTTGTATGAAAATTCTTCAGTTTTTGTGCTATATACTTTAAATTTGACAGGGAGGAAGTTAATAGTTAGTAGACATCCATTAAAAATGTATTTTGGAACAGGGACGGATTTAAGTGGTCTAAGGGCTCTTATTTGTTTGTATGAAAGTTTTTAATTTTTGTATGCCACAAACATAAAATTTAATACAAACTTAAAATTTAGCTGGGAGGTAGTTAATAATCAGTAGACATCCGCAAAGAACGATTTTGCGACAGGGCCGGAGTGAAAAGTGCAAGGGCTGTCGTAAGTTTGTATGAAAGTCCTTCACCTTATGTACTACAAACTTTAAATTTTGTGGAGAGGTAGTTATTGTAAGTAAAAGACCTCTAAGAATTTAGAAAGGGTTTTGAACAGGGCCGGATTAAATTGGTTTAGGGAGTCTCGCAAGTTTGTATGATGTTCCTCTATCTTTTCTGCTACAAACTTTAAAATTGGCAGAGGAGTAGTTAATTGTTAGTAAACGTCCGCTAAGAACAAATTCGGCGATAGGGCCGGATTAAGAAGGTCCAAGGGCTCTCGCAAGTTTGTATGAAATTTCTTAATTTTTTGCGCTACAGACTTTTTGGCAGGAAAGTAGTTTTTGTAGTTAAGTAGAAGTCCGCTAATAACGGATTTTGCTACAGGGCCGGATTAATGAGTTCTAAGGGCTGTAGCAAGTTTCTATGTAAGTCCTCTATCTTTTTTGCTACTAACTTGAAATCTGGCGGGAAGATAATGAGTGGTCAGTAGACATCCACTAAGAACGAATTTTGCGACAGGCTCTCATTATTTTGTATAATAGTCCTTCATTTTTTGTGTTACAAACTTTAATTTTAGCATGGAGGTAGTTAATTGTTAGGTGACGTCCGCAAAGAACAAATTTGCGACGGGTCGAATCGAGGAGGTCTTAGGGCCATAGCAAGTTTGTATGAAAGTCTTCATCTTTTGTGCTACGAACTTTATATTTGGTGCGAAGGTGCTTAATTGTTGGTAAAAGTACGCTAAAAACTTTTATTTCTATAGGGTCGGATTAAGATGGTGTTAAGGCTTCATAAGTTTTTAAGATACCTTCATTTTTTGTGCTACAAGTTTCAAATTTCGCACTGAGTTAGTAGATAACTTGTACGATATTACAAATCGGACACTCCATTCAAATGATATTACGAATTTAAAAATAATAATATTTTTTCTTTTTTTATGGTAAAAAGGGGGCAAACGGGCAGGAGGCTCACCTGATGGAAAGTGATCACCTCCGCCCATGGACATCTGCAAGCCAGGCTTGCAGATGCGTTGCCGGCCTTTCAGGAAAGGGAGGGATTGAGGAGGGAGGGAAGTGGGAGGGAGGGGGGAACGAAGGCGGAGGATGAAGGGAAGAGGGAGGGGGAAAGGAGAGTGGGCCTCCCGGACTCTCACTCACCGGACGAAACGCGACAGCATAGCTGCCACTTCACGCCGGTCTTCTGTGAGAGAGTGGTACTAATGAACTATACGGGGCGTGCCGGCCCATTCGGTTGCTACCCGAAGGTAACAAGCATGGCACTACCACTTTATAAAATAACGCGCAGCACAGCGGGCAATGTGGAGAGGGACGGGGAGCCAAGAGCGGGAGAGGTAGCCGCGCCGCTCAGGAGTATATTAACGATGGGTTCTGAAATAGCTGGAGTAATTTTTGAGAATTTTCAGGCAATCTACAGATCATCTGATTGCGAGTGATCGATTAAAGATTAGTAGCGATTAAAAAAACGCGGGCGAAGCCGCGGGTATTGCTAGTAGGTCATATTTTGTGACTGAGTCGAATATGTGCACATTAAATATTTTAAATAGGTAGTCATTATTGTTAATACTGTTACCGAATCTATAATGTGTGTACACTGTACATATTTAAAACTACTTACGCATATTGAATGATTTTAGCTTGCCACCATCGAGGTAGGTTTGGCAACTGAAACCTTTTCATTTTCTTTCTTCCAGTTTCTCCTTCTCCAATTTCATCTTCACCTTCAACCTACACAAGTTATAACGTTTCTTATAAGAATTAATACATATATATTGAATAGTTACAGCATACACGTATAAACTTAACTCACTTGAATGCATTGAATGCATGCATGAATGTACATTGTAGATATAAAATTTTAGGCTGGTAGTGTACCTTCACTTAATTTATATAGAAATGATTTAACAGACGGAGCTGTACGTTTATTAAGTTTTTATAATAAACAAATAAATAAAGCTTTTATTTGATTCCTCACATTGCTTGCATTACGTTCATTCCTTTGATTATATACATGTCTAGATACCACATTGAACCGTCCCGAACGGCTCAAAAAAAGTCTACTAAAATTGGTAGACTCGCTTATCACGTACGTCAGTGTCATTTGAGCCACTAGTGGATATCAAGCTCGCGAAAAAAAAATAATTATGCCGGTTTGTGCTATCAGATGTTGTCAAAATTATGTGGAATAACCGTATAATAACACGGAACACCAAGATCAATTTTCATCGGTAAGTTATGTTATTTAACTACTATTTTTTAAGAAAACATGGATTTTTAATTCGTTACTATTTAGGTAAATTTGACAAGCCTGTGTTGCCAGCTTATTACTAGGGAGACTTAGCGAAATTATTGGAGACAAATTATAAATATTATAATTAAATTTATGTATTTATTTATTTATATAGGAGTATCAACAGTATATATAAGTAACATTTTTAAAAAGTAATAAAATACTAAAAATTGTATGACATTGAACGTATGTACGTTCATACGTATGTATTATTCGAAGTATGCAGTTTATTAATTATTTACTTAGAATAAGTTTTTACAAAATAAAAATTAGTTATTAATTTCTTTTGTTCTTTTATATTCAATATATTTAATTTATAAATTCTTAACTATTATAATTACTTTATTTACCCTTTTGGGTAAAAGCCTTCTCCAAAGCAAACCACTTATTTTTATCTTTAGCGGTGTTTAAATAAACATAATTACATCCTCGTAAATAATAAAATGATGCAATTGTATATATTGTGTTATGTTTGTTACAAAACAGACTTTAATAACAAACACTAGAAATAACAACATAACTGATAGATGTAAATTGTAATATAGTCGATGATACGAAAATATATGATTAAGCATCTATATTCAATGAAAACTACCAATAAAGTATTTTTTACGTTTTAGTGTTTTTATCGAGACGTTTTATTAATGGTCTAAGAGCCGGTGGAAGATCGACCTTCACCGATCTGATAACCAGATGAGACATGTTTTTTATCAAATATAATTTATAAACAAATATGCCTATAATTACTTGCCTATCTGAAAGTGCTCATGGCTATTTTTAATTAAATTAACTTAAATCGATTTTTTTTTCATCACTTTCATTCTTTTGATAACCAAATGAATTTTATTTCACTGTTAGTTTTTAACACACAGAATATGCCTCAGTAGGCTTGCCTACTCATTTTTGTGTATCTACCTGGCAAGCCGATGTGAACAGGTAAGTCAATATAGGTGACTCCATCAGTCTGCTAACTTATCGAAAGTTATATCAAATTTTAGATCATTTTATTACAAAATCAGTCATATAGACTTGCCTGCAAAAAATCATACTTAAAGCACTGTTGCCTAGCTAAAAATAGCCATGAGCACTTTCAGATAGGCAAGTAATTATAGGCATATTTGTTTATAAATTATATTCGATAAAAAATATGTCTCATCTGGTTATCAGATCGGTGAAGGTCGATCTTCCACGGTCTCCTCTACTAGTAAATATCCTGCGTAGTTGACTAATCTTCGTAACAATATTTATTTGATCACCCTCACCACCACCTATATAAAATAAATGAAATCCATATGAATAAATGAAAACCGTAATATAGTATATGAAGCAGTACTAGTACTTTTTTATATTTTCAGGAGTAATTATCATATTTTAATTATTACATTTTAAATATTTAAATTTTTTAAAATAATTATTTTATTTAACCTTCACCATATTAAATAATGGGAGAAAGATTTGGAGCGGGTAACCCTAAACACGCACACCTCGACAGTCTGATTTCAATAAGTACACGAGCTATACTCACACATGTCACGTAAAGTGAGGCCGTTTTCTGCGCGTCGTTTGTTTGCATTGCTCAATCTAGACATGTATATAATCAAAGGTTCATTCATATTTGAAAATTACAACATTAGCGTTAGTTTAAATTGTTTTTTTTTATTGTTAATGGTATGTGTCATGTTACTCGTATTTAAAAAATAAAGAACTGTTGAGTTGCTTGTCAGCTAAAGAGCAGTGGAAATGCATTTCGAGCCTGTGGGAGCCTCCACAGTCCACACTGATAGATGAACTTACTGTTTATATAATAATAATTTGATGTTGCAAAAGTAGTTTAACCAAATATAAGAATATAAGTAAGCAATATCAAGAAGGTTTATTATTTTCAAAATGTTTAAAAGTAATATGAACGAACTAAATCTTTCAAAGCATACGTATGGTAAACCTTTAAAAGTTGGATGCAATAAGTGAAGTTCTTTGTCTTGTGTCTGTTTACGTAAGACGATATATTATGTTCTATACCTGTATCTTGACCCTCTTGTCCTTCTCATCACCTTTTGGGTTATCAGTATTTTTGTTGTCAGCCATGTTCACTTTTTATTACGAGCCAATGGAAAATTTCACTTTAAATTTTATTTGATAACGAAACACTTAATTTACATTATATTTTTAAGGTTATCTTAATTTAGCTCCAAATAATAACAATAAATTTTAGAAGCCAAATATTTTTGTATCTATATTATGAAATCGGCCATGATATATTATGTAGTAGTTGTTTTGTTTTTGTCACTTTTGATAAGTCATACTTAGAAAAAGGTTTAACTTACTTATTAGAACCTCGGCTTAAATTCTTCAAAGTATTCTAAAGGTGGTAAAGTTTGATTCACAAAAGACATAGGTGGAGTTTTAGTTATAAATTAGTTTACAACAAATTTAGTTAACTAGAAAAAAAGCTAAAAACGCAAAAAAACATATGATATATTCCTCTAGTGCTCGAGTCAACGCTAAATGAAGAACTAGCAATAAGTTTTAACATAATATATGAAAATATTAAGCATAAATAATACCTACCACTTTTAATTGTATTTTTCATGCATTAGTTTTCTTATTTTTTTTATGATAGTAAAATTCGTTAGCTACGAGTAAGTTTATTTATCAGATTACATTTGCTTATCACTCTTTTCTCACACTATTTTAAAATTTTATATTTTTATTATAAAACAATATAGTTAGTTATATTTGTTTAGTTTTATGAATCTATTATTCCTTAGCACGAGATGTAAGGGTCTATTTTAATAAATAAAATATAGGTACTATGAATTAAAAAATATATTAAACTTAATTTATAAAATTCAATTTTAAATCATAGTTTAACTTCACCTTAAAACGATAAATAAAATTATTGAACGTTAGCTTATGCATTATTTTATTACAGACAATAAGTAAATAAATAATATATCAATCTTTACTACTGCAAAGTGTCATTGATGTCATAGATACGATATTTTGATCCTGAAAAGATTTCCACCTATTTCTCGTATCAGATTCGAATGGCCCCCAATACGAATTTGGTTTGCAAGTTTCTCGTAGTCTCTAAAATAAAAAATTGAATAGAATTAAACTTTTGATATCGAAGATGACATGGGTGATCTAAACAGCCATAGGTAAACAAAATATGAGACGTTTAGAAATTTTGTAATCGTACCTCTTTTAATGATCCCTTTGCGTCGTATAGAACTTTAATGGCATAAATTGGGATGCAAACAACTGAGGCTAGGGCGACGCACCATCCAGCTATACTAGTAGCCTCTCGTAATGAATATATAGTTATTATCTATAAAATTCAGACATTATTACATTTATAAATTATTTTATTAGGATAATTACTTCGTAATTTAAATACATTACCTACCTGTAGAGCTTTCTGTTATTTTCTTTTAATATTTTTATTTTATGAAAAGAAGTTTGTAAAGTTTCAATTGTCTCTTACCAAAAGTAAAGTCGGCACAATGTACCTCCAGAGGACTAGCCAAAAAGATTTTAATGGCTTGCCTGTCATAAACTGCACATCTAAGCTCAGTTTTTTAGGCCCATACGTGTACACTGCCGCAAATAGCTCTAGGCCACAAACTATAGGTACACAAGCAATTGCAACATGGGCATCCAAAAGACTAATCACGTGAAGACCTCCCTAAAATTATTAGATGTTATATACATGAGTAAAAGTGTATATGTGTATCTGTGTATCTATGTAACTTGTTTACGGTAACACGGGTACACGAAGCATGATATTTATTAAAGACATAGAATATGACCTGGAGGAACATTGGCTTGTGTTTGGTACTGAGCACGCTCGAGACTCCAGCGAAATGCGTGTGATTGCTATTATGTACTTATACATAAACTTAAACTGACTTATACATAATTATACATAAACTTAAAATTGCCATCCTGCATTTGGTCAGCGTGATGGACTATGGCCTGATCCCCTTGTATTGAAGGCCCGTGCTCAGCAGTGGGACATTAAAAAGGGCTAAATACATAATATTATTTAAATACTCTATGATTGTATAGTCCAAAGAGATAATTCGACTATAGTGAATAGCAATGAATCGATTTTAATCGGTTTCAATTTGAGATGACAGAATAGAAATTGAACAGTCGGGTTGATCGCATTCACGTGAAGTGACAGCATTCGATGATTTTATTGGTTTCAATAGCTGTTCTATATATGGGAAGAGATTAAATTACCAGCTGGTGATGACAGCGTAATTTGAAGCAGAAATAACTCCAACCGTATATATTTCTATTGTCTTGTATGTCAATTAGAACACCAAAGCAATCGGTATATATTTGAACCACGAAATAGTTAAAAAATTCATCTGCTCTGTGATTTAAACAGCGTGTTCAACTATGGGGTGATTTCCCTCAATCCCTCCCTCTCTCACATTAGATACGAGTAGAGGCCCATGCCTAGCAGTGAGTAGTGGTAGGTACGTTAAAAAGGCCTGAATACATGCATACATATCGAGAGTAGATTTTTTTTCAGGAGCCCTAATTAACCATTGATGCGTAAAAATGCATAAAATGAATACGTGCATGCGATTAAGAGGCCAATTTTGACGAGTATTTTTGAAAAACTATGAGACTACCGGGATTTGTGGCCCTTCCGTTTATAAGCAGCTACGAGTATCTATATGTAGGTTAAACGAGAATATAGTCCACTTTAAAAGAAGTGTTTACCGTTAGGGAGTGATAAAGTCTAAAGTATAATATATTATAAAACATACAGAAACTTTTTACTAATTTTCGCATTTATACATATTATTAAAAACATACTCACATTAGCAAGCTTGAAGAATATTATTTCATTCACACTTAGGAAAATAAGGAATATACAGGATTAAGTCGCAATGCATATTATAAATTCACCCTTTCTCATAAACAGGGTCGTTTACCTCCGGGGTAAGGAAGTGATATAGTTGTTTGTTTTCTACTCGCAAATTGCTAACAGTTTAATTGCGATAGCACAGATTAAATCATTTAGTGAGTTGCTTTACTTAGCTGTTAAAGTTTTCAATGTTGATTATCACGCGAACTTATTATTATTGTAGAAAATAAACAGTAAGTAAAAAACCTTATTCTTCAAAAATTCTAAGTTTACTTTTGTCATATTTAAATAAGAACAAATAAATTACACTAGGTATATGAATTACTTGAAAGATAAAAATATATATTATTAGTAAGCAAGTAATTAATATTAATAAAAATTAACATACCTCAGTATTGCATATAATAGATAGGCTAAAGAGAATTAAACAAGTCAGTAACGTTAGTATCTTTTTTCTAGATCGCAGATTAGAGAATTCGTCCAAAACCCCAGCTATAATCGCTTCAATCGTAACAAACTGAAAATGAAATATTATAAAACTAAAATAACGTTATATAGTTGTCCTTAGGTAGTATTTCTATTCTTTTTCTATGTTATAACTTATAATTAAGTGATTCGTAAATGTAAAATTAATAATGATCATTATTTTAATTAAAATTCTTATTTTTATAAGAAGTAAACAAACTTACCATTGTATCAACACCAAGAAAGAACAACATAACAAAGAATGTGATTGCCCAAAAGTTAGGAGCGGGCATCATAGTCACAGCAGTGGGATAAGTAACGAACGCTAGCCCCGGGCCTGCCGTCGCCACCTGTCCTACAGGTACCCCCGCTTGTTCCGCCGCAAAGCCTAAAACGGAGAACACCACAAACCCAGCCCAGATACTTGTACCGCTATTTACAAGAGGAATTATTATTGATGGCCTGTATAGAAAAAGAAATAAAAAATATTAAAATGTTCTCATATCATTTTGATACGAAAGATATAGGTACATAATTTTTTGTCGTACATCGTACCTTAAATTATCGTAATGAAATTTGTTAAAACTTGCCATACTGACAAGTCCACCCCATCCAGGGCCTAAAGAATAGAATATTTGTGTAGCTGCATCGGCCCAAACCTAGGGATAAAATTAAAATAAATGTAACATAAAAATATATAAAAATGTAGGTATATTATTTTAGTAGTTATATTTATTTATTATAGATATTAAAAATAGTAATTTTTATTACTTTTGGTTTCATTAACTGATTCCAATCCGGAAGAATAAAGTAAAGAATGCCCTGCCAAGCTCCTGGCAACGTTATACCACGTACAAATAGGACACAAAGTACCACATACGGAAATAAAACCGTGAAGTACACGATCTGCAAACATAAATAGATTTACGAGAAGTCCGCTTTCAGAAAAATATAGCCATTGGCAAAAGTCCAGTAAAAGCAATTTCCAGTATATATAGCTACTTTTCCAACGCTTTTGACTCCATTACAGATGCAAAAATATATGATAACCCAGCAGATTGCGTTACACCAAAATACAGGCCATACTATGCCTCCAATATGGTTTAGACCAGGAGACATGTGCAACAGTCGGATACTGTAAAAGAACAAATTTTAACCATTAACTCCATTTTAAAAAATGTGTTACCGAAAACTGACACTAGTGTCTAGTGAACTCTGAACTTTATCAATTGTCTTAATATTTAAAATTATACTCTTATACTACCTCTATACTACTTATAAAATATTAGGTATATAAGGTAAAGTTAAGTTAAGCTTACTGAAAGAATTCATCCTCTGGCGTAGTAACAGATCCATTAGATACAAAGCTATAATTTCCAGTGATCTGAAAGTAAACAACGGCAACCATAACATTTTAGCAATAATAATTATATTCAGAAACTGTGTATAATACCCTAAACTAACCTCAACACATTTCTCAGTATTCCATTCGTTACCACAGCTTTGCCAAGGTAGAGGTGAACTAAAGGAATGATAAATGTACAGAATTGGATACGACATTATAGTCGCGAAGTATAATATTGCTATGACGTTTAACACGATTACAGCATAGCCTGCACCTAAAAACATAAAATTACAAAGTAGACTAAATCTTAACATAATTTTAGTTGATTGCAAAACTAATTATTTTCGTTACCTTTCAGCAAAGGATTTATGTTGAACACCGAAATGCATCCTGCACTTGCAAATTGTCCCAGTAGCGATTCCAAATAAACAAGTGGTATCCCACAAGTTACAAGCGTTAGCAAATACGGGATAAGAAATGCACCTGAAACGTAGTCCTTAATCTAAGAAAATTAAAATTCATTATGTTTGCTATAAACTATCTATCTAGATGAAAGCATTTTTTCAAAACATAACACCATAATATACAAAAAGTTACGCTAAAGTTAAATCGTATTGTGTAATGTCTAAATTTTATAACTCACCACCTCCATTTCTATAACATAAATAAGGAAATCTCCATAAGTTTCCAATACCAACTGCATAGCCAAGACATGACAATAAGTATTCCAGCTGGCTGCCCCAGCGCTCATGCTTCTCTTCCGCCATTCACGAACAACAAACCTATATATTATGTATGTTGTTCGATCCTATCACGAGCTACACTGACCCATCGTCTGAATTGAGGATATACTCAATTACTTATTTATACATCTGGATATAAAACTTTCATTGTCTTTTAAAAAGACAAATATAAAATCTTTTAGTTACAGATATGATGATGAATGCAATAAAAAATATGAAGGTTCTAATAATAAATCTATATAAATAAAAATGAATGTTCCTAAGCGCAAAACTCGACAATGGCTGGACTAATTCCGCAATTTTTTTTGTATGTCCCTTAAGGAAGGTTTTAATAATAATAAAAAACTCTAAGGTTGTAAAAAACTTGTACTAAAGGGGGTAGGTACCCTCGCTAGTTAAGTAATAATTATAATTAAATATACCTATACATTAAGACTCAGAACTTTAAGATGTATACTTATATTGTAATAATGAAATAAAGTTTAAACACGTAAAGTATTTATTCCAAATCCAAAATGACATGTAAAGTTTTCAGGTGGAAACTGTTTTGTAGAGCCCGGACCAGAATCTGGTTTTCCTTTAGGTGTTTTTACAGCGGCCAAAGTATATTGTAGTACCTGAACATAAATTAAGATTTCAATAAAATAAATCATGTAAGCACATGAAAGGTATATTAAATAAAAGAAAATTTATTATTTTCAAACATCCTGTACCGGGGTCACAGTCCGGTGGGGTGGTACTATGGCGACTGGGCAGAGACCAGGCAGATGACACAACAGACGTGTTTAATATCCAACATTGGGTGAAAAACATTATGGTGTTACAGTAAAGTATTGATTGAAGAACAATTTATGCTCTACGCATAGATATATTTTAACTCAATGGCTCTACGCAAATTCAGGGTCATGAAATGAAGGCATATAAAATTTATACGAACCCACCGAAGTAACGGCTATTATAAACATTTTATTTATATTTAAATTATTTACATCGTCCTTTTAAATTTGCTTTTTAAATTGATTACATTAGAGATTAAATAATATAATTACTGAAAGATCGCCATCTCCCCAGTGGATCGCGTCATTTGTACTTAATGAGTCGTCCCAATGAAAATGTTGAGATTGCTGACTCCAGTCTGGTTGTTTCAGAGCGCAATTTATTGTAGCTAATGTAACGCGCTGTTCTTCTGGTTGCTTCAGACATTGAGTACTTCTCTTGTTAGATTTACTTTGTTTGCCAATAGATGTCTGAAAAACTTGCATTAACAACACTCACTTACTTAACGTTATATTTGTGTCTTTTGAGAATCCTGATGTCAAAGTTTTTTTGGTAGTTAGGTAATGACGATAATCTTCAAAATATGAGGTTATATGAATTTTGAAAATATTTTACAAATGCAAAACTAGGTTCTACTTCTAGTCTATGTATGATATTACCTAGGAATATCATAGGCTATTTCGTATAATATTCAAGCTAGTGTTCGTTCTACGGAACTTAAATTTATTGCAGGAGTTTTTATAGGACTTTAGAGTTAAGTTTACTATAAAATAAAAATGAATACCACAGTGTATATTACTCTAACTGTTATGACAGTGCGGAAAGTATCTCTTAAAGCAGTAAGATTTGGGCAGAATATTTTTAAGGTTGGCTCTTGAAAGTTCATTATTTTATTCCATTGAACGCGATTGCTCTCAAAAATTTTAAAGTTACAAATTTCACGTGAGTTCTTTATTGTTAATTGGTTGTAAATGTTAAATTCGTGAGATGATGCTGCAACATCTGTATTTAAAAATAGTATTAGTTCAAATTTAATTGTTTAAACTAAGTAAGTTCTCAATAATGTTGACATACTGATAAATGATTCGATTGATATATGATATGAAGCAAATAAATTTACCAATCGTTGATTTGCTCGGCACAATTGACGGTGTTAATTTAATTGATGGCCTCTCTTCATCTTCCGGAGGCGGTAACACCTCTATCAGAGATTCATTATTGCGGAACATTAGGAAGTTCCTTCGTGTAGAGTCGAGTAATGGTAATTCAAGTTCAACGTGAAATGCTGTTATTACTCCCTAAAATGGTTAGAATTTACTTATGAAAAGTTAAGTTTTAATTAGGATTTAGGGATCATTTCTTACCTCAAGAGAGCATAAATTTTTTATTGTGTTATACTTCTGTTCAACAGACAAAGTAATGGAGTATGAAACTTTTAGGCATATTTTTTACTTTCGCCAGAAATGAATCTAATATCATAACTTATACTCTATGAATGTCTACTTAAGAAGAAACCAGCTCTCGTAACCATTAACCATATTAAATCAGAGATTGTGTTTGCTATTTCTTTTTATCAGACGGTATTCAATCAGCTTCTATAGAGTGCTTTGCTATTCTTCTGACGAGTGTGAAACTACATGCATAGGATGCAGGAATTAATAAATACCTTCTCTGGTTTTGGTGGTGGAGGAATAGACATAATTCGAAACACAGTGAAATTAAAATAGGCGGAACGTAAATCATCAGGATGAGGATCGAATGGCTCTACAGGTCTATCGGTAGGCAAGATCTCACGCCTATCTAACCATTGCAAACGCGGTAAACGCATGAAAATTGTCCGGGCGTAAGCTGCGCACAACTGAAACCATTTAAACTACATTTTAAATATAATATTATTTTAACAATATTCATAGGATTGTTCACATATGAAAGTGTACTTTGTATTAAACTTAAACTTTGACTTATATTGCCTTTTGACTGTTGTTCTATAATAGCCGGTTTCGAAATCTCCTCAAAAATTAAAATAAAAGAATTATTCGGAGCGCCATCTATATAATAAGCGTAGAACCATAGTGATAAAACGTAGCAAAAGTTTGTAGAGTACACGAGTAGAGCGGCTATAGCACCGTTGGATATAAATTATAGCGCCATCTACACAAAATATATAAAACTACTTAATGAATAGAGTGCTTTTAGGTAGAGATCATACAGAACAGGGATTTCCAGTAAGTTGCAGGGCGACAAGTTTGGGAAGTGCTGATAAAGCTGTTAATACCGGCTCTAGGTCATAGATGTCATTATCAGACAGATCTAAAACGGTAAGTTTTATAGGTAACCTGGCTAGACCATCAGTGCTATCTGTAATATATCAAGAATAATATTAATCATTGCTTATTTATTTCTTTCAAAATAAAAACTAAGGGAATACCAACTTTATAATTTTCAGTGCATTTCCTAGTCGTTCTGTATATTGTAAAAGAATTAATTTCAAGTTTGTTAGTTTACATATTCACACTAAGGTCACGGATATCCGTTCCACATGGTCATAATTTTACATAATTGTTTACGATGTGGAGATTTTGTAAACAAGATACTAACTGAAGCTTGATTTACGAACATATTTTTTTTAAATTACTACTATGTACTTTCAGATTACAGACCATTAGACAAAAGATTTCTCGCCAGTCCTAAGTAAATCAAATTAGGTAAATATTCGGCAAACGTGTTCACGCTAGTAATGCGATTAGCATGTAGTTCCAGCATTTGTAATCCTTGTGGAAGGACACTCGAATTCACATCATAGATGTAGTTGCCACAAAGGTTCAGCGTCGTTAAATTTAGGAAATCTTTCAATCCGTTGTCTAATTCTGTCATCTGTGCACCAAAGAATTATCAGTTTTATAAAAATAAATAATTAGGTATGTAATAAGGCATTCAGTAATACCTTACAGTCCGTCACTCTTAATACGTTGACCATTCTGAAATCATTTTTAAGTACATTACGATCGTCGTGCTGTACAGCACGTTTTATTAATTGTATCATGTCGTTAGTCAATGAATTACAACTTCTAAAGCAGATTTTTTCTTCTTCATTCGAAAATTTTTCATTATCCCATAAAGTCATAGGCAGAAGAGTATCCCAATACTCCCTAAGACTAAATTTAGATTTTTCGCTGAAGAATCCAGACAAAATACTATTATTTATTTTGTTCTGAAGCGCTCGAGTAAATGGCAGATTTGGAATACATTTTTTTAAACACTCATGCTTATGATGCCGCGCTGCTTCCTCTGTTAGAGTCCAAGGTATCCCAGTTTCTATGCGTTGTTGGTATCCTATAAATAGTAATGTAATGCTATTATTCATTTAATACTACAATCTTTAATATACTATAATTAATTAATAATTTAATAATTTATAATACATAAAAGAATTATGTGTTTAATATCACAACCAAAGATATTATGTAAGTACCTATAGTTCAAATGGTTGCTATTTGCTATTGCCTTCCTTGTTCGACGTAGTAACAAAATACGAGTACATACTTACGTAATTACAAGATGAATTATGATGATTCGGAAAGTTTAAAATGTAAATCGAATAGGAAAATATTTAAAGAATTAGAATAAATGAATCTACTGAGTAGGTATACCGTCTAAAGCATCGTCTGGAACATAGTTGAGGCTCGCATTACTAATACTAGGACGTAGGACTTGGGGTAAAAGTTTTTTTGTTGGAATAACTTTGGATTTTGGTGGCATTTCTTTGTAAATTATATATACGAAATGTGGCATTCAAGACTTAAAATATGGTTATTTGTCAATGGATATTTTATATCTATGCGGGTTTATTTTGAAAGTATCAAAGAATAAAAACTTTTTGTATTCATGAAATTATTGTGCATACAAAAAGGATTTATTGTTTTAAAAATACCTAAACGTAAGATTCCTGTATTAAAATACTGAATAAACTATAAATTTCAAAAAACTTTCCAGTTTTCAGAAGATATAATCGTGTAAACTTCTTAAATTGACTGTAACAGTTTTTAATATTAAAACTAACCAGTACTTTCCGCGTTTTGACATCGCTAGTGTCGTTAAAGTAATACTGCTTATTATTTGATCAGTTTATCAATAGACGTCGCTACGGTAGCTTACGTATATTGCTAGCCGCGGTATTCGCGACGCATGGGCGCCAATGTGTGCGTTGTATTTTAAAACTGTGTTACTAATTCCGTCGTGTGTACCACTGACTGAATAGTGAATGACGATAATTCATTTATTTTACCGACGCTTCTTCGTTCGCATGTCGATATTGCTGAGCATTTATTTGTTTTATAAACGTGTGCTATTTACTCGAGTGTAACGATGTGAGTGCGTTTACATTGACAGTGACATTAGTAATCTGTAACATAATGCGCGGGAAATTTAACTTGCTTGATCAAGAATGTGGACATACAATTTATGAATGTTTTTTTGCACAGTGCAATTTATTCTTGAGAAGTATTATGTTTAGTGAAAGTTGTCGGAACTAGTAGACTCGTTGACATTGTCGGACCGTGCACGTCGACCCTTGCATCATTGGCAATATACCATATATGCCAAAAATTTTATTTTTCACAAGCGTTTTATATTTAAATTGTATTATAAACCTATATAGAATAAGGTAACTATTGCTTTGTATAACATTACACATGAAATCTGGCTATAATCCCTTCAATATTAAAATTAAGATGGTAGGTAGGTAAAAAAAATTACATAGTGTAGAAAAATGTATATAATGTAAAATTATAGATATTTCCAGTGATGACCATAGCTAAAAATGCACTAAATTTAATTGTAATAAGTACCTATCTAATGCATTTTACCTTTTTAGTAAGGGATATTACAATATGAACCAGTTTCTTGCGTTCTTTTAATTACCTTTAAACAATTTAAAGCTTTGAACAATTCATGTAGCAGGCCCATGCCCAGATGTGGGACGTGTAAAAGAGCTGAATAAACGTAGGTTCAACCAAACCACGCTTAACTAACACACACACACACACACACACACACACAAACACACAAACACGCGCGAAGTAACCACAATACTGGAAAATTATACTAGCGGCACGCTATGATGGCCGGTTTGACGTTTGTCCGCTCATGAAGTTCCGTATTAATTGATAACGACTTTGAAGGAAATAATTGTATTACTTTATTGACGATAGTATTGTGCAGAGATTCATAAATTTTATCGAATGTAGTTTTAGGTTTAGGACTCAAAATTTATTTATTAAATTGATTTCTAAAATGTATACAAGTGTAGAAAAATCAGTTTGCACCATTTAAGGGGTGAATGTACTTGTGAATATGAACAATTTTCACTATGTGGACAAACCTCTGAAATCGCAAAAAAATATCAGCTGTTTCATACAAAAGGTAAAATTTTTATTTTTATATGATATATACCACAACTCGGCATTTGGTTTTCTAAATTGAAAATTTTTAAAAATGGAATCTAATACGATCGTCACATAGGATCGCTGGCTAGCACAACTACTACCTCCGGCAAACTCGCGTCAATGCTCAATGCAAAACAAAGCAGTTTCGAATTGACGTTGCTTCGAAAAGTATAAACTGTCAGTGCAATGCGATTGTGATATAGTTTTGACCTGGCTTTGGATTTCAAATATTGATACTGCATTACTGTTGACCCTTGCTCGTTAATTTGGACTCTGTTCAAGCCCTTTGTTGTGGATTTCGTCGATATGACCGAACGTACGCAGAGAACTGTTCTAAATAGTCAGACACGTGAGTTCGTAATACGCCTTCGTAACTATTTCGATCGTGAAGCTCAAAATGGAGGGCCAATTTTACCTATAACGTCAGTGGTTGAACGCGTAGCTGATGCGCTTAATATTGGACAACGAACTGTTAGACGGATAACTAAAAAAAAATATGGCGAGACTGGCACAGAAGAAAATAAACTTCACACACCAAAAAAGAGAAAACGAGCAAAACCAGTCGTAGGCATCGATAGCTTTGATGCCGATGCTATCCGAAGACATGTTTACGGCTACTATTTACAGAAGGAGTATCCAACAAGAAAAAAGTTGGTGCATTCACTGAAGGAAGCTGGATTATTCTTCGGTGGGGAAAGTTCTTTAACGAAGATTTTGAAGACCATTGGATTTCGATACAAAAAATGTAACAAACGCAAAATATTGATGGAAAGATTTGATATAGCGATGGCAAGGTATACTTTTTTACGGCAAGTGAAAGAAATCAAAAATTGGCAAAATGTTGTGTTCTTGGATGAAACATGGCTTAATGCTAACCATACTGTAGGCCGTTCTTGGAACGATGACACAGCAGCATCTACTTCCAAAGTTCCTGTAGGAAAAGGATCGCGACTTATAATTTGTCACGCCGGAACCATCAACGGGTTTGTCGAAGGTTCTCTCATGGCTTTTGCGTCAAAAACCACTGGAGACTATCATGAAGACATGAATGGAGAAAAGTTTACTGAATGGTTTACCTCAATGTTGTGTAGCCTCCCTGAACCATCTATTATAATTATGGACAACGCCCCATACCACTCGATGCAAATTGACAAGCCACCTGCCCAATCCCAAAAGAAAGCTGATATCGTCGCATGGCTTCGTAAAAATGGCGTAGATGCAAACATGAATATGTTAAAAGCGGAATTAGTACGTCTTTTAAAAGAAAACAAACCAACCAAGATCCGATACGTCATTGACGAAATAGCATTAGAACATGGGCACAGAGTTATACGGTTACCGCCTTACCATTGTGAGTATAATGCGATTGAGTTGGTGTGGGCTCAAATTAAGGGATATGCTGCAAGACACAATACAGAACCCCCATTTACCACAAAAAAAATGCTAAAATTATTAGAAGAAGCTTGTGAACATGTGACTAAAGGAGACTGGGAAAAGGTTGTGAATAGAACTGTTAAATTAATAAGGGAAGATTATGAAAGAGATGTGAAAATAGATAATATTATAGAAAACGAACATATAATTATTAATGTAGGTGATGATAGCAGTGACGACAGTGAAAATAGTAGTATGGACGAATCTGATTAATTATGGCCTTTTGTGGCACCTTTTTTGGTATCTTTTGTATTCATATGTTTCCTGTGTGCATATAAAGTATGTATATTCATTTTCATTCAAATATTCAGTTCGTTCAAATAAATTAAATAAACATATACATTTTTGTTTTATTAAACCTATTTAATCAGGTACAAAAACAAAACTTAATTGTTTTTTGTTCGAGAATAAATTGACATTCCACATCACTATTGTAATGTGTCAAACCGGCCATCATAGCGTGCCGCTAGTGTAAGTTATAGTTAATAAAATATTAAATGTCTCAACTATTATGCAAAAATGAAAATTTGTTTGCCCTGTAATTTTTTCTCGTTCCTGAAGAATTAAAATATCGGATCGTACCTATAGTATAGTAGTAAATATAATATAAACATGTATTATAATCATTAACAATAACAATGTCTGCGCTAAATTTTGCACAATATCTCTTACGACGGTGAATCTTCTGATTACACTGAAATTCAGTCACTGAATTAGGCGGGTGCGGGTTGAAATACCACTTTTTGTTTGGGAATGATATAACGTTGACATTTTTTTTAACCGACTTCAAAAAAAATTCAAAAAAGGAGGAGGTTATATGTTCCGTTGTATGTATTTTTTTTTTTTTTTTTTTTTTTTATGTATGTTCACCGATTGCTCCGCCGTCTGTGGGCCGATTTCTAAAATTTTTCTTTTGATTGGTAGGGTATAGTTCCGAGGTGGTCCCATTGTCACCAAGTCAGGATCTGATGATGGGATCCCAGGGAAATCGAAGGCAACTCTCAAAATTTACAGGCACCTATTATGTTTTTGATATATTTTCTAAACCCGATAAAGCTTTTACGTATGAAAATCATCATCTCATGTGGATGAGCTGATGATGGAAGGTAAAATTCCTCAACAGTTGTTTTTTATGTGTTTTCACCGATTTCTCCATGAATTGTGGGCCGATTTTAAAAATTTCTTTTTTGTTCGGTAGGGTATACATTCAAGATGTTCTCATTGTCACCAAGTCAGCATCTGATGATGGGATCCTAGAGAAATCGAGGGCAACCCTTAAATTTTATCGGCACTGATTACCTTTTTCATATATTTTCTAAAGCTGTTCAAGAATTTTTGATGATGTAAGGTATATATCCTCAACGGTTAGGAGTTGAAAGAAAATTCTTTTAATATTATACGTACTTATGAACTGATAGTCGTACTCCTTCAGGATATTAGGTGGATTGATAATAGAAGGTAAATCTTATTAACGTCTACGAGTTACGTGGAAAAATAGACGTGGACAAATCTCGATTGACTATTGTCGTTCATTTCAAAACTTCGCTGACTTATTGGAGCAGTAGTTTAGTTAGCCTTCCAATATTTTATTTAAACATAATAATTTCCACAAAAAAATTTAAAATAAATTATTTTTTAACAAAAATGAAAACCGACTTCAAAACGCTACAAATCGAAACTAAAAAGAAAAAAAAATAATTTTAATTACTTAGTTATTGTTGGAGTCGGTGCCAGCCAAAGCAAAATAATCCTAATACAATCTCCTTGGCTGGCACCGACTCCAACAATAACTAAGTAATTAAAATTATTTTTTTTTCTTTTTAGTTTCGATTTGTATGTGTTAAAGTTTTATAAGTTCAAATTATATATTACAAAACGTTGGTTCGAGATTGTATAAATGATCTTTTATTATGTACATGGAGTGAAGTAATACATACAGGCGCTATTTTGAATCTATGTTTCTGGGAGATGAAAGATTCTTAATTTTTTTATTATATCGAGCTCAAAAACTTATTTTCTAAGCCAATAGTACCTCCAAACTTTGTTGACATACCGACTCTATGATAGAGTAAAAATGTAAAGAACTCCGATGCCTAAGAATTCTTTTCTTATATAGTATCTTACTTTCGCCGTTTTCATTAAGTATTATTAGTGAGATAAATACTGGCTGTAAATCCATTTTAAAATCTAAAGATGAATCCGAGCTTGACAAACAAAAAGGCAAATTTATTATTTTGGGTTATGGAATGATAATACATTATACAACTGTGCATTACCCCACGTTTTTATATTACTTTGTAACTTTTCTGTAGGTATCAGATTAATTTAAAAAAATGAAATATAACCTCAAATCACAGCAAATCTTTGCGAAAGATCTTTAGTTGTTTATCATAATAAAATTGAAGTGTCTGTTTTTAATTTCTAAGTTAAACAGCTATTAACTAAATGCCTCTGTCTGTCTGTTTCTTCCGGCTAATATCTGAAACGGCTAGACCGATTGTAACTTACGATACTTTTATTTCATTATAAAATTATATAAACCGTTTATATTCTATTTTATGCCGGGCCGGGTTTGCTAGTTCGGTGTAAATGTGAACGACACGAAATGTCGAATCTGTTCTTTGAATAATACGTAGTCGCGCATTTAAAAGCATCATATTTTGTAGCATATTTGAAAGAATCAACATCCGCATTGGCGTTCACGAATGTTAATAATTGAACATTTGTTACATCACTATTAGAAATACAAACTATACGAGAATAATCTTTATAAGTATTGGGGACATTTTTATTTATGAGATACTAATTATAATTTTTATATTAACAAAAGACACACCCTCGCTCGGCACGAGTTCGTCCCAACATACGATTAAACAGTTAGTGTAAATTTCATAAAGATATGATATTTTCTCGCAAAAGAACTTGTACCCTAAATGTTGACCTGGATAACAAGCTACACAGAAACTACAGATTCGGTACATGTTCTGTCATTAAAATTACTATGTACTTGATAAATTACATTTAACTATGAGATCTCGCAAATAAAGAAAATTAACACACAAATTTAAAGTACTAGACTAACTTATAAGTAATAGTTTTGAGAGTTCCCTGAGTCAGACGCCTTGTGATAGAAATTCGACCATAATTGTTTTTATTAATAAAGTTATAGTAACACAAAAGCTCGCCAATAACTACTACATTAAAAAGAAGTCGAGAGACAAACAGAGAGGAACAGAACTGGTTTATACAACAAATATAGTTGTTTGTGTTTGAGATATTTAAGATCTGATTAAATAACAGAATCTTATTTGTCTCTCCCCCGTACAGAGAATTAAGTCTTTTACAGCTTGTAAATTACAGGTAATAAATATGGCGTTTACGATGCAAGAAGGAGGATTTGGTGTAGGAGACTATGTGGCTTTTGGAGTACTCTGTGCCTCATCATGTGCTGGAGGCTTGTGGTACAGCGCTGTAGGCTCTCGGAGTAAAGCCGTTTTAGACATCAAAGATTACTTGCTTGGGGGCAAGGCGATGTCGACTTTCCCAGTCGCCATGTCTCTCATAGCCAGGTAGTTATTTTTTACCATATTTTTTCTTCGAATGCGTAAACGATAAATAATAACAAGTTATTAAGAAAAATACTTGGTAACAAAAAATTAAATAGTTTTTAATTACTTTTTTCATCTATTCATTGTATCGTCATTGCAGATTAGAGTTACTGAATTGTTTATTTCGTGGTCATAAATAATTGTCTTGTATTATTATTGTTCTTATATACTGTTTTTACAATAATATTATTATGTTTTGAACGTCTGATTCTACTTCTAAAATTTGGCCTTTAAAATCTTAAATAAAATCTTTAAAATTTAAAATATGTCAAATTTTGAATACATCCTGGACTCATATTATCAGTACATATTTTATAACAAAGTCCTTCGCCGCGTCTGTCAGTATGTCTGTTCGTATAAACTCAAAAATGAATCGAGGGTGAGTATTTAAATATTAATATAATTAACTAGTTTAATTCACATATGTTTATATAAAAATGTGATTGTGATTTATCAAGAAAATTACTATAAAAGATGTCATCACGTATAGGCGAATCTGTATCTGACGAATCGATATCTGAATTACTTTATACATATTTTCTAATAAAGCCTCGTTCAAAGAGAATGTCGCATCCTACTAATGTGTAAGTATAAGTATGTAAGTATGGATGGATGGATGGATGTTTGTTACTCTTTCAGATAAAAACTACAGAATGGATTATAATGAAAAATAATATAGCTTATACATCAGAATAAAACATAGACTACAATTTATAAAGTTATCGTGTGAATTTTCCAAAATATCATGTATCATGTCAAGTAAGTAGTACAAAAAATCTACCATCTGCGAGCTATTCTGGCGTGCGCTGCCAAAACCGATAGAGTTACACATTTGTAATGTATGATGGAAATGTTTATCTTAAACAAGCGACTCACCCTCACTTCGCTTGGGCTTGTTCCTAGATTTAGCGCGAGCGAAGCCGTGGGTTCCACTAGTATAAAAATAAAACTAATTTTATATATGTACCTAGGTACATGTAGGCAGATACTTAAATCTTCTACACTACGCACCTACAGTTGAATTTGTTTCGTTCTTTTAGAAATATTTTAAGCTAAAAAATTACAACTTTAGTTTAATTTTATATTTTTTACATGAAATATAATAAATCCCTCTCCACAGCTATGTCTCCGGCGTTACAATATTAGGAACACCGGCGGAAATATACAACTACGGTACACAATACTGGCTGGTGATATTTGGTGTGATACTTAGCTGTATGATTGTGGCGACGGTGTATCTTCCAGTCTTCTGTACACTAAGACTCTCGTCATCATATGAAGTACGTATGAATTTTTTTTTCTAATAAATAACATTTTTTGTTAATATGCAAATAGCGAATTGTATTTGTTACTAGCAAAATGCTGAGCTTTGTGAGAGCCATAGTTTTTCTAACGGGTAATAATTTTTAAGACAGTTGTTTATGTTCATTTTTAATGGTTATAAAATTATTATTTTTTGACAGATAACATATTTTGATATAAAGTTAAATTACTATGTTAAAGCACAAATCTATAGGCGTGATAGTTTTTTATTAAAGTGTACCACAAAATGCTCAGTTTGTGGGATAGTGTTAACTGTTAGGTCTCGCTTCGCTCGCCCTAAAACAAAACTGTAGAAAGTTAAAATACAAATATCAGAAATATATTATAGGTTTAAAATAATATCAATTGAATTATTTTGGGTGATTATTAATTAATGTAAGAATTACCTACATCCATAAATATATTTTAATGATACCGGTTTTGCCGTTACAAAAAGTTATTGTATAATATAAATGAGCAATTCATTTTGGGTGTCAGGTATTATTATTATTATGGATTAATGTATGTATTTAGTTAAGGTTTTCCTTTTTGATTTTATTTATATAGGTGTGTCTTACGAAAAGTCCCGATTTTATAAAAAAACATCGAGTGAACTCAATCGCCTTGGTGCTTCAACACTACTTAATATTTAGTACCCCCAGTTATATATTTTACGATTTGTTTTATAAATATAATTTATAAATAAGTGTTTTTAATACCAAAAAAACTTGCCTTAACAAATTGATTGATAAAACTCTTGATTTATATTCAATTTAAACCAAAAAAATAGACACGTATTACGTATTCACAATTCTCAATAAATTATATAATCAGAAAAGTACAAGCCAATATATTATCGTAATTTCTGATGGCTAGCGTCTATTGATTTACTTCAGATTTTATCTCTTAGTTCATACATCACTGGGGGCCTGTCAAGCGCTGGCGTATGGTAGACTTTGTACCGAAGCAATAAAGCTGTGTTCGTACATAGACATTCGCTATTTGAAGCTATACTTTAAAAAATATTGACTCATAAGTAAAATTTTCTATTAATAATTTTAAAAAAGCTACTCCATATTAACGTACTAGAATAACAGAGATTTTTCGCTAGTTTATTAGTATCTGATAATCTCAGGAGCGGCTAATTAGAATACAAAGATAATTTCACTAGTGAATAGAGGATTTGGGTGAGAGCGACATAAGCTTTTATTTAAAAAAAAATATTACATAACAATAACAAGAGCGGCGAGCGTGAGCGCTTTAGTCAAAGCCATTGGCAATACTATATAGTAATATACATTTTGCACTTGTGTTTGAAAAGTATTCCTATGCACATTATATTTTCTTTTAAAGTGATATTTGTTTGACTTTTCCGCTTTTTATATGCATTCCAAATTTATAGGATATTTTGGTTCTTCCTGAATATAGGGAACAAACATGGGACAATTTATAACATGGGAATTTTATCAATTCATCTACTGATATAAAGTTTTTTGTTGCAGTATTTAGAGCTTCGGTTTAATCGCCATGTGCGTGCTGTGGCATCAATTCTTTTCCTTTTGGATGAGGTAAGCAGGTTAACCGTGCAAAAAATTAATGAATGCAAACGTTTGCGATAAATTGTCAGAGTCAATATATAATTATGATACTTATATTCAACTTATTCTATTCAGTTTATTTTGAATATTATAATAGTATATATTAAATTATTAATATATTTATTTATTATTCTGTGACTGTTTAATTTTATACTTAATGGCGTCATTAAGTAAAAATAAAGTAATAAGAGAGCGCAATATTATATCATGAAATCTTCACCATTTTAGAGTCTGTCAGATATATTATAAGTAACCTAAATAAATTACATAAAATATTAGTTGAATAAAAACTGAAAGAATTAAATTAAAATTAAAATTAAAGTTTTATCAAGTAAGAAAAGAAAGTACTTTTCATTTATTTTTAAAATACAAAGTAAGGAGAATTCTAATCTATTAAAATCATTTATAATTTATTTTATAAAATTTTAAGATGTATATTTGTATGCTTCATTTTAAAAAATGTGAATAACATAATAACTATAGAAGTATTCCTTGTTTCGCCGTCCAGTAGCAAGTATAACAATCTATTGTCCCTGACGATGACAATACTACATAGCGCAGAAGTAGTACATAGTTAATAAACAAAACTGTTATGTGTTGAAAAAATACTGTTGTTTGAGTATTAAATATTTAGTTGATGCAAAGAAAACCTTTATTTTAGTTTATACTTTTTACGTTTGTTACATTAAACATTATTAAATGGACGCTTTATTGTTTTCAGTACATAAAAATATATAATAATTTTTTTATAACATTTAGTTTTTCTAACTTTAAATCCGTGTCTCCGCTGGTAAGGTTCTATGTAATTCGATTAAAATAGTCTTCAAAGAATGTATTTCTAATCTAAATTCATTAAATATTGCTGAACAGTCTCATCATATAATACATACATAAATGCATTAAGCAGTAATAAATAATAATAATAATAATAATAAATACTCTTTATTGTACACACACATAAGGAAGAAAATACAAATAATAATAATAAAAAAACAGCGAATATGTACATGAGGCGGCCTTATCGCTAAAACAGCGATCTCTTCCAGGCAACCTTAAGGTGTTGGAATCGGCAAACTGTAAGGGTAGGGGTGTGAACAATAAATCAAATCATTAAAATATATACATATATATAAATATATATATACATATATATATACATATATAAATATTATAAATATTATATTATAAGATTTATATATCAAAACCTATAATAAAATAATATATACATACCTACATAACACGAAATAATGATATAACAATACTAAGTAGCATTACATGCTTAACATAAATATAATAAATGATACTTATATATAAATGCATATATAGATAAAATAAAAGTATATATATCATGTAATAAATAAAAATAGAAAAAAAAATCTAGATGGCAAGTATAGTATTAAGATTTAGAAAGAGTGAAAATGTACTTTTAAACGTTTTTTAAAGGAGTGATAAGTCTTAGCATCTCGAACGCTCAATGGAAGAGAGTTCCAGAGTCGTGCGGCTGTTATAGTGTATGATTTGTCATTAAATGAGGTGGAATGAGGGGGTATTTTTAAAATTAGATTTGTACGGGAGCGCAGATTTTTCGTATGAGAAAGTCCCAGGAACTTAATTCGCTCTTTTAAATAGGGAGGAGATGATGGATCAAACAGAACACGGTAAAGAAGATGAAGGACATGAGTATTCCTGCGAAGGCGAATAGGGAGCCACTTGAGCTTTTTGCGAAATTCAGAAACATGGTCATATTTTCGTAAGCCAAATATGAAACGGATACATAAATTTTGAAGCCGCTCAAGCTTATTCAATTGCTCCTCTGTTAGGTCTAGATAGCACGAGTCAGCATAATCAAGGACGGGTAACAAGAGTGATTGTGCAAGCGCAATTTTTGTAGGAATGGGAAGAAAGTTGCGTAGTCGACGAAGTGAGGCTACTGATGCAAACATTTTTCTGCTCATTTCATTTAAATGCTGGTCCCAGGACATAGTCTGATCCATGATAACCCCTAAATTCTTGACACTGTCACTGTATGGTATAGTTATGCCATTTAATACAATAGGTGGTAATGTCGATGACGAAACCTTTGCAATAAGCTTCGAGCTACCAATAATTATGGTTTGTGTTTTTACTGGATTAAGTCGGAGTCCAAAGGATCTACTCCATGAGGCTATACGACTTAAAACTTCGTTCATTTTATCAATAGCACTATGTAAATCAGAAATTTTGGCCTGAATGTAAATTTGTAGATCATCTGCATACAGGTGGTAGTGAGAAGATATTTGATGACATAATGTATTAATAAATACCGAAAAAAGAAGAGGAGACAACACGCCACCCTGCGGAACACCTGACTTGACTGGTGTCCAGTCAGAAAATGAATCATGAATCTGTGTGCGCTGTCGGCGTCCACGCAGGTAACATTGAAACCAGTCGACTACCTTAGGAGATATGTTAAGAGAACGCAATGTTGCAAGTAAGATGTCAAAATCAACAGTATTAAAAGCATTACTAAAATCCAGCAAGGTAAGTACTGTGACTTCCCGTTTATCCATACCATTGCGAATATCATCAGTGATATTGACTAAAGCAGTAGTCGTACTATGACCAGGGCGGAAACCGGATTGCAGGGGACTAAGGAGATGATGAGTAGTGAGGAACTGATTCAGCTGATGGAGTACCAAACGCTCAAGTACTTTAGATAGAAACGGCAAGATAGAGATTGGACGGTAATCGTTATAATGAGTGGGGTTGGACTTTTTAGGTAGTGGTACAATTTGAGCATCTTTCCAAGACGAGGGAAATTCACAGGAATTAATAGAGTGATTAAGTATATACGTTACGATAGGACATAAAATATCGAGGATGGGTAGGATCATCTTACGACTAATGCTATCAGCACCTACCGCATCGGATTTTATTGTAAGTATGTTTCTCTTAACATCACTTTCAGTAAAGTCACTAAAAAATAATTGTGGAATATTAGGAGAGGATAAAGCTGAAAATTGATTAAGAGTCTGTTGCTTAATAGTACTGTCTATGGTACTTGAAGAAGAGAAATGCTTGTTAAGCTCATTTAAATTAAGGTTATTAGGATTTACGCATTGGCGTGCTTTTCCCACTCCCAAAGATTTCAGAAAAGTCCAAACTTTGGCTGAGTCTTTTTCTTCAACCACAGATGAATAGATATGGCGTCGTTGATTATCTCTACACACTCTGTTGCAGTGATTACGGGCCTTGATATATTTATGACGGGTTATCTCATTAGGATTCACTCGATACTTAAGTTTCGCAGCGTTCTTTTTTTGTTGCAATTTTTTAACTTCTTGAGTAAGCCACGGTGCAGGGAGATGCTTTATTCGTACAGGTCGAATTGGTGCATGCTTGTCGTATAGTTGCATTAAATGTGAGTTCAAGATTGCTACTTGTCTGTCTATTGAGTCACTGCAAGAAATTTCAGACCAGTCAATCTTCCTGGCATCCTCCCGCAAACGATCTAAATCCATTCCTGCAAAATTACGCTGCAGAAGTATTCTTGATTTTGCTTTTGGAGGTTTGATTTTGTAGGATAGATAAAGAAGATCGTGATAAGAAAAAGATAAAGCAGAACATTGCCCATGTGTTTCTACATGCTCGATAGAAGACACTAGGGCAAGATCAAGAAGGGACGGTAAGCTGTTCGGAAAAGCATGTGTAGCAGAAAGAGGGAGGATATGCAAATTGACACTGTTGACTATTGATCTCAAGCGTGACGCTCGATCATCATTTTTTAAAAGGCAGGTGTTAAAATCACCCATTATAATTGAGTCGCTCAGCAAAATAGTGGCCCAAGCCTTGCACTTAAAGTATGGAGATAATTAGCATTAATTATTTGAGAATTACATCAGTACTAATATTTTAGTATTTTCTCTAGTTATGTAAAAATAAAAGACATACCATACAAAGTAATCATTTTATTGATAGTTTTATGCTTACAAACTAGTATAAAACATAGAAATTAAAAAAAATGTGTGTTGTGTAGGCCACTATTCTACTAAATTAGAAAGTTATTCTTGGCTTAGGTCAGGTTATGCTTTTCAGAGTTACTAAAATCTTATATTTATGAATTTTCCTTTGCCTATACTACTATATGCAAATCTTTTTTCATTTTCTTTATTTCTTTTTAAATTTTTTCCACTTCCTCTCCTAAAGAAGATTTATTGAAATAATGTTATCATGTTAGTTTTTTTAAGCATACAATATCCAGTAAAAATAGTAATAGAATAAAAAAAATTATCGTGAAGTATTTTCTTATATATTTAGAAGCAGTTTGTAGTGACCCTACTTTTTTGCGCCAGCAGTCGCGGGTTCGAGTCCCGCTGGGGGCATTCATTTGTTAAACTCGAATGTTTGTACTTCAGTCATGGATGTTTATATTTATATTTATAATATGTATGTATTTAACCTTATATATGTAGTATATTAACTATCTGGTATCTGTAACACAAGCTTACCACGGAACAAGATGGCGCTGTTGTAAAAAATGTCCCAACATATTTATTTATTTATTTATACACTAAACGCCAAAAGAGAATAACGTGGCAGATATTAAGACAACAAACATTGATTTGAACCTCGATACTGATTTATTACTGTTCATATGGCGTACTTAGTTAATAGTTAAAAATAGAATAAACGGGAAATCACTCAGTAAATTATTATTCCCTACCAAATAAATGCATAATAAAAAATTAAATAAATAATAAGATACAGAAAATTATAATTATTCAATTTATATTTCACAATAATAAAGATTTCTTTAAAATCTGCCATATTCTGCCACTTTTTTCATTCGTCAGCATATTGTGCCACAGTCCAAATTTAGGTGCTAAATCTGCCGAAATGGCAGAAATCTGCCACAAATGGTCACACTGTTTACGATGACAGTGACATATGCTAGCGAAAGTGATTGACGTTTTATTTTGGTGTGGCCATATTTAAAAAACTAAAGTGGCCTAGAGTGGGTTGGGCCACTATTCTGTGGTCCTAAAATTATTAAGTGCTAAGGTTAAAGGGCCTATCAAATAGTAGGCCGCTTTTCCTATGAAAGTAATCATAAATTTGAAATGGAATAAGAACATTCATCAACGCCATCTTTCAAACACTACCGAAACTAAACTTAGGTCACTATGGTTTTAAAGATCTATAGTCTAGTATACAAATATCTACATTAACTCTGTTTCTGTAAATTTGTGGATTAGGCCACTCTTCCGCTGAGCGACTCAATTGTGTGTTTATAAGAAGGTGTCAGTCGCTCTAACAGGGTCTCAAAAGAACTAAAGTAATTGATCGTCTGGCATGGGCTGTAATAAACACCGAGAAGAACCTTGGTGTGGGCAAATGTTATCTCAATAAAAAGATGTTCACCTACATCGGATTGTTGTTGCGAGAGATCAACTATAGAAAACGGTATATGGGAACGTAGAAAAATACCAACACCACCACCAGTTCGGCCAATTCGATCATTACGTATTAATTGAAACCCTGGTAGGGAGTAACTACAAGATTGGAGGCATGGTTTCAACCATGTCTCAGAGACTAGAATCGCATGTATATTTTTGCTATCAAACGACGATAAGAGATCAGGATAATGTGCAGGAATACTTTGAGCATTAATATGGACAATATTAAAATTTTTCAGTACACCTGAGAAGACAGAATTAAGAGTTTCACTTATAGATGGGATGCTGTAGAAACTGTTGTCACTGCTTAATCCACCGTTTGAGGACAAGGAAAAAAATGAGTCATCAAGTTTGCTACAAATACTTGCCATAATGAAAAATTAAAATATAATAATGATAACAAATATATAGATAAACAAAGCAATAAAGTAAAAATAATAATACAATAATATAATAATATATCAAATTAAATTTTTTTTTTTTTCTTAAACATTTATTTGCACCCGCCAGTTGCAAGAAGAGATATGACACATATTTGAAAAACATTGAAAGACTAAAAAAACAAAAACAACGTTTTCAATTGAGAAAAAAAAAAAAACAAACTATATAATAAAAAAAAACAAAAAACATAAACAGTAATAAATCAATTATAAGAAATTTGCACATATACATACCACATAATTATTTACATACATACTACATAATTAAATGGCTAAATATAAAATATCCACAATACGGTAGGCCAAAGTCCGCCCGTCCAATGCAATTAACAATGCTTAGCGTTACCCTTACATTAGTCTGTGACATGAAAATATGTCAAGATGACAAAGTACCATAGAGTATGTCTGTGATTGTCAAAGCTGAGTGCTGCGACTTCGGAAATCAGAAGTTCACTGTTCAGTAGAATGAATAATCTATTAGTAACTAACAAGATTGTATAAATTGTTGATTGTATAAGTATTATACCTACCGATACATAAAATATAAAATGCTGATATGAAGCAATGTGCAAACCGTAAAATAACATAATACAGGAGAATAACATAATAACAAGAAACTTATAAAGAAAACGAAAAAGATTACAAGAATAATTTGAAAACTGTCTACCTACTTTTTAATAACGCGTTTTGTACGTTGTACTGCTGCTATTTTATCGCCTGAGTTTTTAGGAGCCACTACAGTATTTTGACCAGCATTAGGCGAAACCGGGACTGTACGATTTATAGCATGAAGATCAGACAAAGTCTCCACACGATATCGCTTGCCGTCAGATGCTATAACGTTGATCCAGCCTTCCTTCGTCCAGCATTTCCCGACACCATAACGACGCCTTGCCTCCATAAACACCTCATGACGATTCTTGGTTAGGAATTCTGATTGAGTTATACCAGAACCTTTGAGTTTTGTCTTCGCGAACCATACGTTGTCACGGACCTGTGCCTCCACAAATTTCACCACAATTGGTCTAGGTTTTTCACCAATTACATGACCTAAACGATATGATGTTGAAATGCTAGCACTGGAGAAGTTAGGCAAATCCAGGTGGTCAGCAACTATGGAAGTTATTAAACCAAGTGTATCTTCTGACTTCTTTTCAGCAACACCATGAAAGAGGAGCATTTTTCTTCTCTTCCTCAATTCCATCCGATCTAGCTCTCGACCTAAC
The DNA here is from genome assembly GCA_905231865.2 of Boloria selene. NCBI lineage: Eukaryota > Metazoa > Arthropoda > Insecta > Lepidoptera > Nymphalidae > Boloria > Boloria selene. The sequence goes on from HG993134.1 coordinate 10,823,389, forward strand.
AACTCAACTTGTTTTTGAAGAGAGGTTAACGCAGCCTGGATAAATATTTTGAAATTGCTAAAATCAGCAGCAATTGATGATATTGTAGGTGCCGAAGGGTTTTTATTGAGATCTTGTTGGAACTCATTCATTCTACTGTTGAACATTTCAGCCATAGTTGTAAGGGAGTCCTTGATAGCTTCCATACTTTAGGAATTGGGTAGAGATTGCTGTGATAATTAGTGTGTAATGAAGTGAAATAGAATTAAGGATAGAACTTCCTGGTGGGTACTAGAAATTACATATGAATTTCTACACTATCACTATTATTTTATTATTTTTAATTTTTAAAAGTCTGTAGAGCTTAATAAAAACTGTGTTCACTTATTCACTCCTACCTCCTACCAATATCTTTTAATTTTCTTTACATTTATAACGTTAGTGTAATTGAATTTTCTCATAAAACAATTATTTTCCGTCATGAAGTAGTTAGCCGCGTCTGTCGACTGTTTGTCTGTTCGCGATAAACTCAAAAACTACTGCACTGATTTTTATGCTGTTTTCACCAATGGATAGAGTGGTTCTCGAGGAAGGTTTTAGTACTTCGTTTTTTTTATTTTAAATTTAATTTATAATATTGTACAGTTTCTGTACAATAAACGTTTACTTACTTACGAACATCTTACGAAGTAGAGTCGCTAGTATTAAATAATTCCTAGTTAATCTTAATGACTACACGTCATCATAATAAAATGACATTTAATGTTCTTATAATATATCTACGCATGGTATCTATCGTAAAACATTAAAATTTATATTATAGGTAAGGTACGTGAAGGTACCTGTAAAATTACGCATAACTCGTAGTTCAATACCCGTAAAACATGTTATTGGAAAAGACTTAATTTAAACAGTATAGTAATAGCATTATACAAATAATTAGAATACAATGCAGTTTAAAATTTTTATGAATACAATTCTATTTTTTGAACACATTTTTTAAATCAGTTTTAACTATATTGTAATAATACTTATGTAATGGTACAGTAAGTAAGTATATTAGTTATCTGAATAACCAGCTTTTTCATCCAAATTCATCAATATTCTTCCAGTGACTTTCTCGATCACAGACAGACGAAGATTCTAAAAACTATAGAATTGGCCTCTGTATCGATAAATAATGAACGTGTATTCAAATGAATACGCATTACAGTTTCTTCGTAGGAAGATTAGATACAATATAATATAGCAGGAAGTTGTAAGTCGCCAAATTAATCTATTGTTTATATGTTATTTTTAATGCGGTAGTATCAATAAATAGATTCTAATTGCCGGCCAAGGATGGTCTTGAAGCTGGACTTTACTCACTTTAAACTCAACGTGCGCGGACAATGGTCAATTGACTAGTTTACGAGGAAGTCTGTACTAATTTACACCCGTCTTTAAAACAAAGTACTGATTTTTAAAGCATGAATACTCTCACAATATCTCTATTTAAGCACAATAATAGCAGTAGAAAATATATAAATATATTCGGTTATTGTATTGCAACTCTGAGAAAAGACATGGCCTTAACCTTTTTAATTTTATATATCTATCTATAATCTCACGTATATTATTTTTTATAACAAAGTTAATTAAATCATGCCATTTAAAAGATACTATGTTTATTTTTACCCGGCTGCGGCGAACCGTTTATGTACGTATGCGGTATGTCTGACTTTATGTTCTTTGGTAATTATTAATGGCTTTGCCGATTTTGATGCCCATGCGTCGTTTTATTCTTATTCATAATGCTAGTTTTATTGAGTATATGGATAAAAATTAAAACGGCGGATATAACAAAGATAATACATGTAATTAGGAATTAAAATGACGGACACAAAAGTGCGTGTCTTGAAAAAAAATATTTTTCAATCGAGTGGGGTATCGAAATATAGGTACTTAGGAGGCGATACGACATGTAAGTTATGTATTTTAAAGTAATTTAGGATAATAAAAAATAATTTAGAAAAACATAGAAAGACCCGGCTCCAAAAAAATAAAAAGCGAACTGAAAAGATTAGAACAAGTTGACGAAGAAACTATATTATGCAATTGGAGACGTTTAGTCAGGTATAAATAATAGCAAGACTCGCAGCTAGTACAAAGCATGGATGTACGTCAATGTGAACGTACTAATCTTTTTAGTTAGTTATGTTGTCTTTTTTATATATACCTACATATTATGTATTTCAGTACAATTGCAATCTTTTACCTTTTTAGACTAAATATAATTTTATTTAACATTAACACAAGAATTCGTTCCATTAACATATCATGAAGTTTATATGTAAATAATAAATTTAAATTACCTTTACCAGGTATTGTTCCTGCCAATGGTTGTTTATGTTCCTGCCTTAGCATTTAATCAATGTAAGTCAAGTTTTTTTCAATATAGAATAATAGAAAGGTCAGTACAATATGTTATTTTTCATTATCCTCTGTCAGCCTTCATCTCGGTAGGTACATCATACCCATATCTTATATATATTTTTCAATTATTATCAACTATCAACTATATATTTTTCGGTCTACCCCTACTTTCATGCACATCCACAATTAAACTTACATACCTACATGATTTCCTCCCTACTCAAATTTGTTCATACCACGCTACCTATTACTTAATTAAATAATTTGTGAAATCATTAAGATGGATTATACTAGATAGTCCAGCTTAATAATTTCACTCATAAATCTCAATTTTTTTCTGTCTCATTCAATTTGCCCCTGAATATCTAGGGGCATACACATTTGCTTCTCAATCAATGTTTCCAAGGGCTAAATTTTTAAACGAACCGATGGGTAAAAAGTCGAAGAAAAGCACTAATGATACAATCAATATAGGAAAAACGAGATGACCCAGCGAAGTCGCAGTACAAATGTGCCATCATTTTGCTTATAATCAATCAACACACGATCTCTATGTAGTTTTCAAATACAACATTGTCACCGAATAATATTTGTGTCTACGGCAGCCTTGGCTTTTGTGAACATTAACATTTATTAGATAAAGAACAAGCATGTCTCTAAACTTATATAGTTAAGTATGTATAAGCCAGACTGCTCTTATGTCCGCTCAACATCTCTATTTTTTATTTTTATATACATTTATTTTGTTTTATTTGCAGTAACGGGTTTTAATGTTTTTGCCGTGGGTGGCGCTATGGTTTCTATATGTGGCCTGTATACAGTATTAGTGAGTAGATATAATTTGAATTTTTAATTGTTTGTTATTTAATGTACCTCTTATATTTAATTATTTTGTTATATTTAAAATTTCCGACTTATCCTCGTTTACCCTCAGGCTCGTCGAAATCTTATTTTTCTTTTTCTAAAATAAAACTAGCCAAATTACTCTTTATAACATCAGCCATCTGTCAATAAAGTTATCGTCAAAGTTTCTGCAGCCATTTCGGAAATTATCCGAAACAAACAGACAGACGAAAATGTTAAAAAATCTCTTTTTTATACTGTCGTATATTTTAATAATAAACTATTTTTATGTTTTAATAACTAGTATAATAATAATTATTCTGACATTAGAAATATACACTTTATTTATTTATCAGCTGTATAGATATACTTATTCGGAGATATATAAATGCAAAAAACTCGACTTTGATGATTTTTCCATGTATTTTAATACCATTATTTATACTTAGGGTGGTCTTAGAGCGGTGGTTTGGACCGATTCAGTACAGACGGGTATAATGTTCATCGGTGTGCTGTTGGTGGCAGCAGCAGGGACTCTAGCTGTGGGCGGAGTGACTACCGTCATCAATATCGCCAATGAATCGGGGCGACTTGATCTATCCAAGTAAGAACAGTGTTATAAAAACGAAATATCTTGATTAGGTAGAAATTAGTTGTGTTACATAATTATTTAAATTATTCGTCCCAGTTTCATGCGTCTTTTTAAATATATATTAGTATCTAATACATTTGTAGAAAGTGAAAGCAATCTTGAGTAATTTTGTGTTTAGAATTTGAACATTAGGCACATGTATCAATTGATTTTATCATAGTTGTAAGCAATTTATTATAACGAACTCATAAACAGCTTCTATGTTCTATTGCCACATTTCTTGCGCACTTATACTTAGTTGTTTATTATTATTTAAAATTAAACTTCAAAAATGAAACCAAGATATCAGACACAATTTACCAAATTTTATTATTTAAAAAAAGGATGGGTAAATTAACCTATTTAAGTCTATCGACACTGGAAACCGGATTAAGAGCTTACTTGGTTTCATTAATCTAAAGCACCAGTACGATTTATTTGTTAAAAATTGTTTTTGTGGTATATTTTTTTCACTCAGCAGTTAGAATGATCACTGTCCACAAGGACAAATACTAGGAAAAATATGTTTTTTGTATGTAGTTGTTTAGTAAAAATTTACAATAACAGTATATAGAAAGACCAACATCCATTTATATCCTAGAAACTCATTAAGAACTGATTTGAAGTTACGGCTACGTATAAAAATAATCAAATATAATTTTAATATGAGATAAAAAATAAATATTAATCGATATTGTTTTACAGTTGGAGTTTTTCTCTATACGAACGTCACACAGGATGGGGTGTGGTTGTAGGAGAGTTTCTGTACTGGACTTGTTTCAACTCTGTCAACCAGACTATGGTACAGCGTTACATCGCTTTGCCGAGCAAACGGAAAGCTATTACGTAAGTATTATTATAGGCTCAGAATTGTTTAAGCATCTAATCCAAGTTTGATTATTTAACATGTATAAATATTGGTGATTAAAAAACAGAAGTACCGAACCAAAAAAATTCAATCAATATCGAAGCAGTATTAATATAAGTAAATGACATTTGACAAATTATACGTTTATACAATACTAGCAGTACCCGCGGCTTCGCCCGCGCTAATTTTTTTAATCGCTACTAATCTTTATTCGATCACTGGCAATCGGTTGATCTGTAGATTGCCTGAAAAATTACAAAAATTACTCCAGCTATTTCAGAACCCATCGTTGATATACTCCTGAGCGGCGCGGCTACCTCTCCCCGCTCTTGGCTCCCACTCCCTCTCCCCATTGCCCGCTGTGCTGCGCGTTATTTTATTATTATTATTTTTAAATTCGTAATATCCTTTGAATGGAGTGTCCGTCCGATTTGTAGTATCGTAAAAGTTATCTAACTCAGTGCGAAATTTGAAACTTTTAGCACAAAAAATGAAGGTATTTCGAAAAACTTATGAGACCCTTACACCACCTTAAACCGGCCCTATAGAAAAAAAAAACGTTTTTAGCGTACTTTTATCAACAATTAACCACCTTCGTACCAAATTTAAAGTTCATAGCACAAAAGATGAAGACTTTCACACAAACTTGCTATGGCCCTAAGACCTCCTCGATTCGACCCGTCGCAAAATTTGTTCTTTGCGGATGTCAACTAACTATTAACTACCTCAATGCTAAATTTAAAGTTTGTAAGGCAAAAAGTGAATAACTGTTATACAAAATAATGAGAGCCTTCATAATATCATCTTAATCCTACCCTGTCGCAAAATTCGTTCTTAGTAGATGTTCACTGACCACACATTATCTTCCCGCCAGATATAAAGTTTGTCGCACAAAAGATAAAGGACTTACATAGAAACTTGCTACAGCTCTTAGACCTCATTAATCCGGCCTTGTAGCAAAATCCGTTATTAGCGGACTTCTACTTAACTACAAAAACTACTTTCCTGCCAAAAAGTTTGTAGCGCAAAAAAATTAATAAATTTCATACAAACTTGCGAGAGCCCTTGGACCTTCTTAATCCGGCCCTGTCGCAAAATTTGTTCTAAGCGGACGTTTACTAACAATTAACTACCTCCCTGCCAATTTTAAAGTTTGTAGCAGAAAAGATAGAGGAACAGCATACAAACTTGTGAGAGTCCCTAAACCACCTTAATCAGGCCCTGTTCAAAACCCATTCTTAAAAGTCTTCTACTGACAATAACTACCTCTCTACAAAATTTTAAGTTTGTTGTACATAAGGTGAAGGACTTTCATTCATACTAACTTGCGACAGCCCTTGCACTTTTCAATCTGGCCCTGTCGCAAAATCGTTCTTTGCGGATGTCTACTGATTATTAAATACCTTCCAGCTAAATTTTAAGTTTGTGGCATAAAAAAATTAAAGACTTTCATAAAAACTTGCGAGAGCCCTTAGACCTCCTTAATCCGGCCCTGATGCAAAATATGTTTATACGCGTAGCGAACGATTACAAACTATTAATTACCTCCCTATCAAATTTAAAGTTTTTAGCACAAAAAATGAAGGATTTTCATACAAACTTTCCATAGCCCTTAGACCACCTCAATCCGGCCCAATCGCAAAATCCTTTCTTAAACAAACATCTAATAACTTTAAACTACCTCCCTGGGAAATTTAAAGTTTCTAGGACAAAAAATGAAGAAATTAAAAAAAAACTTGTGAGAGTCCTTAGACCTCCTTAATGCGACCCTGTCGCCAAATTCGTTCTTAGCAGACCCATACTAAATATTAACTACCTCCCTGCCAAATTTAAAGTCTGTAGCACAAAAGATGAAGGACTTTCATACAAACTTGCGAGAGCTCTTAGACCACCTTAATCCGGCCCAATCGCAAAATCCGTTCTTAGTGCACCTATACTATTTATAAAGTATCTCCCTGCAAATTTTCATCTTTATACGTCCAGCAGTTTTTGAGATTTCGTGATGAGTGTTTTTCGCATTTATATATTACATATATAGATTAATAACGCCATCTATGAGAAATCATTACGCATCATTTGATAAGTTAAAACTTAGAACATATTATTATTATTTTATTCTTTCTTTGCAGGATTTTAGGAATTAAATATTCTTTTTTTATGTAGTAAATATATTATATTTTATTTAATTATACTATATATTTTATTTTATATGAATTATAAATTCTTATATTTTAATACGTATAACATTAGAATTTATATTTTTGTTTTAACTGGATGTGAGATGATTTTATTAAAGCATACTTTTAAAATTGTTGTGATTTATTGTTAATAGGATATTATTTTTTTTTTGTAAACGCAAGAAATGAAAGGATTTATTTTATTTATTTTTTATTTTATTTATTTACACTAATACAGAGGTAAATCTTTATGGCTGTATGAATGAGTTCCTTTGCTTCAATATTGACGTGTCATCCGATGTCAGTATCGCTTCGCTAGAGTGGCCAATATGGCGATTTCGATAATCGATTTGTCTATCAGCATCATTAGAATTTAACAAAATACTCGACAATCCGAATTTTGCGGATATATGTTGTCGACTCGAAATCTTTATTTTTTTATGTTTTATTAATCAGGTAAGGTTTCGATCGAGTCTACCGTACCCCTTGACGAAATTATTAATATAGATATAGATTACACCTTGTGTCCGAAAAACCCAAATATCTTACGGAACCCTATTTTTTTCCAAAATAAAATATAGCCTATGTTACTCGTGGATAATGTAGCTTTCGAATGGTGAAAGAATTTTTAAAATCGGTCCAGTAGTTTTTGAGCCTATTCATTACAAACAAACAAACAAACAAACAAACAAACAAACAAAGTTTTCCTCTTTATAATATTAGTGTAGACGACATAAGTTGATGCCTTGGAAAGGCCAATCACTTTTATTTCTAACCAATCAATTGTACTAGCAACTTATAAATGTAAGTTTATGAAAATATTTTCAATATAGCACAGACTATTGGATGCGATTAATTGTAGATATTTTTTTGTTGGAAAATGCATTTATGCATACCACCAGTAGGTAGGTAACAGGTAGCCAGTACTACCGACAAAATCTCTCTCTAATGGGGCATCGCAGAATCGCTTACGCTTGCAACCACGACGCCTTGACGGTAGGTCTAAGCAGACCATACAGGGGGTTACTCCACAGTCCACTGTGCTATCAGAGAAGTACTTGGAGCAACCTGCATAACACACCCCCACCGAAGTGGGCCACTTCCTTGCGCTTGCGTTTCTTGCCTTCAAGCCTGGCAGGATATCTGGATGCCACTGAGCCACCCCACTACGACAAAGTTGGGACATATTATGTTGGGACATTTTTTACAACAGCGCCATCTAGTTCCGTGGTAAGCTACGAGGCTTGTTTTACGGATACCAGATAGTTGATATACCACATATATACATTTTAAATACATACGTAACATAAATATTAACACCCATGACTGGAGAACAAACATTCATGCTCAACAAATGAATGCCCCCAGAACTCGAACCCGCGACCGCTGGCGCAGAAAGTAGGGTCACTGCCAATTGAGTCAAACGTGTCGTCAAAAGGTGCAACTCTAGTATCTAAAAACCAACAATCATCTCTCTCGCTTCAACGTGAACGCTGGTGTTTCATTAATTTCCCAATAATTAATATTAAGATAATAAAGAACAAGCCCAAAGAACATAACAGTAACCAATAAGACATTCCCCAGCGCCCTCGCCATATTCTGCTTGGGAGCAATCCTGGCCATATCGCTGTGCGTGTGGTGCGGGCTGGCGGCGTGGGCGGCGTGGGTGCGCGGCGGCTGCGCGGGCGGCGGCGCGCCGCTGGTGGGGGACCGCCTGCTGCCCGCCTTCGTCACCTACGTGGCCCGGGTTCAGCACTTACCCGGTCTCTCTGGAGTCTTCTTGGCTGGAGTGTTTGGTGCTGGATTGAGGTATTTAAAGTTTTCTTATCCGTGTTGTATAGAAAGTCCACTGCTTACCGTTTTTTCATATGAAAGCAGGTACTATATGGTTTTCTAGAAAAATTATAGCTTATATTATGAGAGATAAGTTACTAATGGGAAATGGAGAAAAAGAATAGGAATATATTTTCGTGTTATCTCTTCGTCGTTCGTCGTATTTATAGATGAAGGTATAGGTACATGATTAAATTTGTGAGAAATGTTTTATCTAGATAACCAATCTTCTTTGTTTCATCTTACGATATCATTTTTCGGATTTACAACCTTGCGTGAGTTATCATTTATCAATCTTGTTATTTACCTCACAGTTATCACGTTTTATTGCTGTCATTGCTAAGGATTAACCGTATGTTTACAAATTCATTATTATTAAAATAAGTATTTTAAGAATTATAAAATTATTCATTTTTCATTATTTTCATTTTCATATTTGCAAAATTATGATTATCTTCACTGGTTTTATAATGACCTCGATTGTCTATTATCATGTTGGAACGAAGGTCAATGAGTCTTTGGCAGTCCGCATCCGTCTGCTGTCTGACACAATCCTTCCACGAGGATAGGAGTTGTAGGATAAATTAATTTTAATATACCGGATATCGGATAAGTTACTTTACTCACTTACTACTACTTCACGGCTTGTTATACCTACTTAATTTTGTTTTTTTCCAGTTCTCTCTCAGCGGTTTTAAACGCTTGCGCTCTGGTATCGATAGAAGATATACTTCACGGCTGGCTTCGTCTTAGACTGAGACCCTTGACTGAAGGCATCCTAGCGCGCTCAGTGACCGCGGCCCTCGCACTCATGTCTGTTGTCATGCTCATTGTTATAGAAAAACTTGGAGGAGTGCTCGGTAAGTATAGTGATATGTAAATAAGTTATAAAAATTATGTGTAATAAATACAGGTTACATACAAATTGTAATAAAAATAAAAATGTTTAAACTTTAAAATCGTAATTCCTATCACAATATTGGCTTCTATAATTCAAAACACAATTGCCGTTTAGTGATAAGTATTGAAAGAAAATAAACTGAATATACTCTACAACATAGATCTTCTAGATTTTTTGATTTTAATGCAATTTTAACATATTTATCTAGAGACTAGAATCTAGATGATAGTACTTCGTAATATACGACGTAAGTAGATACAATTGGCAAGAATCCATTCACGTGTTATTCATAATACATATAAATTCAAGTATTATCTTATTACTAAACCCATAAGATTACGTTCGCTCTTCGTAACATTTTTTAGTTAACGTACTCGTACGTTGACGTATTAAGGCACTATTGGTTTTCTCTATGTATGTACACACAATAAAATGTCAACTGAGTCGAGTCTGTATATTAAATATTATTTGGAAAATCTTATAAATAGAGTAGTTATCATTATTGCTACAGATTCCGAATCTATAGATTTAAGAATTTTTGTCTGTCTGTCTGTGACCGCATCACGAAAAAACCTGTGTACAGATTTTGATGACATTTTTTTAATGACACGTTTGGCGCAGTTTGTAATGAACCCTACTTTCTTGCGCCAATGGTCGCGGGTTCGAGTCCCGCTGGGGGCATTCATTTGTTAAACTTGGATGTTTGTACTCCAGTCACGGGTGTATGTATTTGAACTTATACATGTAGTATATCAACTATCTGGTATCCGTAACACAAGCTTCCTTCATAGCTTACCCTGGAACTAGATGGCGCTGTGTGTAATAATGTCCCAACATATTTATTATTATTTATTTATTATTTGATATGATGTTAGATGGATATCCAGGTCAACATATCAGATACTTTTTGAAAGTATACATCTCTGAGAAGAACTTTTAGAACGTACCTAGGAAGGAATCCTAGCGGAACGAGCGTCAGTAGCTAGTTAATAATTTTATTGCTAGAAGCGCTTGGAATATGACGTAATTACTACAGGTTAATATATCATAATCATATGAAAGTGAAAAAAACACATTAATATATTTAACGATTTGAATTAATATTCATTATTTAAATCATAATTATCATAGCATTCTGGGAATGGAGTTGAAACCTAGGTTATAATTTGCAGTTTTTTGTACATTATGCAATGTATGTATTAGATAATGAAGATGAGATTGCTTTTTTTGTCTTTTATCTGTTTGAACTCTATGTAGTTTTGTTATGCTTAGTGCATTTGGTAGCTATTATGCAAAGGTTGGCGCTTTACTGTCGTTTCGCTCGGGTGCGTCCCTATGACCCCTTTGCGCACTTCTTACAAAACATCGACTATTTATATGTGCAATGTGCATCTTTAGGCAAATGTCCATGATTATTTAGGGCTGGGTAAAAGGGGGGCTATTTACGCTATGGTTTTGGAAATAAATCATTAGTCAAGGATGAAAAGTAGAGAAAGATATTTTTAAAGGATTTTTTTTGATTAGCTTCTTCTTCTTCTTATTGAGTCGATGGCAATTGTTACAATGAGTCAGCCCAAAACTCTGCCACCATTATGGCTTTATCAGTGGCATGCATAAGCTACTGTAAGTAGCAGGTAACAGGGCAAGCAGAGCATGTAAGTAGGTGCCTCATCGATTGAGCAATAGTACCGCATCTGCAGTCCAGGCCACCGCTCGCAAATCCCTACCTGGTCAAGTTTTCGTTACTTCGGCCAACCTGAGTCCGAAGTCTATTAAGAGATTTGAGAGAATTTGATTAGCTAATAATGAAGTATTACTGCTGTAATGCAATACACTGCTGTGCAATTTAATTCAATTTAATTTGAAAAAGAGAGAGAGAGAGAGAAAAAAGAATAGTTCCGCTGAGTTTCTTTCGCCAGTTCTTCTCAGGTCAGAGGTTTTTTCTTTCCGAACTGGTGGTACTCATGATGTTTAGTAAGAAATTGTAACAATTTTTATGCTGAATAAAATATTTTGATTTGTATAGGGGTAGCGACAGCTCTATCGGCGATCGCGGCGAGCGCCACGTGCGGCATCTTCACGCTGGGCATGGCGTGCTGGTGGGTGGGCCCGCGCGGCGCGGCGGCGGGCGCGGCGGCGGGCGCGCTGCTGGCGGGCGCGGCGTCGCTGGGCGCGCAGGCGGCGGCCGCGCGGGGGCTGCGCGCGGCGCCGCGGCCCGGGTCCGCCGCCTGCGCGCTCAACACTACCACTTTTGTGGACGACTTTGTAAGTCCCATAGTACTAACCGAACTACTTAAAGAGTAGTTCGACTCTCTAATACGCTTCATCATCAGCCCTTTTTAACGTCCCACTGCTGGGCACGGGCCTCCCTCAGTACGAGGGGATCAGGACATAGTCCACCGCGCTGGCCTAGTGCGTGTTGGCGGACTTCACATGTCTTTCGAAAACTTGCTAGGTTTTCTCAGACATACAAGTTGTTTTCCTTCAACGTAAGACAAGTGGTAATCATATTAGAAATGATTCGCACATGAAAATATCAGAGGTGCGAGACCCAGATTTGAACCCGCATCACTCGGTTATCCAAGCTAGCGCGTTACCGCTGGGCTAGCGCTGTCTAATACGCTTGTTGTTCCCATATGAAACCCAAAATATACCAAACACAGTCTTAACATAACGACTGCTATTTTATCGATTTATAAGTCGTAATTGTGAAAGATTATTATAAAAGTCGTAAGCATTGATAATTATTATGACTTAGCAGCAAGAACCGATGAAATAGCGTTCGTTAGCTATGTCGAGACTGCTGCAGGCCTAGGTTTGACCACTCTTCCCTTGATTAGCCATGCTAAATGTAATTATTAATTATATTATAACAAAATTTTAATTTTATGTCACCAGGATCCAGAAACTATATTTCCACTATTCCGCATGTCGTACCATTGGATCGCTCCGATGGGTCTTCTCGCTACACTGATAGTAGGCGCAGTCGTCGGCTGGTTGTTCGACAAAAGGGATAATTCTAATATGGACGCTGAATTATTCACACCCGTTGTATGGAGATTTCTGCCGAGAGAAGCTCATGAAAATTGTGGAATGACAAGACGAAACTTAAATACTAAAGAAGTAGACCCTCCAGCGCCGTCTGCGCCACTCATTATGGACCATGTGTCGGATAAGGTTTGTGATAAAATAACATTACGTAGATCATACAACTCAAATTATAAATACGTATAGCTGACTTATTTTATAGATAACTAGCTGATACCCGCGACTTCGTCCGCGTTGCTTGAAATATTAACAAAGTTTTCTTATTTACGAAGGAAAAAACATCAAAAAGATCGCAAGCAAAAATACACTTTGTTCTACTCCGCGAGAAGGAAACACACAGCACTGAACACACAATGCATACACAAATCGTTGTTTCTTGAAACTTTAATAACTTTTTATTAAATAAAGATATCGCAATATTTTTTTTTTGGTAAGGGCCAAGTGTCTAAAAAATAAAACTTAGAAAGTTTCATTGAAATCTATCCAGTAGTTTTTCCGTGATGCGCGCACAACTGCAGACCTCTATCATTTTATTTATATAGATTATATATTTTATAGATGTATTTACATACAACAGTGTAATCTCTGTAAGGGGCTTTTTACAATGGCTTTTATATTTTTTTCATGCATAAATATCGTTTATTAAATAAGTGCTATGTTACTGTATTACAGATTGAGTTGAATGGAGAAGCAAGTAGGTGATATGCCAGATGTAGACAACTAAGGGTCCATTAGATTAATTCTGAAGATATATTTAATAATTTTACATCTGTATAAGTAAAACAATTGTATTAGGTATATATACATATGTGTTTACGACAAACAAATTAGGTAAAGTATTAATTTAATTTATTATATAATAACTTTTTTAAGCATTTTTAGTGATAAAATGATTAAATAATAACGAAAAAAAACAATCTACTTAATTAAATAAAGAAATATTATTTAATTCGTTTTTTTTATGTAGAGAAAAATATTTAATATTATGTTATAGTTATACCTTAATAAGAGTTTTCTGACAAAATTATATACAAAAAGTCGAATAATAGGAATAAGTTTCATCGATGGTAAGAAATATGTTCAATAACGTAAAAGTATTATTGTTTTGTATTTCGTCTGTATGTAAATTATATTTAATGTCTTGTGTGATTATTTAGATGTTTGTAAATAGTGTGATTTGAAATTTTAAATAATAATACATAAATTTATATTTTCGATTTTCTATTATCAACATCTACATGGAACAGGGTTTGGAGTTAACATATATCAGAAGTATACTGTTAAAAATTATTAAAAACTACCATTAAAATACGATTTCTGGAAAATGGATTATTTGATTGGATTTGAAAAATATATTATCGTTTAAAAAAATGGAATTTATTGTTCCAAAATCATAGTAAATATTATTAAAATTTATAAAAAGAAAAAGAGTCGAAGATAGCTAATTTGTGAATTAAAGTATAGATGTACAATTTTGGATAAATATGTATTTTTATGAATATTTTTATACATACATAAATTAAGATGAGTCAATTATATGATAATATGATAATGTCAACGTTCTTGTAAAGTTGTAAAACAGTAAAAGTCTTAAGCATTGTCCTTACTTAATAAAATATCAGCATATTTTGATTTCATGACAATTTTTGATATTGCAGACAATAAAGCATTATTACAAATATAAAATTAAGATTGAATAACATTGATAGCGTTAAATCGTTTTTGGGGCAATTTTACAAAAAAACTACCGAAATAGAAAATGGAGAACTCTCCTTGGTGTTTTTGGCCTGTCCTCAGAGATTTAACTGGAGAAATATTTAACCAGTAATATAGTAATTAATTAAGTGTATGTTTTGCCAAATTTGCCAACCGGTTAAGATATGTGAATTATGCACTTGACATAAGTAATTGTTAGGTATATTTGACTTCAAAAGAGAAAAAAAAATTTCTGAGGACTTTTCTCTAAGAAGAATTAGCATTCATGTATAATATATTGAAGAAATATTTATAAAAAATCTAATTTAATCTATTAAAAAAAATTAAAGAATTAGCCAAATAAGATCGACGACGACACGCTTGGCTCAATTTTTAGTGAACCTACTTGCTGTGCTAGCGGTCGCGGGTTCAAGTCCCGCTGGGGGCATTCATTTGTTAATCACGAATGTTTCTACTCCAGTCATGGGTGTTTATATTTATAATATGTATGTATTTAAAATTTATAAATGTGTAGTATATCAACTATCTAGTATCCGTAAGATAAGCCTCGTAGCTTATCGCGTAACTATATGGTGCTGTGTGTAATAATGTCCCAACTCCCAACATATTTATTTAACTTAATATCTTACATTGCTTGTAAACTTGTAGCATTACGCAATAGAATGTACTTAAGTAAACCAAGATAATATATGTAATATTTTTATTTGAAAATATGAAGATAAGAATATTTTTGGTATTAACTATTTCTTAGTGAATGAGTTATTTTACACGATTGTAGTGGACCAATTGTTGTAACAAGTAGTTCTTAAGTATATATATTACGATTTTTACTACTTTTTAACTTATAAGTGATCTAAGTAGATATTAGGATTCTAAATATTTTTATTCACTATTATCTAATAGGATATAATTTGAATAAGAACTAAAAATAAATAAAATTGGATTGATAGATCCGTAGTATTTTTTTTACAATGCAATACAACTGTGATTAATTCAATGGATATTGTTAAAGTAAAATTAATAAGTAGTTACTGTTTTATATTTTCATAAATTTTCATCAAGTTCCGAATGCTTTACAGCAAACATGGTCACGGGAAAGATTAGTCACTCATGTAACTCAGTTTTATTTAAAATATAAATTTACTGAGATTATGAAGTATGCCACAAGATAGTAAATCATTAAATATAATAATTATTTATTTGGGCACATTCATAAAATACTTGTATGTTTGATAATGGGGTGAGCGATGTCCGACAGTGCTTAGTGACGAAATGTGACAAGGTCAAGGCAGAAGTCTGAGGAAAAAGGAACCTTTCATTAATTTTTCCTCATTGTTTGTTTTTAATTTAAATTTATTAATTATATTTATCTTTAAAATGTTCTTATAGATGATAATAATAAACAAATATAGCTTTTATTCACTACTAAAAAAATCTTAATACAAATCACATGTTACATTATTATCATAATAATGTAAAAAAATATCGGCCTTTGATAAAAATGACTATTTCAAAAAGATTTATCAAAAAATATAAAATGGCTATTGAGAATGACTGATATTATAAAATGTATCTACATAAGGAATAAGGACACTGGCCAAGGTCAAGTTTTATATATATAACAATGTGTATGTTGAGTTTCGTAATTCGTTATCTATAGGTAATAGGTAGTATCGAATGTTTTTTACCGTACAAATATAAAAAAGTGAAATGTGTCAGTATTTTAAACAGTTTACGTATAATATATGTATTATTTTAAATTAAAAAAAGTAGAGTTGTAAAAGGTGTAATATTTGTGAAGGAAGTACCTGATTCCGTATTGTATACTTAATGAAAGGAAAGTTGGTGGCTTAAGTAGTGTACTATATACAGCTTACAACGGAATTTGATCTTTTATGAATAAATAATTTCTTTAATTATATTTTTGTTTATTTCAATCTAGTGCCCAATCGTACTTCTGAACTGTTGTATTGATTTTATCGTGTGGTTAGAAATGTGATAGCTGATATACCTAATAACCATTGGATACTGGACATGTACTAAAAAATAAAATATTATGAAACACCTTATTGAAAGCTGATTATTATTATTTTGCATACAAGTGTACTAAAAAGCACACAATCTACGGTTCTCCAATCCATAAATTGTATTTCAATTCAATTCTCTTGTTAATGGCTTCAAAGCGTGCCAATTGAGCATAGATTACTTAGCCAATGTCACGTCACGTAGAATGGAGAAGACACGTAGGAGATTGGTAAATTATGTTTTTATTACCTCACAAACTACGCCAATTCGTTAATGTAGCTAATCATAAAGTAGAGTTTTCGGATATCTATTATTAGTAAAAATGTAATCACTAATTTTTTTTTGGTTAGAAAAAAGTAAAGGACATAATTTTCTTGTCTCCCTTTTGATTGATGCCAGCAATCTCGTTCTGGGGTAATATTCTGTAAGCGTGCGACAATTTCGTCGCTTTTAACTTTGAAAGTTATAAAATTGCGGAGGCGAGGTGAATAACGTAAATACAGGTGGTACAGTTGCCAACTCCGCGCGTGCTACTGATTTACATCGGCTATTAAAAGTCTCACATTATGTTCTGTACGTCTTCACGCTGCATCTCTACGCATATCGCTAGAATATTTTATTTATTTAATGAATGTTAAGATATCTTCAAATTGTGAAAAACTTTTATACAAAAAATACATCGTCTCATAAGATATTTTATATTAATACTTTTTTAATACGTAACTAAAAGAAAATAAAGCTCTGACCATAAAAATACAACAAGTATTATTCTTGAACTGGCTTCGTATCTTCTAAAAGACAAGGATCGATAACTTTATTTCATCGCAATAAAATTGCAAATTTCTGGCATAAAATGCCGTAAAACCAATTGCGACGTTGAAAAGCCACTTGAAGCAGGCGGGATCGTAAAGTCGATTGGTGTAAGAATTGTTTAATTGCGTCGAGTAAAATAAAAGTAAGCTCCTCTGCTGTTGTGCCTAGAATCATAAGATGGGTCTAAAATTCAGTTACGCAAAATTAGGCCTCGTTGCAATTATATATTTTATATCTGTACAATGTTAAAAGCTTCAATTATTTTGTACATAAGAAAGTTAATTTTTATTTAATGAAAATTCGTTTGTATTAAATAATATCCTCTCGACCCATTCCGGCCACGGCGAACAATCATAGTGAGACTAGCAAACTGCATAGGAGATATTATAGGGCAGAATTGTGCACGCAGACACAAATGCACTCTATTCCTGTCACTCTCATACTCCGGCTTACTAAACAAAGACTCAATAACTAAACTTGACCCGACACGTGACTCGAACCTAGGACCTCCGGATGTTCATGCGTGCTAGAAACTACACATTACATTACCGAGACATTTGTATGAAATAGTAACAAAATACACAGCTGAAACTTATATTATTGCACTGCTTTACCTTTATGGACCTTATACAAACATTATCTAAGCAAATAACAAAGCATTCTAAACACGTGCGTCATATTAAATATCCAAAAACACTATTAACTTTTTGATAGTCTTTATTATGCGTATAGTAGAAATGTAATGGTGGTGTTACGGTGGCCTTTACAAATAAAGACGCCACCCGCGGCGACAGTTATTTGAGTCAGTTTATTGTCCTCGTAAAAAGCACGCGGCCCTCCGCGGTAGACGCCCAATTAATTAATGAGCCAACTTGAAAATGAATTATCCCATCGAGACATAAAGGTGTTTGAAATAACGACACTTAAACGTTTCTTATTGAAGTAAAACTTTGTGTTTTATGTCTTGCCTTTATTCATCAAGTTCCCTCATTTCTTAATGGCACTCGTCCGCTGCAGCTCGTGGACACAATAAAATAATTTTATATCAATTTATAGGAGTCATCAAAATGTATGTTGTACCATAAAATTAATCAAAAGGTGAATTACGGCGGTATATTATAGTTATTGGAGATTTTATTACATCTACAAACAAAAGAATTTAAATGTGTTAAACTTAGATTGTAACAAAGGTTGACTGTGAGATAATATTTATATGGATTAGGCCGTAAAGCTGATTTCGCGAAATGTTATCATCGCATCAGCCCTCCCTCCAAGACGGTCATTGGTCAGAGTCCGTTTACGCCCCTCGGAAAAATCGTGACCAAAACGGCTTAACGTCTTACTTATCTACGACATGTAAGAAATCCGTAATAGTGGTATTAGTACTAAGTTTATTTTCCGATAAAAAATACAGCTTATCTCAAAATTCAATGTAAAATCACCCAATTTAATTCATGGTACCTACATATTTACATTTATTTTTATTACCTACACATTTACATTACTTATATTAAAAACTGCATTATAATGAATCAAAATACAAAATTCTATCAAAATAATGTAATCTATACTAATATTATAAACGCGAAAGTTTGTAAGTATGGATGTATGAATGTATGGATGTATGGATGTTTGTTACTCTTTCACGTAATAACTACTGAATGGATTTTAATGAAACTTTACAATAATATAGCTTATACATCAGAATATCACATAGGCTACAATTTATAAAGATATTGTGTGAATTGTCCAAAATATGACGATAAGTATCAAGTAAGTAGTAAAAAATCTACCATCTGCGAGCTATTCTGGCGTGCGCTGCCAAAACCGCTAGAGTTATACATATGTAATGTATGATGGAAATGTTTATCTTAACAAGCGACTCACCCTCACTTCGCTCGGGATCGTCCCTAGATTTAGCGCGAGCGAAGCCGCGGGTTCCACTAGTCCTACACAAAAATATTTTACGTTAATTTAAAATAAATGCTTTATTTCATATTAATTACCGTTACAGTATTCATCTAGGTAGTTTTGACTAAATACAAGTTAATAAGTTTACTTCATTACACAATTATAGAAATGAAAATTTGAAACATTTTAATATTGGTGATTATTATTAAGTGTAAATTTGTGAAACATCAGATTAATATTTTACTCTATTGCATTAGTTCATCAAAATATTAGATTTGTTATGAAAACCCGTAGCAATTGCTTTTATCACATAAATAAACATGAAATATTGGATAGGTGAAGATGATATAACTTGGATAGTAACTAATATCAAATAAACTAATGTGTTTAAAAAAAGGTTTGCTTTGTTTTTTTACATAGAAATCTAAATTTCAACTCATTAAATTATCAATTTTTTCATAAAAACTACTAGGTAAAAAGTGCACTAGCTGCATGTTGCTAGTCTTAGATATATTCAAAACTAATTATATTGTGCTATAATTTATAATTAACTAACCAATAAAAAAAGGCTAACAATAACCGATAAAGTAAATCAATGGCTTTTTTTTGGACACTAGTTAAAGTTATTATGAATTCTGACGTAGTAAAATAGCCTTTTCATACCCAAACTCGGTAATAAAGCTTCTATTATTGAAATAACTTTCAGAATCGAACCTTAGAACTTTTTTAGAAGATAATTTCAGAGATACTCTCTATATATAAACATGCAAATTCTACCCTTCTATAACTGTAGTGTAGATGTGAAGAACATTAAACATAATTTAAATTCAAATTACAAACAAACAAACAAACAAAATGAGAGAAATCTCGTAAGGTATAGTAATATTTTATCGATTGTGGTAATTTTTTTTCCATTCTGATGCTTTTTGGTTTCATTACATATCTGACATAAATGTAACTTGTTTGATTTCGTCTAGGTATATACTTATTTTTTATGACCACATAGCATAATAAATAGGCATGAAAATATATATGATTATTCTTAGTATTGAAAATTAGTAAAACCTTAAATAGTAGGTAAATAACAATGCCAATTACAAAATTTATAAGCCCGCACATATTAATTCATCTATAGAAATAAAGTTAAAATTAAATCGACATTACAAAAAGATACGAGACAAGAATCCTGCTTTCAAACAACTTTAAAAAATGGGAAGCTTTTACGTGGGTATCCGCCGAGGGCTCTAGGCATTGTCCGTTTAGGATTGAAGTGAGCTTTCAGGTCGCAGAAAGTGCGCAGCAAATTTAATATTATAATAAGGTTATCTATTGTGCAGTAACAGAGATAATATATTTATAATATGTATGTATTTAAAATTTATATATATGTAGTGTATCAACTATCTGGTATCCGTAGCACAAGCCTCGTAGCTTACCACGGAACTAGATGGCGCTGTTGTAATAATGTCCCAAAATATTATTATTATTAATAAAGTGATTTTAATAAAACCAATGCCTAAAGCTAAGTACTCTATTATTTAATAAACAATGCGAGTACAGGACTGGTAATTGAAAATAATAGATAATTTAAAAATATATGCGTATTATTATAAAGACATTTAACAAATGATTTCTAGACTTTTAAAAAATCCAAATTTAATAAGTAATTACTGTTATGTAAATATCTCTCGTTTAACGTGTTTCTTCTTTGTCATTTAAATGAACGTTAAAGTTCGTAGCGAACGTAGCGAGGGCGGATTAGCAGTATGTAATAAATTTAAATGTAGATTCAAAAATTATATTTTTTAATTCTATAATACCTACTCTTATTAAGACAATATGTACAACTCTTCTTCAAATGGTTCACTTATGTAAAAATCAATCGTAAGTTTAAGTCTAAAAAAATCGGTTCACAATCAGTAGAAAAAAGTAAGGAACTGTTTTGTTTTTCTTTGCCTAATTGTGTATTTAAATTAATTTTTATAACATATAGATCGATTTTCATTGACATCATGTAATATATTTTTGTTCAAAAATGTTAAAAAAAATTAAAGCTCTTAAAAATAGTATACAACACAACTTTGATGGAACTTTAGGATACACATGTAACATGTAAAAACATTACTAGCTATTTTTTTTTTCAAAATTTAATTTAAGTGTATAATTTAAACATCAACATAAGAGTAACAGACTCGTAAGCTAGCCTAATTGACTTGTAATGTGATTCGGTCGAAGAGAATGAGGTGTTTTAATAGAGCTCACGTCTTGCACCACGAAATTGTCGCTTTTAACCGAATACGATATGTGAGTATATGAAAATGGAGAGGATATAAAACAATTTATTTATATTGTTAGCTTTAAATATAGAAACATGAATTGATGTAATTAATATTAAAATAAATTAAATACAAATTTAAGACATAATAAATATTTTTAAATTTTACATATAACATCTTTAACATATGAAGCTTACATACTATCTATATATCCTACTACTATTATAAAGTAAAAAATCACAGATACCCGATTAATAGAAATTTGATATGAAGATTTTGGGATCCTATGAAGGAAATAGGAGGGATATTTTTATCCCGAAAAGCTTGTTTTAAAGGGACGAAAAAGGGGAAGAAAGTTTTCATGGGGACTCTGAAATATGGGATTCTAATACACATAAACTCTTTAGTCTCTATTTCTAACAAAGATGCCGAACGAAGCAATTGTACTAGATAATAATAATTATTTTTTTTTATTTTTTTTGTAGTTAAAACATAAAAAATCATCTTACTTTTCTATCCGTTCTGTGATCAGAGCGTCGTGTCGTCTCATTTAATCGCCGCATTACATGCAAAGTGCATCTCTTACATGTAAAACAGTCCCGGCGGGTATTTAAATTTTCGCCTTTCCCCGTAATTCGAGTGCAGACAAAGGAAACACCGTTAATGTGCTAACCGGTGTATATCAACCGATACACGTATGTGCATTCTTTGCATGTTAATGTCCTAACAAAGCACTGTTATTTTAAGGAAGTTTGTACCAAAATTTTAAATATTTTCAACGGAACGTAATGTAGACTATAGCTTTCTGGGTACTATAAAATATAAGGTGTAGTGTATGTTCATACATACTTTGCGTACTATTAATGTAAATATCCTACTCCCTTATTAATGTTATCTTTCTTTATTTTTAATGTTCCAAAAGATAGGTGTACGTGTAGGTGGTATATTTACTTGAACTTTTTACGAAAATGGAAACCCACACTAATCCTTTCACGACAAAGTAGAATGGTGAATACAGAAATAGAGAAAAAAAATCGATGAAGAGACAAACGAATTTCCGACATGTCAAAGTAAATCTCTGGCCGACAATACGAATGGCAATAAAATCCACCGCCCGGCTTAACTGACGATTGCTTAACTCCAATCCCTACTAAGAGACGTAATTTTTTATTGGGTGCGGGGCGATATGCGACTAAATAATGACTAAGTGTGCTTTAGACAAGGAACACGTTAAAAAAGGTTTATGGATATATTATTTAAAAAAACTGTTTTAAAATAAAGTACAGAGATTTTCGTCAGTAAAAATTATGGTATACTTAAACAATTTAAATTTACAATGACATTTATAATACTTATATCATTATTTTTTTCTTTAAAACTTTGATTTAAATGCATATTTTTTAAATAATTTTACTCGAGTCTAGCTTGACTTTACAAATGCATAATAAAATGAAACTTTATTCAGCAAAATGTCTCTAGTAGGGGCAACGGGATAGCTGTGAAAAAGCTCTACCTTTCGTAATTTTTGAGAGGATCTAGTAAAACGGTGTAATTTGCGATAAGCAGCGGTTTGTCGACACTCAACACTGGACTTGATACGAATCTGCCAATATAGGGTCGAGATACGTTTTGTAGACTTAGAAAAACGGCTTTTTGTAAAAGATAACATGAGGATTAGGAGGGGTGAATAAAGTAAAGATTGGATAAATATGGTATGTTGTAATTTATGTTTGTTTTACATTGTAACATACTCACTGATGTTATATTATTATAAAATATGTATAAACTTTTTGTCGGCTATAATCTAATAGTTAAGTAAATATGAAATCGACCACCTTATACAACGATTACGAATACTAAATGTAATTAAAAGAAGCCTTAGAATTACATGTGTAGCAGCGTGGCGCTTCCGGCAGACGCCTCGCGGGCATTAATTGAAGTCCGTCGCACTTAATTTTCAACAGTACGGAGAGCAGCGCCTCAGCCTCACTGCACTCTCTCGCCAGGTGGACCTTTGTACGCTCTGTTTGCTAAAGACCTCGTATTTATTTTAGATTCCATTGTACTTCGCTCCGACGCTTTGTCGGAAAATAGCCCTCTCGCATACCACCTCTGCTTTGTTAATTTTATTAATACGTGAAACATTTATAAAACGCGACCGCACGAGCGATTTAATGAGTTTTATTGTTATACGGAGTGTGTTCTCGAAATGAAGCCCACCCCGGCTTAGAAGTCTAAATTCATAAAGGGTGAGCGCTCAGATTTCCACGCTTAAAATGCAGTTTATTTTATAATTGCCTTCACTTGAGCAATTTACACAGTGTAAGCGGTACGCAGCTTAGAACACCTGCGTCGTACAACTTTTCATATAAAACTGAAACAACTCTTTGAAAATTAGTTATGCATGTACAATGTACATGTATATCTATTTACGTGAAATTGGTGTAGACAAAAGTTGAGTACTTCAATATTATGAATCATATTGCAAATCCTAAGTAAAGATGGGGATTTTTGTAATTTCAGCATTCGGACATCATGTAAATAACTGAAAATTCCATTGTAGTATAACAACAAAAGAATTTAATAATACGACAATGGTTGGGCGGAGACGCGGGGCGGCGCCCTCCGCCGGTAAGCTTATTATCGCGCCCGGCCGGGGTCGCGCCACCAAGAACATATTTGCTTTGTACAGTTCGCGTCACGTAAAAAGAACGCTGGAAGAAAGTGGTGGGGGGTGTGTTTGCGCATGGGTACATTCGCACACGTAATTACTAAGCCTATTCTTTTATTTTAAAATTAGCCTTTCGCTTGCGACGTATATTGGTTATTGGCATGTACATTGAAAAAAATATATAAGATTGAATGTATTAAATAGAATTCTACTAATTAATAAAATATGTTTGATTCAGTGTAGAATGTTTAATCTACTTACAAAAAACTTAATTAATTCATTTAATATATGTTTTAAAATTATTAACTGCATTATTATCGGACTCTCTCTTTATAAATAGTTCAAAAATATTTTTTCTTTATTTTTTTATATATGTATAAAATCATTTCGTAATTAATAACTTTTGTGTGCGCGATGGTATTTTGAACTGACGGACCAATACCGAGCCAGAAAGCATGCGGCGCGTGCCTCTACGTCCCACACCCCGCGTCTTACCACCAAATTGGCCTATAAATCGTCTCTGCGCAACTTGACAGCCAGCGTTCTTTTTACATGACGCGAATTATACGCGAATGTCAACCGGCCGTCGCCGCGGCCTGAACAGAGTCAATAGGGAAAGTTTGTGCGCCCGCTTAAACATTAAAGAGCTCGCAATGTTTAGCGACAGCGCAAATTAAAATAGGCTTTATGCGAAATCTAATTTGCCAAGTAGGGAACCGAGTGCTTCGTTTGTGAACGGGGTACCTGTCCTAAAGGTGCTTGTTTGTATTGGTAATGGAATTAATTCGGCTCTTGTGATTTTCTATGAATACTACGACATAAATTGCTTTGAATTTTAAAACGGTATTCCAAGAAGGCACACAATTTTGTTTCACTGTTTATATTATTATATTTACTATCAAGTAAAACAGTATTTTAAATGTAATCCTATAACTAGAAATGTATTTATGAAACAAAGTTTGAAGTTATTTAGAATTAACACGAGGTAATTTTGAAGGAAGGTTTGGGATCAAATATACGGGTTTCCAAATTTACTTTAAAACGGATACCTTTCAAAATAAACGTGGGGCCATTCGTAAAGTTCGCAACTAGCCGGTATTAAACGAAACTATATTAAAGATTCAGAGGGGGTTCGTTAAGTTACACCTTACCGCAGGTGGAGCTCCGCGAAGCCTTTGCGAGGCTTCTTGAATAAGTCAACAGAACATAGAAATAATTTCTTGGAAAAGACAAGGCGCACATATCAAAATATGTTGAATATTATGTAATTAGAAATTTGACAACATCCATTTATGTATTATTAGCGAATTACCCCCATCGCCTCGTCGGTACGTATGGGACGTAGTATTAGCGTCGCTAATGTTTAATGAGAAGTTTTTTAAAAGGAATAATTCTGTCACACATTGTTTTCAAACAACTTAATTACATAACGCAGTGTAAGCTCCATGTCTTCGTGTTTTTTCCTAAATCTACAATTATCATCGTCGTATTTCAGCAAATTAACGTAAAGCCTTGATAAATTACAGACCTAAACTTTCTTACCGCATGAAAATACGTTTAGGTTACCTATAGTGAACAGACAGACAAACACACTTTAGTAGTTTGTTTTATGATATGCAGTATTAAAATAAATATGAAAGCAAAGATTTTTTATATTCTTATTTTTCCTCATCAGCCTCCAGCAGGATGTTCAACAAATTTTTAAAAATGATCTAATCTATACTAATATTATAAAGCTGAAGAGTTTGTTTGTTTGTTTGTTTGTTTGTTTGTTTGTTTGTTTGTTTGTTTGTTTGTTTGTTTGTTTGTTTGTTTGTTTGGTTGTTTGTTTGTTTGGTTGTTTGTTTGGTTGAACGCGCTAATCTCTGGAACTACTGGTCTGAATTGAAATTTTTTTGTGTTGGATAGTCCGTTTATTGAGGAACCTATAGGCTATATTACATCACGCTACGACCAATAGGAGCGAAACATCATTGAAAAATATTGCAAAAACGGGAGAAAAATATTTCTTTTGATTTTCAGATCGCAAACGGAGCCGCTATTTGTGTATAATATAGAACTACTTGCCATAATCCCTTCTAGCATAGAGATATCTATGTTTTTGTTTCGACCTAGGCTGTTGCATTCGTCATGTTAAAGAAGAAGTACTTAGAAAGTTTTGAGTGATTACTATTTTTATTTGAAACATTTCACGTGAGACTTGACTTATTTATATAAGAATAAATATGGATTTATTAAATTTATAATTTAAAAATAATATTTTCATATATATTCTTAAGATATAAATAATATTTTACAAATATAACACCAACCTGTATTACGTATCATAAACAAACGAAAAATGCTTTAGTCAATTATTACGTACCTACTTGAAATGTTATAAATTGGTAATCTTACTGAAAATTTGTTACTTATGCAAAATTTTAATAATTTGCAGCTTATTGTTTATAAGATGTACTTAATTTTAACTACTTTTCTAGCTAGTGCCACTCCACTACGGTGAGTATATATCGGCGAGTCTCCAAGTACAACGGCTAATCGGTTTATCTGACCGCAGACCGCGGCCGGCTCAAAGGGCCTTCGCAAAAACCCACCCTTTGACTGCGTCTTCAAATATTTGCCTCGAACGCCGCAAGCGCGCATTATTTTCAGTATAAACATAATAATCCTCTATGAAACCGTGCGGGTTGAGGTCAACATTGAATTCCTTTTCAGTGAATACTTACGACGTTAAATCCTGACAGCGTTAAATTTTAACTAAATTTCGCTTTGCTCGTTAGTTAAGTATTCGGGGAAACGTGAAATTAGTTAAACGCATTCACTATACAAACATGAAATCTCGTGAGTTAACTAATGGAATCAGTCATGATCAAACCTCCTCGTTTGCGTTCGAGTGCAGATATTTACCTGACTTCAGATTTAATATTGATAGCGCTCGCAACGACGGTCCCGCGACGAGCATGAAGCAACAGTGTCGCCATTTATGTGTATACGATACCGATTCAGTCGTTAATGTATGCAAAGCTTGTCAGAATTTGTAACCGTGTTACTACTCGTAGGGTCTTACTTTTAAATTTCATCTTTGACCACAAAATTCCTTTTCACATAAAAGGAAGTAATAAGTCAAATAGCTCGTCCAGGGGATTCTAAAAATCCACCGCGTACCCTTCACTCAAACGGATGCCTCGACATGCCAACTTTCATAAATATCAAAGCAGGCTCCCGAAAACAATTTCTTGCGAATCCACGGGTGGTGTTCACACGTCGCTCCGGTGGCGGCGGCTAACACAATTTTATTCGAGCATAAAAAACGAGCTCATCATGCAAACGCCAAAGTCGTGGGACGTGGCCTCTCTCGCAGTACCGCGGTAAAACAATTTATCTGCATCGACGGAATTACGAGCGGTGCGCCGTGAATAAAATATGTCGCCGGCTGTCAGTCGCACGAAGAAGTCTGTTTGTCTAAGTAGCCAGGGCTGATACATGACTCAATTCAAGTTGCATTTGTACATCTGTCGGCTATTATAAGGCCGTTCTTTTAAATAATATTTCAATCAGTTACATTTTATTTAAATCTTAGTTTTAGATTATAAAATGAAATGTTACTATCAGGTATTTTATAACATTGAAGATTTAATTTTGATTTCATATTTAGACATTTGACATAGATTGAAAGGGCTTTCTTATTTAAGACAACCTACTCACCCTTGCTTCGCTCAAGTTTGTCCCAAGAAGGTACTCCCTGCCAAATTTAATGTTTGTAAATTGTAGCACAAAAATCCGTCCCATAATAAATAAAATAAATAAAATAAATAAAATTTCTAAAATAAAAGTAGCCTAAGTTACTTCTTATAACATTAGCAAATTCGGTCCAGTCGATTCAGAGATTAGCCGGAACAAACAGACAGACAAACATTTCAAAAATTGATTTTTGTTAATTTGAAATTACAAACGAACACTTACATTTTATATATGTGTCTAATTTAGTGAGATATTTTTTTTGTGTTTAATATGCATAATTAGACGTGGTTGCCTTTATTAATACTATATTACCTAACATTTATATCACCAGAATAACTCCCTAAAACTAAAATTCACAGGAAACTCAGAATACTTTAGTAGAGCATACACAGTTTGATAGCCCTGCTCCTAAATTTGACTGGCAGAGCGACGTGAGATCTCAAGAATTAGGTTCTGACAAATAAATTTGCCGTATTTTTTGGTATTTTACCAAGTTATCCGACAATGATGGCTCGGACGTGGCCTTGTGACGTGACGTCTCTTCGGGGAGCGATAATCCAAAGGGATAAATGAATTTGGGTTATGGTGTAGCCATAAATATTTATGGTTCTCCATATTTCATTATTATACAAATTGTAGTGATCTTTTAATATTTAAAATTTTATAACTTAATTATTTTCTTCATATGGTGATGGTTTATTTAAACGGTTTTATTTAGCTCACCCCGTTTGTTTTATTATTTATTACTTATTTATTCTTGGGTCAAATTTAGTAATTCAAATTTCACCCTCTTCCTGTCAACCGATTAATCTGAAATTTTGTATACACTTTGGATTTTGGTGACAATAAATAAATAAATAAAATAAAAAAAAATAAAATAAAAATCTTTTATTCTCAAGCAACATAGGCTCATAGTTTGTTAGTACACTACAATTACTTAAGAACTATGTTAGTAAAACAAAATACAAACAAAATAAATAAATAAATAATAAATAAATATATAAATAGCTACCACAGGGAGGTTGGTCCATTCACATTTTGTACATGTAACTTGATAAACCTCCCTATGGTCGGCCCATCCAGTCTTTCCGCAAATACCTTCAGGATGCTATTGGTGCTTAACCTGACCCTTTGTATTAATGACGCCACCTTCTTACGCATTATCGCAAAATAATCGTCAGTGTGAGCATCTGCAAACATACCTGACGCACTACAATAATAATGGAGCTTCAACAGCGCCCTGAAGGCATTATTGTATTGAATTCGCAGGGTGTGTGCCGCTCTTCGAGTACAGCTAGCCCAAAGGCTGCTGGTGTAAAATGTTTGACAGTAAGCCTTAAACAGTGTAATTTTAATAGGTACTGAACAAACAGCAAACCTTCGGGCCAGCATGTTGGCCCTAACAGCCAAAGCCCTACGTTCTCTTTCCATGTCTTTGTCGTCTTTTAAATTTTCAGTAACAATGTGTCCCAGATATTTAAATTCAGTTACTCTCTGTAAAAGTGCACCATTAAGTCTAATAGGAGGGACATATGTTGGCCTTTTATTTTTCCCTGTAAAGACTAACAACTCACTTTTCTTAGGGTTGTATTTTAAGGCCATGCTGCTCAGCATATCCTTCACATATTGAAAGTAACTTTCTAATTCCGCATATGGAGGGACTCAGCAGCACCATGTCATCTGCATAATTTAAGTTATTTACACATACACCATCTATATGGTATCCGACATGTGTGTTGCCGAGTTTAACAAGTCATTATCATTATAAATTCAAGATGGCGGCCGCTACAAAATGGCGGATAATTTATGTTTTATTAATCCCATCAATATGGGTATCAAATGAAAGGGCTCAACAAGCAGAATATAATATACTATAAAAAATTGAAATCCAAGATGGCGGCCGCTACAAAATGGCGGATAACGTAGGTTTTTTAGCACTAAATGAATTAAACAGAATGCGAAATAAAAACTAAAAACTAGAAAATAAAAATAGGTAAAAAAACTTTAAAACTTGAAATCCAAGATGGCGGCCGCTACAAAATGGCGGATAACGTAGGTTTTTTAGCACTAAATGAATTAAACAGAATGCGAAATAAAAACTAAAAACTAGAAAATAAAAATAGGTAAAAAAACTTTTTAAGTTAAACGGTTTTATGTTAAACATACATTGCAATGTTCAAGATAAATGTACTAAAAACCAAAAAATAATAAAATAGATACAGTCGTGGGAATTATAAACATATGCATAGACTAGACTAAAATAAAACCGTGGGGCACGTCAATTGTCTACAAATTATCGACTTAATGTGCGATAGAAGAATCGATTGACGTGCCCCACGGTTTTATTTTAGTCTAGTCTATGCATATGTTTATAATTCCCACGACTGTATCTATTTTATTATTTTTTGGTTTTTAGTACATTTATCTTAAACATTGCAATGTATGTTTAACATAAAACCGTTTAACTTAAAAAGTTTTTTTATCTATTTTTTATATTTCGTTACACGCATTGTAAGACTAATAAGTTAAGATCGAAGCAATTTAGTATTCACCACCTCCACATAATTTAGTATTGAAACCACTAAGGTTTAAGTTCTTATTAAAAATACTTTAAACTAAAACGATAATAACTGCATTTTAAAAACTGAAGTTAGTATGTCGGTAAACTTGGAACCTATTAATAAATTATAGTTTCTTAGTATCATTGCGAAAAAGTTATATATGCAGGTTAATGTTGCTTAAGATCTCTATAGTTATCGTGTAACCTGGCTATTATCACAAGTAGGGGAGTTTATATAAGTAATGAGGTTTTTGTAGGTTTTTATTTGAGTGAATACAATAACCAGAGCTGAGTAGAAACTGCGTAAATCGGGTTCAAATCCAGGGTCTCGCACCTCTGATGTGCGGATCATTTATAACATGATTACCATTTACGGCGGTAAGTAGTCGTACTGTATAGGAAAACATGGTGATTCCCTCACGATCCCTTTACTTCCCTGCATTTCTGAGAAAACCTAGCAAGTTTTCGAAATTCAAGAAAAAGCTTCTTATCATTTTTTTATGTTTTTTGTTATTTTATTTGAGATGATATAAACTCGTGCCGTTTACAAATTCTTCTCTTTTTGGAAATCAATTATTTTCAAAATGAGTTTAGTTTAGATACATATTGTGTTACTTGAAGCCACAATAATAATTAGTTAATTAATTAATAATTATAATGAGTTGTGTGTCCATTGAAGTGTTGCCATGAACGCTTTAAACAGTGTTATTTATTACTAAACAAACTTACGAAATAATTTTAGAATTTAGTATTTAAAGCCAATGAATTGTTGTAAAGTTGGTATAGAATAGTGTTTTTCGTCGGTTCACTGTCATTAGGGTACTGTAAGAAAGGTTCTCTTTGCTACCCACTGTAATATTTATTGTAATGTTTATTATTGTGTTGTTTATAATTTATTTAATGTATTTATGTAATTTATAATATATGAGATTATATCTCAAGATAAAGAAACAAAGCTGAATGATTTCTGATTTTTATTGTAAATCTTACAATCGATATTGAATTAGAAAATATTTATTTACATTAGTTGAGATTTCAGATATGAAATAGATTTTTATGTATTTATGGGATATTTAAGACTTTTCGCACAAGAATTCAGGAGTTAATTTTATAATCAGCTAATGATACCTACACGCTAGAGACACGCTACTCTAGGAATGAAGTACTTAATTTATTATATTGTATTGATAACTTATATCTATGATTGCAGTTATTGCATAGGTATTAGGCATTTATAAGTATACATACGTGTCATAGTACCTACTTATGCAAAAAAACGAAAAAGTATTTTTATAAATTTCTCTAGATTTAAACACTTTTAATATTTTTAAAACGTAAATCTCTTTCAATGATTTGCTAAATGTTATGACAAATGTACATTCCGCTCAATCAGTCCCCGTCGGAATTTCAATCGGGCCGCTTAGCATAGGTATGCATTGAACCGAGAAAAAATTCTCCCTTGCCATATTTTTTATGTCGCTAATTTAACCTTATAAATGTAACATAGGAAGCAAAACCCTGCTAATTAATTGATGACTTCATATAATTGTTACGCGTACTGATTTTCGCCCAGTGGTCAAAATTCGAACCATTATTACTACTATTATTAAAATTTTGAGGATAAGATACAGACGTATACTATCGATAAAGCATATTAAAAAAGTACGGTTTCCAAATAATCCAATTATTTATTGCTAAAACTAAAGCTAATTAAGCAAAGGAAAAACGAACAAGTGCGAAAACTGAGTCGCAAACCAAGGGTTCCGTAGCATGAATGATGAAACATTAAAATAAATTTATAATTGCAACAAATAAGAATAAATTACAAGTATTCAATTTTTGAATTTTTTTCTTTACTCGTGCTATGAGAATTGCTTGTTGTCAAGTTCAAAGGGAATTTTACCCTATAGGTTTTCGAAGTTAGATTTTTCAACAGCTCTAAGGACTTGAAGACCTGACTATTTAATAAATAATTTTACTTTGGTGCCATCACGTGTTCCTGAAAAAACGTACGAAAAATGAAGTGATGTTATAAGTGTCTTTTTTCTTTAGAGGTTTGAGGTTTCATCGGTTATCAAACAGATTAGAAAATTCTAGCTTTTTTATCTTTGCCTATAGATAAATCGTTAAAATGATTTTAAAAGTCTTATTCATTCCTAATTAATAAAATTCCTGATAAATATTTTATGTTTCGAATATATTTCAGAGTACATAATTTGATACTATAGCGGTTCAACTTATAGACTTCTTCGTAATTATTACTACCAGGAAGTAATACTTTTCATTGAAAAATGATATCCTATTTGTAAGATTAAACTAAAAAGTTTAATGCAGATCGATGAGTTCCTCGGTAGAATATCAATTGAGTCGATTAGCATGCACTTCAGATGCCAGGAAAAACACAGCTTAACGCCTCGTTAACGTGTCGGGGAGTTGTCAGGAGTTTAATTTTGCAAAGAAACTTTTGAAATCATTTTATGACTAAAGTGCTCTTTATTTAAGATAATTTTCTGAGCATATATAAGAAAAAAAAACAAACAGTATTAAATATATGGTAGTACCTATAATTTCTATATCGGATATTGTGTAAAAGCGCGCCTATGTTTGAGTATTTTTTATTAAAACCCCTTTGATTAAAATATTGACAAAGTTCAGTAAGTTTTTTCGCCAGTGACAATCTTTGCATTATTCGTTATGCTTATTACTTCAACTTATAAAACAAAGTCCTCCGCCGCGTCTTTCTATCTGCTTGCGATATACTTAAAAATTATTGCACCGATTTTCATGCTGTTTTACCAATGGATAGAGTGGTTCTCGAGGAAGGTTTTAGTATATGATTTGTCAAGTTTTCGTATACATTTACTAAGTACTAGCAGAACTCACTCACGCTGACTCTAGTTTATGGGACAAATATCAGTGGCGCTTTCCTAGAGGTCTCTCTATAAATAGGGTTGAGGGACTCGAAGTAGTAATTTTATATACAATAAATTTAACTTTGGCTTGTGAACTAATTTTCTACTTCACCAAACGATAAGTTAAAATGAAAGCGCAGTCACTTCTTCAGTGTTTTCCACCGCAGTTATCCTTTAAAATGTGAGCAAACAGTCGGAAAGCGGTTGAATATTGATAAAATAAATATTGAATCACGTGACCGAGCGACGATTGTCTTCGACAACGGTGTTTGCGCCCCGATAAGTCATCGAATTTATGTTCAGTGGAGCTGAAAATAACGATATTTTGATTTTCCATATAATCTCTGTCTTTTTAACGGTTAATTAACAAGAATAAAATAATAATTTAGCAATAAATTTTGAAGCAAACTAGATTTATATTGATCGAAGTTTTATAGTTATTAATACAGGCTTTAAAGAATTTAATCAACTTCCAAATATATCCTCCCCCGACCAATTAAGGCCACGGCCAGCCATTGTGCAGGAGATGTTATAGTGCATAATATGTATATGTGCAGCAGATATACGTCAGACTCAGACGCTGACTCTATTCCAGTCACTCTCATACTCCTATGGAACGACTACTACCTCCAACTTCCCAACATCGGACTGTTGCTTACGGGCTTACTAAACACCAACTCAATTCAACAACTACAACTTTGCTCGACCCAAAAATTAAACTCAGGTCCTCCGGATGTGTCAATTTTATCCTCTTCCGACCCATTTTACTGCAAAAATCTCATCAGAATGGCCATTGGTCATGTAAAACCAGAAAAGCTGACATTTTTTTGAATCTATTTTTCAAACTTTTTTGATAACTAACCATATAAATTCAATATGGAATATGTAGTTACCTACCTTAAAAACACCGAAATATAATACTAAATTAGCGAAATATACTTCACAAAATAAAGAAAATACTCCGTGTAATATTTTATTTATTTACAAATAAAATGTATTAAAAAATGTTTGTAATGTAAATTGTGAACAGTAATTGCTAATATTTTTCAAATAGGCATATTAAAAACGTGTAAGTTTATAAACATATATTTACCAATATACCTGTATCAATTATTAATATTATAGCTTTAGAACAATGCAAGTCCTTAGTAGTATTTAACAATGTCCGGTTTCAGTGGTACTTCTTCAAACTATTGTTTGTACTCAGTCGAATATATTTGAATCTGGCTATTTACTCAGACAGAATCCTTCCCGGCTAGCAAAGCAAACGGACTTGGTAGCTTGAATCAGAACAAGTGAGCTGTGATCCGTGAAAGGAGTTAAATAAAATCATCGGATTGCGAGACGAATATTATCCTGTTTCACTGGACAGTAGATACCATGTCAACTGTGCAGCTGAATAATTTGATTATGTTCTTACACTGCTATGGTTTTCTTTTTAAATTGTAAGTAGTAATATTAAAAATAACAGAAACATATTTTATTGTTTGAAATCTAAGTAATCGGACTAATTGTAAATGTGAAAATTTGTATGAATTAGTGCGTATGGATGCTTATTTCACGCTAAACCGATTGGACCGATTTTCATGTAATTTAGACACTAACAAACAAGATCGGACCTGGAGGAATAAATTGTTTAGATCAATCATTTTAGTTTAATACTATGTACTAGTAAGAAACTAACGTAAATTACTAGTATTTAAACAAAATATAGTATACTTACTTAGTAGTTTTTGTCGATACTAATATTATTCATTCATAATAATTGCTTAGTTGTTCATTTATCGTGTAACAAATGGACAGGATGTATTACGTAAATACAGTTTATCAGCCGGAATATTACGCATTTTGCTTTATAATTTCCGATATAGCAAGGCGTTTTCAGGATCCTAAACAGCTGTTAAAAGTAGTAGTAGTAGTATTATAGTCGATTGAGTTCTTAAACTAGATAATAGATAGTTTTTTCAAATTACGTGATCATTAGTTAAAGCAAAAGTTAGTTCAGTAGGAGTTCTTTACAGATTTTTCTCATTCTAACTACTTTTTCTGTCATCGAACATTTTTCTCAATACATGATTTTAACCATAAGCGAAAGATTCGAGATTCTAAGAACATTGAAGTTGCAAGACAGCCTTCCACCAACTGACGACCTCTCACTCACTAAACCTCCCAGTAGGTAGGTCTAATATCTAAAAAATCTAAAAAACAGTCAGTTTTCGATCGTGACAGCAACATTAGATCTATATTACTATCTCGACAAAGTACCTATCTCATAAATGTGTCATCCTTGGAAGTATAACCAATTCCGTTTTCTATTATAAACTACACAAAGGAAGAAATATTAAAACTCGGTATTTTTACCAATCATAAATTTAGAAAATTTAAAATATAGAAATATACCGTCCAAGCCAGCATTCATATTAAACGGGTGATAAAATCGGTGTTTGTATTAGGGAAATATAAAGCCTTTGATAGATATTCTATAGACACAGACGTCACACGTAATTCGTTATACCTAATTTTTCATTGGGAAAATAAGTTAGCAATATATTAGCCGTATGTTATTTGCTTATAAATATATATGTATCTATGTTCAAAAGATTGTATATGTCTTTGTAGATATTTTATATAATAGTTTTCTGCTTTATGTAGGTATGCCAAAGTATTCATGAATTTTATAAAGGTGGTTTTATTTTAAAAAAAACGTGTTTTCAATTCTTTATAACTCCTAGTACTGATGGCCTTTGAAAATGATGAAAGCTAAGCAAATGATTAATAATTTCATGAACAACGGAAAATTAAACAATCCGATAGTTTAGACCACTAATGACCAAACTCAATTTCATGTGGGTTTTACTAATCGTCCATGCAACGGTCAATTTCGCTGTGAATGAGTTGCCGGCGGAGGCTTTTGTGTCTTCTCCTCGATTCTAATTGAAACTATTTTGGACACAGGACAATGCGGCATTGTCCGCGTGTCCGGCGGTGTTTGCCGCCTTTATTAATTCAGGTGGGCGTGTCTCCGAGTGGGCGGGGCGAGGCGGCGCGTGGTTTTAGGACCCGCCCACCGGCGCGGCGCACTCGGCGGGAAGCGACCTCGCGTCGCTCAGTCGGTCTACTGACGCGACGTCCGTTGCTCATCTTCCGGACTTCGGAATAACTTTCAGCACAGTTCGACTTACATCGAAAAGTTGATAAGACTGTAAATAACTGTATTTTAGTGGGCGTTCTGGTGAGGCGTTAAACTTGCTGTTGTCCGACCTCACATACACGCCAAGTAAGTTTACTATAAGTTAGTTATATTATTATTTTTGAAATAAAATCTAAGCTGGAAATTTTCTCATACATATTAAGAAGCATAATACTAAAATATCAGAATATAATATAGACTGCCTTGTACAAAGTACTTAATTTATTTTGAACTTTTTAAACACTTAATAATTAAAATATGTTAAAAAATAAATCTATTTAAAAAAATGTTTTTAAATTAATTTTAATTCAAAATACGTAATGAGTGTTCAAAACTGAAATAATTATATTACTTATACTATATTAGTATTTTGGTGTATGTTTCTAAATTACCTATCTAATTTTACTCATGTACCTACACAAGAAAAGGAAATTAAATGAATTAATTACTAACATAAATATTTTTAACGATAAACAAATATAACAAGGAAAATCGAGGAATGTTTAGGCGCCAGAGTTTGCACAGTCCTTAACTTGCCAGTTCCAAACTTCTGTAAAGTAAGCACTCCACAAAACGATATCAATTTAAACAGCAATCCTGAATACCTCAAGCCATTTCAACAAATCAATCGTCATCTATTCGCAATGGAGCGCTTTTTTCTAGGAAAAAACGCCCGCCCAAACCGTGTTCCCGCGCCCCCCGCACGCCGCCCACCCCCCGCTCAAATCATCACTGACAATGCCGATTCAGTTTTATTGGATACGATCTTTTTATGGCAATTTGCGGATCGCTTTCCACTTTCTACGAGTCTTTTGTGGTCGGTAATCTTTTTGACTATTTTTCCTTGACATTTTTATTAGGATTGGGTTTGATTTGATTTGTTTGTTTAGTCAGTTAAATTTTGAATCGATGTTTTGATACGCACTGTATTGCTTAACTTACAATTTACTATTTAGAAGTCTTAAGTAAACGAATGGAGGATAAGACTGGTACTGATTAAAGTATTGAAACACATGAAGCAAATTAGTTTTTCATAATTATATTTTTAAAAGCCTTTGTTTTTTTTTGATAACCTACATAATAACTTAAGGTTTTATATTTTATGGTTCTATGCATATAGTTTAATTATAATTAGCTAATTTTAATATAATATTAATAACTAAAATATTTATATTAGAGCTCTACAGCTCTACTATTTGAGATACCTACCTAATATTTTATTCTTATTATCCCTGGCTATATCGGCATAACCTTCTGCTCCTAAATTTTTCAGGGAAAATATTACATAAATGGTACTAATATTTATTAATTAATCTTGTGGTTTGTCAATAGTAGTTCATTTATAGATAATTCTGTTTGAGTTTTAAGATAGATGACTCGCTAAGGATGTGTTTTATTATTATTTTAACTAAACATATATTTATAAATATAACATCTAAACAAAAACTACTAGACTTTTTAAGTCTTAATGCGAGATTTTTGAATGAATTTAGTATTTATTACGAATATAGACATAAAAAAATGTAAAATGATATTCAAAATGTAGTTCATTTAAACAGGCTTTTTAAGTCAAGAAGGACAGTTTTATCATAGTATAAAGAATGGTTTTATCCTGCCTTTGTAATGAAATTTCGAATAGATAGTTTAATTATATTTACAAATTGATACATTAATTAAATTGTATTAAGATTATTTGCTTTGGCTGGCACCGACTCCAACAATAACTAAGTAATTAATTTTTTTTTCTTTTTAGTTTCGATTTGTAACGTTTTGAAGTCGGTTTTCATTTTTGTTAAAAAATAATTTATTTTTAATTTTTTTGTGGAAATTAGATGTTGTGTTTAAATATAATATCTCTAGCTTCAATAAGTCAGCGAAGTTTTGGAGTGAACGACAATAGTCAATCGAGATTTGTCCACGTATATTTTTCCACGTAACTTAATAAGACGTTAATAAGATTTACCGTCTATTATCAGATCAACCTAATATCCTGAAGGAATACAACTATCGGTCCATAAGTACCTACGTATAATATTAAAAGAATTTTCTTTCAACTCCTAACCGTTGAGGAGATATACCATACATCATCACAAATTCTTGAGCAGCTTTAGAAAATATATGAAAAACGTAATAAATGCCTATAACATTTTAGAGTTGCCATTTATTTCCCTAGGATCTCATAATCAGATCCTGACTTGTGATAATGTGAATATCTTGAAAGTATACCCTACCGAACAAAAAATTGTAATCGGCCAACATTTGACGCAGATATTAATAAACAAACATAAAAAGAACCGTTGGGGAATTGTACCTTCCATCATCAGCTCATCTACATGAGATGATGATTTTCAGACACAAATGCTAGAACATCTTTAGAAAATATATCAAAAACATAATAGGTGCACATAAAATTTGAGAGTTGCCCTTGATTTTCCTAGGATCCCAGATCAGATCCTGACTTGGTGACAATGGGACCCCCTCGGAGGTTAAAAATATCTAGACTCAAGACATTCGATTTGAAAAAATATAAAACTATTATCGATAAATTAGTTTCGTATTATTATTTTTTCAATACATTCAGAAAATATTCTGCAGTGAGTTTTTTTTGAAATGGAGTTGAAAGTAGGTACTATATTTATAATATCACTAGTGACTAACCCTTGCTCCGCTCGGGTTCGTCCATAGGGATACTTTAACCAGCCCCGGATCTACGACTTTTTCGAACCGGGGCAAAAGCTTGATAGTGGCGCCCCCTCTCTTTAATGCCAATTTAATAAGTAGTATTTTTTGTGCCCTTTTGTGAAAATAATAATCCTTTAATAAATTTAAACTCTTTTATTCTCAAATAACTAGTAACTTTCATTTGTGTGAGAAATATTATATACCTATTATTTTTTAACAAAAATGAAAACTGACTTCAAAACGTTACAAATCGAAACTAAAAAGAAAAAAAAATAATTTTAATTACTTAGTTATTGTTGGAGTCGGTTCCAGCCAAGAAGGACAGTTTTATCCTGCCTTTGCAATGAACTTTCGAACGGATATTTTGATTATATTTACAAATTGATACATTAATTAAATTGTATTAAGATTATTTTGCTTTAGCTGGCACCAACTCCAACAATAACTAAGTAATTAAAATTATTTTTTTTTCTTTTTAGTTTCTATTTGTAACGTTTTGAAGTTGGTTTTCATTTTTGTTAAAAAAATATTTATTTTTAATTTTTTTGTGGAAATTAGATATTATGTTTAAATATAATATTGGAAGGCTAACTAAACTACTGCTCCAATAAGTCAGCGAAGTTTTGAAATGAACGACAATAGTCAATCGAGATTTGTCCACGTCTATTTTTCCACGTAACTCGTAGACGTTAATAAGATTTACCTTCTATTATCAATCCACCTAATATCCTGAAGGAATACGACTATCAGTTCATAAGTACGTATAATATAAAAAGAATTTTCCTTCAACTCCTAACCGTTGAGGAGATATACCTTACATCATCACAAGTTCTTGAACAGCTTTAGAAAATATATGAAAACGGTAATCAGTGCCGATAAAATTTAAGGGTTGCTCTCGATTTCTCTAGAATCCCATCATCAGATGCTGACTTGGTAACAATGAGAACATCTTGAATGTATACCCTACCGAACAAAGAAGAAATTTTTAAAATCGGCCCACAATTCACGGAGAAATCGGTGAAAACACATAAAAAACAACTGTTGAGGAATTTTACCTTCCATCATCAGCTCATCCACATGACATCATGATTTTCATACGTAAAAGCTTTATCGGTTTTAGAAAATATATCAAAAACATAATAGGTGCCGGTAATTTTGAGAGTTGCCTTCGATTTGCCTGGGATCCCATCATCAGATCCTGATTTGGTGACAATGGGATCCCCTCGGAATTATACCCTACCAAACAAAAGAAAAATTTTGAAATCAGCCTACAGACGGCGGAGAAATAGGTGAACATGCATAAAAAAAATATATACAACGGAACATATAACCTCCTCCTTTTTTGAAGTCGGTTAAAAATGTGGCGTCGCTGGCGTTTTGATGATTTCTCTGAGTTTCTTGATATATGTTCTATGATCCCTAGTCAATTCGCAAGACCCTAAGTCGACGCGGGCTAGAGCTATCGAGTACCAGCATAGAAATCAAATACGAAGAAAAACTATCGTTTTTGAAGTGAAGTGATATAAATGCGAAAAACACCTACTCGCTCACTCTTCACGAAATCTCAAAAACGGCTTGACGTATAAAGATGAAAAGGCAGGAAGGTAGTTTATACTTAGTATCGTCCGCTAAGCACGGATTTTGCGAAAGGGCCGGATTAAGGTGGTCAAAGGGTTCTCGCAAGTTTGTATCTATCTTCTTCATCTTTTGTGCTATAAGCTTTAAATTTGGCAGGGAGGTACAGGTAGTTAATTGTTAGTAAACGTCTGCTAGAAACTAGTTTGTCGACAGGGCCGCATTTAGGAGGTCTAAGGGCTCTCACAAGTTTTTATGAGATTTCGTCATTTTTTGATCTATTAACTTTACGGTAGTTTAAAGTTAGTAGATGGCCATTTAGAACGGATTTTGCGATTGGGCCAGATTGAGGTGGTTTTAGGGCTCAAAAAAAAATTACTTGATCCGTTAAAATCTATCCATTGATTTTTTCGTGATGTGGTCACAGACAGACAACATTTTTAAAACCTACAGATTGGGCCTCCGTATCGATAATAATGACTACTTCAAGAAAAATTTTCATAAAATAAAGTATATATTTTTTTTTATTTGTACCATATCTAGGTATTATCAAAATAACATCGTTATTTCTAATAAACCCAACTAAGTTTTAACTCCTAAGCAATAAAATAAAATATATAATAAATAAAAATGCGTTTCAATTATACTATTATATAACCAATACCGGTAACAATGTAAAAGCGTAGTCTACTAACCCATATACTCGTCTAACGAAGGGATCTAACCAGAGCCTTCATGTGGGGCAAACGAAATGAGACGCGGACGACCCGTTACCGAATGTCATACTAAGTTTTATATGGCTTTCGGAAAATGGCTTTCGGAAAATGGCTTTAAAGTTGCCGGCTATTATAAGTCTAACTTGCCACGAGATGACACTGCTCTAGCTTTGAAATCGCTCGCCATTTTTTTTTGTTATTTTTTAGAAAGGCCGATCGATTCTTCTGCACGGATTATTATACTATATTAAAATTTAAAAAATAATAGAATCTATCTATACTGAAAACATTTAACGATACTAGTTTTAATATAAAAGTTAAACTAGTTATACTTATTATAACCAAAAATGATGTTTACAACTGAACTGAATCGATGTTTTAATCTTGTCAATTCTCATTGTACTTGTGAGATTTACTGACGCGTCCAGTTACTTTTTATTTTTTTGGTGCCTAATAGGTTGCTATTATATTTTTTAAAAGCTTTTATTAATAACATCCTTAAATTGCACTCATTATGAATTTCAAAAGAAAATTCACCGTTGTCGTCCAAGCGCACCCTTATTGATGCAAATCCTTTCATCCTTTATAAACAATGCATTCTAAGCAATGTGCTTAGAAAAACTAACGACCGAGAAAATAATAGGCGTTAGGCGTGATGATATCGCATAATGAGGTCGCGCCGATAACGATGCCGCTCGTTACTGCCGATTAGAAGTCACTGTGATAGGTATACGGCTGTACAACCACATGATATATATTACGTACTGAAATATAGAAATACTACGGTAATAACGACTATTGCGAACTTCCACATTTAAATAAAACTGTTTTGAATATCTGATTTATTGAGTTATTTAATAATAACTATTTTGGTAACTTCAAATAAATATTTTAATTGTATCGAGAAATTTAATTAGATATTATTTGTTATTTAATAAGTAACTAGCACTATTCAAAATAGGGATTGGTTGTAGAACGATAAAAATTTAAGGTTATAAGTAGTAGTAGTATGCCTAATAATTAAAAAAATTGAATTAAAAGTAGAAAATAAAAATCTGAAGAAGGTCACCCTTATGACCCAGAGGAACAGCCTATGACCTATTCTCAGACCTACCAAATATGTATAGGTATTAAAATATGTATATTTGTGTAGCTACAAAAAATTTCATAAAAATCGTTCAAGCCGTTCCGGAGGAGTTTGATAACAAACACTGTGACACAAGATTTTTATACATAAGATTTAATACATTGTGTTACTATGCACTAAATAAATAACCTATGTTAATAATCATTTGGTTTATAGCATACCTAATACTTAAATGGCCTAAATTCAATAACAATGCGAAACGACTAATACTGTTTAAGCATTATAATGATTTTCTAAAACAAGGCTTCTAAAAAATTTACTGTACGAGAACTCAAATTATTGCTGAGTTAATTAAAATATGTATTCATTATTTTATCATGGATCACCTAACAAAGAAATAGCTGGCAATTAAATTAATGAAACAAAATTTGATAATATTATTAAATATATTATCATTAAATTAATTAGTATTTTCATGTACTTCTTTACAATTATTATCTAAGCGTTATACGTCTTTGGGTAAGACGTTATTTGACTAGTTTTAATTTTATTACAATGTAGTAAATATTTCCTTAAATAATAAATAAATATAGGAACAAATAACTCAAAACAAACACATTATAGTTCCGTGGCAAGCTACGAGACTGTGTTATGGACCCAGATAGTTGGTACACTACACATATACATATTTATAAGTTTAAATATATCTATAGGTATATACTAATATAATAAAATTATAACCGATTCAAATCTGTACAATAAATATTTTTTGAAAAATCTAATTGAAAAAGACATTATTATCGATAAAGAGGCCAAATCTATTGTTTTTAGAATTTTTGTCTGTGTATGCCTATCTGTGACT
Source organism: Boloria selene (assembly GCA_905231865.2). NCBI lineage: Eukaryota > Metazoa > Arthropoda > Insecta > Lepidoptera > Nymphalidae > Boloria > Boloria selene. The sequence goes on from HG993134.1 coordinate 10,866,821, forward strand.
ACATCACGTGAAAACCACTAGACGGATTTGGATAGCTGGTTACCAGGGTCAATAGTTAGAATACTTTTTATTGCGGAAAAATATCTCATTTCTGAGAAATCTCAAATAACCATTACAAACCGGATATAGAACTTCACTGTGATATCTATTTTGTTTCCGGTCTTTAGAACGCAGGCAAGGCCGCGAGAAATGCTAGTTATAACTATAAATATTAATACCCATGACTGGAGACATTTGTGCTCCAGATGAATACAAATAAATGCCCACCGCGGGACTCGAAACCGCAATCGCTGACACACTGAGTCACTTCAAACTGAGCCATACGTGTCGTCAGGTTTGTGACTCTAAACTAAAATTGAATTGTTTTCATGGAAATATTGATTTTAAAATCAAAGTATTAAACCAAATCATAAAGGACGTCATTATAAATTGGTATCCTCTGACTAACTTTAGGTAGGTACTATTTGTATGACTGTTTCAAATCAAATTGTAGATTTGAATCATGAGCCGCCACTCGAGCCACTGTATGTGTAACGTGTGCGTGACAGTAATGGGGATGTTGGTGAAATATGACTTGAATTATGTAAACTAAGCTGTCTAACAAAATGAGTTCATCTAGACAATTAAAGCAGCTAAAAAATTTACAACATTTTACAGTACAAAGGTTATGAATTGAGCTAGACGCTAAAAACAAAAAGTATATTTTGTAGAACTTTACGTAATTAATGAAGAATAATTAAGTGTTGAAATATTGTAATTTAACAGAAACTTTGGAACATCAAATGGAAGATATCTTTTACCGAAGTTTACAAAGCGATTGTACACCTGAAATCAGTGAACACTTTGGTCCGTAACAAGCGAGCGCGAAAGGATTCAGTGAGCGCATTAAAACCAGATGAGGGATAAAAGTTCCCGCAAATGATGCTAAATGATCGTTTCAAACGGGCGGTGGTGCCGCGGACTAATGACTCTTTATGAATGAATAACAGATCGGTTACAGACGGGATGGGATGTGTCGTGCGGACGCCTCGTTAGCGCTTAGCGGTTGGGCGGCGTAGAGCTGCGTTACAAACGCATTACACGCTGCCATCGTTATGTTGCCAAATTCACAATTCTTAAATAAACTTGATCGACTTTGCATAAATCAAATTTATTTCAACATATACGAGTATCTACAAATGTTCAAATAATTTTTTTTTTCGTGTAAATTATAGTTATGTACTTAAGAAAGCATATATGTTTTATGCAAATTGATTCTACTTTTAAGGAAACAGAGTCTATATAATTTTGATCCATCTTGTACCTACTTACGTTATGTATAAAGTATAAAGTAGGTACACCCCGAGAACACGGTAGCGATTAAATAATGAATACAGAAAGTCCTTTATTTAAAAGAATTTTATTCGAAAATGTTCTGTAAATTTTAAAACTGAAGTCACAGTGGAGTTTGCCCTGCTCGTCTGCAATGGCGGTGCGGCCGATTGGTTTAGTTAGCAGTGAGCGTCGCGCCTCATTTGCTTGCCGCGACACCAGCCGTGCGACTTTGTTAGTACTCTTTTCACCCCGTACAGGTTCTAACTATCTCTGATAAATCGGTGTCATATAAACGTTTACGGGATGCATTTTGATTTGCATGCGCGTGTAATGATGTGTAAGTTATAGCGTTTGCGTCATTTGAATATGAGGTTTTAGTTTACAAAGAAATATGTCGTTTTAAAATATATATTATAATTTTATTACTTATCGGATAATATATATACCTATTACTTATAGTATGGGAGGCAGCGCTGTAATTTTTCTAGGAATTTCGTACTGAATAATTTTTTTTATTAGTAGAAAAAGTAAGATCTATTCGATTTTCAGTTAAATTTTAAGCTTAAGTTAGATGGATGGTTTTGTATAGATTCAGCTCCATGATTGTTATGATGTTTTTGGTGCTTTGTGCCTGAGGATGGATCGCCTTGAATGCAAGACCATTAAAACCGTTTGCCGATGTCAGGTGACGTGTGTGGAATAGTGGATCGGGAGGGGAGGTAGTGACGTCAAGAGCTGTCGTTAGCGTTAATGATTTCTTAATGATTGTGCCCGCTACGCTTTGACTTCGGTTTACTAAGTTTTGTGTAATATATATAAATATCAACTAAATTATTTTCTGATTTCTCTTTTTTTTATAAAAAAAATGTTTTTTATAATTTTAATTCTGTACCTATACATTACTACTACCAATTTCAAGACATATGAGAATATCAAATACTCGTACATTGTATAGTAATTTACATAACTTTGCTAGTAAACCCCGATCTCTTCGATAGGCGTAAGCTTAAATAAATTAAACGGTTTTTATAATTTTCTAATAAATAAAAGTACCCTAAGTTACTCCTTATATACATTAACTATATGCGATTGAATAACTGTTAATTTAAAATTAAAAAGAGACACTTCTCATCTCATATAATTATATATACGTACTGATGTAATGATTCTAAATTATAAAGGATTACTTTTATTGAATCTACTGAGATTTTTAATAAATAAAAAAACAGTGATGAAAAATGATTGTGGAGCAGGGAAAGTTGATAGCAATGACAATGCAGAAGGATAAGACGAGTTGTCGAGGTAAGCGGATCAAGTGGCGTGCGGCGCCGTTGGCGACCATTAAAATAATCAATGCCCGCGAAATATTGAGGGCTCCCACTAATGACATTGCGAAAACAAAGCAATGGGGTCTCGCCGGTACTGCAAGGTTAGATTTACAGATACTTACTGTGTTTGACTTAGTGTTTGTTGAGAGACTGTTTTTAATTGTAGTCCTTGGTGTCATAATGTAACTTTAGTTAGTCTCTAGAATAGTGCATGCGGAACGAAATCAGCTTTTTGGTGATGTTTCTCATGGTAAATTTACAGATAAGGGCGGGTTGGCGGATTTCAGATGTCTTTCAAAAACTTGCTAGGTTCAGTCAGACATGCAGGTTTCTTCACGATGTATTTTTCTTCACTATAAGACAATTAGTAATCATGTTAGACATGATTAGCACATGAAAATATCATAGGTGAAACTCTAATTCGAACACGGTTTTATCCTTTTAGAAATCCAAACTCATGGATTATCTTGTATACCACTATGGTAAGAAGCATATTAGAATACTGCTCTTCTGTATGGAAACCAATTTATGACATTCATATTGACAGATTAGAGGCTATACAACGTAAATTTCTAAAAATACTATGCAGTCGGCAAGGCAAGCCTTGAAGATCGCCGCACTATCTCAGATTTGTGTATCCTGCACAAAATAGCGAATGGTATTATGAACAGTAAATTATTAGAAAAACTAGAATTTAAAATTCACACCCATGCAATCCGTCAGCCACAACTTTTTAACATTCTTTCCACAACTAATAACGTTTCACAAAATAATCCTATACATAGAATGTGTAGTACCTATAACAATTTAAGCAATGATTACGATATTTTAATAATAACATTTTATCATTCAACAAAAAATTATATAAATTATAGTTCTTTAAACATCTTCAACAATTTTCTATATGCTTAGCTTTATTTCCTTTCGTTTGATCTATCTTCTCCCTTTTTTTCACATTTTAATTTTAATTTAAATATTCTTTAATATTATCTATTATTTTTATTTCAATTCACCTGCACATATTGTACTATATCCTTTTTATTAAGTTTGTGTTAATTAATTAACTATATGGCTTTTTTTTGTTTTTTGAGCGTTGTGTACAGATATAATTGGATAACAAATTTAATATGTTATTTTCAGTTATTAACATGTTTTTATATTTTTTATAATTTGTTATCTGTTTCTGTGCCTGAATAAATAAATAAATAAACACGAATCGAGTGCGTTACCACTGGACTACCACGGCCTTATGAAGAATTAGTAAATAAAAACATGTATATTTTTAGTTAACTATGCAAGGAATTTGAATTAAAATATTTCTAACGTAACGGTATTCAAAGTAAGAAATTTTATCATATTGGAAATATAAAGAGATTTTACGAGTTGTAAGTGAAATTTATTTCCCAAAGCCCGTTCATAATAGGCTAATTCACGTGGAAGATGTTTGCGGGGCGCCGCGTTCGCGTCCTCTTGTTTTTCTTGTTAAATGAAATTATTGCGCGAATAAAATATTTTACTGTCTGTCAATTTGCCTGGTTCACTTCGTCGAAACGTTCCGCTGGATATTAAGCAGAGGTTAAAATTTTATTTGCACGAAGTTATTGCCCGAATGCCAGCGTCTCGGCGTGGTGTTGTTAAATTCTCTTTGGTACATCAAGCGCGTTCGTGGCCCATTATTGCTTGCAATACAATGCCTGTAACCAGAACTAAGTACCAATATTTCTTTCGTATACGTACAAGAATATGATTTTTTATAACACCTATCATTTCAGATTTAATTGTTTTCAAGAAATGCATTGCTTGTATATTTTAGATGGTACTTTTCATAAAGTAATGATATAAGTTTATAAAATGTTCACAATAGCAAATAATTCATTTTTGATGTAAAATCATCTACTAAAATTACAGAGTGCCTTACTAAATTAAAATGCTTATATCTTGAAAATAACAACGCGAAAGTGAATCATTTTTCCCCTAGCAATATGAATATTCATTTAAAAATAAAAGGAATAATATGTAGATTGAATTGGAGTAGAGCTCGAAACAGCGCGATGGTTAGAGGGCGCGTCAGATTGAATGAACCTGTGATAGGAATGGAGTTGTATGCAACAAAGCTGATGTAATTGGTGCATTGTAGGCGGCCGCAGGCGGGCATCGTTAGCCTTTCTTTCGTAGACGCGGTTTTGTCCGGGCTTGTTAATTAACTATGAAATTAATTGATGCAGCAAAGTTTCCGAGTGAAACTTGAATTAATTGGCACGTCCGACTTCAGTCTAATTAGGAGCCTGAGGCTTTTCAGTGTTCAGTATCGCGCTCGTTGAAGCCGTAAAAAACACACACAAAAGTGTTGTGAGTGAACGGTTTGCGCACGGGAATTTTCGTATCAAAGTGCGGCGGAACCGCTAATTGCAACTCGTTGCCGACTCTAAGATAGCGAATGCTTTAACGCCAATGGTTGTTAGAACTAAGAAAACAATAAGATTGCTTCATTTAAAGTGTACGGCTAATGAGAGGAGTTTCAACATTTTTAAACTTCTCACTTTTGTCTTAAAGTAAAATTGTGTATTATTTTGTGTTCCTTTTAATCTATTTTAATTCAAATTAACACAAAAAATAAAGTATCCCTAAGACCATCCCTCCCTTATTTTTATATATCCAGAACCCAAAAGAACGTTAGTAATGTTTATTATCTCTCATTATATAGAACAGGCTCAAAAATTAAAAAATCATAAAGAAAAAGGCTGTATATTTTACTACAAAATAATAAACGACTCATGAAATCCAGGTATCGCATTCGATATTTTAAGGCTCTCCGATAAGAAGCATCGGAATAAGGTTTGTCTTGAGGCTACAGCGCTTAATAATTAGCATACATTATGAATTATCGGAAATGACCCTCCGATACCCCTAATTACACGTTGAACGTTATCGTAGCTCGGCTGTAATAAATAGGTAATTCTTTATTGTACATTTCCGATTACACTGATATATTTGCGGTGAATCATATTTTATGACTGCTACGTGTTAATTGACTTTAGCTGTTTGATGCGTTTTTTATTTTGATACGGTGTGAATTACATTGTAAACATATAGCGAATGAATTTTAGCAGTCGTAAATATTTCGGATTATATATTTAATACTGTTAAAATAAAATGTGAATTTTTACTAGATTTTTTAATGTCCATCTGAAGCATCAAAAAATATAAAACTATGTGTATATTTCACTTTGTATTATACTTTTGTTATTTGTATTTATATTTATGATGATTTCATACAAACAGTTAAATAAAAATATTTTACTTCTCAATAATTATATATAGCGATAAAAAGGGAGGAAATTTTAACAAAATAATTGAAACATTTATCTCATTGGGTTTCATAATTCAATCGTTTAGGGTTATAAACGATTATAATATATAGATTGTATGTTATTATTTTTGTATTGATATTAAATTTATAAAAGCAGACCGCGAAAGCCAGCGCTGATAGCTAGTTAAATATAATTTTCTTGTTTCATCGTATCTTAATTAATTCCAAAACAAAGACCGTACGTTTAAAGTGCAAAAAATATAAATTAATTATTATAATTAAGTTAATTGGCGTATAACATGAGAATGTCATTATAATAGCTACATTATATTGGCGTTGATGTAGATATCTAACTCATTAAATTATACTCCACGAGTATGTTGAGTCAAAGCCGCCCACGGTTTTAAGCGTGTGTGAACTTGCTTTTTTCATTTTATTAAAATATTAAGTATGTACTTTATACATTATAAGCTATTTTTTAGACCCGACCCGCGTCAATCATTACGTATCAAATGATTCACATAAACGTGGAAACATTTATACGCGTAAAGTACCTAGATATTTGTCTTCAGCCCTTTTAACGTCGCACTGTTGGGCACGGGCCTCCCTTTAATACAAGAGGGATCAGGTCATAGTCAACCACGCTGGCCTCGTGCGTGTTGGCGGACTTCACATATCTTTCCAAAACTTTACTCAGATATGCCGGTTTCCTCACGATCCTCCTTCATCGCAAGACAAGTGGTAATCACGATAGATATGAATTGTATTAATTGTATTAAGATAAACTTTTATTTAACATCAATATTGTGATAAAATTTTAATTAAGATTGAATGGATGAAATATGTTTTTTATCCATGCAAATGTTATAAAAAGGAGGAGTTTCTACTCGTATGTTTGTTTGTAAATATTTTTAAATATTTTATTGTTTTTTTTCGAGCCAAGAGAATTTTATATTAAATTCTCAGTAGCAACCCTGAATTTTTGGTATGGCAATCCCGACCTCGATATAGTAGGGGAGCCCAAGCGGGGATTTCGGGATTTACTCGAGCGCGGCAGATTAATATACAGGGGGGTACCTTGTACCCGGTTAAGTACCTCCACCAAACATGAGCCCCATATATAAGGCCGCCCGTAAAGGATACAGGATCAGATTAGTAAAAAAAAATTGACCATCAGAAATTCGTCGAGCGCGTCAGATCAAGGTAGTGTGAGTTAATTACATCCTAAAAAGTGTATATTCCACTAATCTGACAATTTGAGAGTGACGTTAAGAAAGGGGAGGGCAGCAAAGTTGTAAAAAAAAACGAAAAATATATAATCTGACGATTTCCGCAAGCCGAAATAACAAAAATTCGTTGATAAAGTTAAATGCGTGCAGCTGCGTGATGCCTATGTTTCCTTCTCCGCGTTTCTATTCCTCTCTCACTCTTTCTCTATCTATTACTCTCTCACTCCGTTCCCACTGGTTTCTGCTGCCATGACGCGAAAATCTCAAAAAAAAAAAGAATTTTTTTTGAAAGTGTTTTTTTTGGAATAACTTTAAATGGCTTTATCGATCAACTTCAAAAACTAATCCGCCCTTCAGCTTGAAAAATCACGTCGATCGCCACCAAGCTGGTCAAAATCGGTTGATTCGTTCAAGAGATATCGTGAACGAAAGAGTTTGCGTCACATCGAAATCGTCAGATTAGTGAATGAGTGCTTTTTTTTGGTGCACTTAACACTCCCTTAGAAAATCTGACGCGCTCGATTAATTTTTTTTTTCTATTTCAACCCTTACATACAACCACCCCCATCATGCAAACGATCAGATTAATATACGTAAGTTATTAAAAATACGCAGGGCATTGATGCTATCAATATCTGACGCGCTCGAGGATGTCCATGCAACAGTTTTTTTTTACATATTTAAAAATCTATAGCCGCTTCCCCCACCGATGAAAAGGTATATATCATATAACATTTTTTTCTTCTTATCATCTAAGCTTTGAAACCCAATAGGTCTCTATGACACTCGAGTAAATCCCCATTTAGCATCGTGGGCTCCCCTACCAATAAGAATGACGAAGCATAATGCTTCCTCTCTTCTCTCTCCGATCGCGTTGACAAGCCATTAGTCAGTGAGTAACCTGCCTCGTTGGTGTAGTGGCTAGCACGAACGGCCACACATCGACAGGTCCTGAGTTCGACTCCCAGGTCGGTCCGATTTAGTTATTGAGTCTTTCTGTTTAGTAAGCCTCAGTAGCAGCGCGGAGTTGGGAAGTTGGCGGTGTGTCACCCCTGTGCTTCGGTACGCACGTAAAGCGGTCGATCCTACGCCTTAGCCCTCACCGGTCGTGTCGATTAGTCGTCCCACCGGAGTATGAGAGTGATAGGAATAGAGAGTGAACTTGTGACAGCGCGTACACTTGTGCAATGAATATCTCCCGCGCAATTGTCTAGTCCTAATAAGATGGACCGCTATAGCCGGAGTCGGTTGGAGGTCAATATTAGATTCGAATATACGTGACACTTGTGCATTATAATACCTTCCGTGCACATGGCTAGTGTTAGTGTTTGAACCGTTTAGCCAGTAAAGAAGATTATTGTTCTTATACCAGCTTTATGGAAATAGCCCTATATGTATACGCAATAAAGGCAGTACCAGCTAAACGCATGTCACAAGGCACGCCGCAACACGACGCTTGTCAATTAAAACTGATTTTTATATTTCCCTTAACCAAATAACGGTAAATAAATATGACGAAAATATCGGGGCAAGCAAAAGCTTAGGTGAAAATGGTGGAATATATCCAATCATTCAGTTTGTGCGACCGTCCTAGTGCGTCTCAACAGGCTTTTCCGCTCTCGCTCCACAGGTTTCGGAATAAATACTTACTCTAAGAATATACGAATAAATACAAGTAAAATATTGTAAAGGCTGGTAGAAGAAGTATATTTTTATTTATTTTGAAGTGTATGTACCTTCTATAGTTTAAGTATTATTGCAATAAGTAAAATTTTCTTAATTATTTTTCTGTACGCGCCAAGAACAAAATAGTCACCTTGACTAAGCTAAACTTAAGCTTTAGCTTCAATACTAAGTAATATTTAATTATCACATAGTGAATGTCCTAGTCGTCTCAATACCTACGTTAAAATCCTCAATCGATCTATAAAGTTATTATAAACATGTAGAAAAAGGAACAATAATAACGAATCACAATATTTATATTACCTACCCAGGATAAAATAAAAAAATATATATTTATATATAAAACAAACACCGTTGCGCAAAAAATATCGAACTTATAACATATATGGAAACGTGTCTTGATTGCTGCAATTTTAAATGCACCAGTAGGTACTTAATAGTAAGACGAGCTTAACGACATGAAATGGGATGCAGGCCGTTCACAGCACGAGACGAGACGAGCTAAAGTCACACGTAACCAATAAAAGCGATATTTTTATAATATTTCAAGTGCAGTATAGTGGAGTGACCGTTAATGACCTGTCCGGTAATGCAAAATCACCTCGTTAGTGTTCGCCATTGTCGCGGTTAAGAGTTCTCGATTCTGCCGAGATAATGCCGTCTTATTCAAAGGGTCTTGGCCTTGATAGTTGAATTATACGATTTGTCTTGTTGGCTTCGGTAATAAGAATTTATTGTGAGATTAGCGACTGGTCAAATGACGGTCGACTTTTTGGAGAAAATTGAAAATTTTGGCCGCAATATTCGATATTTGAACAAAATGTTATACAAATTAAGCTTAATATTTATTACTAGGGAATGAAACCTATACTTAAAATTCCAATAAATAGACCACACAAATTATTATGCTGTTCCATAATTGTATACTTTCAAATCTGTAAATTAAACTTAACCGTCTAAATAAGCTTTTTCTATTACTTTTTGCAAACTAATTATAATTCTTTCCAAAAAAAATAGCGTTAACGGTGCTTGGTTTTTGTTAAAATTAAGGAACAACTTCTCATCGCTCGGACTGTATAATATATGCGGATACATTAATATGCGGCTTTAACATAATATTCAATGTTAGTTATTGAGCAAGTACAAGAACAAACATTAGGATTGCCTTTAGAACAAGTTTAAATGCATTCAATATATGGATAATTAGTTTATAGGAGAAACTGCTGCCGTTGAAATGTACTTTTATATTATTATTACAAACAACACTTTTTATGGTTATCGTGGCTGCGTGAAATTCTATATTTGTATTTAAGAGGCAAAATGAAATTAAAGATTAGTTTTAGTAGGTACTTGTAGTACAAAACCAGAACGTAAGTCGAAACGGGCTTAAACAAGTAGCTTCGATCAATTATATATAAAGTATATTCGATAGATATAAGATATCTATACATATTAGAATAAACTTCTGACCCAGTCCATATGGTACAATAAATATTTTTTGAAAAACCAATTGATAAGCTCATTATTATCGATAGATCTATCGTTTTTAGAAATTTGTTGTCTCCGACCGAATCACGAGAACACTACTGGACAGATTTTGATGAGGTATGATGATTGCTGGTTATCCGATTCAACATATGGGACAATTTATACTGCAGGAAAATATCACATATCTGATGAATCTATACTAAACGTTAAAACATACATAGGAACAAACCAGAGCAGAACCAGAGTGAGAAGTAGAGTTATGCTACCACGGCTCTACCTTAACTTTTTAACTATGCTTTTCTGGATTGTTATTTGAATTATTTTCATCTTTCATTCTTTAAAAACCCCTTTTTTATGTAGTCGGAAATGAGTTTTGTTAGTTTATTTTTTCATATTTATTTATTTATTTATTTATTTATTGAATTACCAACAAAAGTTACAATGGTTAACACAAATTATCTAGGCACTACACTTAACATGTTAATTGCACTTTTAATTACAGGTAAATACAGCATGATAATTATTATTAAGATTTGTAAGCGATCATATGGAATAAACTATAAACTTAAATTATTAAAAAGAAAAAATCAATTATAATTATTACATTCCAAATAAAATGTCACATAATATACATAAAGATATTTTAAACAATTAATAATTCATAATATAAATAATAATAATAACAATTGCAATGTCATGTCCAGATTAGATTATTACAATAATGTTAGAAATAATGTAGATTAATAATAATTGATAAAAGTTACATAAAACTATGTTCATTTATTATAAGACTGTATTATTTTAGTTTTAAAACTCTTGAGGCTGTCATGCAAGATGTCTAAATCATCAATTTTCAAGCACAGGTCATGGTAAGCTCTAGGTAGTCTATTTAGTGGCGCATTTTTCTTAAATTAGTTTTATGTTTTTTAGTGTGAAATAAAGGACATCGTTTTCTCGCAATTCTTAAGGGTACATTAAAGTTTACTGAGGAAAGCAGCTGTGGACAATCCATTAGGTTATTTAATAATTTGTAGAAGAATAACATATCTAGTACATTACGACGCGAATGTAGTGACAGCAATTGGAATTATTTTAATATGTTCTGATATCCTGAACACATTCGTGGAACTCCAAAACGATATACTAAATGTTTTATCAATTTTTTTTGTATTCGCTCAATCCTATCTACGTGTGTATTGTATTGTGGAGACCAGACTACACTACAATACTCTAATTTACTTCTAACGAAACAATTGTACAGCGTTATTATTGTTGAGACATTATTAAATTCTTTTGCATGTCTAAGGACAAACCCTAGGGATTTAAGAGCGGCTTTAGTGATGTGTTGAATGTTGGCAGTGAACTGCAATTTAGAATCTAACAGTACTCCCAGATCCCGGACAACCTCCACTTTACCGATAGTCACATTTAATATTTTGTATGTACTACATATCTTTTTCTTTTTACGAGTGAACTGAATGAGATGACATTTCTTTGCGTTCAAATGCATTTTATGGGTATTGCACCAGTCACTTAGCTGATCAAGATCTTTTTGCAGAAGTGTAACATCATCGTGCGTTTTGATTCTACGTATTAGTTTTAAATCATCTGCATACATAAAAACCTTGGAATATTTAAAAATTGAGGCTATATCATTAATAAATATATTGAAAAAGATAGGACCCAGAATAGACCCTTGAGGCACTCCAGAGTGCGCGCAAAATGGAGTAGATTGATGTCCATCAATAACTACCGAGGACGTCCTTAAACGCAGATAAGAATCGCACCAGTTCAATAAAGAACCAGTGACACCAAAAGATTTGAGCTGCATAATCAGAATTGAATGATTTATTTTGTCGAAAGCCTTTGAGAAGTCAGTGTAAATTGCATCTACTTGTCCACCCTCGTCAACCACTCCCATAACCTCATCAATATAAGTTATGAGATTAGTATTAGAAGATCTTCCCGCGATAAATCCATGCTGACTTTCAGAAAGATTTGATTTTACTAGGTTATATAAGAAATGATACACTAAACCCTCAAAGACCTTCGACATAATCGAGAGAATCGAGATAGGGCGATAGTTTTCGATGAAGTTAGGATTTTCACCTTTTAACACAGGGACTATTCTAGCTTCCTTCCATTTTGTTGGGAAAACTCCTGTCCTCAAAGATGAATTATAAATTAAAAATAAAGGAAATGATAAGTTCGTTGCACAGCGAGATATAAAAATTGGATGGATATTGTCCGGGCCTGCACCCTTAGTAGTGTCAATTCTCTTTAACTTTTTTTCTATATCGCCTTGCGAGAGGAAGATGTTTCCCGAAAATGAATGCAACTTAGGAACTTTGCAATCTATTTTACCATCACCCGGCTCATATACCGATGAAAAATGACATGTAAACAGATCTGAGATATCTTGCCTACAGTCTGCCCTAACGTTACCCAGAAACATTGCTGACGGATATGAACTACTTTTCTTGCGGATATTTTTTATATATGTCCAAAAATATTTAGGATTAGTTGAGATTGAACTTTCTATTAATTTAATATAATCATTATAGCATTTATTTATGAGTTTATCACAATCTTTTCTTAAATATTGAAATTCTAGTTTGTCTAAGGGATTATTAAATTTTTTAATTTTAACGTGGTATTTATGTTTTTTCTTAAGAATGCGGATGAGATTTTGTGAAAACCATATGGGATATGACCTACATCTCTTTTGAGTTTTCGGAACATATTTACGGATTACGAAGAATTATGTCAGCTTGTATGCAAGATATTTTAAAAATAAATCTTTTATTTATTATTACAATATTTTATATTTGTGTAAGTAATTTCATAGCATTTCCAAGTAAGCATTATTTCATAGTAAGCATTATTGTTGTTTGTTTGGTGTATATAATATTTTATTATTTTTCTTATACTTTTTGCTTGATAGGTTTTCCAGATTATATCCTTTTTTATATTTACTTTTGTATAATTTTCGTACCTGCTTACAGTTACAGTTTAAGATGTTATTTGATATTTTATCAATAAAAGCATTTGAGGTGATGTGCATTGAAATTCCATTTTTTATTGGTAATATAAAAAACCTGTAACTCATGTTCGATAAATAACCAAAGTGCATTAGTAATATTTGGCGAAACTTTAACTTAACACGAAACAGCACTTAAATCTTAGCGACGACGCGGTTCCACGCAACAATAATATAAACAACAATAAGCTATTAGACAAGTTGTGGAATTTTCCGGTTATTTTCGATTCACACCGATTGTTATTGTCGACTCAGTCATTCCAAGGGCTATAACTCTGTCGAGAGCCGCGTCGAGTGAGGTCTATGGCCTATGTCGCTATGGTATCGTATATTCACGGTACCTATATTTACGGGCCCTATAATGCCAGAGATTTATCGAGAACGGCGTAATTAGCGGGCGAACCGATTTATATCCGATTCACAAGTCGAAGCAGGTCGCAGCAACTTTATTAATACAGATTTATCGACGATAATGAGCCATTTCAACTTTCCTCGCCAGTTAATTTATTAAATTAAAGGTAATGCTGTGTATAAAATTATATATAACAAAGTATTTCAAATATATTATTTCTCGGAGCAGTTACACTAACTTAAATCGATGTTTATCTGTCATAAATTAGTATAAATATGCTGGTGCTGGAGAGTGCGCCGGCGCCGAGGGCGAGCGTAAATCACGCACAACTGCTTATTAAGTTGTTACAGTCGCCATGTTTGTTGCCCACGCGTGCCCGCTCTCCGCGTAGTGTCCACGCCCTTAGATTTAAGCTCACAATCTTGTATGCTTTCTTATATTTTCTCTTTATTCTTATTTAAAACATTTTGTCCTGTCCACTGATCTCTCGAGATAAAAGATTTTAATGTCGTAGTCAAATTATATCTTCTTTAGAAATTCTTAGTGACATCAACATTATTACTATATTTTTTTATTAATATTCCTTTATAAATGCAATATTCTCTTGTACTCTATTGGGTCAGAAGGAATATTATAATATACAATAAATAGCTGAATACTTCAAAGTGGTTTTGAAATAAAATAAATATGAATGTTTAATGATAAAATTATATTAAAATATTCCTAGTCAGCTCTCTAAAGTTACGAACATTATTATATTTCTTTTCAAGTAACATTTAAAATATTAAGCACTTCACGTAACTACATATAATTTTAGTCGTTTTTATATCAACGACGTTGTTTGTAAGTCATTGAATACCAAAGTTATGACTTAGAGCTTTTTGCTACAGCAGTTCCAACGTAGCTATTGTGAAAGACCATAGACGAGTGTTGTGTTTCTTTGTACAGGCAGACAACAATGACCCATTACGAATTAGCTATCGATTTATCTGCCAATGGTTTTCATGGGTCTTTTCGATCCACGCCCCCGGTCGAAGGCGGCGCGATATAAATAGTGCTCAACATTTGCATTCGATAATGATCACTGAATTCGACCTTTTGTTAATTTGTAATGTTATTATTTTACTATTAAAAAACAATATATTATTATGATATAATTTGTGATTTCTTTCAAATATATGGGTAAGTAAAAGAGCGGTAGTAGAAATTTAATTACTTAGTATTTAGTTATATTATTTTAAATAAAAACCAAAGAAGTTAAGTTACAATGATACATTTAATAAAAAAAACAGTTTGTAAACTTTCGCTATAAAAAATAAACAAAATAGCAAAATGTACTAAGTATACAATTACGAAATTATACCTTTAAAATGAAATAATTTAATAAATATTTTAATCAAATAATTTCAAATTTTATCTCAAGACTTCATTATGGAAAAGGCTTATTGTAAACGCGCACACACGCTATCACGTCGCGCGTTCGCGGCAATTATGACGGATTGAAATCTGAAAAGACGCTGCGAAGCACGGCACTGAAGTAACGGGGAGTTATATTCACAATATATGATAATTGTGGATATACTTAATATTGTGATCTTTATAAATAAAAATAATTATGTAAACTGTAGATATATTTGAGATTGCTAGATTTATGCACTTTAAAACAAGGTTCTATGTGGACACCGTCTATATTAACATAATTATAATAATTTATGTACAGATGTAGACCCTGAGGTCCTGGATTTGTATCTACATCTACATCCATGGTCAGATAAATTAAATTATTAAGTTTTTTTTGTCAATAAATTCAGTAACAATTCGGGATGGGAAGCAAACATTGTTTCACACCGCGCCGGTGCGACGATGATGAGTAAAACGATACAACACCGATCTGCTGCCCTACGATCCACGATCTCTCCCCGGTGATATAAAATTAATATTTGTGCACTTACTCGTATCGAGACGGCTTATCTCACTATTTTATCACATTATATTATTATTATTAATAATAATATGACTTATGTATGAAGTGACATTAAATACTTTAGTATTCAAAACATCGAACGAAGAATAACATATTAAACAAGGACTTAGTCCGAATAGATTTATGCTGTGTATGTAATATTATGTTAATCTGATCATCAAATGTGATGATTCTGATCCTTAATGTTATAGAACCAAAGCTTAAAAAAGAAAAAAATAGATAAAATATTAGGTACGTTTTGAACAAAGAAAGTTGTGAATGTAGGTATCATGAACGAATAAACTACTGGACCAGTCACAAAATACAAATGCATGAAAACACGTTCAACCAATTGAAGTATAACGCACACAAAGAATTGACACAACACATCAAAATTCACTCTAATGCTAGTGCTTAAACGTAGTCGATAAAATACATAATATATCAATGACATTTTAAATATTAATAATAAATATTGTTTGATTTTTCGCCGATAATCAAACCCAGAACGTTCGAATGGGAAAGAAAATTTATGTGTTAAAATAAAATAAAAAATTAAGTACACTGTATACTAATTATAATTTTTGCATTTATAATGTTTTTATTTAATTATAAAAATATTATTATAAATTTATTGTCATCAGATTGTAGGATACTGCGATAAAAGTATTTTATGTTATTGTACTGTACAAATAACATCATTATTCGCTTAGTTATTTCGTCAAATATCGATATATTTTTCGACATTGTCAAGCACTAGTCGATGTCAAATGGACTTACTCGACAGTTCTGTCATTTGTTTTGAACGGTATAATCCAGCCATTTTATGATGGTTGTAAGATGTCAACAATACACAGATATATCGACTATATTTAACATAGTTGAATAATACGAAATTTTATTTTACATTTACTTAAATTTTGTGATAAATAACATTAAATGTAATAAAATATATTACTTATAAGTGAAAAGAAATAGTGCTGCTTCCGCTGCTATAGTTTTTACACCATCTAATAGAACATTTAGTCATTTTTGGGAGATGTTTTGTTGACAAGTAAGTGCTTGAGACTGACGTAAAAACAAACGGCCAGGCCTAAAATATCCTGATTACTGACATGACCGGTAAAGGTACGTCCGCTTATGTGTCTCGTCCATAGTTTATTCGTTCATGGTAGGTATGTACCTAAAAGCAAAACAGTGGTAGCTCAGTGGTAACGCGCTCACTTGGATCCGAGTGATGCGGGTTCAAATCCGGATCTCGCACCTCTGATATTTTCACGTGCGAATCATTTCTACCACATTTCATGAATACCACTTGTCTTAGGGTGAAGGAAAACATCGTAAAGAAAACTGTATGTCTGAGAGAACCTAGCAAGTTTTCGAAAGACATGTGAAGTCCGCCAACCCGCACTAGGCCGGCGTGGTGGACTATGGCCTGTTCCCTCTAGTATTAAAGGGACGCCCGTGCCCAGCAGTAGGACGTTAATAAAGGCTGCTACAAACAGGTACCTAATACCTTTGTAACGTACATAATATGAGCGTCGGAGTCAGTTTATAGTAAAATGCCAATTAACTAAAGTTTTCAAAAAACTTTGTCTTATAGTACTTAAATATTAAAATAATCTAAAAAATGAGAAACTTCTTACCAAACTACAGGCCATCGTCCAATATTTTGTTATAATTTATTTTAATTCCTTCCTTTTCTTTTTTTCTCTACCTATACTCTTAACAGAAATAACATATAATATTACTTTTTAGTATCCATAAATTATTTCATATTCGATTTATTAAATTACCGATTAGTATTATTGACATTCGAGTTCGATCTCAGTGGAAAAACATAAATAAATAATACGATACCTTAATGCAAAGTATATTTTATTTGGATCTTTATTAGAGGTGCTTTAAGATAGCAATCTATAAAGATTTTAGGATAATTTTATAAACTGCAGAACATGATCACTGTGCATATTATTTATAATCAAACAAATAAATACAATATTTTGTTTGTATCTTTTCTCAAAGAAAATAAAAAAGTATTTAAAAGTTCTTGAACCTAACTTTATATAAGGCTATGGTAAAAAAATTTAATTTTAACTTTGTTAACATTCCGTAATTTAAAATTCAAAATACAAGACTCTATTACCTACCAATTTAAGAACCTAACCCATTGATATAAGTTGGTAAGTAATCTAATTACGCCATTTTCATCTTAATCAACACAATTAGGTAATTACGGACATAAGGACGCTGCTTCTTGCAGGTACAAGTCTCTTTACTCCCGCAGTCATTGGTTAAAAGACTGCTATTTGAGTACCATCGCAGTAATAAACCTCGTTACATGTACATGTTACATGCGATGTGACGTCATTACTCTGGTTTTTTTCGCAATTTGTTGGGAAACATTAATTAAAACACTCCCTCGGTATTTGAGACAGTGAAGCGACTTATGTAAGACTGTTGGTACAATAAGTACAAAAATAAATATTATTTTGTAGCAGTTTTTAATTGAAAACAAAATTAAGCTTTTATTTTCAAAATACGTTTCTTAATATCCATATTCATATCGAAGACTTATATTTTGTTAAGATAAGATAGTCAACACCTAATAATTATATCATTAGTTGTTGTATACATAGTGAATTATAATTATATGATATTCCTTATTATATTTATATAAAAATGATAATTACTCTAGTGTAAATGTTAAAGCTAAAACCACCGCTAAGTTCACGAGCCTGGTGTGCCTAGGGCTTGATACATCGTCATTTCCTCGAAAGTAATTCAAATGGAATCGTGTGCGCCGTTATTAAATATTTCATAACTTACCTCTCTCCGCGCGCGTCCTCTCGCCCTCTGTTTCACGGCCGTCTCCCCACCAACCGCATATTAAAGTCATAAAAAAGGGTTGTTTGATCTATCCCCTAAAACAATTTACATATCTTCGCTCAGGCCGTCGCTAAATTATTTAATTAAGAGAGGCATAAGTTTTTATTATTTTAATATGGCGGGCATAAAATTGTGTTAATGGAACGATGCCGCAGTGGCCTTAATTCCAACCCCCAAAACCGCATGATTATAAACGCCGTGAGGATGAACGAAGCACTCAAAATAACCTATAGTTCCTTTAATAAATTATGATATGTATTAAGTAAGCGAATACTAAGAGGATTAAATAAAATCTCAACGTCTTTGATATAATCTTTTGAAAGCTTTTAACGTATCTGAGATATTAAACCGTGAAGTTTCATGTTTAACAAAATGTTTGAAGAAAAAGTCATTTTTAACTTTGAGCATATTGATGTGTGTATTAATCATCTCTTTATAATTGTTATTCGAGAGTTTCTCTTTTTAGACTTTTAGAAAATTTCTGGTTTCGGACATATTTAAGTACTTACCTATACGGTATACATACATACAAAATTTTATGTTGACTTTTTTGTCTTTATATAATCAATCTATGTACTTTATAATAAGATGCAAGGCTCAAAATTATTAAACAAGATCGATAAAATTAAAGTGTTAACATGAACGGTAGATACAGTTTTTTAACGAAAAAAAACTCATTTTTATTTAATTTTTGTCTGTTTATCTCGTTGTTTCCGCTACTCTCTTTATTAAAACAACTGAAAAATTACCTAACATAAAACAAAATTTAACAATATTTTAATTAAAAATAGTTCGCTTTTGAATTAGAATATATTACAAGTAATATCATAAGTTTTAATTTATCTACACATATTTTATGTACATACAGACCCCGTACATACTACAACATAATTGATATCAATAATGTGTGTCTTATAATGTGTCTTATTAATAAGTAAATGAAAATATCACGTAGGTATATTAACAACCTCGATTCACTATTAAAACACACTTTAATCCAACTTGAATATTTAATAGCATAGATATCCAAATATTTGTTCATGTAAAGAGTGGCTGGAAACTCATTTAATTTACTATGACGGCCAGAAATTTTTCATTAAATACCATTTGAAGTTGTACTGTTGTCGCGGTGAGAACATTAAGTACAATAAAAATGTGTCCCAGGAATGTTTGTTACTACACCGCCTCGGTATTTTAAGCAGTTTGTAATGAAAACGAGTATATGCAATTACAAGCGTCCAATTTTTGTACAGTTGCTAGTTCACTACGTTATTTTGCATTTAAATAGAACTAAAATAATTATTAAGTTTACTTTTAATAGAAATTTACCCTTTCTACTTTGCTTAGTTATTCATACTACTCATTCAATAAAATTCTAACTTAGTCGAGTTTTTACATTAATATTTCTTTGGAAAATATTACTGAAATAGTTATTTTATACTATACATACATGCCCCGAATCTATAGTATCTAGATTTTTTGTCTGTCTGTCTAAGACCGCAACACGAAAAACCTCTGGATAGATTTTGATGAAATTTGATGATAACTATATCCGGGTCAACATATAGGGTTACAATTTACAGCTCGAAAACATCTCATTTCTGAGAAATCTCAACGAACCGTTATAACGTAACTTCGTCAGTTCGTACGTTCATAATTTTAGTGAATTTGTAACGCAAACCAAATTACCTATTGTGAACCAGTGACATTTATAATAGTTGCAATATCATACTAAAAAAGTTCGCGATAAACACGTAAATTAATATCAAATCATAAAAACTAATATCAATTACAATAAAAGCTTTAACTTATTAAAGCAAAAGTTTAGAAATTGAAAATATTTGGAATATTTGCTTATGTCTAGAAGGTACACTATTATTCGTAGAGCACAGAACATTAACAAGCCAACATCCAAGCGGGTGGTTTCCCTGACCACCCCAGGTTAATGAGAACATTTTTATGTGTTTTCGCATTGAGGAATGTAAATTTGGCGGTCACCAGCGCGTTACTTGCCATTCTTTTAATTCCTTCGCTTTTTCTCTTTAAACCCTACACGCTTAAATTCATTAACCTTCCTCTGCATTATGTAGGTACTTTAGAGCCCAGTCGTTTATGTTTTTTATTGTTCTCCCGAATGTATAAGTAACATAGGGTTAAGGGATTTAGAGCAAGAATTATGTTTTGTCATTGACCATTGTTTTCCTTATGTTATTTAAGTATTATGCTATTGTGATTATACTCGTAATAATGAAATGATAAATAAAGATTGTTAAACGAAATTTAAAATTGTTAAAGTTTTCGTCGTTAATGCTAATATTTATTAATTTACTAATATTAATGAGTTCTATGTTGTCTCGTTTTTTATTTAGTATCACAAACCAACACGTTTGATTACAAAGAGCGGAGAAAAAATACATTAGAAATACTTAGTTGTTGTTTATTCTATTAATAATATAATGTTAAATTTTGTTTGTTCTCGTTTGAATTTTTTCAACAAATTAGTATCAATGTAAATATTGTTTTATCTCCAGCAATGTCTTATTAAAGAGACCGGGAGATAAAAAATAAAAACATTACAAATACGTCTTTCATTACATTCCAAGCATGGGTTACGTTTGGAGTATAATAAAATACATAAATGAAACTTTTTCAAAGAAAATGTAATAATAGTACATACATTTTTATACAGATGTGTTAATTTATTAATATGAAATTATTTAATACACAAAACATTAAGAACTGATCTTCAGACCATACAAACCAAAAAATCCAGTACAAAGTTTGCGCTTTCACGCAATTTATTTTATTGTAATCAATCAGTGAATTGCGCGCAACGAGCCAATACCCGCCAAATTGCGACGACCGAGTCAACCATGTTTTCATTCCATTTTTTATATCGAATATTTAAAATGGAAACGTGCAATTTATTTCATTCACTCGCAAGTGATTACTTATGATGTGCTTGTTAACTGCATTTCACGGGTTACACTCAATTCTGATTTTTTCGCGCGAGCATTCTTGATTGGGACGGTTTTGTGCAGATTGTAATAACAAATTAAGCTATATACATTTTTTAAATATCTACATGAAATTTAGAAAGCGTGTTAGGTTTATTTAAACTTACCCAAAGTAATTAGGGCGAACGTAGCGAGCCCTAACACTATCCCACAACATATAACAATATTTTGTGGTACATTTTAAAAATGAACATTAACAATTTTGAGATCAATAATCCTACATAAAATATAATAATTTAAAAAGACTGTCTTAAAGATTATTACCCGTTAGAAAAACTTCAAGCCGTCACAAAGCTCAGTTTCCTCGTAATATCTTTAATAGCAAATACATTGATCCTACTTTTTCATCTCAGAATGTTATCAAAATATAAAAAGCTCTATACGCGATGTCCAATAGAGTTTAGTGATTCCTAAAAGGTTTCAGAGTTGGACGGAGCCTCGAGGCAGGTTCAATTACGGGAGCGCACCGCTCAGCCAATAATTGGCACCGGAGTTCGCGACAAAGCGCCCACAATGGCCTCTGATTAATTTCCGAACTACACCCGAATCCTAACTGGCAAACACGCGACGCTCGCAGCGGCATTGAGAATTACTCTGCTGTTTTGTCGTATGAGTCTATGTTTACTGACTTTATATTACAGTCATGGGTTGTTAAATATATCGTCCGTGTTGTGAATAAGAGTAAGAACAAATAAACTAAATAGTTACGTATTTAATGTTAAAGACCGAAGGAAGTAATAACACTACCTACTCTTACTAAAAGAATCATAAAGTAAAACGTTGAATATAATGCATTTTCACATACCAACTGCATCCAGGTATTGTACTACAAGTGGTTTAGTTGGTCTCATCCGTCAACGAACTTCTCTGTCAGACTGAGGCAACCACAACGGTCTAAAAAAATTAAAATTAAACAATTGTAATACTTACTTGTACTAAATTCAATTTTGCTATTCTCATTATGTTAAATATGCATTGCTCAATTAACGATGACAGTATCAAAATCATAAAATAATTCGCTTTGTAAACACAATTAAAACACGTGTTAAAAATACTGGCCCAAAAATATATCTCAGCAATTCGAAAAGAGTTTGAGAACTGGCCCGTGGCGGTTCAATTACGAGGGCTTCGTTCAGCCAATAATTGACGCCGGAGTTCGCGACAAACCACCCGCTCTGATTAATTACCGAATTCTAACTCATGCAAACATATGAGGATCGTTACAGCAAACTAATATGATTCATTGTTATTGAGAATACACTTGTCATTATTAAAGTATATTTTAACCAACTTAAAAAGAAACAAGTATATAATAATTCATATAAATTCATTCAATAATGAACTGACTTATTTTTTTATTTATAAGATATGCGTGTGGTTTCGAATCAGTATAACTTTTAAGGGGATTTTAAAATTAATTTAATTCCTATTTCGACAGATAGTAAACTGTTTACAATATCGACTGCGGTTCCATAATACTAATTACTGTTTAGTTATTAGTTAAGCCAATACGCAGACTGACTTTCCCATTGGTATGATAGATTTTTCACGAGGATTTTTTGAGCTACAGTAATTAAGTCAAGTTAAAGATGTTTTTTGGGATATTATTACACACAGCACCATCTAGTATCGTGGTAGGCTACGAGGCTTGTACCAGATAGTTGATAACTACACATATATAACTTTAAATACATAGATATTATAAATGTACACTGGAGTACAAACATTCGTACTCAACAAATGGATGGCCCAGCCCATAGGAACTCAAACCCGATACCACTGGCGCAGCAAGACGTAGGATCACTACAAACTGAGCCAAACGTGTCGTCTGTCCGTTTAAGAGAGACTTTTGACAACGTTTTTGCTTGTGACATTTTAGATGTATAATTAAGTTGACTATTATTAAATACCATAGGTATGTTGATGATATTATTCAGCGGTACTAAGGCACCTAACAAAGTTTAATACACGGAATAAATAACATCAGACCACAATTTAAACACATCACATAATTTGTTCTCATTAGCAATGTTTCATTAGAATGTAATCATCAAGTGCTAATTCTATTTGCTTGTTATAAACGTAATATATTCCATTTGTTGAGAGCCTCTCTTAGGGCAATAGTAACTGTTCGGTTAAGGAAAACTAACGCTAATAGGATAGTAGAGCCAATTATTTATAATAAATATTCATAATTTTTTGACTTTTAAACAATACTGACAACTCAACCGTTATGAACAAAAATAATTTTATAATAATGTATATAAATATACCTATCGAAGTCTGCCAGATTTGTTGACATTTGTAAATATTGCTCCACTCCCTCGGGCAATTGCATAATGATATAATACCATTCCTTCCTCAATAAATGGGCTATTGATGCTAAAAGAATCTTTAAAATCAGATTAGTAGTTCCTGAGATTAGCGCGTTCCAACAAACTAACAAACTTTGACTCTACAAAATTATATTGAAGATTTATTGATTTATACTATCTATAACAATATATGGTTATATTTTAGATAATAAAATTACTAAATTCTCGATTAGTAGATGAAATGAATTGACTTATTAACAGAAGAATTACAAGGTAAAAATATAAATCGTCGTTATAAGTTACTACTTATAATCAAAATAATATTCTTAAGATTTGATTATGACAGTTAATGAATTTGCTCATCAGCTAATACGAAATTGTTCAGTGTAGTCATATTATTAAAGCTAGTATAGTGTTAATTGAATCCGAGTATCAGATCTGCCAGTGGGCCAGTGCCCACTGCGAAGGAAATTAAACGTCATTCGGTCACTTTCTTCCCGCACAATGCAGATTAATCTGCAGACAAGTCATTATTAAGACCGCGTCGTAAATAGGATGCTTGGATTGCGATTGTAAGCCGTTTTTACTTTAATTACTCTTTAAGATATTAAAATAGACCTGTTTTATTGTTTATTTTTACTTACAAGCAATTTATTAATAATAATTGATCTATTTCGATATAATAATACAAACTACCTGTAAGTTATATAACCACTTCTAAAGTACTGATCACTTTGTAGGTATAGAAGTACGAAGCACAAAACTATTTCTTTTTGGGTTTACTCAATCGATTGTAATAAAACTTTGCGACGAAATAAAAGATTAGACTATATACTTACTTGTTTTAAAACGGCTTACAACATAAATTCATTGAGTAGGTACTTGTACGAATACCTAATGATATACCTACTACCTTATTCGATAGACGTAGTCCCGTCTATATTTGATTTAAATAGGCTGTTATCTTTGATTTGATACAAAACTTTATCCGAACTATAAGGAACATTTAAAAAATAATCAAGGTTGTTCAGTGAGTTTTTGATGAGCTTATCTACCAAAGAAACAAATTTCATACTTATTTTGTATATACGAGTATATAGAAATAAGATATATAAACGTGTGATTACCAATTAATATAAAATTATATTGTGATAGCTCTTATAATATCTATTATAACTTCAAAAGCTTTAATGGGTATAATTGACTAACTCATCGTAAAGCAATCAATGTTACTAAGTATGTAACATCGAGTCGAGTAAGCAAACTAAACTGATTTCGTAAGATCTTATTATATATTGAGGATTACAGGATACTTTTCGTAATTGCTTATACTTATTTATCACTACATCACTACATAGTATAAAAAAAGTTCGCTTCCCGCTGTTTCTCTGTCCCTATCTATGTATGCTAAGATTTTGATGCGGCTTTTTTGTAATGGATAGAGTGATTTAAGAGAAAGGTTTATATGTATAACTAGCGAAACCCGCGACTTTGAAGCGAGGGCGAGTCGCTTGTAATTTATAGAACAAAACTGACTCTTTAGCAATCTTTCTCTTCTTTAAAGCAAAGTAAAGTGTGATTTACATCTAAATCGCCTCTTAATTAACCATTATGAATATCAATATTATATTAAATATTAATGAAGTCAATAAATTAACTTTATAATAATGGGAATTTTATTATTAGATTATTAAAATCTAAAATATAGAAATTTTCCTGATCTTGATAAGTTCATTACAATAATAAATATCTTCACCAAGAAAGCACATTATATAATGAATTTATTGTTAATTCATTATGCATTGCAAACATACTCTTAGTCGTTAGTTGCTGAAACCTGCTATGAATCGTTGTAGAGGAAATTAAATGACGACGGCCGGCTACTGCAGGCCTGTACAGCCGCTTAATTACACTTACTGAGTACTCAGCGCACAGATTATCATATGGACAACTTAAGCCTCCTTAGACACTGAATTTATCGACTGTACCCACGATAAAGACACATGCGTACAGAGCTTCTATGCTATTACATAGACTTTAATGAAGACTTTTAGTCGCATGATTTAATTAGAAACAGTTTAATGATAAGCTCTTACATCTGTATAAATTTTGCGTATTTTTTAATTATAATTACAGTAGTATAACAAACTCGATATTCTTTTTAATTTCTATTTGAAGTTCGAATTTTAGTCAATTATACATTCCACTCCGCTCGGGCTTGTTCTCCAAGTAGGTACGTTTTAACGGTTAATAAGTTAATAATAAGCTTATCATAGATGTGATATTTTCCTCCAGTGAAAAGTTATCTGTATGTTGACCCGGTTAACTAGTTATCATCATAACAAATGTAATCAAAATTTGTCCAGTGGTTAAGACTCATGATGCGGTCACAAACAGACAGAAAAAAAAATTCAGCGGATTTTTTGATTCGGCTACGAGTGTCGATAGAATTAACTATTTAAATGATATTTACAAAAAAATGTGTTTAATGAACAGATTCGACACAGTGAGAATTTTATTATAGATAAACATCCGGTATCATGGTCTCTGTATATTGGAATTGGATTGACAAGTTCTTAGTAAACTACTTCTAACTGGTGAGCACTGACTACAGCAATAATACATTACGTTTAGTTTTACACCACTTATTCAGTCGTTACCTTTCTCGAGAACCAAAAGAAAATTCACTACATATTTTGCATTTCTTTAATTGAGGCTTTCAAAATAGAAGGTATACAAAGAAAACGCCAATCGATTTTGAACTTTCATAAAGAAATATGTATGTAACGTAACTTTTCGAAACTATACATTGTATTACCATGCTTGCTTTGACTTTATCATTCAAATTACTCTTAATAAAATGTAATGCATAGTATTGCAAGTTACAATAGCGTAGTACAAAACTCAAAATCCATTAGCTAATAGTCGCGGTGACATGACATGTAGCGTCGCAGGACTGTCCGCCTGGTTTAATTTCCTGGTGACGGCGACTACCGATTGTACGAGTGAGTTACTATCGTGAAGATCGAAATTGTTACATTTAAATTTAAGTTGTTATCAAAGTGATAAAATACATACTTTTATAAGCCCACGGGGATTTATTGTTTCAAAGACAGTACAAATGACGAAATAAATAGCATTCGAGACAATATTGACAAACATATGACTGTACCAGTATATATGATAGCTACTAGTACGGATCTGCCTTCGATACGAGGGGGATTAGACCATAGTCCACCACGCTGGCCAAGTTCGGGCTGGCGGACTTCACATGTCTTTCGAAACTTAAAGTTAAAGTTCTCTCAGGCATGCTGGTTTCCGTACGATGTTATCTTTACTCTAAAAGAAGAGAAGAAAATTAAAGCTTACTATATCATCTATGTATAATGTACCTATAATATATATCAATATTATTGATTCAATAACTTAGTGTGCCTGAAAACAGACTAAACAGAGTAAAACGTGCGTTCGTGGTGCCAATTAAATATGCTCTCGAGGAATGGTCTGTTTATTTTAACTTTTGATCGGGAGGATGGTGTTGGACCTTGGCTACTTTTTATTCCCGCCCAAAAGTAGTATACTACATCATCTAAAGATTTATCCTCTTACCCATCGGGCACATTTTTATATCTTTTGTATTTATGTATATTAAATACATAAACTTTTAGACAAATATTATGGTCTCATAGTAGCCTCAAGCATGAAGCATTATCAAGCATACATACAAAATTTCGATTTTATAAAAGTTCATGAATTCCACCTTCATCAAACTGAAGGCTTAAAGCTGCTGATATCTTCTATGGAAATCACTTTAATCACTTCAAACCTACTTTATTACAGCGTAAAATTTTGTGAAAGTAACGTGAGAGTAAAATTGGTTTTAAAGGTTTAATATTTCAGCCTTTGATAGTAAATAGGCTTATTTATTGTATCTGCTCAATATTTTTCTAAGCGATATTTATTGGATATCAAAGCTAGCGTGCTCTGTATCAGGATTGCGCGCGATCGTACGTATGCTCGCGCCGCCAATTAGAGTTGCTTCGGCAAATGGACCATTAACACTCGCTTACAGCACGGTCATCGCGTTCAACTCTGGTTTATCTTAGGGAAGCTTTAGATTAGCGTATACGACAAATTCAATGTAATGTTCTACTGATTTACTTTAGTGTATATAGATGCTTACATTGTTAAACTATTAACGATGTAGGTAGGTACAGAATCAAAAAAGGTTTGAGTAAATGTTTTATGGTAAAATAAATATTATCATGAATGTCATGTGATTTAAAAAACCGCGAAAGTTTCATTAATTTATATGTATGTATTCTAACCAGAACTTTTACGTCCTAACGTCCCATTGCTGGGCACGGGACTCTCTCCAATACGAAAAAAATTTTCGTGGATGTCGTACGTACCTATATAATCATTGACAAATAAACGTAAATTTAATAGTATTCGTAATCAGGCAATACACAATATAATAGCACCCGGTTAAAAAGGATTTTAATCGACGATCAACCCATTTAATTGACAACAATAGTCTGGGACTGTATCTATGATATTGATTCGGTTCCTTTAACATGACAGTATGAACTTTAAGAGGCATTTTATTAATTTTGAAAATTTATATAAGAGACACCATAAACGCAAGCGTTTAGAGGGAAACTATAAAACATGTTATTTTGGTCATTTAATAAGTCAAAGTTTTGTTATTAATATATGGGTGAATATTTCATTTCATGCATATTTTACATTTTTTTTTTGACGAATCAAATATTAAGCCTGATGGTGTTGTTTATTATTTTTTTGTACAATATATAATGAAAATAAACTAAATATGAAGGAGGTACAGTAATGTGACGTTTAGTATTGAAGATATAGGGCTTTGTGTTTTTTAATAAACGGTAATGAGATTAGCACGAACGGTAATTGATATTTAGCTAATGGTAATGAGATTTATTCAAATGGTGATTAGAAATATATTAAAAAGTATAACATCAGAGTACTTTAATCAGCATTTTATTCGTTAACAATCAAATATGATTTGTAATAAGTAACAAAGAGGAAACATAATTAGTATAAATAATCAAACGCGTATAATATAAACAATCATAAAAAAGGAATTTAAGGAGTGAACTCAAAGTAAATAATAGAAATTGTCAATTTTTATTTGTAACAATAAACACTAATCGATTTATAATTTTCATGTACCACTGCAACTTGGTGTGTTAGCACTTTTACTCACCGTTACGTCAAGACAGAGCAAAAGTTTTCTTTGGTAATATTCATTACTGTTCCTGTGACATGTTTAGAATACATTTCTCCCCTACCACTGTAAAAGCTGCTCTTAAAATGTGAGTAACTCACCAATGCCCTCTACCACTAAAACTTGCCAGTATTGCTCTCTACTGGCTCGCGACCAGTTTCATATCGAACTTGATGGCTAAATGTCCCAGTCGCAGATCTGTTCAAAGCCAGCCCCTTTCCTAAATTCCGATGATCTCGGCGACCTCGGGATCGGTATTTAAGTGAAGTCCATCGCTTCTGTTTAAGTATGTCGTGTTGGCATGGAGTCCATGGAGACCTGATGAAACGCTCTACCGCTCGTTTGTTTGTACCCAGATCTATCCCCCATGCCTGCAAAATACACAGTTTGAATGTGCAGATATACACATACTGAATATTTTTATTTAACCCGAGTCCGCCGAAATCTCAGAATTCCTTTTTTCCCCCTTTTTGACACACTATGGTTAGAACGTAAGAAAAATTTGCACAGCGGCCACCCCTTCCGCGTTTAATGTGGACTTTTGCAACAAAAAGGCACTCCATTCCAACCTCAATGCTGTCCATCACTATCTTGAAACAGATAAGCCGGTCTTACTTTTTTTAATGGAGACAGATATTGTCCTGCCGATACATCTTGCCTAAAATATCCTAGTTACAGCTTGGAACATGTCTTTCTGCCAAAAGTTGGGATTTGTACGTTCGTCAGGGAAGATATCACTCTGTTGTCGCCACCCCGTCCTGACCTGTCAATTTTATGGTCACGTATAAAATATGGGGGACATACTCCAATATAGACGTGTATCTCATAGTGGAAACGCCGAAATAGACCGACCCTTCGGACATCCAAGAAGGGTCAGATTTCCTATTCCAGCTATATCCCTGCGTGGAAGTTGTGATCCTCGGAAAGTTAATGCCATGTCCAGTTTACACGTCATTTGGAACAGAAAGCCAAATTGGCTTCCAAAACAATAGTAGTGCTTAACGGAGCGAAATAGTATTTCAGTTCCTGTTCTTTATAAATCACAGGTTCACCCTCTCATGGAATACTGTTATGATCTCTGGGCTGGCACTCCTCAATACCAACTTCTTCCATGTGACAAGCCGTTCATATTTTCGATGATCCCATACTAACATACGACTTAGAACCCTTAAGCTTTCGGATAGATGTTGCTCTCTATGTGTATTCTTTCGTCTGTATAATGGAATGTTCTGACGAACTTTTTGATGTGATGCCACCGTCGCGTTTCTGTCACCGCTCTCTTCCCCGTCGGGTTGATGTCATCCTTATATATTACATGCCTGGCATCCCAAAAATGAACATGCATCTCGCTCCTTTCTGCCCGCACATGCAAAATGTGCAATGATCTTCCTCCTGGGGTTTTCTCTGAGCGCTTTTATGTGGGGCACTCTCAACTCCTGTTATGTTGCAGGTGTCTAGGGGCAACAAACTTACCATCACCAGCTAACGCGGATTTTTAACTCGTTTTCCCCTTACTGTTAAAAATAATGGTCTCTCACCATTTTTTCTTTGCTGTCTTTTGCTTCTTGGAGTCATATCACCAATTGACAGAATGGAACGTCTTTCATCTTATACATATATTTTTG
Organism: Boloria selene; assembly: GCA_905231865.2. Lineage (NCBI taxonomy): Eukaryota > Metazoa > Arthropoda > Insecta > Lepidoptera > Nymphalidae > Boloria > Boloria selene. The sequence continues at coordinate 10,897,640 of HG993134.1, forward strand.
GCCTCCTTTTTTTTCTAGAGCATGTAAGACTGGGTTCAATTTAATATCTTTTTCTGTGTGTTACTTTAGCCCTTAATCTGGTTTTTTTTTGTTTTTTTTAAAAACAATTAAAGTATGTGGGGGTCAAACAGACAAATAGAACCAAAATAAAAGCCTACTAATCTAATTTCCGAAAATGCGTCACTTAACATTAATTGTAAGTATAATTGTTAATTTATATGGTTAAGGTTTCATCAAATCTTAACATTAAACTCATTACCGTTACTTTCTTCTAATCACCATTCGACTATAAACGAATGGTAAATAATGGTAATTAGAAGTTTGGTAATTAGATTCATCAATATATGCGGTTAAATACAGTTTTTTAAAGAGTCATGGATTTATGCAGTCTATTGTTTAAAAGATATCCTATTGTTGGTTACATCTAGCTAAAATTAAATAAAAAATAACCAATATATTACCTTTTATAATCGAAACGGTATGTAGAAATATTCCAAACCACACCAAATTTTAACCGGAGAAACTTATTTCATTTTGCCGGTAACAGTCTTTCATGCGTGTATCCTGCTCTATTGCAGAGTGTCGACTGATGCCGAACGTTTTGTGAGAATGAAGGTACATAGTGATGCGAAAGTATTAAAATATCGACACAAACATGTCGCTGAATGGTAATTATGAAGAAGTGTAAGGACATTTTTTAAAGTAGTAAAAAGTTGTTTAAAACTGTTCTTTCATGAATAATAAAATAATAAAACATAGATTATTTAGTCTTTTATCATAAATATATATGATAACTTATTCTTTAAGGACAGTTTTTTAGTAAAATATTTTGATTAGGTCAAATCTGGAAAAAGGACACAAATGGTAATTAGATTTTACGACTTTGTTAATTTTTTTACACATACCTAATAATAATATACATATTCAACGAGTTGCGTCCATTAGAACCCGTGGCCTTTTTAAAAATAAATATTATCATCTTCAAAATATTTTAACGTTTTATACATTCTTTATGGCCAGAACTGTAATATGCACCAAATGAAATATTCACCCATATTTTGTTTTTCTGTATTTTTATTATATATTTGTTACACTATTATTTTTTTGTTTTTAATTGAAACAACAATTTTGCATATACAATTTTTCAATCCTGTTGCTAGAGACGTGGATGTTAATAAGGGTAACTCAGTTGTATAACTAATGCAGTTATTATCATCCAATGTTTATGTTACATATTTAAATAATATTTTTGAAAACAGATAACAATTTTATATAATATGTTTTATAAATAAATAATATAAATACATCTTCCTAATTCTGTAATCGGTAAAATTCTATAACTTATCATTTTTCTATAACAAAGTATAAAACAAAGTCGCTTCCCGCTGTCTGTCCTTATGCATGCTTAGATCTTTAAAACTAACGCAACGGATCTTGATGCAATTTTTTAAAAGATGGAGTGATTCAAGAAGAAGGTTTATATGTATAATACACTAGCAGAACCCGCCGCTTCGCTTGCGCTAGGTCCAGGGACGACCCGAGCGAAGCGTGGGTGAGTTGCTTGTACAATTATAATTTAAATATGCTTATTGACTCTATGTTACCCACCAATCTCCTTCGTGTCTTCTGCATTCTTCACACTGGTGAAGTAATCTGTGCTGAACTGGCACGCTTTGAAGCCATTACACTTACATTACATTACGCAAGAATTTAATAGAATTAAATTGAAAAATTGTCATTTGATTTAAAAAATATTAAGGTATCGATGTTAAGTACTAATATGTCTATTCAATTATTACCTACTTATTTTATCATTAAATATTATTTGACGCTAAACGCGGGACATGATAGTGAAATTTCTTGAATTGCAATATTCCAAAACCACGAAACCTTACTTATTTTATATGTTACCAAATGTATGGGATTAAGGGTAAATAAGTAACCCCTAGATCTTAATCTAAATATTACATAGCTAAATCAAACAATTATTAATTATACTCAGTAATTATAAATTATAAATCGCTTTTTGGTATACTTATTATCTATTTTCGTGGATACTTCTGTTGCAGATTTAATAAGGCTTAAACTGGCATGCAACTAAAGCAAAAGGACAAAGCTAATCACGATATGCATATGACTGAACAGTTACATCACCCGATTCTAGAAAACGTTCAAATTAAATCGCGAACGGCAACTCGGGAGCTAGGCTAGGTCTTTTATAGCACGCGATCGGTGAAGGTTTCGCGTTAATTAATTGGGTGTTTTCACACGTCACCGAGCAGATCTCACCAAATAGATCGGCGCATGCGGCCCTTAATTAGCTATATCTTTGGGGGCGATCGACTCTCCGCGTATTCGCCACGCCAATTTGGTGCTGCTCTTCGCTACGGCAAACTAGACAGATAAGGACTAGAATGCTAGGCAATAACCTCATTATGAAATAACCGGGCTTCTGCCGTTTGTCCGATTGTTGGATAAGATTCGTTACGTTACGTTTGTAATGACTGTTGCATCGTGGGCTCGCGTATCATTTATGCTGCGGAAACGTAAACAGTAGTTTTTTATTGCAATCAACCATTGGTGCACAACAAAATAATTCTGTTATTACTTGTGTGAATAATACGTGTATAGTGCATCCATATACTGATTTTTTATTTCTCTATAATATATTGTTTTTACAATAAGTACATATATATATATATATATATATATATATATATATATATATATATATATATATATATATATATATATATATATATATTTAATATATATATTTAATATTTATTATTTATGATTATAAGTAAACAAGCTTGAAAAATAAAATAAAACCTTTTGACGCAAATCGCACCTTAATTGTTATACAGTATATATATATTATGTATGTGTGTATATATGTATATATAAACATACGTATATGTGTATGATATATTGTATGTATTATATAAGTATATTGTTTATTATATCTATAAACATAATATGTATGTATGTTTATTTATCTGTTTAGTATATGTATGGTATTGATAATTATTTAAATATATTCTATCACATTTGCACGTGTTTGGCCCGTTCTCTTAACCACTATCTCTTACTTCCATGGGTTGGCTGGAAGAGATCTCTTCTAGAGATAAGTCCACCTTTGCAAACTCTTAATTGTTTTTAAAATTACTGTATGTTTCTTACAGTGCAATAAAGAATATTATATAACTATCAATCTATAATTATTAGGTATTATTGAAGATACATCCAGTTTCATATTCTAAAATAAGCAAATCACTTTCAATCTATTTAATGAAGCTGTTATTCACCAGTCGATCGTAATTTAGTAACAAAAAGGCCTGTGTCAGTTACACTGTTAGAGCGACAGGCGATCGAGTCTCGCACGTGTAGCCGTCTGCTCCCACCATTGAGCGCGACCAGATTGATAGCCGTCGGGAAACAATTACCTTTTTGTCGGCAACGCGATAAACCGCTAATTACAATAAGTGATCATTGACTTTTTTAATTACGCACCCATTGAAGCGTCCATCATCGCGGGTAATAGTTGCCAGTCAGTGTATTTAATAAAGTCCATAGCTACGGAATGTTCATAGTTTCGCTCGCGGAATTTCTACTGTAAACTCTCCACTTATTGCAGCTAAGAATTTTTCAATATTGAAAACGAGATCGCGTTTCGGTTTTTAATTTATAGGTTAAGGATGGATTGTGCTCTGGAGAGAATTAAGGGGCGACAAAAAGTCGATCTGTTATAAGTGTGTATTTTAATGTAAGTATGCAAGACGGACAAGCGTAACCTGTTTTCGTGTACGTACGATCACTGCATTCCTTTCGTAAACACAAAGATGTGCAGCGGGCGCGGGATGGCGGCCGCGGGACGGTACTGCACCGCCGGGACCCGCCACTCGCCGGGGCATCGTCCGCCTCGTGAGAAACGAATGTTCCTGGCCTCTAATTACGTTTTATGCGATATCGCCATTTAATTAGCAACATGTTTCCCATTTCGAAACATTAATTAATATTTTCATCAGAGTTCTCTGCATTTAACTGTGCTTTTATTACTCGCTCGAGATTTAATAAAGATTCCTGACCACCCTCGTCGGGTATTATTGTTTTAAGAGTTCTTATTAACTTTTTGTTTCAATACCATTTTTTGTGCCGCTGTCGATATATCCAATTGTTTAATTACGAAAGGTATTTATATCAAAGGCTTAATAAAATTGTTCATTTAAAATTTTAAGTACACTATGAGGTGAAGGAAGGTTAAGTAAAGTAACGGTATTTGAGTACAAAAATCCAAAAATAAGAGATAATGACGGTACTCGTGGTGAATTGGCCAAATAAGGGATACAATCAATTTGATGGTCGCTCAATGCTTAATTGTAGCGGGATTAATAACCGATCCACGTACTCGCAGACAAATTGCGACAGCTGACCGCGAGTAATGGCATTACAATGACATCTTTTACGTGCGCCTCATTACTCCAATCCATGGTAAATGTGTTTTGTACGGATTGTTTATATTAGAGTAATTTATCTTCTTATTTGTTATATTATTTTTATGCATTTATTTGTTTTATGTATAGATATAAGATCTATATAGGTATTTGTATTCAGCCCTTTTTAACATGTCACTGCTGGATATGGCCTTTTTACAATAATAAGGCCAGGAATGAAACAAAGATATAGTCATACACATACACTACTTTAAATTCATTATTAAGATTTAGGGATGGGACAAAATTTAGTATGAGGGGATTAACTTCAATAGTGCATTTAGAAACTTGGTATTTCGTATAAAATCCGAACGGGCACACTGGTTAGCATAAAATCACATTATTTATCAATTCCGTGCATAAAATCATAGGTTATTAATTAAGATGTTAATTTAGAAATAAACCGGCACATATTTTAATAATATTGCGAATTTGTTGTCTGTCTTCGGATATTCTTACTGTAATTAAAATGGAATTTATTATAATAGATAATAATATTTTATTGTGTACGAGGATAATAAGTGCCAATGAATAGCTTTTAGTGTCTGGAAAAGGCAATTAAAAATATTTTATAGTAATAGTGATTAACAGTTTACCGTATAATATTACTCTTTGTTTTACATGTGTAAGTAACGAAGTGTTGACTTGGCAATTTAGGAAAAAATAAAAATCCGACAGTTGCGAGGATTTAATGTTTTTAAATCTAAAGATTACCTGAACCATGATTAAGAATAAGTTTTGATTCATGATAAGTTATTAGAAAATCATCGTAAAGTAGGAAAGAGACTGAATAATTTATAAAAAAAAACTATCACTATCTGAATATGTTCATTATAGGTATATGTATAAAAAGAGAAACATTTTGAGTAAATTTTGGTTAGTATCAATTCTAAAATAACGAAAGGGTCCAAGTAGATACCAAGATGAGAGATTAAGTGATAGTGATAGTTGAATATAGTGACTTAATTAAGCCATAATAGTGCGTAATCGACAAGTGTATGTGAATTGCATTTAGTGGTTATAATGTATGAAGTAAAGAAATAAAACGTATCTAATTACTAATGCTTTAGGTAGCTTTCGGTCCTAAGACACTGTCTTGTAATAATTTATTTAAAAAAATAAATAAATGTACGATTTACCTTAAAGAGTTTAATAAAAATATATATATTTTCTTCACAATATAACACTAAGATATTATATCTATTTCTATATTATGGATTAATGAGAGTCCCGTTATTCTGCGTATTTGAGGTCCAAGAGCGTGAGAACAGCCCTCCAAGGAAACTAATTATTGCGAATGCGGCCTGGGTCTTCAGTTAATTAGAGACAGAGTGGTTCAACCCTCTTAATTAATAGGCACTCGAGTTGGGCCCTTATGCTTACCTCGACTGTTTTGTTTCAATTGTTAAATTTCTCATAAAACATGAGTAGGTATTGTATTGAGATTATTATCATAATGCAAAAGCTTAACTTTATAGTTCTATTCTTTTTAATTTATGATTACTCATATTTATCCTAGAATCGCGTCTTTGAAAAATTCTTTCGGTATTTTATATAATTATTATTTTTATTTTATTTTAAAATAAGGTAACATGGCAGTATTGGAGGATAAGTAACTCTGAGTAATTAAACCCATTCATTTGAAAACATAGGTTAGTATTTCGTATTATTTAGACAGAGATTTACTGAAATATAATACATAACTTTGTATTTTCATTACTTAGCACTCAGAGAGAGCTTTATTTACAACTTTCTATGCTTATGATAACAATCACATATACAGCAAATAGGACGCTGATAGCGTCAACAGTGTTTACGATGTGTCAACGTATGGCCGTAAAGGTGAAAATTGCCTGTGGTAATGGTACATTTAATGTATTCATATACTATGCACCTAAAACTTAAAACTATATTTCGAGACAAAACATGACTCTTCGATTAACATAAAATCGAGTGGACGGATCGTGGGCGCAGGAACTGATACTCACTAGTGTTATTGAGTGTTTCTTAGAAAAAACTTACCAAGTAAGTATTCGAAGTGCAACAACGTAAAGATTAAGGTTTTATACGAGTACAGACTTATAACGAGCTAGAATTTTTAATTTCGTTGACGAAATGAGGACTTTTATTTTAATTATTTTCTATTATTTACTACTCTTATGCTATATACATAAATGTTCTATTTATTCTTTTTATATATAAAGTGTTGCTCAATCATAGTTCTAATATCTAATAGCGCAATTGTAGCCACAGTCGTAAATCAAAATAGTTCAAGTATACGAAACCGCATTAGCTAGTCATCTTCTACCGCAAAGAGGACCGAAAAATAATTAGTAGTTACCAGGCTGGTGACCTCCGCCCAATGAAAGTACTCGGCATTGACCCGTAAGTACCCACCAAAGTGTTACGACATCGAAGTTTTAATGATATATGGAAATAATAAAGTAACATATAACAATAGTTAAAAAATCGTTCCGAAACAAACGATTAATAATAATTTATGTTTATTTTTCTATTGTTTTATTATGACCTATAAAATGATTCGTTTTTGGTCCTAAATTTTATACGAGTACAAAGCATAAATACATGAATAAGGGATCAATTACAAATCCAATTACCTTATTAAGTTGTTATCCAGCAAAGGATGTATAAAACAGAGATATCGCTGTAAGATGTTTTAATGAATTTAATAGAGATTAACGGTTACAAATGTAGAAATGTAGTCTGACATGTTTGATGTAGAGTTCCGATGCAAAGCACTGATAACATTCCGGCGGAGGATTCGAACTCGGAATTCTTGACATGGTCAAATCTAAGCCGCTAGAGCTGTATATTATGCTATACAGAACTTCTCTTGCACGTCTGTATGGTATCTATTGTTGAATGTAAGGAATCCACGTTGTGTTGATTGTAGCGCTTCCATTGCGCCCGAACTGCCAATCCAGGATTCGACTTGGGCAGCTTGTGGCGCAATGTCCTACATTCCATAGCTCGACGACGTGGCATATCGGACGAGAGGTCATCACTAAGCGATAGGATCATGACAGAGAATTCGTCGGTCGGCTGCCGGTGGAATGCGAGCGGTAATTGATTTGTCCTGCGTAATCGACGGCCTGAACGAGATTGACGGGAATATCGAGACGTCATGCTCGCCGTCGGTTGAGCGCAATGTTGCGTTTTCTTACCTGTGTTACTAAGTTATACATCTTCCTAAACCTTCATGCTATGACCTATGTATACTATTTAACAACTAATAATTCTAAATAATTTTTGAATATGATTAAATAAGCTTAATGCCCAGTAGAAACGCGCTCACGAGGCGAGGATAAGCGAGTGAAGCGGGTTCAAATCCGAGTCTTGCACTTCTGATATTTTCCCGAGAGAATCTAGCAAGTTTTCATAAGACATGTGAAGTCCAATAACCCGTACTTGGCCAGCATGGTGAACTATGGTCTGATTCCCTCGTATTGAAGTAAGATCCATGCCCAGCAGTGGGATGTTAAATATACAATTCGCGTATTAGTTAGTCCGCGTATTTGTGTAGCCTATAAATAGTCAACCATTGATTACTATAAAATATCGATATTATTCTAATAAAAATGTACGTTTCTTGGTTTTATGACACGTTTAAATGGCATGTAATGAAATATTAAAAGTCAAACACCTATTCTCCACACGCGAATGTTCATCTGATCCGGTCTTTACCTACTCTATACTAACTGCGCGAAGCCAAATAAAATTAATATTCATAGCCGTTGTATTTATTGGCTTTCAATTAGTATAATCTTAATGGAGCATTAACATACGCGCGGGCGGCGCGTCTGAGTATGCCATAACTGTCGTGGTGTTGTCAACACATAAAATGAAATTTGCCTTAAATCACATTTATGAATATAATGTAATAAAATAAATTAGTCGGTGCATAATTATGGTATTTTTAAAATTAAAACTTATTTATCTTTCGCTATAATGCAAATCAGCTCTATCCGGTTTAATTCTGTTATAGCCATAATGATAAACATTAGACAATGATGCAAAAATATTTTATGTAACTCAGTAAGTACACTTACAAGGCAACTTCAAGTGGTATAATATTATGACTGTCCTAGTTAAATGATAGTAAAACAATTACATAAATGGTCAACAGAGTCATTTCTACGCTGGCAACTTTGGTCGCGGAAGGCTCGCAGCCGATGACCTCAACGGACCGGTTCCCGCGGCCTCTCCCTGCGCCCCCTCGTACCCCCCTCTCTTACCCTCTGGCCCCCCTCGCGCGAGACGTTTCATTACGTTATTATTATATTAAATGCTTTAATACACATTGTAGGCATTAGTCTGCCGAGACGTCATCCTTAGAAAGGGTGCTATTATTTAGATTTGCCATATAATTGGCATAGTGGTTGTTTGAATTACGATTGCCAAATTAATACTTACAGAAAAGTAAAATGTAGTTTTCTGTAGTAGCAAGTATTTTTTCATATTTAAAACGAAAAAATGTTAATTAATAATAATGTAAAATACATACCCTAGATAATTGTGAATTGCCCATTAAACATTATAAATGTACAAATGCATATATGGATTAATTAATGTTTAAATAAAAATAAAATCGAAACCACTTAGAGTAAAAATACAGCGTATAGTAAGATAAGTAGATACTTATAACAAGTTCATTTTCTCTTCACATTTGCATTAGTACTATATTTACTCTAACTGATATAAGTGATCCACTTAAATGTAACGATAACAAACGTAATTTAAATTAATATTCGTATTTTTTAAATAACTTTTCCACATAAATATGTGCTCCTCGATGCGTGAAAACAGTTTGAGAAAAGTAGAAAAGAAATCCGTTAACACGCAAGATACTCAAGAGTGTTTGAAATCTTCCACGTCTTTCGTAAGGAGAAATCTATAATTTAACTGTGGGACGTAAAGAGGCAGTTATGAGTTATGTATTGCAATACAATTTGTTATGTCATTTTACTAGGTATTTGCTATTTTGATGTTTAATGTTTCCTGGCTTTTATGGTAATTTTCTTATTATTCTAGTGATTTATTACGTTGTACAAAATGTGTAGTTTTTGACACTATTTATCTGATGATGATGTTTCTATTAATTCGTGTTATTTGTATAAGCACTACATGCATTTACGTTTTTTTGTTTACTGACAAGCTGACATTATAACTTCTAATACAGTAAAAATAAAATCACGATTAGGGTTTGGGTCCCGGGACGTCCAGGGACAGGACAGGGAGGAAGTCCAGGTACTTTTAGAAAATTTAGCTGTCTGGTCCCGAGACTTTCGGGTTAAGACTTGAGTTACTTTTTACTTCGAATTTAAGTAAAACTGCATTTATTATTTTACGGAAGAACTTACTACTCAATACTTTTTAAAATATCGCACGTATCCAAACGGCAAAATTGGAAATAATGGGCGTTAAACCTAATACCAGTAGCTCTATTATACGCAACGAACCCTACGAGTTGTTTCAAAATCAATTGGTAATTGGTGAAATAAAAAAATCGTAGAAAATGTAGGTACCTACCTAAAGTTGTACGAAATTATCAGGAGCAACATAAAATGGAGTTGTAGTTCTTTTAAGCATTTTTAAGTTTCTCGTATAGTTATAAGATTTTACAGCAAAAAACTAAATTTGTGATGTGTCTGTGTATATTCTTGTGTCCCTGTGTGTCCCTGGTACTTTTCTGACAGCAGAGTGGACCGTTAGAGCAACCTTAAGGCTGGTGTGGTCTGCTTCAGCAAACCTGCCGTTGGGGGTCGTAGTTGAGATCGTATTCGATGGGGAGGTTTTGTGGTGATGGGGTGGTTAGTAGTAGTACTACATAGCCACCTGTTAACTACTGGTGATATGTGTAAATGATATTCCGCACATTAAAAACAAGGTTTTAAGGGCACAATATACTCACGTTATAAATTATAGCATAATAAATTTAATTTCAAATGTTTAATAATGTATGTACTTACTTAATGTATCATTTATATTAATAACTAGCGACTCGCCTTCGCTTCGCTCGGGCTCTTCCCTAGATTTAGCACAGGCAAAGCTGCGGGATATGGTACTTATGCATATAAACCTTCCTCTTGAATCACTCTATCTATTGAAAGAAACCGCATCAAAATCCGTTGCGTAGTTTTAAAGATTTAAGCATACATAGGGATATAGGGACAGAGAAAGCGACTTTGTTTTATACTATGTAGTTAGTGATAAGGCTTTTGACTTTAATCCAAACAATTTAAAAAACAAACGTGTGGCATTCGGTGACTGCCGCGGTAAAGCTATTGCATAGCATTTTTTATCAACTTATGCAATTATAATTATTATTTTTTTATTTATGCAGTAGTTTTTTTCTTTGGTATTAGTTCAAGGAGAGTGTTAGGTTTTATTTTCGTTACGGAATTTCTTGATTCGGTCGCCGCGCTCAAGCCCGCGATAAAAGCTATGCAATAGCTTAAATTTTTTTAATATAAATTACATAAACAAATAACTATGAAATTAATATCGGTTGTTATAAAATAAACTAAGGAGTAAAAAATTAACAAATTAAGAAAAGTTTCTTTTATAGAATGCATCTAGTACTACATTTAATTTCTTGACTATGACTATAATGGTTGAGAAAAAATGAATACCTATTAACTACTCTATTAAATTGTGACGTACATAATATCTAGATAAATATTGCCGGAATTTAGTACAACTCTATATACATGAAATGAGAAATCGATATCACAATGTAAAATCATAAAAAAAGATATGCTAAGTGCAAGTTTGACTACAAAGATGTTAAAAACTGATCGCTCTACAAAGTGTGTGTCCAGAATTGATTCTAATTATAGACGGCCGGTCCGGACGGGTCAGAGCGCGCTGCAAAATAAAGCACATTACAAAATATCACGTTACATCGTTCGGTGCACTTGATCATGCCGTTGTCCGATCTCTTTTATTTGTGAAACTTATACTTCTTTTTTATTTATACCGCTTTGAATGACCGCGTCGACCGCACCGCTTAGCGCACGCCGCCGCAGCGCCGACCTGCCCGCAAATAGATCTTGAAACCAGTATTAATTTGTGTGAAACCGTAACTATAAATCAATATTTATACACAATAACCATCGCTTGCGGTATGACTCAAAGTTAGGAGAAAGGAGAGCAAATAAATTATACACGGAATTGAAAGTTCACACCTATGACGCTCAGGACTAACGTTCTGAGCTCATTAAAATAAAATCATGATAAAATCACTGCACACTAAATTATATTTAATTTGCGCTATACATTTTATCTCTGGCATAATCTTACAATTTATTACTAAATAAAGAGTCGCACAGCCTTGATTCGTATAAATACTAGACATCCGCCCACGCGATTTGAAACCTGCCACTAATTTTGTTAAAATAAAATCAAAGCAAATCATGTCAATGTGTTTTTACAAGTAATTAATAGATTAGATCCAAAGGGCAAAGACACTAGGCTATGCATGAGCACAAAAAGCGCTGATTATGTATTTACGAGTATATTAGTAAATAGTTCAAAGATCTTCGACTATAGAACGAAAGCAGAATTGGCATGTCGAAATACAAGCGGTAATAGAGCGAGTGGAGTGCGTGCAGAGGCCGTAGCTCGCCGACCAATTTATTCGCCGGGACGTCAGATTTCGAGGGCCTCGTTACGACTAAGCCTCCAATTAGACTTATCCCTAATTAAGAGATGCCAATAAATTACCCTCCATCACGGGCTAACGAAGACGCGCCGCACTAATAACGCTAATTGATTTTGAGTAATGAGCTCGAGTTTTGATGGAGCTGATTGGTAGACGCGAGGGGGCGCCATCGATCGCATGATTGCCAATAAGAGACTCTAGCTTAGTTCAATTTGCTTCGTACCGCGGCGCTCGCTAAACTGGTCGACTCATAAATTATTATCTTAAATAGGTTGAGTGTTTATGCAATAGTTATAATTTAATTATATTTTTATGTAACATTCAATATGAAGAAAATTTTCAGTTTTACATATAGTAGTAAATAGATTTAACTAATTGGTAATTTCTTCGAGCTCTGAAGTTCGTTAAATTTTGGTGGTAAGCAAGGCAATACTTTATAATTTCTGTTGACTTACATTTTAACTATGACTTTGGCATATTGTATTTAGCCGTTTTAACGTGCTGCTGGTCACTCTCCGATCCCAGGACGATTATTGGCGGACTGCACATGCCTTTTAAAAACTTATTAGGCTCTCTTAGGCGTGCAGGTTTCCTCACAATGTTTTTCTTCACCGCAAGACACAACAAGACAGTGATCATGTTAGAAATGATTCGCATATGAAAATATCAGTGGTAGTTACGGGACCCGGATTTGAACCCGCTTCACACGGTTTCCTAAGCGATAGTGTAACCACTGGGCTGGGCTATATAATTATTCCATGGAAATAATGATTTCAAATAGATAAAATTGCCAATTAGCACTTTAAAAAGCAATTGTTCTATAAAAATAGGAACGATCTTTACGGAGTATTCCAGTAACTGCATATTTAAATTTATAACATCAGCGGAAGAAACCAATCGTGATTTAGTATCTACAAGAAACTACGGGTAATTTTCCTTTAATTGAATTCCATGAATACAGTAAAAGCTTGCCTTTAATTACTGAGCAGTCTGGAATATTCTATGATAGGTGAATATCAGTATGGAAATATCTAATTAGCAAGACTTTACGCGATAGCGACTAAGTAGGCATGTGTGAAATCTGCTTTTTGCAATTTTGTTACTTCTAGATCCATTATAAACTTTTTAATTACATCTATTAAGATTAAACAGAGGCGAACAATGTAGATAATAAAAAGTGCTAAATTTAGAATTAACAAAAATGTTCAAGTTTTTTGGAAGTAGTAAGTTAAGCTTCACATGCAAAAAGGAAACTGACTGCCTGATGGATAAATCGAGCCTATCTCTCTTTTTACTCTACCCTCAAAAGGAGACGTTGGAACCACTACGCACATAGCCTTTACATCGGCCGAAGTTAAAAAAAACACATTGAATTGTTACGTAATTTTACTTTAAATATCTATTATATAAAAAAATATGTAGCGATTTCTAGAGTTAATAAAATACACTGAAATAAAACTGCACTTACGTAAATTAGTTGCATTATCAACTTTACAACATAAAATTTAGTTATTACACCTGAAACATTTAGACTAATGGTTATATTAAATTAATTTATTAAATTAAAGGTCGTCTATCATACTTAGTAATATTAACTTAATTAACATTTTATTTATAGCACATAATATAGAGCTCAAGATATATGCACAGCCAATAGGTTTCGTTTTTAACGTTTAATATTAGCATTGTTCTGGTCACGCGCAGACGAACACGCAAGCTGCATGCAAATCAGCTGTTAACGAGACGGTGTTTGTCGTCATCTTAATAACCACAATACATGATAGTGTTAACACTTGTTATTCATCATATGCAAACTTTTTTAATGAAACTTTTACAATTAAATATAAAACATAATTTAGAATTGGCTGAATTGGAGTAAAAATATATTTTAGATTAAACTTTGCGAGACGGTAAGAACTCAATAATTGTTTTTAATATAATATTACCTATCTCTCGTTTTTCTATATCAACTTACATTTAGGATGTTTTAACTAATCATGATATTTAGTAAGTTCGAATTGACATTTTTCAGTAGATAGTGAAATTTCAAGACAAACAAGAGCCTTTATTTATTATCTTACTAGCGACTCGCCCTCGCTTCGCTCGGGCTCTTCCCTAGATTTAGCACAGGTAAAGCCGCGGGATCTGCTAGTTATGCATATAAACCTTCCTCTTGAATCACTCTATCTATTAAAAAAAACCGCATCAAAATCCGTTGCGTAGTTTTAAAGATTTAAGCGCACATAGGGATATAGGGATATAGGGACAGAAAAGGCGACTTTGTTTTATACTATGTAGTGATGATTTATATATTATATGATTAAATTAATAGAATATTTGTTATTGTCTGTTGACTACAACAAAAATATATTAAATTTATTTTAATTTACGTGAAATTTATTTTAATAAGATTTCTTTTGTTATAATAACTACAAACACGTATCTACTGAGTAAACAAAGTAATAAAATTGTTATTTTTAATTAAAAGTAATTTATGTTGAAAGTAATTTTAATTCATATAATTTACTTAAGTAATACTACTTTCCTCACTTCTTTATGGGTGCGTCTCTACTTCCTAAATAAGTTTTGAATGGATTATTGCGATTTTATCTTGAGGAATAATAATGCGCTAATGCGGACTTTTGTCTAAGCCTTTTTAATACGTAAAATTTTCTAGTAACTACATACGCACATTGTTTTAAATTTTCATGTATCTCTTAAAGTTTCGCTACTGTGAGCTATGTAGATTTCTAAGTAGGATCAAAATCAGTTATGATATTTTCCTGATATCTAAATTTTAACGCGAGTAATAAGTTATCACCAAACAAAATGTTATATTAAAATCAGTTTAGTATCTTTTGCGAAAAACACGGACACACAAACAGACAATCAGATATACAAAAAACAGACGCAGACTTTGTGTTGTTTTTGTTTTTAAAAAATATTTATGTACACTTACTAAGTTACTATTTTATTATATTAAACATAGATAAATAAGAAATAATCAGTTTTATCTAATGTTCTATATATTATGTATTAGCATACCTCTTACCACGATAACGGTTCATGATATCCACCGGCGATATACATACTTACACATTATACCACTTCCTTCTCTTATATTTAAGGTTCATAATTGAACTTTGTGATTATTTGGACAAAAACAAGTTTGTTGTGACAGAGTAACTGATGTTTGGCCCGGTTTTTGTTACTGACCATCGTATTGCAGCATTTTTAAGGCGAAGTAGAAACAAAATATAATTAATATTTCAAAATAATTAATTATTTTTACATAATTAATTAACATTTTAATAATACATGTCATAAGTATATTATTGTACAAGTGTGGATTTAAATGTTTAAAAAATACGTTTCTTTTTAACCGACTTCATTATGGTGTAATTACGAAGTAAATATTAGGAACTTTTTATACTATGACAATTATAAAAATTAAAATAATAAAAAGAAGCTTAAATATTTATTTCTTATGCTTCTTTCTTAAGAAATGCGTGTACGTTTAGATAAATATCTTATAGTCGAACCTTCTAATACTATGAAGTTCCTCAAGTCCCACTCAGTAAATAATAAAGTATCGCCTCGTACAACTTACGACACCATCATTTACAATAATGAGAGGCTTAGATAAGCGTAATGTACTTAATTGGATAAGTTAATGTTGGATATAATGAATTCGAAGGTTGAGGCACTATCTCTAGCGAGGCGAGAGCGATCAATCAATCTGACATACGTACATTTATGTGACTGTACTTACACATCATATTGACGCGTGGATATTACTCTGTTGATGTTTTAGGTAGGTTTTGACTTTAAGTAACCTGCTAACAATATTGCTATAAAGAGGTTTATTTTTAATAATTAATTATTAATAAATATAACCTACACAAAAGTTAAATTGCTTTCAACGATCTACATGATTATTTAAATATAATACTATGAGTTAGTTTTATAAATCTTGTTTGTGGATATAAAAGGAAAAAGTCAATTTTCTCTTATTTTTGAAAGCTAAATACAAATATGGCGTTTTTCAGACTGCACTGGTAAGGTCTCGTATACGTTTTTCTTTCCATTTTCCAACCTGTTAAGTATTAGTACCTACCTTGATACTGAAATGGATGAAAGGATTCGGATTAAAATTATATTTCGATGAATTTTGCCAAAATGTGCACTATTCATTTGCCAAACGAACAATACCCTCATTATATTAGAAACGTCGATGAAAGTCGAACAAGTAAGAAAATATTGAAAAATAAGTTTCATTTAAATTTATTATGTATAAATGATATGAAAATAAGAAATTCGTATATTATTAGGCAACGTTACAAGGCGAACCCGTTGTGATTAATTAGTGAGGTAGCTAATTAGCGAGCAAAAGTCAAGTCATTAGTAAACGTAATTGAAACAAGCAAACCAACTTTTCCAAGAAAAATCTCAGATTAATTTACCTACGCTTTAACCTTCACTTTCGTTACAAAGTAACTCTTTCAATTAATTATCTTGTCTGTACCTATAGCGAATTAAAAAATGAAATTTTAATAAACCCTTCGCTATTTACTTACTAAAATTTTCTTATAATCATTATTATTTTGTCATCGTAATAAAAAATGGTATATACCTACTCTTATTATAAATAAATAATTGTTTTTTTGTAATATTTAGCTAATTGTTATATTTGTTATTCGTCCTTTTTCCTGATTTATTTTAAATCGCTAACCCAACCAATAGGACTGGCTATTTTTGTATATGTATGTTTATGTATATTATGAGTCTAAAATAGAAGGAAGAACATTTTATAATAAACAGATAAAATTCGTCATAAATGACAGTAACATTTCTGAATTATACTTATTAGTTATTACCATATTGGTGTTTAGTTTAAGATATATGGTTACTAAAAACAATTTTATTTGATTAATTCAATATTTACTACGAGTAACATTAAACCTAACGTTTGATGCGATTTAAAAATTGAATAAGTATCGACTCGTAGCGCAATAGGGCAAAGGCATAACGCAAAAGATTGCATACCTGCCGCCGGTCGTATCGAATGCGAAGGGTTGGCAAGCATCGAGATATCGATGTCGTAAGACAATATTTTTTATACTGTATTTAAAAAAATATGAATAAAAATCAGACAAATTTTAAATATAATTTACCATATATGGTAACAAGTTACTTTTATTATTTTTAATTACATTTAATATTTTTAACATTCTTGACAACTTAATTAAACTTAATACGCCAATTAACATAAAGTCACGATTTCGAAGTAATTATGTTTAAGTATAAATAGAGAATTATAAAAACTTAATGTTCCTTAGAAAAAGACATGATTTATATACTAAATATTAGATTATAATAAGCGTACTTTGTTTATTTTAGATGCTATGCTATTTTTTTTTTCTTTAAAGTGAAACAGTATTTTTAATATAAGTATTATTATTACAACGGTGAATATTTTACTGTAGTACCTAATAGCAATGGGTCAGTTTCTCCTAATGAAATACAATTCATATACTTTTAGGTATAAATCTTTTACGTAATACTAATTTGAAAACTTAAAATAAAATATAAAAGTGACTTACCTCAACTAGTCACTACGCTCGGGTACGTCCCTGGATACGTGAAGAATAGATATAAATAGTTATTAGTTTTCGGTTTATTTCGTGAATTTTTCCGATATTTTATTATTCTACTATTCGGTGTAGAGATGAATTCAACAAATCGATGATCACAAAAATCGGTTCAGCTGTTCATAAGCATAAATGATCTAACTAACACGATTTTGTTTTATATATACAATTATATATAAGGTACACAAATTGTGCAAGTAAAACCACGTAAAGTGTTAGTTTTATATAAACACGTACTAATTAAGTAGATATGAAAAATGAAAAACAAGGAAAAAGCTCGTTAATGTATGTTTTCTGAGCAGAATTGAGCCTCGCATACAGCCAGTGTTAAATAAGTCTTAATTAGTGATATCCGAATGAAGTATACTTTATGTGCTTAATTAATTTTAATTACAGTAATTATTTATTATCAGTTGGCTTAAATGAAAGGGTTTATGATATTTTTGTTAAATGGATATGTTGAGGACAGAGGTTATGTCGGAAATGTAAATTTAATACTCCATCACTATTAAATATTATTACATATTATGCAATTTATATTATAGGCACATAGTCCATGACAAGGTACAGCTCTTTGAGTGAATTTAGTTTGGATTCGGACAATAATAGGTAAGTCAAACTAATACAGCTAAACAACGCCGAAATCGAAATGGTTCTGAATCAATTTAGCGTGGCGTTTGCCCACTTACCGAGCATTGTTGGACTGAAGCTCGCTTTATGAGTCCCATCCCTATTGCGTCCAGCGGGGGGTGTTCGATGATTGATGGCTGCACGCGCAAGAAAGAGGTAGCTACATAACCGGCCCTCGGACCTCTCCGTCATACACCCAGCAGGCTGGCCTCGTAATTGAATGGCAATTACCTGGCCTGTAAATATGACACAAGCGCGTAATTGTACGAGTGGAGCGCGTGAGGCCCACACCACAGTGTGAACGTGCCCTTTGATATGAATTATTAAAACCACGTATACGTGAGTTCCAGACGTAAGATAATATATCAAAGATTGTCTACAATGTTAATTGAGAGGCACAAAAACTAAAAACATTGTGTTCATTAGCCATGTATATCGCACTTTATGGACTTATGAATTATAGATTTGAACCTATTATAAAACAATCTGATGCAATAGCGTAAGAACGATAGTTTCCTATACTCAAGACAACGTCTATTAAATTTTATTTTTATTTTATTAACCCTTAACCACTGACGTGTCATTTCGTTACACTACCACTGACGTACGAATGATATTCGTCAATTTTTTCAAAGACTTCTCAGGCAGCCATCAATCGTAATTTAAATTTTTATTCACTTTTAAGTGATAGAATATTTCAAATCTAAGATGCAAAAATAAATAAAACAATAAAAATACTCTTAGAAAAATATTTACTAACCAACATTCTTAGTGGTATTGGAATAATAACAAAAAATATAAAAAAAATTAAAAAATAAAAACTATGTTTTACAGGAACTTTTTATTTTCATTTTTATACTTAAGTGAGATAGGTTTAATGAGATCAAAATCATATTAACAGCTAATCAATTAATTACACACTTTTTAACGACAGCTATTACAGATATACAATCTTCTTCATCTGCCGATGATTCCTCAGATTCACACAGCCATGATTCTATGATTTCGTCTGATTTACTGCAATTAACTGGAACACGTTTAATTTTCCGCGATGTAGAAGGCCCAGGCGAAGTATTACACCGCTTACGATTCATTTTAGCTACAAACGAAAAAAAAGAAAGAACTCAAAAAAGTTACACTGACACTGACCATACGAATGTCGTACGTCAGATAGTTGAACTCACCTGTTTAGAACTGCGCCACACGTCCGCTCTCCCCCGCTGCGCGCGCGTCACTAGCGCCTAGGAAACTACCAGGAACGACGAGCACGAATTCCCGCGCAAAACAAAATTATGAACGAATAACGGTTTCCGCGACGAATGTCATTCGTACGTCAGTGGTTAAGGGTTAACCTCGAAGGTGCAATGTAAGCTCGTTTATTTTACAAAACGAATACAAAAATATGTACTTTATTATATGTATTTATAAATATAAATAAAACAAGGACTTATTTTTTTTTCAAAAATATCTTATTACCTAAATCTATTTAACTAGGTTAATAATATAATATTATCTTTATTTTTAAGCTCCACGTTACTAAAATATTGTTTATAAAATTATAATTAAATAAATCAATTAGAAACAGAAATAATTGTTGCTGGAACTCTATAATTAACTAATTTATATTTAATGAAAACAACTTTTCTTTTTTTATTTGCAAACACATGTCGGCAATATGCACGGCCGCTAGCCGTTGCGCCGCGGGCAACCCTTGCAGGTGGCGAAACCCACATACGTAGGGTTGGAAAGGAAACCATTGTGACCAAGTAATTTCTAGTGATTTGATTAAAAAGTTAAAAACATCAGATTTCATTTTAAAAGTATTACAAATAAATTATTATTATATATACCTAAATTCTACATAAACTATATGCAATGAGCAATTCTTGTCACTACATAGTATAAAACAAAGTCGCTTTTTCTGTCCCAATATCCCTTTGTATGCTTAAATCTTTAAAACTACGCAACGGATTTTGATGCGGTTTTTTTAATAGATAGAGTGATTCAAGAGGAAGGTTTATATGCATAACTACCGGATCCCGCGGCTTTGCCTGTGCTAAATCTAGGGAAGAGCCCGAGCGAAGAGAGGGCGAGTCGCTAGTATACTCGTATAATAATTCTACTTTTGGTATCTCAGATATGTCTGTCATCGGTCCTTCTTTAAAAATATTTTTTAAACAACAATAACTGTTACCTATGGTTTAGTGAATTCAGATGCCAAAACAATAGTTTTTAAATTTTTGTCTGTTTATCTGTTTGCCTTTACTTATAAAGGAAAACGTAACTAGTGAATAGTGATGAACCCGACTAAATCGAGAGTAAGACGCTAATTCATATGTAGGTACGTATATCTATAATAAATCCGTGGGATCCAACTGTGGTATACATCTCATCATATCAGAATTTGTGTCAAATTGTAGCTATGTTCGTCTTTAACTTAATATGTAAGGTAAGTTTTGCTTGGACATCATTTTCAAAACAATTTAAATGACCGTTAAAATATCTTATTACCAACTATGCCAGTAGGCAGGTAAGTACTGGTAGTTGTATGAGCAAGGCAATACTCGAAATGTAATTAATAAATAAGTCGTCTTGTCGTCGGCTTGCTCTATTATTTTTTACCTTGTTTAAGTTAATAAGTAGTTTTTCTAGTTCATAAACGTATATATTATGCATCTCAAAAATTTCATTTTATGCATGTTAAAAACTATTAGCTATAAATGTTAACTTGAATATTGTTGTTACACATGTTTATTTTAACTAGCATATTGCTTATAGCCATAATAGGATAAAATGAACAACTTAAAAATATGTAGCAGTCACCTTGACTCTACATTCTTTTGTTTACCCCACTTATGACAATGTATTTAGTATATATAGGTACATATTATATTACATTACAAATTCATTACAGATATTTTTCAATTTAAAGGACACGACTTTAAGATACAAAATTCTAACTTAGCATAAATTACAAAAATCATTTAATATGCTCAAGATGAGCAAACAAACAAATATTTATATTATATACATATAAATATGAAGAATCAACAATAAATACTTTTAATAAAAATATTCCATATAAAATGTGCTGTATAGATGAATCTAATGCAACTGCAATAAAACGCTAACAGTCGGCTTTTAATTGGCGCGGTGTAGAATTGGGCCAAAAGCGGGGGGACATCGCCCGATCTCCCGACACTCAGTTTCTCTCATACCCTTAAAACAACAGGTGGTACTAACCAACCAAATATCCGAAACAGTCAATATCACTAAAACATAAACGGAATTGATAACGCGTGTTTCAGAGTTAAATCTTGTAATTCCGTCTTTATACGTTTAGGAAGTCCGAAATAGGTAATATATAGCGAATACTGTAGGAAAAGATTGTGCAAGGTGATCATGTATGTACTTTTATGTTCATGTACGTACAATGTACATAATATAATATTAATATTAATTATATTATACTGTTATGTAGCGAGTCAAATAAGGAATAAGATAATTGTATTAATCCATCTAAAGTTTCTGAAGGTTAAATCACGAGGAGAATGAAGCGGATTGTTTTGTGTTTACGAACCTTCGTTAATTTGGAAAGTTTGCAGCGCTTAATCAAGGCCACTTTAATATCAATCCTTCATTAAACCGAGCTCTATACAATCGTTCATTTGGAGCGTTCTCACGCCTCATTAAAGTCTTTTTCGTGATTCGGCGACCGCGTCTACCGTTTCCCCGAACACAATGAGCGGGTGATTCGGCGGCGAATAACGAGGGCATTTTGTCGGCCGCCTCTCACGTCCGACGCCTTCCGACGCTCAATGAAAGTTTACCTGCAGCCGTAACGAGCGATTTGTCCCCTGGCCCCGGTCCCCGCGCCCCGAGCCCAAATCAAAGCCCATTCACATCTGCATGCCGACACAATGCTGGCAATTAGGCTGCGCTTGGTCCTACAATCGAACGTAATGCGCTCGTTCGATGACGACGCTAAGCCGGTCGGTCCTGTCTCTCGCCAATTTCATCATTCTTATAACGCTCTTTAAACTTGCTCAAATCTGAACACGTAAAAAGGTTTTGGTTACCTGTGATTTCTCAAAAGTAAAGGCTCCTTACAATAACTATAATAGATTTTTTTGTAATTGTACATGTAGTATACATTATGTGCTATGTACGTATCTTTAATCTACCGCAATAACCCTCCTTCTGGCGCAGACTGGTAAAAAAGCCTTTTTTGCAGTCAAACTTATTAATAAGTGCCTAATAAATATATATTTTAAGGATTGACTATTTTATTTGCGAATCAATTTAATATTTATAGTAGACTATAACCGTGACAGCTGGTGACATTCGGTCATAGGGTCAACGTGTGGCTCGCTGTGTTAGGCCGTCACGATGCGTCATCGTTTCCTTTGTAAAGCAATTTGCACTAAGGGGTCAAATGTACGCCGTAAATCTTAGCCCGAGCTTAAACCACTCTAACTTGACGACTTATTTAAAACTTTTATTGTTGATGACAGTTTAGTTACTTCTAGTAGTTATAGTGGTAGTATTTCAAACATTTTATTTTTTTCTTTATAAGGACACTTAAAAACTTGTCATTGCGGAAAACAAAACAACTATATCATGACACATACTTCTAGTCAGTTGTTATATATTGAATACTTGATTTCCACTTTTAATAGATCTTAATTAAAATGAAACTTTATACTAAACTAGCGTCGTGCCCTTGCTTCGCTCGGGCTCTTCCCTAGTTTCGCGCAGGCAAAACCGCGTGTTCCGCTAGTGTAATAAAGCCTATAGATTTTCTCGACAAACGGACTATCCAACATAAAAGAATTTTTTAATTCGGACCAGTAGTTTCTGAGATTAGCGCGTTCAACCAAACAAACAAACAAACAAACAAACAAAATCTGCAGCTTTATAATCTAATACATATATAAAATTCTCGTGTCACTGGGTTCGAACTTGAACTCCTCCGAAACGGCTTGAACGATTCTCATGAAATTTTGTGAGCATATTGAGTATCTATTTTTCATCCCCCTAAATGTTAAGGGTAGTCCACCCCTAAATTTTTATTTTTATTTTTTAGACATTTTTTTTCCTACAGATCAACCCAATGAGGTTGATTAGCAATTAAAAAAATGAACGCGGGCGAAGCCTCGGGTACAGCTAGTATTAGTATAGATATATTCTTAATTACACCCAGCGTATCTTAGGTAATGCTAAATTGTATAGCGGTATTTAAGGCTTTATTCAAACATTCATCTACAAAAGCCACCGTTTAGAGCATCACAAACACTCTTAACAAGAACTAGCGAAACTTATCCCTTATATCGTTTCAAGCTTCGACAAAACGGTACAATAATGCCAAATTAACAAGTTAACAATCGCACAAATGTAGTGTGGGTGATGCCTAGCACACGGCGCGGCGTCTGGTGCATCATTAAGGAGCATTCACAGAGTCCGACAATATTCTTCATTTGCGTACCGGGCGGTCGTCATTTGGCGCATTGTGTCGGACGAGCTGGATGCCCGCCCTTGCAGCGAGCGTGCACAGTGCAGTGTGCTGCCGCCTTAATTGTACTCTTGTTTCTACTAAATGATAATTCTTGATAATCGACGTTTATACTTTGCTTTTAGCTAGAGGTTGACGTAATCTTGCTCTCATTAAATGTCTCTTTTAATATAAAATATATTTCATTTTAATATAACATGTGAAATAAATACCTATATAATTAACTGACCTTATTCTTATAAATTATTCAACAAGGGACGGGTTGTAAAATTCTAATAACGGCTTTTACTCAACAATATTTCACCGAAAATTGTGAGAATTTTTTTTCTTTAAATTTTATAATTATATTGCATAGACGTATTAACTAAGGACGAGACACATAAGCTGACGTACCTTTACCGGCCTTGACAGTAATCAGGATATTTTAGGCCTGGCCGTTTGATTTTACGTCAGTCTCAAGCACTTACTTGTCAACAAAACATCTCCCAAAAATGACTAAATGTTCTATTAGATGGTGTAAAAACTAAAGCAGCGGAAGCAGCACTATTTCTTTTCACTTGTAAGTAATATATTTTATTACATTTAATGTTATTTATCACAAAATTTAAGTAAATGTAAAATAAAATTTCGTATTATTCAACTATGTTAAATATAGTCGATATATCTATGTATTGTTGACATCTGACAACCATCATAAAATGGCTGGATTATACTGTTCAAAACAAATGACAGAACCGTCGAGTAAGTCCATTTGACATCGACTAGTGCTTGACAATGTCGAAAAATATATCGATATTTGACGAAATAACTAAGCGAATAATGGATGTTATTTGTACAGTACAATAACATAAAATACTTTTATCGCAGTATCCTACAATCTGATGACAATAAATTTATAATAATATTTTTATAATTAAATAAAAACATTATAAATGCAAAAATTATAATTAGTATGTGTACTTAATTTTTATTTTATTTTAACACATAAATTACACAAAATTTTAGATTTCCTAGGGATCCTTCTCGAAAGAGAAAAGAAATTCTTAACAAAAAATTTAAAGTCTATAATAACTATAATTGAGTAAAAAGTTCATAACAATGTCCTGCTTATTTTAGTATAATTAAAATATAAATACCGGAAGCTTACCCCACCTTTATTCTCCCTTTATTTTCTTTGCCTTACAGCTTATTTATGATACGCCTTTTCTTTCCCATTCGAACGTTCTGGGTTTGATTGTCGGCGAAAAATCAAACAATATTTATTATTAATATTTAAAATGTCATTGATGTATGTATTTTATCGACTACGTTCAAGCACTAGCATTAGAGTGAATTTTGATGTATTGTGTCAATTCTTTGTGTGCGTTATACTTCAAATGGTTGAAAGTGTTTTCATGCATTTTTATTTTATGACTGGTCCTTAGGTAATACGTCCATGTTATATTGTTTTCACCGCTAATTAAGGAAGTAAATCTAGAAAGTACCTACTTTTATTCAGTAGAAAAACATTAATTTCCTGTAGCTAATAATGTTATATTTATTTTAATCATACTTAATTTAATATAATCAGTACCCATCTGAGTCCATTAAGAGAAATGCAACTTTCTTTTTAACAAAGAAAAAAGTGTAACAAAAGTCATTACTCATAGCGGCGGGCGTTGTCCAAAACAAATCTAATAATATCAGCTGTGCCCACTTAGACCCATTAAAATTTTCTAACTGCTTCTAATAACTTATCATCTACGTATCCAATTAAAATGTATATAATATTAATAATACTGGCATTCACCTGTCACTAATCTATTCCCTTGATCGATTAATAGAGTACAGAACTTTATTCTCATGGTCGTAAAGATTATAATCGTATATCAATACCATAATGTGATGTAAATTAAGAGAAGTGATCGTTGTATAATTGTGTCCATACACAGCTATCAGGGGTAAATTAAAGAAAAAAGGAAAAAACTAGTGTTGTTCACTAACATTTTTATCTCGTAAGCATCTGAGCTGTATGATGTAAAAACCTTAATAGTTCCACTATTGGGATAACTAAGTAACGTATACATACTCGTAAGGTACGTGAGCATCAGACATTTAATAAATAACACATAAGGCACTCAATAAATACAGCAATTTCTCTGTTAATAAATATTTTTATAAAAAGCTACAACCACAGTCTTTAGCAAAAAATGCGATAGTATTCTTACAATGTAGAGCGTATTTACTGTACATCAAACGATACTAATATTTTCTGTTGATACGTCTGTCATAATCTAATTTATTTAAGATTTGACATTTAAGTTCTTTTATTTATTACGCTTAATATTAATTATGTACTGGTATATGTGTAGCTTACACGTTTTTTACTTGTAACACCTTTGCTACTAGCTTGCTTGTGGATGCCAAAAAATGTTTAAATATTTTGGAATTAAGAACCTAATTTAAACGGATATATGTGTAGTGTATCAACTATCTGGTGTCTGTAACACAAGCCTCGTAGCTTACCATGGAACTAGATGGTGCTGTTATACTAAAGTCTCAAAATATTTAATAATTTAATATAATATTAATTTAAATATTGTAAATGACACCAAAATAAATGCATCTAACGGTACAGCTTTCGTAATAAAAGCTCGATATCAAAGTTGTGTGAGTCACCGATTACATTATATTCATCGAGACATAATGCTCATGATTAATAAGGCCCATTAACTTTAAACAAAGATTAATTTTGAACTGGGTTCACTTCGGCTTCATAACAGATATTATCCCCTACTACGAGTCTATCAGACCGATTTACTTTATGACTTCTTTGATATGCAGGTTTTAATAATAAATAATTCATGTAAAAAATATTGAACATGCAACTTTCATCTTTTCTTTAATAAATGTTTGAGACTTTTTATTTATTTTTCTGTCTTTTACCTCATTAGTTACCTAGCATAACCGGAATATTGTTACTCAAGACTATGCTGCAAAAGTAATACCTACGTATTCTTATACTATATAAGTACTTATCATATCTAAAAAATTAATTTCAAAGTTTCCTTAGTAAGGGCAAGACGCTACCTTAGCCCACCTGCGCCCGCGCCGCCTGATCGATCGACCCAAACCTGGCTTCATAATAACAGTAACCAAATTATTAAATTAATCCCTAAACATTACATTAGCATTATGAGTACCTGAGTGCCTTAATTTTTTTAATTTGATTCAAATTATAACCACAGCTGTTTTATTTTAATAAGCAATTTTTATTATACCTAGTCTAACCGTTACATGTAATATCAATAATATGAAGTGTCATAATGAATAGTGATTTAGAAGACATGTTTTCGTATATTTTTCTTTTAGTTTTGCTATAAGACAGTGCTTTTTACAAAATTTTATGATTCTATCGTCTATGGAACCTAACGGGAAGACTTTATAGTCAAAATATATTATCTTTTGATTGCACTGACTTAGAAGTTTGATTTTACGAACCTTAGTATTCAATATTAACTTCAAGATGATAGATACGTCCCCACGCGTTCTTAGAGAAAAGTATCTTGATCGATGGACAGACAGACAGACGCATAACAAAGTGATCTTATAAGGGTTCCTTTTTTTCCTTTTGAACAAATATGAAGTGAAAAAAGTTACGATTCTAAGAATATTGTACAAAGAGTCAGATAAGTCTGGTATTTTCATAAAGAGTATTAGAATATAATATTTACATAATAATTAATAAGTAATAAAATTGTATACATGTAGTAGTATCTGAGCGCTTAAAACAATTGATGGATGTTAAAGTTTCTTACACATTGTAGGTACGTATGCAAAGTCACCTTATTAGCTCGACGTTAACCGGCATTCGACTCCATCAAAATAACTCATTCTGACTTTATTTTACTTCAGTATGCAAATGCACTCCAATTAGCGGGACTAACGTTCCTTGCTTGGTATTACTCATTATTTCAAATTTTTTTGCAAGCTTACTGCGACGTCGTAATTAACCAAGAACGAGACGAGTCCTTCATATTAACGTCTAATCTTTGTTGGTGACGGTCGATCTTAATTAATTTAATTAAATAATTAAACAGTAGGTGAAGGTTGCGGCCCTCTCACTGAAATTTAAAAACTTAACGTTCATTGTCGTAATGACGACTCGCCGAGTATACAAGGGGGAGGCGAATTAATCAAATAATACCGCGGAGGTGCGGGGAGGGTGCTCCCGCCGCCCCGCGTCCCTCCCCCGCCCCACTGCGACCGCGTGGCTCAGTCTCGACCGAGCCGCCGTGTGGGGAAGTGTCGCCGATCCCCACGAACGTACCTACTTTTTTCGAAGTTCTCTGTTGAGTTTTTGTTCTAAAGTTTTACGAGAAGGTTTTTGTGCTCACGTCTTTTGTCCTGTTGTACTTGAAGGATACGAGACTGCATTCGGCGGTGTAGTTAATTGAGTTAATACGTTTAGTGTTTTTTTTAATTTTTCTGTTATTGTTGAGTTTTTTGTTTGGTGCATCGTGCCGCTACGGAGTTTGACGGTTCTATAGAGGCCCCCAAGCCTGGACACGTGATTACACTGGAACCCAGCCTTTAGGTAACTATTTTAAGGAAACATATTTAATAATACACATGACATTTAAATACCACGTTTCATAGAAACAATGCGGATTGTTTGTAAACAAAGTAGTACCCAGTATCCTGTATTTTTAGAACATTCATACCTTTTAATACTTGTACAAAATAGGGTCTTAGTTATTGCAAAATAAACTAGGTACATTAAACTTTTTGACAAGTTTAGCTCGGAAGTTTACGTTGAAGCATATTATCGTCAAACAAATACCACGTGCAGCTGCAGAGTATTCAAGCAGGCTCTTACTTAGAACTACAACAATGCCTTGTAAATTTTACCATAAATTACAAGAAGTTGACTAACACCTCAAATATTTCGCGAAAAAAGTTTTAATTATACATTAAACTTTTTTTTGCTATTGTTAGAATTGTTCTTCAGCGTTTCTTTTAGGCCGTTATTATTAAGACAACCTTTTAATTTTTTACATAAATTACAATTTGTTAGTAATTTGTTATATTTTTTAGTATTCGTAATAGCAAGTTAATGCGATTATTTTCACTTTAAATAAGCTACCAGTAGTTCTTAACCAGCTAATACGAATAATTGGCAAGCACAATATTAATTATTTTACTGTCAGGTGAGACTTAATTACAAAAGATAATTAAACCATTAAAGATTTATTTACTTTGAACATCAATTATGTTTTAAATAAACCTCCTTTTAATTAAAGCTTGAACGAAAAACAAATAGAGGAGAAAGAGGGCTGGGTCTCACAACCCTTCATCATCTTAAGCCGATTCGAAACTTTAATTTTAACCATTACCCACTTGATATTAGCGAAAAAAGACGATATTGTCCGAACCTACGCCATTTAGCAGTTGAAATGGTTGCTAAAAGAGCCGGGTTGAAAATTAATTTTTAAAATATGTCTAAGCAATATTACACGGACCACTTCATTTCATCGCCGGTTTAATTAAAAACGAGTGCCCGCTCCCCTCCCTCCTTTTCGGGTTGAAGTACACCCTGCCCCCGCATGGGCGTCTCGCTCCGCTTATATTTAGATAATTGTACAATCATCTAAATTAATGAGTCTCTCGTCCGGTCCTGTCCTCTATTGTTTTATATTTACGTTACTAGACATGCGGTGACGCCACATTCTGATAATTTTAGATCTGAAACGTATAGTTGCCACACAAACTGTTATTGACAATTGATAACTAAACTAACTCGAAGTGTTTAAAAAGTATTTTACCAAATATAATAAATATGATGTATTTTGATGTAGTACAAGCACTCGGGTTCTCACAACTCGCAGTGTTGACAACAGTGATAGAGCTCAATGCAATTAAAAGTTTCACTACGTGCGTGGACGAAGCGCCCGAGCGCGAATATCTATCTTAATTTATGCCAACGATAAGCCTGAGTTATGAGAGCCAATTAATAACTTATTTCAGGTAAGATTTTATCTGGACTACTATTAAAAGAGACGATAAGAATGAACAAGATCGACTTCGAAAACGGGTGATTTATTACTCTGTAAGTATATTTAAGAATCGCGATATTACAAAGATAGCTTAATATTAAATGGAGAAGCTATCAGTTCCCGTCAAGTAAACATCAGAATGTTTGTAAGGAAATTTGTTTGCTCCCACTCTATGCAAGTTCTGGAATGTAACCGTCGAATTAAATTAGCGACTACTCGTTCATGTATAGCTCGCCAAATTAAATGCATCAAGCAATAGAAGGACAGATGGAGTGGGCAGCGCTCCCCGGAAGGCCCCAGGCGATCTGCCTAATGAACCCGCACCACCCCCGCAGCCTGATTTATTAACGAATTAAATGCATTCTGGTGCACCCTCATGCAAATATATGATATATCTAATCATACGTTAAGATTGCCAGCTTAATTAATAATTCAATTATCTTTATATACTTTCTATAATTAATGTAACTAGCGACTAACCCTCGCTCTGATCGCGTTCGTCCCTTTTTGCTTTAGCGTACATTTATTAGAGATGAGATATTTTCCTGCTGTAAATAATATCCTATATGGTACCATTTATCATCATACTAAATTACTTCAAAATCTGTCCAGTCGTTTTCTTGTAATCGGTCAAAGACAGACAAAAGTAAATTTAGAAAACTATATGAAGTTTCGGTCTCTGTATATAAAAATGACTAGGTGTCAATCAAGAGTTTTTTTTAATATTTTATGTATAGATTCGAATCAGTTAGAATTTTATTATGTAATAGATAGATTAACATTATAATATTAACCAATCGTGGTAGGATTTCCAATTTACTTTTGAATCCTTTATTAGAGTAATGTTTTTTAAATAAACTACCTGCCTAGTGCAGGGGGAAAAATACATATAAAGCGTCAAAATTTTAATTAATAATAATAAATCAAGTGTTTTACATAATATGCTAGTACTTATTTTAATAATTTAACAAATTAAGTCCAGTAAATTGAGGAAACAAAGAGGTAATGTATGTGATGTCACTGCAGACACGCCGAAAATAGATTTCGACATAACGACGCAGACGCATATTTAGAATTTTCATATAAATTTACACCCGGTATGCTATGGATAGTTTTTGTTGGTTCAGGAATCAGGATATAAGGGATTTAAGATGTTAGTCCGATTAGTATTTATTTGTATAGCAGCATCAAAAGCCATCATAATATATATAATAAGCCGCATAGTACCTAACAGAATCCTAAAAGCTCTAACAAGTTAATCCTAAAATTTTGTAATAACCATCTCTAAACCATTTCTGTGCTAAATTACTAAGTCGTGTGTTCTTAAAGATGTTACAAAATGTAAAAAAGATAACATTGTCAACTTAATAAGTATATATATACATTAGTCGTATTGGATATAGACGGTCTATTATTGTTGCATCCATTATTCAGTACCGGGCCGGTAAGGCACCGCGCGCCGGCACTGGTAAATTATTAAACACGCGTTATAAACACGCTACACTAACTTGTTCTTAGAATATGTCTACTTGAAGAAAGCAAATCTCAAAATCATTGCTTATATTTTCATATTTACATAAGTATATATCTTACGATTTTGTCCATAACTACTGCAAGGGATATTGCCGAAGAAACGGATGTTTTTGTGCCTATAGTAAATCTTAGGTAAACTATTTTAGCTTGAATAGGAATTCTCATTGAGTCAGTGGGCTCACACACCTGCTTTGATATCGCGCATACCCTACAGTCCGTAAGTTGTGTAAACCGGTTTCGATTACAGGTTATACCAACTACAAAGCTACGTATCCTTTTGGCGGAAACGTACCTCTTGCCATAGATCTATACTGAAGAAAATATACTGCATATTATAAAACTGTATAATATGTAGGATCACTTCTATAAAACTCATATGTATTGTTAATTGAATTATATTTTTATAGAAAGAAATTAAATTAATTTTCAGAAGATTGCAGTTAAGGCAATATTTATTCAATTTTATTACCAGTAGGCCGTTTTTGACAAAATCAAAAAGCTGCAAGCTTCTGATTTGATTTGTATATCTATATCCATATATATATACGTATAGTAAAATTTAGATATGTAAAGTAAATATGGACTATTTCTTAGTGATTCTAATAAAACAACTGACACCTATCAGTTCTATTCAATATTCTTGAAATAACCAATTTAAGTTCTGCGATAAATAAACTGTGTTATCAGTGTTAGGTAACTCTTTATTTATTTTGTTAAGAATGTGGACTCGAATTTCGGAAGCTTACGATTATTGTTTTCTGTAAAGTGAACAGAGTAAGTTTACTATTACGATTAAATTTAAGCCACGATTAGAAGTTGTTTAAGAAAACATACTAAATATATTATTATCTTTTATAATTATATACTTATAGTTTTAACATTTATTGAAACATTATACGTTATACTTAATAATTTTTATATATACACAATTAAAATCTAGATTAAAAATATATGTTAAAAGTAGGTAGTCCGTACGTTTAAAGAAAAATTACTATACGTAAAGCGGTATGCAAGATCCGTCTGTCCTTAATTTCCCTCAGCATACGGCCACTCAATTATTACCAGTCATCTTATTTGATTATTGGAAATTTAGTCTAAATATTAGATACCTAAATCAAACACGCGACTTACGCTGTGTAAACAAAAATAATTTAACGAGTTTATAAAAGAAAGATAAAACCATTTACCACCTTTTCTCTTAAAACCATAAATAAAAAAATTCGGCCAAGTGCGAGTCAGACTCGCGCACCGAGGGTTCCGTACAAACCTGTACGGAACGGTGTATGAGTAAAGGGGTAATAAGTATAAAATTATTAAAAATATTTTTATTATATTATGTAACTAAAAATTTATGCTTTTCGCAATTTTTCCTTTATCTGTGTTATAAGACGTTGCTTCGTACCAAATTTCAAGATTCTGAGTTCACGGGAAGTACCCTGTAGGTTTTGATTCCCTTGCGAGTGTCGAAAATTTGCGGCATAAACGGGAGTATCTTTTGATCGCGTTGACTTAGAAGTTTGATTTTTTCACAGCTCCAAGAGACCATAGACTTGAGTATTTGATATGAATTTCAGCTTGATACCTCCACGCGTTCCTGAGAAAAAAGGTCTTGACAGACAGACAGACAGACAGACAGACAGACAGACGGACAACAAAGTGATCCTATAAGGGTTCCGTTTTTACCTTTTGAGGTACGGAACCCTAAAAACCAACATTTGATTACATAAATGCTAAAAAGCGTTTTTAAAAAGATTTCGCAATTGAAGACAGTTATAAGTAGGTAGGTACTGTTACTACGCCGGCTCGTAAAAAAGCAAGTAGAAAGTTAAATTAACAGATTTAAGTTATGGTATGCATGCTGTGATACTTTACATTATGTTATTTTATTAAAATGCTGTATATTATTGAAAATAATTAAATTAAATGTGATTAAAATTCTATTTGAAAGAAATTGTAAATGAAATGTTGATTCGAACCTATAAGATCGTGTAAGGAGTTCTAATGAATGGCTATCGTTAACTAATAACTGCTATATAACGTGGCAAGAAAGAGCCCATAATTCACCCGTCGCTATAGCAACGAGCGTAACAAACATGCTAAGATTATAAATCGTACGTTGTTGTATGAAAATAGTGATATACCAGTAAAGGCAAAAGTTTTATATACAAAAAATAAAATTGATATATATGATTGTGTATTAACAATCGATTAGATTTCTTCAATGCAGCTATTGCTGGTATGCTAAGAATAATTTTTGTTATTAATAATGTAGTGTTTAATGTCATACATCCCAGGCATGTTAGTGTCATTGTTAATGTGATATGATATAAGATGGTAACCTTTAAATCTTATCAAAATAGCGAACAGTTTTAAACAATATGTTGCTTCATTATCGGGGCGTCCGGATCGCTAACAGCAACTAAGTAGATAACAATCAGCTTGAAGGCTTGTTCGAGACACGAAATTAATTAAAACAAGTTTGTTCGCGGATCCTATGCAGTGAACAAAGCCGTGCTGAGTCACTAGGTAATTACACTATGGCAGACGCCTGCTAGGCGCCTCAAATCCAACATTATCTTTGGACTCATTACTATAAGCCAGTAATGAATTAATGAGTTATTAGAAAAAGAACGACGAGTATCATTACCAGCATATTTTGCAATTTTTAATAACACGTCGTTCAAGAAAATTTAACTTTTATGACCCTTAAAAGTTCTTGTAAATTGATTCTGAATACACAGTTAAAATTTTACACTTCGATACCTTCGAGCATTACACTTAACTCTTTTATTATGAATGTTCAAACTTAACCAATTTTCTCCACTTATTCTGTGGTAATCGCGCCATGTCATCAGGAATTTTAATTATAATCCATGATTAATTATGTGTAACGAGGGAGGAAGAAGATGCCTGATTGATGAGCCGACTTGCTTTGCTTCTTGGTTCGCATTGTCTCTTATTAATTGCGACTTTTAACATCATACTAGCTTATTGTTTCCAATGTAGTGGGCGATTTAATTAAATTTATTTTAAAAGCTGAATCACTGTGGTTATTAATTTTATAATGGCGAAGACAATGCGTATTTATGCCGCGATAAGCTTATTCATTGCTAATATTATTTATATAAGATAATGTACTCGTTGTTCGTAATTAAATTTAAAATCACGGTGTCCTATTGAAGGAATATTGAAATTGCGGATTTCGTGAGTGAGTGAGTAAGATTTCGCTCTCGCTTTGCACAGGTTCGTTTTAAGGTACGTTTTAAAGATTCGTATAGATTTCTCAGAGATAAAAGTATTCTATAATATGTACCTATAACCAGCTATCAACATACCAAATTTCATCAAAATGTGTCCAGTGGTTTTCTCGTGATACGTTCTTAGACAGACTAAAATTTTTCTATTCGATAGATTCGGCATCTGTGTAATAATAAGATACTATTTCCATAATATTTTCCAAACAATATTTAATATAATGATTAACTTAGATATATAACGGCTAACCTAGATTTTCTTATTATTATATTATATATTATATATGTATAGTTTAAATTTAAGGACACAAATATTAAAGATATATTTATAATTTAACTCCTTATATTAAAATGTAGTTGCAAGACATTGTTTATCTATTAGTCCTGCATACAATGGGCCATCTGGTACTATATTGTTGACTGACGATACCCAAAATCTATTGACAGAAATACACTTAGTAATCTTAAGAGTGCGTTAAAATATTTTAACACTGACTAAAGTCACAATAAAAAGTTATTTTTTATTTTTACTCTGAGTACTGTGTACATATATAAACGAGTATCCCTTGTCTTCTGTTTGTCCGTAAGCTACATTTTTAACAGCATTAAAACAGAACTTTGTACATTATTTTGACTAGTTAAATCGAGTAATATCGTGTAAAAACAATAACTTTATTGAACAAAACTTACGAGCCCTCTCACACTTGACTTTTTTTCTTTGTCTGTCTTTGTTCCTTCAAGTGTCTTGTAAATCATTCAAATCTGTGATTGGCGCTTCATAAATACAATTTACAGAAATACAAGTACCTAGATGCTATTGCAAATACAAAGTTCATTTTATTTTAGGATTAATCAAGTCATGTGACTTATAATAATATAAAATTATATTTTCTTTCCTTAATAGTAGTTATGTGCGAAATTATGAGTATAGTTAACTGACAGTTAAATATTTTGTAAAATTTAAAATGCTTTATAGATAAAGCATTTTATGATGTTAATAAGACAGTTTATATTGCATAGAATGTGAGGAAGCTGTTAAGACATCTAATTAAAATTTTCTGGCTTGGTACACTCTGTGGACGGATGCATGAATAACTGCTATTGCTTTATCTTACTAGTGAAATTAGATATTATAATATTTTCTATACAATAACTATTTTTATTTCTTTTAAATCTGTTTCTTCTTAGAAAAAAGAAGTATTATTATTACATATTCATTTCCTCAATTAAAATATTCATAAATTATATTATTAAGTATGTAATGTTATTTAAAAGCAGCCATTTCCCACGTATTTTGAAGCCGTCTTCTGCAGGTTTATCTAATCTCTGCAGGGCGGGATATTTGCACGCTGATAATATGGCAAATGACCCATTATTCACTGCGATTTACTACGTCTCTTTACTTTTCAATCCAAGTATTTTTCCATTGACAAGTGACATATCAAATAACCTTGTTGCTTTAACCTATTAAGAA
This sequence comes from Boloria selene, assembly GCA_905231865.2. Taxonomy (NCBI): domain Eukaryota; kingdom Metazoa; phylum Arthropoda; class Insecta; order Lepidoptera; family Nymphalidae; genus Boloria; species Boloria selene. Next base: position 10,933,906 of record HG993134.1, read on the forward strand.
TTTATTAAAATAATATTAAAAACAACTCGTAAAACAAATTTAACATAAATAGTTCACTCACCCCGGTGTTGGCTGAAGGGTGGCCTAAATTGGCAACGGTTCAAAAGGGTCCTTCCCATACGTTAAATACGCAATTCGTACTCAGTACAATCAGCCAAATGAGCTCGCGTATATCCAATCAATTACGCATCTTTTTAAGGTACTTAGGGTGCACTGTTAGCTTTAGTAGGTCACCTTATCTTATGTTGAGGAACTTGTATTGAATATATTTTGTGGTTCCTTTATAAGATAAAAAATATCATATTTAGTGTACATAGATTTCAGAATAAATATGCCTACTCATTTTAAATTAAAAAAAATAATAATTACATTATATATCTTTTTAATAATAATGATAGCACTTGATGTCCATCTGAATAAATTATTTAATCACTTTGACACCTAGGTATATTTTAAATTTCTAAGGCTTACTTATTTCTTATATTTCAAATTATTATGTATAATATTTATTTACTATACACTTAAGATAGATCTTCTGAAGGGCTCTTTGCAAATCCTTGGTTATCCCTCTGCACTTAACAGCATCTATTAGATCCATTAGTTTGGAAGCTTAACTTACGCCTTCTAAGGCTTTCAATCGACGGGGAATAAATATATCGTTTAGAATTGAATATAATATGTTATTATATATATATAAGTATTAAGTGTATATAAAATACTAAATCAAAATGTATGTTTTATTTTATTTTTGAATAATTTAAGTAGGTAGGTAATTATTTTTTATTATAAGCTGTCCTTGCGCGTAGTGCTTGAAGGTGAGAACAATGAAAACCTGATGTGTGCAACTCATACATAATAACAAATTGCCTTTAAATTGCTGGTATTTAAATATTTTGACCGTACTCGCTAAAGTTTAATAAAAATAATTCTGGCGTCGCGATGTCTATAGGGGAAGTAGGGGCTAAGGAATCCCGCTGTGTTGGTCGTTAACTACTTACACAATAATAAATATATTATTTTTATCTGCCAATTTACCCCAGTCTTTCTCATTGTTATCGTACGATGACAGATATCATTTAGCAATAGATTATAAATGATTTTTTTTAGAATTTAAAAGCTCTGCGAACGATATCAATACATTAAATTTATTTGATTTAATTTTAGAGTGTTGGTGGAAGTATATATATAATTTATAAACGTCAAATTATGTTTGTGATAAATTTTTAGAATATTTTTTACATAATATTACCCACAGATCACAGTTACAGATCATTCGCCCCGGATGGGACATCGAATAAAAATCTTTTGTTTTTTACAAATAAATGTTTCTGTACCACCGTTGCGACGAGCAAGCGAGTGCAGGCTACGAAGCGTATCTCCGGCTGCAACAATGCCTTATCTCAGAGGTTTCAAAACTGCGGTCCGCGCAGATTCATTAACTAAAATTTAATGCAAACAGCCGCATAATTATTAAAAAATCGTATCTTACCACCATTATTAATTTAATACGTAACAAAGAAATCAGTTATAAATATTTTTTTCCTTTGTTTCCCCAAATAACACAGTAATTGCGATCCGTGGATTATAAAATTTGAACACCTCTGCCTTATCTTATCATTACCGCCCCATCCCAATGAATTACCATAACGCTCATTTGCATGTACCGACGCGCGTTATTTACGAATGGGAGATGACGGATTTTCTTCCGTTGTTGGATGTTGGGCTACCGAAATGAATTACTGTTTCTGTTTTGAAATTGTTCCTCTATTTGTTGTTTTAAGGGCAGTTATTTCTGTTAAACGATCATGTAAAATAATATTTACTTAATATACGTACATATGTAAATACTTGGGCTAGATTAGTTTCAGATCACAATTAAATTACTAATTCTTTTATATTACTACTAGCTGACCCGTGCCCACTTCGTTGGGCATAATGTTAATAATCCTTTTTTAGTACAGAGTGTTTAAATAATTTAAATTATTTTATTAATAATAAAAATTAAAAATTAAATTATCACTATACGAATATTAAAAAAACTACTTTTTGTAACTTAAATATAAAAGTTAGACATATGCTGTCGTTGACTTTTTTGTAGGCATTTTCAAGCTCCACAACTTTTCTTTAGAACTCAAAAATATATCTTTCATAGTTAAGGCAGCGTTCGTAAGAAACGCTTTCATTCGACCATTTTTTTCCGATTCACTTTGCAAAACAGACTACCACGTAAAAGCCTTTTTATTTTTCAGTTTTTTATATAGCCTATGACACTCAGCAATAATGAGGCTTTCTATTGGTGAAAGAATTTTTAAAATCGGTTCAGTAGATCCCGAGATTACCCCTTACAATTTAACAAACAAACAAACTTTACCTCTTTATAATATTAGTATAGATAAAACAAATTCAATTTTATGATTTTTTGACTAAAGCCATTTATAATTTACGTTATTTAAACATTAAATTTTATTTCATTTTATTTACAAACTAGCTTTTCCCGCGGCCACGCTCGCATTCTAAACCTGGCTGGAAACCAAATTCTTTCGAACGTACGCAGTGATCATTATTTTGTTGCGAAATATTTCGTAAGATATTCAATGAAATTAAGTGATGCCAAGAGCTATTTTGATGAATAACTTATTTATTTGGTTTGGATCATGTTTATAAAACACCTTTGAAAATAGTGCTTTATCTCAAAACAAATTTGATTACCAAAATTTCAATTAGTTTAGCAATTAGAACCTGAGATTAGCGCGTTCAACCAAACAAACAAACTCTTCAGGTTTATAATATTAAGTAGTATAGATTAATAATTAAAATATTTTTTGTAATTTCGATATGCACGTATTAGAGACGACACAATCTAAAATATATAGTTTTTTAATACTGAAACTAGTGTTGAGAATGTATAAGGAACGAGTGGACGTGGGATGTTTGAAAAGAAATTATGTACTAATAACTAATAATGAAACTAGTTTTGTAATGCAAATTCGGTTTAATGAAATTTATTTTAACGGGCTTAGTAGATTAAAACATGTAGTTTCACAATTTAATTATTAAATAATTTACATAAAATTCAACTGTCGTATATCAATACAAATAGATCGAGTAAGTACCTACCTACCTACTTGCTGAATTTATGCGGTAGGTAATTAGGTTAGTTTAGTATATATATGATATTCTATATTTAAGACTAATCATAAGAAGAGGAATTTACTAGGAGGAGCGTAATTATACAGTACTGTATTCAGAAGTTACCTACTAAAGATATGACTTAACAAATAAACCGTTAAAAAAATCTTCAGTATATTGTTGGTTGCCAGGTAAATTGCTTAATACACTTTGGAGTAAAAAATGACTCAAACGTTAAAGAGTTTATAACGAAGATAATGCTTCTCCCTTACGAATTAAAAAAATTAAGGTACTACGAAAAAATTGTTCATCAACCATTTGAACGCAAGTAATATTCGCTTGTAATGTTTTAATGCGCACTCAAAATTAGGGAGCACTGATAAAATGGGAAGCAAGTCTTAAATTACTCACTTACAGAGTAGTTATCCGAAAGAGCTTTTAAATCATTCACAAAACACTAATGGACGTGGGGGGAATGACGCGGGGCGGGGGTGAGCAGATGTATTCCCAAGCGAGCAATGAAATGAAATAGAGATATAACAATATGAAGGTGTGTGTCTGAATTACCGTGAATTGCAATTCGACATCGCAGTACGACAATACGAGGAAGACTCTCAAAGATATTTAATAACTTTTTGAGTATTAACTTAATATGAGTTTTTGATTACTAATTAAGTAGGTAAATTCGTTTCGCTTAAAGATTTACTTGAGTAAATGGTTCTAATCACATTGTTAGGTATAGGATCGTTTTAAAATAAAAAAAGTACCTACCACACTCGACCAGTAACGTATCTTAGATCTATAATTCATTCCATTTACATGTTGAATAAACTGAAGCACAGAGTTCCGGGGAAATGTTGCAGGAATAATAAATGTCGAGGGGTCTGTGAGGGGAGCCCAAGTGCCATTATTATCGGCGGCAATTTAATTAGATCCCCTGCGTTATTACCACTGATTCGTTTTATAATACCGCTCTAATACCCGTCTGACGACTGCAGTACTCTTGTTTGTTGTAGAAAATTTAATATGACAATTCAAATTACAGTATTGGGAACCAATTATACTATCATGTACTAGCCGGCACCGAGAGTCACGATATAAATTACTGCTTGCGTCCGACGCAGCTCTAATAATATTGTCTAACCCGTAATAACCAGCACATAAACCAGTTCAGAATTATAATTTTAGTAAACATATACTTACCTATATTCAGTATATAATTTGTATTTTATAGATAATTGGTTATTTTTTTAAATACATATTGAGTTTGTTGTACACGTTGTTGCTTATTAGAACGCAGTAAAAATGTTACTAAAAGCCATAAAATTACTTCTTTTACGTCGGAATTTGACCACTCGACGCAATCACCCGCGCTGATAGGCTTCCGGTTCGTCGATACTCGTATCGAATTGTTGAGATTCAATAATTATCCCAAATACGACTTCATTCATAAAAAAGCTGATAAAAAGGTGTGAATGAAAGGAAGTTCGTCAAAGACGAGGCGGGCACTTTTTGTAGAGCGTGCACCCGACGCAATGTGGCGGTTGTCGATTCTCAACCGTTTCGTTCCGTGGTACTCATAGTAGATAAGATACAAAGTAAGCATGCGGTAATCAGTGCGCGACTAAACTGGTTGAATGGAGGTCCGATCGGCATTAATTCATTCATTGAAGTTGAGATGCCTTCACGCGAGGGAGGCCCCTATGCCAGGTGCCACGTGTCCTTTAGTATCCACTCTTGATTTAGGTATTCGCACAATTAGTTATCTGTGATATAATTATCATTCATTGGCAGAATGAGTGAGCTGCTGAACTTTGCTAACTTTGAGCGATTTTATGTAGTTTTGTTATTTACCTTGCCGTTACTTGTTATTATATATTTTAGCACATAGCTACGCAAGAGTTTTGTTTGCTTTTATATGATGTTAAATTTAATAAAATTTATTTTCTGCCCCTTTGATCTATGTAAACAGGTCAAATCAAAGAGTCGGAAATGTGTTAGTTGTATTTTTATTGCCAGCAGTAATAAATTTATGGCTCGTAGGTATACCTACCCGCACCCACGCTGATCGCTGCCGCTCTCACTGAAATGTTCAGAACACTATAAAACACATATAACACAAGGACGCTTTTCAAATAAGAATATCTAATGATACCTAAAATTATAAACGTGGAAGTAATATTTTTATCTCAAAATTAAAATAGAATATTTTGCTTTGAAATAGTGTATCTACCAACTACATAATTTGATCTGACATCATCCAAATTATTGTTTTTATTTCAAATGTATTTTTTGTTATATAATTGCCATGTAAGTGCCAATTTAAGTTATTTTAATACGTTTCTTGAGTTTTAAACTAGAAGATAGAAGTTACTTTGTAACTATGTAATAATATACAGCAAAGGATCGCGGGATTCTCTTGATGTCTGCTAAGCGAAGAGGTCGCTTTATTATAACACAGTGTTTGTAAAACTGGCAAAAAATAAAGGTACAGAAAAATAATATTAAAGAAAACCAACAAAAAATAAACAAATCGTGTTTCAAAACGCTATTAATTATTTGTGAAATATTTTATAGTTTCATTGTTCGTGAGATTTACTTTAGTCTAATAATAGTTTGCGTTAACGGACTTTCGAAATCGCTGATCGTTATTTACATTTTATGAAGTAACTAACTATATTAAAGGAATTTTGTTCCACAACATAATATAAACACATTCAACGCCAAATGTTACTTCAATGGCATCCTTGACCTAATATTAATTTTACGCTTATTTTCACGTAGTTCATAACCATGCACGCGCGTAGATTGATAGCTAAGATATATTACTAAATTATCGTGAAAGAACAAGATCTAGGTAATTATCTAACAACTTCAAACGTTATTAGTCTCTTGATTAAAGATTTTATAAAAAAATCCTTCTAATACTACTTTTTACTCCTCTTCTGTTTTATTAAATACTAGTGACTCGCTTTGATCGGGTTCGTCCCTAGGGTTAGCGCGGATAAAGCCACGGGTTCCGCTAGTTACAAAAATAAAAATTCTAAAATATAACCCCTCCTTTTTTGAAGTCAGTTAAAAGTAGCTTAAGTTACGCCTTATAACATTAGCTATCTACAATTAAAAGTCCCTTCAAAATCGGTCCAGCCGTTTCTGAAATTAACCGGAACAAAGAGAGAGAAACAAAAATTCAAAAATTGACTTTTTGATGTTAGTATCGTATATATATGTTTCATTCATATTCATTCATATACATTTAGTGAAAAGCCGTTAATTTAACATTAAAAATAGACACTTCAAATTTTATATTTATGTAGGTATAGATTATAACATTAAAAGTTTTTAAGACTGCACTTAAATGTGCAGTGCAATGTTAAAAGTGCTTAACCCTTAATGGTAATTTGAAAACAATAACACTTTATTATACAAACACATGTTGTTTTTGAACAAGTGGAATGTTCACTTAAAACATGCAAATATTAATTTAGGTCTCAAAATATCATTATATAAAAATAGTTTACTATAAAATGTAAGTACTTAATTACGATTTGTTTCTTCCACATTAAATTATACCAAACTAATAAAACAACAAACTACAAATCATGACTAGGCGAACAATGCTCAAAGCAAAAAATTCAACTTAAAATCATTTCTGTGACATTTTTTGTATCACGTCATCTTTTGTCCCTTTCATAGAATACTTTTTATTAAGAGCCCCAGTCGGTATATATTATAACTAGGGCTACCATCTCGGTAGAAATTTCTATAGGATATACTCAAGTAAGTAATAATAAGATCTTATCATGAATTTAAAATTATTTTAATCAGATTTTGAAAAAGTTAATAATTTTAAATGAAAAACCTATAAGTTTTATTTATTTTATATAGTAAAATATGGCCATTTTATATTATATTTTGTCCCAATTTTATATTTGTACACCTGGTAACTCTTATTATGACAAACATTCCTGTCTGGCTTTGAGGGGATGGAATGTGGCCTACCTGCGCGGGAGTCGACCACCGCTAATCAATTTAGCTTTATTATCGTACTATAATACTTCATAATTTCTAGCTTTGTTGTTTGCTTTGCTCTCGAAACTACCAAAGCATTTATAGTCAGTACTTGAAGTATAATATGTTATTTGCTTTAACTTCACTCTAAAGTACCAATTAAGGTCACAAGGTACCTATATACTTATGTAAAAGAAAAAGTGAATTTTCTTGTAATTTAAATATTTTAAGTAAATTTGCATCACAATTTTACAAATCCTATACTGTGATTAATATTTTAAATTTTAAAATCATCTGAATGGAAAGTGACAAATATTAACATCATTTTTAATTAATACTAATAATCTACTTTCAAAATAAATTATTATTGTAACGCATTTTAATTGGGGTGACACATGAAATCGGGTCATAAGAACATGTCAGGGGCCACCTGGCATCTGCCCGTCATTGGCATTAGGATCTACTTGCAGTTAAAATAGCCCTTATGGGCTATAGAATAGGACACACAGTAATAGTATTTAAGAATTTCATTTATATATTATTCATAATATTTATTTTACAACACATATTACTTTTTTCTTTATAATAGTATTATATTTAAAGCTCTGCTGTAATGAAAGAAATTGTACAATGTATTATTTAAAGTTTATGCCACTTTTTTCTGTATTCCCCATGAGACATTTAAGTAAATAATACAAAAATTGAATAGTAAAGCCTTTATAAGGCAGAATTTTCAAAAATTATCTAAGAAAACGTACAACTCCTGCACATGACTCTTGATATTTTATAAAAGCTCAATTGTATGAAGATGTAATAATATTATAAATTGTTAAGTATAAGAATATTATAAAATATTTAAAAGAATTATGTAATAATTAATCGTATTTTTTATTATTATATAAATAAAATGATCGCTGAGTAAAATAGACCTCCTTCCTTGACAACGATGATTGTAGTAAAAACGAATTTGAGTTTTAGTATGATGAAATAGACATACGTTACTTAATTCTTAAATGCTAATGTCGATATTAAAAAAAACTAACTGCAACGAATACAATGTTTACTGCTATTGATTAGTTCCATTAATGTAAAAACTGTATAACTAATCAAACATTCAATTAGCAAAAAAGCTTGTAAATTATAAACAGTTGATGTCGCAGGTAGACCACCCACTGCACTTCAGGGCAGTCCCATGTCCATCAATGTCATTATTTATCCGTACAAAAAACTACCACAAAACGTAGATTTGTTCATATGCCTTCGTGTTGTCGTTTATTATTACTCATCTTCACAAACAAGTCATGCTGCCATCCGTGAATTATATAGGAATTCATCGTATTATATAAATCCAAATCAACTATATGTAAACTCTAGGGTTCGACCCTAGGTATGTTTTAACGGTGAGTACGGATATCTCAGAGAGGAGATATTTTCTATCTTGATTTGTCCAGTAGTTTTCTCATGATTCAATCAAAGACGGACAGAGAAAAGTTCTTAAAGCTATAGATTTGGCCTCTGTATCAATAATAACTATAATTCTTATAAGATTTTCCAATAATATTTAAAGTACAGATACGGTTCACTTAGAATTTTAATATATGTATATATGGCAGATTCTGTAATTGGATTCCTTTTAAAACTACTCGTATTAGTATTGGACATTATCAAAGGAAATATTTCAAAATGCACTGTGAAATATTATAAAATAAAAATGTGTTCAGAAGTTTGTTGGCAGGTGTCTTTGTCTCTAATGTAAATCAATGGATTGACTAGATTTTTGTCATAGAATGCTCCATGCTCCATGACACATATTTATTATTTATCCCAAGATTATTTATCTTTTGCAATAATATTATACTTAATAACTATATGTTATATTCATGAACGAATAAACCACTGGACGAGACATAAGCGGACGTACCTTTACCGGTCTTGTCAGTAATCAGGATATTTTAGCCTTGGCCGTTTGTTTTTGCGTCAGTCTCAAGCACTTACTTGTCAACAAAACATCTCCCGAAAATTACTAAATGTTATATTAAATGGTGTAAAAACTATAGCGGCGGAAGCAACACTATGTCTTTTCACTTGTAAGTACAATAACTCGCTTACGCCGAGTTAGTAATTCTTTTTATGGACAATGTATACGCCTATACAACAGGATCCCAGAAAACGTTCAAAAAGCTTCTATTGCCAAATTTAAAAAAATTGTGAAGGAACGTTTGTGTACTAAGGGTTATTATTCGATTAACGATTTTTTAGAAGACAGTACGCCTTGGGAATGATGTGATCGCCGCCAGGCTATTTCAACATATAGAATTATTGTTAATATGCAATTTAATTTAAAAAAGAAAGAATGAGATTAAGATAAAAAAAAAAATTAGTTCCGCTGAGTTTCTTTCGCCAGTTCTTCTCAGGTCAGAGGTTTCTTCTTTCCGAACTGGTGGTAGACTCATGACGTTCAGTAAGAAATTGTAACAATTTTTATGCTGAATAAAATATTTTGATTTGATTTGATTTGATTTGAATATTTCATTACATTTAATGTTATTTATCAGTTATCACAAAATTTAATCAAATGTCAAATAACATTTCGTATTATCCAACTATGTTAAATATAGTCGATATTTCTATGTATTGTTGACATCTGACAACAATGTAAAATGGCTGGATTATACCATTCAGAACGAATGACAAAACTGTCGAGTGAGCCCATTTGGCATCGACTAGTGCTTGACAATGTCGAAAAATATATCGATATTTGACGAAATAACTGAACGAATGATGATGTTATTTGTGCAGTACAATATCATAAAATATTTTATAAATAAATGTGGGATTTGTAAAAGGAGTTTGCATGTAAGAATAAAAGGCAATGAATGGAAGGATTTTAAGACTAGAATGTAGAGACTAGAGTAGAAGACTAGAGTATAAAAGGTAGAAATGAGGACGTCACGTCATTATGGCGACACGACGTACCACGAGAAAGTTATATATCTTATAAGTATTTCAAAATATAAATAGCCTTTGAGTTCTGAAGAAGTGCTTTTATTTACCATCGTTAAGTTTCTACATAAATATATTATAAATCGATATATGTATTTTATCGACTATGTTTAAGCACTAGAAGTAGAATGATTTTTTATGTATTTTGTATCTGTGTGTATAATAATGAATTAAAATCTTTGTGTGCTTAGATGCTTCAATTGGTTGAACGATGTTTCATGCATTTGTATTTTATGTCAGGTCCAGTTGCTTATTCGTTCATGGTTATATTATTTTTAAAATATCTAATAACTGATATATTATGTAATTTCAAGAACACTAGCTCTGAAATTATCACGATATTATTCACGGACGTTGAAAGAATGGAACGATTTTTTTACTAAGGGGCAGTCACGGCACAAACTAGATATTGCTATATAAATATTTAAAAATTCTGTTTTAATTAGATACTCATGTATTCAGTCCTTTTTAACATTCCTCTGCTGGGCCTCTCTTTAACACTAGGGGCATCATGGCATAGTATACCGCGCTGGCCTAGTGCGGGTTGGCGGTCTTCACATATATTTCGATAACTTGCTAAGTTGATATGTTTTCCTTCACCGTAAGCAAGTGGTAATCATGTTAGAAATTATTTGCACATGAAAAAAAAATCAGAGGAATTATTTGCTCCTAAAAAGATCACTCATCTATTAATTGATAATTACTTAATGGACACGGTATATAAAGAAAGTTAAATTATATTTAAAAAAAACTTTTAACAAAAAGGTTATCTTTTCAATAGAAATCATTCATAATATTGTATTATAATACGTTTTACTTCAGATATAGATTTAGCCACTTTATTTTTGAACATAAGATTTGAGTAGCGGACACTAATGAAGGTCATGCATGACATTCAGAAGTTTTGTCACGCTGCTATTTTATTATTATGTATAATTAGTTTTGTCAATGTTAGTCTTAACGCAATCTTCCTTGGTCTAAAAGGCAAGAATTAAAATAATGTATTAATTATTTATTATTTTAATAAAATTTACTTATTTTTCATGTAATATATTATAGAAAAAAGTAATCTTAATGCATTGTAGATTTAGCAAGGTAACCGCAACAATGATATTATTTTTTTTTATTTAATTTATTTATAAATTTAATTAAAAGAATAACTTTCTATGATTCAACTCAAGTTCAATACGTACAGTTTTTTTAAGTTCTCGAGGTACAAAATGTCCATTTATATTCATTTATAATTATCTTCAAGGTATTACATAAACTTCATTTAAAAAAAAAACATTGCTTATTAATTTAAAATTACATTGTTTATAAAAGAAACCAGATAACACGATATACACGTGTAACAATTAGTAAGTTAAAGCATATTTAATGAGCCTTGTTAAGATGAACAGAGCGGGGCTCCGGTAAACTCTAATTAGTTTGAAAACAAAGGCATTTGATAGGTGAAATGACATAAGCGAGTCCTCGGGCTAGAGCTAATGAGGTAGTAATAAGCCTCGATTATCATCTGGTCTGGGCCATTTACTTGAGACGGAGTTTAAACTGCAAAATAAATATCAAAGGCTGCCTTTGCAATGATGTCTAATGTTCTTGTATTTTCCAATTACAGACTGTTTTTAAATTCAAAGTATATTTTATTAAGAAGTCTTGTTTTTCTTCTACATTAATTTGTTTCGCAAGTACCTTTAGCAAAAAATAATTATGTCTCCACGCATATAAGGACAGTGTACTCGAATGGTTTAAGTGACTATATATTTATTACTATTTCCTAATGAGCAGCAAGCTCCCGGTTTGTTTATGTCTTTAAAATAGCTTATAGCTTTATATTTTTTCTTATTATGGAATACAGTAGCATGAAGCTATAAATCGTCCCGAATTTGAATAAAAGATGTCAAAAATTGCTTAATTCTATTTTTACTATACTGCATTATGCTCCTTAACTTCTTATAGTATACTTTTTAAATCAGATTTTACCCTTAAAATCTGTTTGTTAGCAATAAATAGCATATTATTGAACCTTAACTTTAATATAGATTTTCATGTAATTTTAAGCAATGTTAGTTTTATTTTCAGTATAAGTCGATACATGCATTGAATATTAAATATTGTATCTACAAACCTTTTAAAGCTGTAGCTGAAGTTGTAATTTTTTATATAAAATTATACTATATGATATGTTTATAAAACTTTTTAATTATTATGCGATGGTAAGTTTTGGTACATCTTTCGGCTTGCCCTTATTAATATTGTTTTATATCATCATGTGTCTCTCATAACCTTTTGATTTGCAATAGTCATTTGTTACGCGGCAGTTACAAAGTCTAAATGTCTGGTAATTAGCAATATTATTTCATTGAAATTATCTACATTTATTATAATTGATCGTTTTATCTCTTCCCCGTAGCCGCGGGCCGTCTCGATCTCCGACTGATCAAAGAACATTATTAATCGTTTCTTATTAATAAATAAACAAACCGCATGCTTGGATTATGGAAAAGAAAAATTTTAATGAAATGTCCTGTTAGAGTTTAATGTAATGGCTAACATCGCATGCACATTTAACGGTTGTATATCATTTTTATTAACTGTATTTTATATTAAGAAAAAATTTACAAATTTTATTTTTTTAAGTACATATTGAATTTAGTTTGGTTAAAAATGTTTCGAGAAGCAACATACTTAGCTATTTCTTATAATAATTATTTGATTGTGTCTGTCTCTGTTGTTTACAGTTTCTTTCGGTTACATATTAAGTTAGTTACAAAAACTTAAATTGTTTATTTTTAATTAAAAACTATTTCTATTTTAATTTAAAATTTCATTATGACTTATTCATAGCTGAGATATGTACATCATAAATAATATAATATGCATTCGCAAGTAATGGCGTCTAAACAAATATAAAAAAAATATTTTTTTTAATCTCCGTTTAAAGAGCTTAGTCGCTAAATATATGTAGTTAGTGAACGTAAGTTACCATTTTTAATTATCAAAAATATAGAAATCTATAGAAACGTTACTAATATCTAATCTGGCATTGCTATGCCAAGACAAAAATGCCGCAGCATGTGACAAAAGGCGGTGCGATACTTAACCGTTTCGGATGCGTTAATTTCTTTAGAAACAGTTTATCATCGTCACAAGCAATCATACGCTTTTGCCCAGTATTGGACTTGCAAGTTCATTTAATAACGCGCCTGAGCTCGATCTTTAGATTTTCATATTGAACTACTTCCGTTCAACAAGCTGGAGGGCAGAGCTGCATTTGCAATGTAATCGAGGCGTAATTTCTACTTTATAATTAATTATACAATAAAATATGTACCCATTGCGAGTATAGCTTAATGATTCTTTGATCTACAATGACGTTGGATCTCTGCCAAAGTAGGAAGTCTTAAAAATAAATACCTAAAATAGAAAAAAATAAGCCATAAAAATGTTTATGATGTTATTTTTGAAACAAAAAACAACAAACCAGTAACTTCAATGTACACATCAGTACATTGAGAAACAATGGATGACTCTTGATACCTAATTATTATTTATTTTGCGAGGACTTTACCTGATTGTGCAAAGTGCGTTGACTGAGGAACAATAGGTACGTTATCAGTGTTTGCCCATCGGCAATTACGATTGCCTGTTGTCATTTAACATTGTAACCATCTGCGTTGTAGAAAACACATTAAGTTGGCATATTAATAAATAAAAAATATATTTTTAATTAACAATTATATACGTTTTTATCGCGAAATGTTTAACTACCATTATTTTTATCATCTGTTTTATTATGATTGCTTTACAAACTGTACAATGTACATGTAACATTTGGATCCATAAAATCTTTAAACAATGAACTTATTTTCTTAAATACGTCGAAAATTATACATGAAGAGTCGATCATGAACATGATTTATTTTTTCCGCGCAATAATGGCGGTCAGTATGATTCGCTCCGTTGATCACGAAATTTCAGATATAATCTATACAAAATTAGTGTATTTAGTTACATACATTTCATTCTCAATTTTTAAGCTAACTTTAATTTAAACAAGTTCAGAGCAGAGTAATAAAATAGGGCTTTCGGCAATAATTTTTGTAAATATACCTCATTGTTATAGTAATTAGTAGTAAAAAGATTTTCACCCGGGTTCCATTAACAGATGAGGTTGATGGGAATATTATTTAGGACCATTCCAAGTTTTAATAAATCTTAAAAAGTCATTATTAGGTGTTTCAGCACCAAAAGAAGCGTACATAAATTGTCAAATGTGACGAAGGGGAGAAACAAACTCATGTTAATATTTTATTATGTAACAACAAAGCTGCAGCAAATATATCATTACATTCTACGTCCAAACCTAACGGGTAAAATTGAAAAATTCCTAAAACAATTGCCTAATTTGAGTAACGAAAACTCGCTAGATTGGCTTTCATAGTTCGGTGCCGCTCCACTTGGCCGCCTCTAATTAAGAGAGTCGGTGAGAGCGAGCGATCCGTAAGCGACAATGAATGCATTTGTATGGTCATTACACGTGTTTTTCGTCACGACACACCTGTTTGGCAATAATGACAAATCCTGATCCATTATTGTCGTAAAATAACCACTTAACATGTGTGACGCGTGCTGATCATAAAATTTTATTTGAGGTTAATAAAATGAACAAATCTGCAGGCGATTATTCGCAGTAGGTTTAACTTTAGCGTTAACGATTTTTATTATGTCAAATATGTAAAAGCCGACTCTTCTAAATAAAGCTCTGAAAGAGTAACGGAGAGATAGTCTTGTCAATAATTAACTTCATTACACATTTAGACCGATTTTTCCTAGATGGAATGAAACTTAAGTATACAATCAAAAGCAATAAATAAAAATAAATTAAAGAACCGTTTTTATTTAAAAATTATGGAAAAAATTCTTGGAATTAATACAATTGCTTAATATACATATACTTACGTCTTAATATGAGATATAGAAAGGATGCGGCAAACTCAAATCGAACGGTTCATTTTGAGGTCACGTCCGATGAATAATGCGCTTGGGCCATTAACGGTCATTATATGCAAATAATATTATACATTAGCCGCAAGTACTGTTCTCATTATGTATATACGTATATTACATTTGTATATGATTGTAAGAACTTGATATCGCTCTCTCCAGCGAATTATATAGTTTTGCAATATTATTGCACAGTCTATTATTTCGAAATATATTTTAATATATAAATATTGAGTAAAGAATAGTAAGTAAATATGTAGTTCGTTAATTTTTATTTTTTTCGATCATTAATGTAAAAAGTATGTTTCCAATATACACGAATATACTTATCTCATAAATTTACCATTAACAATGATTGTCATAGACCTTAAGCGAAACATTCCATTTGGGGATAAGGGAAGTGAGGAGGGGGCGCCGGTGCAACATCTTCCCCCCGGCTCTAATTAGGCTCACATTCTCATTCCGTTTTCGCGTTTAATTTTGTCGGCGGTTTTGCCTTAATTACGTTATTCACGGGCCATGTTGTTGTTCTTGAAACCGTGTGGAGTTAGTGACCGATTTTGTGTATTAAATACAATAAACTGTATTGGTTTATATCGAAATAAAAATATATTTAAAACTTACCCGTTTATTTTATAAAAAAAATAGTCGCAAAACTAAGTCTTATCAGTTGTAGGTCTTCTATATTGTACTTTTAATAATTTATAGTAGTATAATATAGTGCTGGTGGTGCTGGATATGAAATGACTTCAAACGTTTATTACGAGATTTTTTTTTAAATTGTACGTGTATCTTACTAATCACTAATAAATATACATTTTAAAAAGCTATTTAGGTAAAGTCATACGCTATTTATAGTTATAATATCACAATATACTCCATCTTATTGTTAATGAAATATCTGATTTCCCACAACCATTGTGACATACCAAAGATACGGACATAAACACCCTAACAAGATGACTTACAGTTTTCGTTAAACATTTGAATGTGCAGTTCATCACTGTAATTGAAAAAAATCACTTACCAGGTAAATAGAGGGCTATGAGGAGGCTCGTTGCCTCGTTCCTCTTTGTTGTTGGGCGGTTGGTAATAAGATTTTTAAACGGCAACAAAGTATCCAATCAATGGGGCTTGAATAATGAAAACGGCACCTGCCAGGTTCCCAGGCCACCCTCAGCCTAAACACGCACCACATAACGCGGATCTCAAATAAAAAATCGATTTACTACTCTATTGCCTTCGTTACTAGGTTCAATGTACATTTGCATTTACATTTACCCTAGTCACTCGATATGGGACTTAAACAGACATAAGTTTAAGTAATTATACACAACGGTTTTTCATGGTCCAAAAATTAATTTTTATTTAGCGGCAAGTAATAGTCGTGTAATGTATATGAATTTTAATTTTATAGCACTCATGAGGACTATTAAACGCACATATAAAAAATTAAGTACCTAAATTAATAAAAAATATAAGTCGAATCTGTACATGATTGAATATATTTTTTTATTGAAATAGTCATTGATGTCTGTTTGTCAGTCTGTGACCACATCACGGGAAAACACTGGACAGATTTTGATGAAATTTGGTGATGGTTATTCGTGTCAACATATAGAATGCTTTTTGCTGCTGAAAATATCTCTTCTTTGAGAAAGAAATTTATACTAACTGTTAAAACGTTCTAGGGGCGAAGTAACGAGTAAAAATAAGTTCTTTGATACTTAAATAGTTAACCCTACTATTTATAATATTATATACAATATGTGTCTAGAATCAAATTAATTTTGGATAATTAGAAATGAATAAATAATTAAAATTATCAAAATGTCGAATATAAAATAATACAGCGAAAAATATAATTATACCTAATATTATATTTTCAATGTGATTAACGTTTAACTGTTCCTTTATAGACTGTTGCAATATTAAAATGACAATGTCAAAGTGATATTAGAGTGGAGCGTATACGTATAGGTCATTGACACAAACTGGAATAGTTAATAGTTGTTGTACAATCACGTTCCATTCTAAAGTTTTTATTGTGGTTATAAATCAACCGTTAATCCACCTAATGGATGAGAAGTCTGATTACAATCTCTGAAAGCTATGTGCTATAAAACACGTGTTCGCGAAATCAACCAAACAAAGACGTAAATATAAACGTAGCCAGTTGATCAGTGTAGTTCGGGTGCGATTTAACGAAGTGCTTATAGGTGCACGCGACGCCCGCTCATTAGTACGCACGCAACTTCGTCATGGGGCATTCTACACGCTACCTATACCTACTCGCCTGTCCCTTATGGCCTTTATTAGACGTAGGCGACAACAAGTAATAGTTTCCCACACGCTCTGGTCTTATTTCAATATGAACTCTTTCTCTCACAATCAGTCTCAGTCGTAATTGTTATTGTAATTTGTAACACGTAGTCAAATCCTTCTTTTCATTCATTTTTCATTAATTTTTCATTCAACGCACATCGACAAATAACAACACAATCTGCAGTTACAACCCTTTACATTGTCGGACACAAAATTTAACCTAATTACATTTAGCAAAGCAAATCGCTCCAAAAGAAAGGGCTACTGAAATAATTGTCTACTTTACTCTCCGAGAAATAGAATTACAATCTAAATTAATTACGCTTTTAAAGCGTCCGTTATTCTTAATTAGTTTCTGCACCGCAGCGGAAGCTCTCGCGCTCGCCTCGCGTTCTCTTAATGAAGGGTAGTTTCAAATCAGTGCGTTTGATCAACTCTGTGCAGTCTTAATTACGGCACCCGTTTCGCGCGGGACAATCCGGTAATTTATGACTACATAAGCTTGATTATTCTTTAATGAATACTTGTTTTAAAACGTTTAATTAAGTTTTATGGCGACAGGAGCGCTCAGACGGCACGGGCGTCCCGCCGCTCCGCTGGCCGCGAGCTAATTGGATCGGGTTGACGTACCGCTCCGCGTCCCGCACTCGCTCCACAGAAACTCCCATCTCGCTCATAATTGTATGAAATTGCTAATTGGAAAAATTTTAAATGCAGCATTCCGTGGGCCTATGCGGTTATTGTAAGCTTAAAATATACAAAGTCTCTTGAACAATATTTTTAGACCTTATAGATAAATTATTATTTGCAGGGCGTGTAGTTGTGGTGGTCGGTGTGAGCGGTTCCCGCTCCAACCGTCAAGCTGGCAGCGAGCGCGTTGAGCATGAACCCGCACTACCACGGGTACGCGGAGCTCAGCTCGCCTCACCCGCCTTCGCCGGAGGCAGCCTTCGCCGCCAATGGACACGATTATCCCCACAACAATAACAACCCGGCACTAAAAGAATGCGCAGGATGCGGAGGCAAAATTGTAGAAAGGTTCCTTCTTCACGCCCTCGACAGATACTGGCATCATGGATGTTTAAAATGCACGTGTTGTGGTCAAGCTTTAGCGGACATGGGCCGTTCGTTTTATTTCAAAGGAGGAATGATATTGTGCAAAAGCGACTACACAAGGTAAGTCCTAAGACGTACGTCGTACTTTTAAAACAAGCTATGCCCATTTTAGGAGCGTTAATTAGTATCTTTCTATAAGCAGGTATTCTATTCACCTTTACCGATCATCAAAATTGATTATCCATAAAAGGTAGAGTTTTTAGAGCTTTACCTAACGATGACAATAGCGTGTCTGTCAAACGTTTTGAACGCTCAAAAAAACAAACTGAGAAAGCCGCAGGCGCATTGTTATGAAAATACTTTAAGCCGTTGCATTTTCTACCTGAGAAAGAGACAAAAAGCTCAGCTTGGCGCATCAAACAAGCATTGGAATCTCTAAAGCCGACTAAATTGGCATCGTTAAAAAACCTAAAGGGCTAATTTTAGACGTCTGTAACAAAGTTTTTAGTATATTTTCACTAATTAATGCCGAGTCAAGATGTACCTACCGCATTCTGACTGCAAATTAAATCGATAGAATAATAATATTTACGAATAAATAAAAACAATATGATTATTATAAAAAGCGTTAAAAACCACAATGTGTGATTGTAGAGAATCGGTATAAACGAAAAAGCTCTCGGCGCCGTGTCCCGCGCCTGTCTCGC
This sequence comes from Boloria selene, assembly GCA_905231865.2. Classification (NCBI taxonomy): domain Eukaryota; kingdom Metazoa; phylum Arthropoda; class Insecta; order Lepidoptera; family Nymphalidae; genus Boloria; species Boloria selene. The sequence goes on from HG993134.1 coordinate 10,953,144, forward strand.
ACGTGGACCGCATCTGCCTCGAGGCGCCCGAAACGTTAATTAGCTAAACGCAAGGAATTCGACCCAATTAACTAAGTCCACCACCCTCCTGTGGTACAAGTCTGCCTTTATAATTACGCTCAGATTTTCCGTGTATTATATTGATTTATATTTGTCATATCCATTAAAGTGTTGTAATTTAGAATTTATTTTATTTACCGTTCATAGAGGAAATATAAATTCGTTTGACGCAAATTTCATTTGTTTACCGGCGGTTTCGAATCGAACTAGAGCTAAGAGTGGGCCAACCACGGCGCGGGTCGTGCGTCGTAGATTCGATAAAGCTCGTCTCTCAGTTGACAGAGACGATGCGGCCTAACGAGCGGCAGGGTAGGGGGATGAAGAAGTGCGGTTCCGTGCATGTCTCTGCTGATTGACCCGCGTCACTCGGCAAACAACAACTAACGAGTCGGCCCCTGCGCCTCCAGGTACGGTAATTCGCTCGAATCGCTCCCGCGGCGACCGCCCGCCGACTTTACTTACACGTCTTCCCTGATTGAGACTCCTTAACAAAATTAACGCTCTCTCACGCAAACAAATGCCGCGTTTATCAACCGCCTTTTGTCCCGATATGATGAATTGCGGCTTCATTCTACAAAGACACTGATGATGTTTCATACTGTTGATTACTGTTTACGTGCAAAATTAGTTGAGTTGTTATCTCTATACGCCGCTCAGGCTTTAAAGGCGCCACAAACGCTAAATAAACATTTTGCTCGATTTAATTTCTGTAACAAATCATTTACTTCGTTAACATTAACTAAAATATTTGAGAGTAAATATATACTAAAATAATTATACACTCTTTAAGTTATTCTTTTAAAGATATATTATCTTTTTATTAAAAATCATTCCATATTGATTTGATGTATGTTATGTTATGTCAGTCACTGCCTACAAATGAACGAAGTCCATGGGGATTGAAACTACATCAATCGAAGTAAATTATTCGATTGAAAAACCGAGCAATCAGAAAACTCGTAGCACGTAGCACCTCTACGAATAGCAAACAAAATTAGAGTCTCTATTTTAATGTTTCATTCGTTATTCATGAAAACAAAGATTTTAAAATAATATGCTTATATTAGTCATCATCTATGCTTTTTGCAAATTGTTTCTATCAATAGATAATACATGGAATTATTAAAGCAGCCACTCGTATTTTAAGTAATGAGTTCGGTTGGTTTAAATATTTACACTAGCCATTAGTCTGAAGCTCCTTTCGCGTCTTATTCAAATAAATATATTTTGATTTGATTTAATGTAATTGGTTTACTTTCACCTTAAGGATCATACAGGAACAGGAAATAAACGTTTCTTATAAACTAGCAATCTCTTATGGTTTTGTCGAACCGTAATTATTTAACTTTCAAAAAATCGGAATTACTTTCTTAATTTTTCTTTTTTTAGTTAATATTAACGCGAATATTTATTTTTAAATAACATTATTTTCGATTTTTATAGCGGATATGTTTTAATTTACGGTTCCAGACGTTTCGATATTTTAATTAAAAGTGTTTTTTTGTCACAAAATAAATTGAAAATAAATCATGGTGATTATTTTTCTCTACACATTGCCGTAAATTATAGTACTTAATTAAAAAAAAACGAGAATTGAATAAATCTGTCACTATACAAATAATACACAAGACCCTGTTTCGAATCTATTGAAGTTTAAAAACTATATTTTACTAAAAAATATTAAGCGAACAACTTTGACAAAATCTACCTGTCAAACATTTAAGAGTTAAAAGATCAGAGCGTCGAGGCACGTCCAGCTCTTGAAGCGAGTTCGTTAGGGCTCCGTCAATCAAGGCAATTGCTGCTCAATCGGCAATCAGCCACCGCTAACGAGCCTGTAAACCAACTTCTTACCACGCGCACACTTTCACATTGTTAGCCGTCTTCACATTTGCAACTTGTAGTGACACTTCGTGAATAAATCATTTTTATCATTGAAATATATTACGTGTGTACTTGGTTAGCGGTACAAACTTTGCCAGTATATTATTAACCCACTCTCTTTCATTTGGACCTCTATAAATGTACTGTTTCTATAATTACAAAAACTATAATAAAATATATAATAGGTAATTTATTATTAAAATGTTTTGATAAATTACGTCTCCACTTCAAAATATAATTTAACCAATTTGCTACGATAGCGTGCTGATTTAAAATTAGCTTGAACAAATAAAACATATTTGCGGTCCGTTTAAAATTAAAACTCATTAGTCAAGAGTCCAATGACTTTAATTGGCGTAGTAAACCTACTTTCCGAGCATATTGAAATTAAGGCCAAACCCGGCACGAAATAACTATTTGTATTTACTGAAACACCGCCTTGGCAAAGTAACGACCGAAACCCGCTCGTGATAAAGACGGCCTTTTATCACCAAAGTAATAAGGCTGTTAAAGGAACCATCCACCAATTGCAATTATTTTAATGTAAGTACATGAAGGCACAAGCATTTTTCGATTACTATATAGATATAGTAAATATTTATTATAAATGTTAAAAAATATTCCATGGTAGCACGTGTTGAGGGCGGGCGGCTTCCAATTTGGTCGTTCGTTAACGCGCAAAAGACGCCCAGTTTAATTGCAACCGCTCGCCTCTAATGAGGCACTGTGTCCCGGACTCGAACGTTCTCTTGTGCAAATTGACATTGTACGTAAATTGATGTCGACAAACTCTCACCATGATGCCAAAGATTTGTGTACGACACGATATTGTCCAGAATTTAATGATATGTACAGTAGTATGATATCCAAATACCTCGGTATAAAATCAAATTAGGTATATTAGTTTCTCTTGCATTACAAATATATTGAGATTTTGAGTAACTCTTAAACAAAATATCTATATTGATCTAGCATGTCGTTTATGTTTACATTACTGTTTTATTTATATTCAATTGAAAGTATAAACTTTGAAACAAAATAAATGTCCGAGTTTTAAACTAGCGATAAATACAACAAAATTGAGAAAAAATAATACATTTAGAAAATTGAAAACCGACTTCAAAAAATACTCTACAAAATAAAAAAAATAATTGATTGGTAACAATTGCCGGGTGGCACCGAATCTGAAAACATTAGATTAATCTATAGTGAATAAAAACTACCAATCAATTATTTTTGAATTTTAGTGTTCTAATAAAAATGTACAAGAAATTACAGGAATACTTCCATCATCAGCCGAGGTTGTAAATTCGTATTGCAAACAAATTGGTTGCGGTCGTAAAGTTAGTGCGAGTTTCTTGCCCTGGTCAAGTCGTGTAAAAGGCTTGTAGACGGGCTGAAGCGATTGGATTACGCCGCCGGCGCATGGCCCCAATTAATTTCGTTTGTGTCTTTGTCTGTCCCTCGCAGCCTAGCGTCTAAACAGCGCTGACCAAACGACCAATCTATGTTCGGAATTCTATTACCGATATCCACTTTGGACATGCAAAGTTGTAGCCTTTGGGTAAACTTCAAAAGCACGATCACACTAAGTGATCTTGTGACATGGTTAACTCTTAACCTCAATATTGTTTTCGAAACATAATATGTATAACAAAAATAATACTTATGAAAAATAACAGTATTAAAATCAATAATCTGAACTTGTGAATTGTTTTTTAAGCTTTTACGCAAGACAAGTTATAATTAATGTATTACAAAATATTATAAAAATAAAATAAATAACATTAACAAAAAGCGATTAATTAAACTAATATCAGAAAACTAACAATATAAAATAATTATAAAATACATTGAGTATAAAATATTAATTTTACTACTTAATTTCTATCGACCTTTATAGGCTATGGTGACCTCGGTTAATAAACGGAATAAAACATAGGTTCCGAGCGTGCACATAAATGCTAATAATAAAGTAGCATCGGTATTTACGTAATATATAATATTACTTATTGACTTTTGTCTATAAAAATCTAAATAAAAATTACGATAAAGAATACAAAAAAGAATCTGTCAGAAATTTAATTTTGATCGAAGTATCTAGTTGAAGTATCATTGAGAAACAAAATTGTTTAAATATTATCCTCTACACACTAATACACCTCATTATCGATTACTTATAATTTTACAGCATATTCATACTCGTATAATGTTATTTATCAAAACAGGTCATCATATCATAATAGAGATAATAAAGAGACAAAAAATGTATTGATAAACTTGAACCTATTTAAATGAAGTTTGGTAAGAAGATATTTGAAACCCTGAGATGATCATCGGATAGTTTTTATTCCGGAAATGATTCCTTAAGGACAAAATCATTTTGTAAGGGGAATCAATCATCTTTCAATTAGGAAATACAGATACATTTAAATATAAGTAGGTATAGTTTCTATTCCTGAACTGTTAAAAAGTACCTGGGATTCGTCCCCGAGAAAAGCTATGGTCACTAATGTTAAATAACAATTACAGACATGAATATTTAAATTTCGAATGAATAATCATAACAACATTATTATGCATATAAGATATTGGAAAATTCCGTATTAATGTTATTTTTCTTAGTAAACATGTTATGTAGGTACTATGTAGCTATTAATAATATTTTTTATCATGATAACATGATAAAAATAAAAAAATCTGTACATTCGTGTGTGAGTGTATATACGAATATAATTCCAAAAATACGTTTGTATTTGAAATATTTTTAGATTCCTTACATATTCTTACAAAAACTTTACATAGATACATATTTAGCTATATAGATACCAGTTTACCTATTAATGTCGTAAGAGTCACCAGACATGTCGGTGCTGGCTCGACGAAGCCAAGTCGTGTTTAGGAGGCCACGAGAAATTCACGAGATGAGCCAATCATGTCGCGTGTACACAGTCTTTGTTATATAAATTGACTCCAGCTTCTTAATTGGAAATTGTCTTAGTATAAGGACATTGCTGCCCCGTCTAGGTGAAAAGGGTGAATATTTTGGTAAATATGTCTTCCTATAACTGTTTGCATATTCTTTCTTATACATATAATATATACTATATTAATATACGTATGTAGGTTTATTCTATATCCTATGAACACTTTGTAGTGTAGGTCAAGATTTAGCGCAAGCGAAGCCGCAGGTTATGCTTAGTAGTTAATGTATAGTTAATTTAATTATACATTAACTAGCGAATTAAAAATTTAACAAAAATTAGACAAATTATATACTAAAACCTTCCTCGAGAAGCACTCTATCCATTGGTGAAATGCACCGCATCAAAATTGGAGTAGTTTTTGAGTTTAATGGCGACTTTTTGCTGTATTACCCTCTTGTATCGTAAATCAGTCAGGAGAGTCACGAGATTTTCTTAAATAAGAAAAGGATATGTATAAATTATTTAAAATGATGAATATTTTTTGTTTTAAAACTCTACTAGCCGGACCACAATTACGGATACTACAATTCCCAAATTGATGATTATATCTACAGAAACGAGACGATCTGCATGCAGACGATACTCAGGCCAGCAAGGGGTGAAGGAGCGGGAGGGCGTGTGTGCGGGGAGAGTGATGTTAATTAATAACGTCTGTCTCACGAGCGCTAACGACGCCGTCACGACTACATTATTTAGCCACCTGATTAGTTCGCAGGAGGCACCTCGCCCGCAGCTCTAATTAGTGAACGACTCTCGTACAGGACTCGGTTGAATTTGATTTGTAACTGCACTATCTCTAATTGGAACTTGTTTGTAATTGATGATACTCTGAATCGATGCAGTCGTCCGTAACCGAGGGTGAGCTCCTATTTACATATATGTTACGAACGACTAATTCATAAAATATTAAAAGCAAATCTGCAGGCCGCGCTCGATTTTTACATTCCAATGCGTTCGTCAACAGAACTGAACGTCTGGTTTTATTTCTATTCTATTATTAAAGCGTTTAATTTAGGGCAACAGTTTTACACACAAAACGATCAAAACGCAATCTCCCCGCGCTAGTCGAATAGGATAGGAAACCTATTCGAAATTGATATGGGTGGAGCGCATTGCCGCGTCGCGCCTATGCAGCCTCGTAAACGGTGTCCACACGTCTGAAAACGGCCCAACTCGAACGTACCGAGACGTAGAATCTACAACTCTATGCCATTGTTCTACAGGCTGTATTACAGTAGCGGAAGCAAACGAAAGAGACGTGTTAGGCAGACGGACGAATTTTGTTAATAAATAAACGCAGGGCCTAGCGTCCGGCTAGCAGTCGAAAAATAGTAAAAATCGCCGGTGAAAATTTGGCGCAAGTATGACAACGGAAGCTGGCGTGACGTACACAAATCATTATTCGATAGCCACCACTGTCAAAGGAATTTTTAATATTACTAGCCGAGATTCAGTTAGCCGAAGTTTTAACTTGTCATACAACTGGATTTATTGGAAAGGTAGATAATTTTTGAAGTTCAACTTGCATATAGCCGGTGAAAGCTGTTAAATCCCTTTCATAAATTCTGTTTTTCTTGTTAATCCATTTTAAAACACATCATTTAGCAAATCTATTTACCTATGTAATATAATAATGGAACTAAGTAATTTAATTACGTTCAAGGCAAGTTCCGTAGTTAAGGATAAAAGGAAATAAAATAAAAACATTTTAGCTAGCTTTAGTTATACACAAACAATAAATAAAATTGAATTACATTTACAATTTATGTAAGTCCCAAAAATTAGAATAAAATATTTTGATTAAGTACATATTTCGACGTGTAAAACTATGTACTCCAACACATCTACCCAAGACATTGCCTCTCATTATCTAGAATGAGGTAAATTAACGCAACAAATTTGATTTCAATCGCAACGAGCGCGGTGGCGATGACGATTTAATAGTATCAATTAGGAAATTACCGGCAACTTAGCTATGGATCAGCTCTGATCTTGATTAACCTCACCTGTTAACCCCGCACAACGATGCGCCGCGTTGTACTCGAACCTTTCAAGTATCTTATTACCTCTGTCTAATTATATTTAATAGATTATTTGAATTTTCTGATTTTAATATGCTTTTATTAGCTTCACTAGTGGTTTTATAAATGCAAGAATAAATAAGATTATTGTAATTAGTGTGATACAAAAATGAACACATGCAATATCCTATATTTACAATATACATACTTTTCTATAAGTTAAATTTGCGTAAATAAAGAGATACAAATTCTTATACGCTGTATATCAGTGAAACTATTATTGGCAGCATCCCTCACCCCACCTGCCCTACTCGAATTAGTAAACAAACGTCTTTACGAGCGGTTTTACGAGCCCCGCGATATTTCGGTCTTGCATGCTCCTTTACGACATAATGAATTTCTTGATGAACTGTGTATTAGAAAGTTGAAAATAAACGCGTCTGGTCTTCGGGATATACGCATATAATGTAATATGTATTACAATCGTATTAAAAATAAATGATTTAAGTAATTTGTCTGTGTCTTTGGTATCATTTGTATTTGAACCTTTTGCAATCAATCTTGTTAGGTTGATTATTTTTTATTATTAATAATTCAGTCTACTCTTTAAATGATTGCAGGCGTTTTTTTACTCGTACAAATTTAATTTTTTTTTTCACAACTGGACACGAGCCTCCCCTCTATACAATCCAATGAAGAATTAGACCACAGTGCGCTTTAGGCTTTTTCATAGTGTTTTCTTCAATTGTAAGGCAAGAGATAAAAATGTTTCTCCCAAAATTTCACGAGCCTTTACTAACCTAGCCTTACTTGTTTTTTTTTTATTTTAAACTAGCAAACCCAGCCCGCTTCGCTGAGCGTAAGATAAAATAAATTAAACACTTTTTATAATTTTCTAATAAAATAAAAGTAGCCTAATTTACTCATATTATTAGCTATTTGCGAGTGGAGTGAAAGTCCCGTCAAAATCGGTCCAGCCGTTTCAGAGATTTGCCGGAACAAACTGAAGGACAAAAATTTAAAAAGCTGTTAGTTTAAAATTTAAAACAGACACAATTTTATTAATATGTCCTGATTTTAGTTACCAAATATCGAAAGATAGTTAAAAAAGTGTGAAGTCGGATAGTTAATAAGTACGTTGCGAGCCTCTAAATTGCTTCCGCAGGTCACAACTTTTAATGAGACGAAATTCCACGTTGGACTCGATCCGACGTCTTAACGCAACCTGTTCGTTAGCGCAAAAACGGAGCACGCTAACGCGCGATTAGAATATACCCCCACTGCGCAGGAAACACTTTTTAAGTTCACGTCTTCGGGCGACTTATTTTTTAACTATTGACAAATCAAAAAATATTTAGTAGATACTTCTATGCTATGAGCATCGCATCAGCGTTTACTTACGTTTTTTTGTTATACATTATGTACGTTATAAATAACGTACAAACGCGCGGCTCCGCCCGCGTTCATTACTTTAATCGCTACTAAACTTCATTCGATCAGTCGCTGGGTTGAAAATTCTCCAAAAATACTACAGCTTTTTTCTTGTAATTAAAATTCAAATGGTGAAAGAATTTTTAAAATCGGTCCAGTACTTTTTGAGCCAATTCGTTACAACTTACAAACGTACCTACTTACATACCTTTCCTTTTTATAATATTAGTATAGATTTAATGGTTTACAATTTACATGACTTAGAACGGTGATAATTATTCTAATTAATTAAAAAAATACATTTGTTTATTAGTATTTTTATAAAGCTTCCACTGTGCTCCAGCCTTTATCCAAAAAGATAGACCCTCGTACGTGGCGGGTTTCTCTGTGTTGTTGTCACATTAGCGAATAACTGCGCGGCTAACTTTGTCGATACGTTAATGATGTGGATGGGATGTCTATTACGGGGAAAAAAGAAACCCTTTTATATGCGGCGTTTGAGACCGCCTCGCAGTGCAAATAGTCCACGTAACATAAAGTGTACCAATTTTTTTACATACATAACAAATATAATAGTTAAAAAAAAACTAAAAAACACGCTTTTTATAGAAAACCGAACTAAAAAATACAAAATAAAATTTAATTTTAAAAAAAGCGTGGGGTGCATGGTGTCATTATCATTTCGATAATATCTTAAAAAGCACCCCACGCTTTTTTTGAAATAAAATTTTATTTTCTATTTTTTAGTTCGGTTTTTTATAAAAAGCGTGTTTTTTAGTTTTTTTTAACTATTATTTGTTTTCTACTTTTTCTAGCAAAAATCATATTTTGCAAATTGAAAAATGGAACAATTTTATCAAATTAGTGTATTGTTATCGGTCCTCAATAAATCTACAAAGTTTGAACGAAATCTGGCCGTTTAAAGTGGGTTAAAATCGCGCCCAAAGAAGTCGGTTACAAACAAACATACAAACATACAGGTGAAGCTAATAAAAAGCGTGTAAAAATTAAATTTAAATTAAATATAAATAAATTTATTTATTTTAGACCCCAGCAAGTTCATATTACAGATTAATAGATTCAAATATATGTTAATATACTAAAATAAAAAAACATATCCCGTTGATGTATCACCTAATTAATACATAATATTTTTTTTACTCCGTCAAAGAAAGCATTTACAAAAAATTACATACGCTGTAATATAATATGACAATATTAATTATATGAAAGTAATAAAGTTAAAAATATTAGAAAACAATTTGAACATAGAGAAAGAAGAGGACGGAAGGAAGGTGCCTAATTAGGGAGGGGGAAGGTAATGAGCCGCGATCGCCGGCCCGATATAACGAAGGCTATTTACGCGGTGGTCGCTCGAAAATTGCGAGGTTTTGTTTTAAAAGCGGTAACCGTTTGAGTTTTGCGATTAAGGAGTTTAATTAGACTGTTGTTTACAACCTCATTAAGGTAGGTACGGAACGGTTTCAGATATCAGCCGATAATTTATGAAGTTGAAAAATGAGTTTCGTGTCGAGATTCTGTGCAGATTGTGGCCAACAATCCGGCTATGAATAAACATTAACTTCTTAACCCGTTTACGGATCGGCTTATCGTAACTTTTGTCGGCTTAATTGTGTTGAGCGAAATGTTAAAGTTTTAGTTCATTGAGTGAATTAAATAATTGTTTTAAATTCAAGATGTATTTGATACATCACACATACTCCTATGTATCATAAACATATTCGTCATTTTAATTTAATAAGAATCGCCAAATATACTTGCGTTAATTTATGTAGGTTCTATAAATCACTAATATGATAATTGGCATAATACATTTATGTCTGAGGCAAAAAAATATTGTAAGATGAATAGTTTTTATCCGAGCATCTCATTAAGTTCTGCGTTATATATCAAAACCATTCAGAGTGAATGATTTAATGGCGTAATGTAATCGATTCGCCATGGAAGAAATTCAGATTGGCTCTCATTTCCTGCGGCGACCGCAAGAGGGCACAGGCACAGAGCAAGCACCTGTGAGTACGCTGCATCCGGCCCGTCCAATTACAAGACCCTTTACCCTAAATAGAGCACCCTAACGATTCCTTCGGACACCAAGCGTTTATGCGTTCAAATTCATTAACATTATTTTTATTGAGTAAGTTTAAAACCATAACTTTTTGAAATACTTTATGATGCAATTTTACTCAACTTTCTGATACTTTAAGATTTTAAACTAAGTATGTTTCACATCAAACCGTAAGCTTTACAATAATATTTTGATATGGTAGCAATCACAGCTTTTATTTTATTTTTAATTCCATTTTATTAATTTTAGTAAGTAGTTTAAAAAAATATAAAATATCAATAACTAACATGTATTAAATCCGTGTCATAGTATTCATGTGTGTCAATAAAGTACCGCCAACAATACCAATTATTCAAACTGCCGAGTCATCAAAGGTAGGGACAATGATGAAAGATGTTTCCACCTTGAAGTCTCAACGCGCTAGTATCATCCATCTTAGTCGCATCGCATAGTCTAACTAACGAGACACGCACGCCATTCGAGACAGTCAAAAACAATCGGAATAAAGACCGATCTCGCCTCTGGTCCACTTAAAAAGCTGCTACAGATTAGATGCTTATGATTTTGAACACCGATAAAGAGCTCTTGTAATGGTAGATAGAGAGGTCACTTCGGCTTGCATCGAGCCCTATAAATGTCGCGAGATGTCAGATAAGATCTTTGCGAGTGTCGTGGATCGGCACCCCTTTATTTATTTAATCAGACTGACCGGCGGACAATGAGCTATTGTAACTCCCGATATATTGTCGAACTCTAATCTATAATAGCACTACACACTTTAACAAGAAAAAAACTAAACATAATCTATACTATTACTATATTACTATATATTACTATTAATATTATAAAGAAGTAAAGTTTGTTTATTTGTTAAATTGTAAGGGGTAATCTCGGGATCTACTGAACCGATTTTAAAAATTCTTTCACCAATAGAAAGCCACATTATTGCTGCTGTCATAGGTTATATAAAAAACCGAAAAATAAAAAGGCTTTTACGTGTTAGTCCGTTTTGCAAAAATCAGTCGTTTTGCAAAATCAAAAGTGAATCGGAGAAAAAACGGTCGAATGAAAGCATTTCTTACGAACGCTGCCTTAACTATGAAAGATATATTTTGAGTTCTAGAGAAAAGATGTGGAGCTTGAAAATGCCTACAAAAAAGTCAACGACAGCATATGTCTAACTTTTATATTTAAGTTACATAAAGTAGTTTTTTTTAATATTAGTATAGATAATAATTTAATTTTTAATATCAATAAAATAATTTAAATTATTTAAACACTCTGTACTAAAAAAGGATTATTAAGATTATTATTATATTATTATTATTATTAAGATTACAAATAATTTGAATAATTATTAACATTATTAACACACGCTTTTAAACCTAACATTTTTTAACAGTTTTTCGGTGTTATTTCATTATTATTGCAATACCATCTAAAACAAATAAAATAACTTTAAATAACAATTTAGCAGTTTTTAATATACAAATGGTTGGATCAATTTCAATAAATACAGCTTTAGTTATTTGGCGGTAATTTAAAGATTGATGTTTTCCATGATAATGTATACTTTTTATTTACAAAAATTAATTAAGATTACCTTCACTTACTGTTTGAAATTACGCTATAATATATTAAATAATAAAGTATTATTTAAATATTGTATACGTACTTATATTATAACATATTTTTTAACATTAGCATATAAACGAGTTCGATGGCTAATCGCGTTGCAGCGTCAAAAATGTTTAATTAAAAAGATTGATGCTTACCGGTGGAGCGGGGCACCAGAAGTACAGTGGAGTTGCAAACTTATCTAATTAGTTAGCGGCGGGCGGAAAGAGGGGCCTGCCGGGGGCGCGTGGTGCTAGGGCGGGCGCGGGGCGCGGCAGGTGGGCGCCGGGGACGGGGCAATTAGCGGTGATAGTCGATTAGCTCATCGTGTGAGCGCGGCTTTTGACAAATGTTGCCAGCAATAAATTATTATTATTTATGAATGTTACAGATAATTGGTGTAATTAATACGCACGCTCGCGGCCAATTAAATCTGATGTGTTTGACCGACGCTTATTACTTTAATTAAATGTGAGTGGAATTATGAATTAGCGACTATCACTATCTCGACACAATGTTTTGTTTAATATTTGAGTGTGATAATGATACTAATTTATTGGATTAAAAGTCATCCTATTTTTAACATTGCCAATCAACGTTGTTTTTCAATGAGTAAGAAGGAATGATAAATCTACAAAAAAATAATATTTATAATTATAATATGAGTATTAAATTTGATTAATTTGTTTACTGAATCTAATGTGTTTTGAGAAGCAATTTGTGAATTCTAGTTTTTTTTTTATATATTATGTACAAATTAAATATAATTAAGCAAAAATATTATTCAGTAAACGTTCATATTGTGACGCACAATATCAATTAGACACAGTTTTTACACACTCTGTTTTTGTCTTTCTTTCATAAATAAGTAAGACTTGAATAGGGTGCATTTTTTGATTCTTAATAACTATAGCTATTACATCATTTGCATAATTACTTATTTTATTTTAGCAAAAACTCGCATATTGAAGTGTACGAATTACTTTTTAAAATAAAGAAAAGAGGTTATGTTAACAAAACCATATACAACTCATACAAATCTAAAAAGTCTACATATATTTAATACAATATTTTAATTAACTATGTTGTTATCGAAAAACTGTGAGCCAAGTTGTAGTGCTTATAAATTATAATATAAACGAAGTGAATAAAATGAAATGAAAAGCGAAGAATGACTACTAATATCATATTATATTATGGTCATAGTAGTAGTACCTATGTTTCCTATAGAGTGGAGACCGTGCTATTTTGGAAGATTGATTAGTGAAAGTTTATTAATAAAGTCAGGGATCGTAATACTGAGATAATTAATTCTTAGCGCAAGTTAATTGATAAATTAACATTAATTAGAAAAGTTTGCGTTTACTCCGCCAACATTCTGTTTTATTTGGGGATATCGGTTTTGTGCTCTGTGTTTTTAATTTTATAACTTACTAAAATTTAATGAAATATGTACATTTTAATTGATTATCTGTTACAATTTTTTTTTATTTATAACTGTTTCTCCCAGAAAATATTTTAAATGGGTAAGTTTATAAAGTTATTTACTAACATAACTACAATTTTAATTGACTCATTATTTAGTGACTTCAGTTAACATTGATTATATTACATTGTATTTTTTATTGTTCATACATACACTCTCCAATATTAATTTATTAGATTTTTAAGGATCTACATGCTCGATCAGTAGAGCATATAGAAAACAAAAAATGAAATCTCAACTCTTTAATAATACTCAAAATGTACGAAATACTGTTACAACTCTTTCTTGCCTAATATTTTTCTTTGTTAATCTCAATTATGTCATGTAAAATGCAATAGTTTAAACTCTAAAAAGCCCCTGATAGACCCGATGATACAACTTAGTGTGGTAAAATGCTTGTAGATTTTTTACAGCGTAGTAATAGTTTGCTAAGCGGCGCGGGCGGCCACTGGAGTAGAACAAGTGTTTAATTAAAGGACGCTCACCTTACGGTCGCTGTTGTAGGACGGCTCATCGTATGCGCCTTTCAGACCGCCCTAACGGGCTTATTTTGTTTTTCTCGGATAATTTTTAATTAAACGCTTGATTAAAATGAAAGTTTGCGTAAGTAGCGAGCCAGGAACAATCGGGCCGGAGTTTAGGATAATGAATTGATGGTGTTACTTTGCTCGCTCGACGCTCGCTAGGGACTTAATTAAAAATCGCCGATAGAGTGTGTAGAGGGGAGTTCGGAACGAGTTTATGGAACTTAGTCGGAGGCTCTGTTGTTTTACTACCTATGTCAATTTGAATACGAGATTGCTTCACGGTTGTGCGTTAATGTTTATAAAAACCCATAGTTTATTTTTAAAGTAAAATTGTATGCATGTGGGCACGTTTATTCCTAAAATTTAAATTTCAGACATTGATGTACAGCTTGATCGGGTAACAGTAAATCTTTTTTATTGCTTTTCGGTCACCTCCGCTGTACGTATTTGTCAATCAATCTTTATTTCCTTTTACCTTTTATCAATTGAAACAATTACCTTCATAAAACGACTTTAACGAAATATTTTAATACAAAATATTTGCATAATATTATTCAAGTCCAGTATATTAATGGCAGTTCAACGCAAGGTTTCTTATGCAATTAATTACTTCCTACTTTATTTAAAATCTCCTAAAATAGTTAGCTAGAATCAAACTTGCGCTCAAAGTTTTCCGCAATGTTTAGCCATCTTCCGTCCCTATCATTTATACTAAGAATAATATCATGGTATCTTTGTTATATTTCTTTTTATGATGTGTTGGGTATTCCCTCTACAGAATATCTAAATAACCAGTGAATCATTTTTTAAGATAATTTGAAGAATGGAGTATGAGTGTTACAGGAATAAAATAATATGTACGTTGTGTTTAATTGCATAATCGTGATCTTTGATTGTTTCTGCGTAGTTTGCTAGACTCTGTGATATCAGTCGCCGTAATCAATCAGGAGAACATTATTTCTACAACGTTTACCGGCTATTATCAAAAACTTTAGTACACGCATAGTACCAATATATTTTATTTTATACTACAAATCCGTCCCGCTTCGCTGGCCTTAAGTTAAAATATATTGAACAGTTTTAATAATTTTCTAATGTCTAAAATCGATCCAGCCGTTTCAGAGATTAGTTGGAACAAACAGATAGACAATAATTTTAAAATCGACTTTTTGATATAAGTATCGTATATACTTTTATAAGCATTTACTGAAAAGCTGTAAATTTGATATTAAAAACAGGCACTTCAATTTTATTTATAATATATGTACTGATTGCGACTTCAATGAAATGATTCAATCACGTGGATTCTTAATAAGTCTGCAAATACTGTAGTAGTATTGTGGAGTAAAACTAGCCGCTAGCGTCTTGCATCTTACGTCTTGCGAGCGGGCGGCACGCGTCATTAGCAAATTCTTGCCTTGTCGACGCCACGCGCCGCTAACGAGTTTCTTGCTAACGACGTGCTAACTTGATACACCACGTCCTAACATGCATTGTGATTATAACGACATCCGATAACTCGCTTGCTTTATTACTACCGTAACTAGCTGTAAGCGATCTTTATTGCTTGCATAAAGCTTTATTTGAATTTGTACCAAATGTTTTTATTACGCGAATAAATCTCTTTTTCTTTGAATGCTTTATGCTTAATGATTGATGAAGGCAAATAAGTATGTTGTATTAGAACTCGAATTAGCTTTCGCACTCGGCGATGCCTGTATATTTTATTTACTTAGTTTCTTTCCTTCTATCAACCAACTATATTTGAAACTAAAAAACATTGGGTTCAAATATATTTGTTTAATTCGAAAATGCAACTTTATGTTAAATGTAACTTCTCTACTTCTCATATAATAAAGATAAAAATAAATCTATTAAATGTAGGTATTATTTAAAAAATTGCGTTCCGATTTAGATGTTTGCTGTAAAGATAGTAAAAACCCCTGGAAAGTAAATAGGACAATATTATCACAGAAATCATCTCTTAAGGGATGGGAATGGGAAAAAAGGGATGTTAGTTTGTATGGCGAATCAATCATATCTCGAGTAGGAATATTGTGCAATTCTGCATTCATAAAAAATCATACAGTCTATAGTTTCGGATCCTAACTTTAAAAAGTATCGAGGGACGAACTCTACTGAAGCAAGTGTAAGTCGCTAGTTTTTAATACCTTTCAAATTCTTATTAATAGATATTTGGCATAACAAAATGAGCATCTTATTATTAAGATGCTCGTTACTATATAATGTATTACTTATGTAAGCGCCAATTAACTAATAGCAACATTGGGATAAATAAACATTCATTACCTCTTATATCTTGCTTGGAATCTGAGCAACAAGTAAGATATCCCGTTCCCGTACGGGCGTTGAAATTGGTCCATCGATCGTTTCAGATTCACGTTTAGTAACTTTAAAATTTCTATTGCAATTTTTAGAAACGTTTAGTTTCAATTTCGTTCAAGATATGACAAGATTTGAAATTTTATTATTATTATATATAATACTAGTTAATTGCGGCCTAGAGTCTATATTTGTAAGTATTTAAAGGTAAATTAATAAAAGGAAACCTTAAAAAAAACTTTTTTTATAGTACGTAGGACGTAGGTAACGTCTTAGCCAATATCAAAGTTAAAAGATGGCCTAGGAAAATATTACCTACTATATTTTTATTCGGCATTTTCTACCCACGGCAACGTTCCATTCGTCACTTAACCTTTTAATCATTTTTGTAATTTTAGAATTAGAAGTAAACGTTTTAAAAACATATTATCACATTGCACATCGACTGCAGAAGTACGACAATAAAATTAATAAAATCATGATTTTGACCTACAACAATAGGCCTATATTTAACTTTATTCTTAATGCATTTCATATTTTTTCCGTCAATTATATTACACTAATTTCCATATTAACGTATTTTATCTTTCTAATATAGTTTAAGTCGGGGAGAGGATTTACTCGCGAAGTTTTGTTCCATTAAGTTCGTAAGCCGCTTACGCGTTGCAGGATTTTGGAGTTTTAATTTTTTTATTTGATTGCTAATTTATTTTTTAATGAGTATGGGAAACTTTCTCTTGTTATAAAGGTTTTTCATTATAGTTATTTAATAACTAAAAATTCGATGTAACATAGATTTTAGATTTTGCTAGCCCACTTATAAATAATTATAACATTCGTACATCGGTTTGACTAGAACAATATCTGTCGAAATTGAGACCATTGTCTTTTTATTTTACTTTCATATTTATCTTTGAGTGTCACGCCAAATGTTTAGGAGGTACAGCATAAAATCTTTCTCGCTTCTTTCCCCTTCCCACTAATGATCTCTCTGAAAGCTTTTAAATTATGTTCCTTATAACAATCTAAACTCGACACGTGTACATTCAGACTCGAGACATTCCCGTAATGAATAAAATAACATGTCAAGATACAGTCTTCATCTTAAATTAATGAGGATTCACGGCAACGTATTCAATTTTACACGTAACGAAGGCAAATAAACTTCGACTAGCTGGTAGACGACACCAAACTTCCTCATTACACATACGTCTTAATTAATATCAGTTTGAAAGGAAACCTAAAAGTTAGTTCCGATTGCGAATTCTAATAAACCCGTGACATATATAAAGATCTAAAAGTCCTTTAAGATTAATTACAAACCCATTTGCTAAAAAGTTCATCAACGTTATTATGTGAGTAATTGATTACAAAACTTACATATTAAACTTTCAAGATGCTACGGATATACTTAAAAAGTTTAGGTTTAATTTAAAAAGTTGCAAAGTTAATATATTTTACATCTTTTTACGTTTATGAGAGGCTAGTCCATTCTTAGCAGCGTAACATTCGCAATATTTTTATCGATAGGCTAAGTTCGTATATCGTGTATCGTACATCCTCGCGGGCGTCCAACACAAATAGATTCGTACATGTTTGTCTTGGCTCGGTTTAATTAATTTTACCTTCATACGCCAATACCTACTGTTTGTCGGGCGCTCCTTAATTGAAAACGCTCTTACCGAAGTAAATGAAACGAAATCCTATTTGCTGCGAGTGATTGAAGTGAATTTATCTTTTAAGACTTTCAAATTTATCTTTTAGGGATGCTTGCCTCAAATTATTTCAGAGCGGAGAAGCACAGGTAATTAAATTTTGATTGCTTTCGAACGGATTGTTGCGATTTATTAATATTCAGTCCGGCTGTAAATAATATGGTCCCGTCCGATGCTAAAAGCCGCTGCAATAATTGCTCATTAAGTATTAAATGAGGCCATCAAATGACAACAGCTGCAACAAGGGTCTCGTGGCTATTGGGTGACTTGGGGAAAATTGATGCTCGCGGTGTTTACTACGTAATACGCGAGATCGAATCGACAAAACTAATTAGCTATTTCTATTACAATGTGTGATCGTTATGAATAATAATGGCGTATAGTGGCAAAGGAAGCGATAAAAATTTACGACATAATAGTAGGTACTATATTTTATACGTACTGAACATACAATAATTTCTTTTGTACTCCCTTGAGTACAAACCAAGTACACCGACTTATGTAATTACGTGTAATAAAATATCTTTTTCTTGAATACCTAATTACAAAAATATCATGTCTAAAAATAAAACACACTCATAAGTAGGTACACCCTTATTGGATATTACCACCTTTTTTAAATATTTTTTTTATATAATATTAAGTGTCTAATTTTCATTAAAAAGTATTTTTATAAGTATCGTAATCCACAACAAATATAGCTAATACACTTTTCTTCTTTCTCATTAAGTATTCTACCTACTCGTTACAGAAAATATTATAAAAGACAAAGTAAACAATGGAAATATTACTATATTTATTCGTTTTTAAGCAAAAATCTTATTACCCTGCCCAGTGCCCTATCCTAGTAAACGTATCCTTCACTCTTACGTACTCTTAGTATCAATCTTATAAAAATAAAATAGGTACTCTTTAAAAGATATTGATCTTAATATGTATATTATCAGTTTATACATAACCACATTTTATTATAGCTAATAAATCACAATTACACGCTTAAATGGTAATTCGACCTTAAGCCTTATTTAGTGTTGCAATAAATCACAAACATTCCTCGTAAATACTAAATACGAAAAATAATCCTTGCAGTTTGTATATGTATTCTGTACATAGCATCATCTCATATTAACTGCAATATTATGCAACTCTATTTTTACTTAGAAAAATGTAAAAACACGTACCTAAATATGAGTATTTCAGTAATTAATAAATTATAAAATGTCTAAATAACACTTTTTTTATCCTTTGGAATACGAACCACCTGTAGAAAACAGGTGGTTTGTAGGGTTCACCTGCAAGCCACTAAAACCCAAGCACCCATCAAACGCCTTAATGGGGCGTCGCAACTAGATCACTTGCGCATACAACCACGACGCTCTGAAGGCCCGGCAAGTCTGCCGAACACAGCCAATGTCCCACAGTCCACTCTGCTATTAGAGAAGTACCAAGAGCAAGACGCATGACACACCGTCCACGGAAGTGGGCCCTCGCTGCGCATTTCTTAGCTTCACTCGTTTAGGATATTCCTTGAGCTGTTCTTTCAGTATTTTAGAACATCAACATAAAACTTTCTAATCATCAGTACATTTGTCCGCGTGGAAGCCCGAAGTTACCACCGCCTCAAAAAGCAGTTCTGCTGAAAAGAGTAGAACAGTTGTTTCATTTATTATAGAACGTATTCTGATGTTTTTTAAATGTAAGCGACTATACAAGAACATATAATACAGTTGAGACTATCAGGGACATCTTTTAATAAAGCGATTTTATATTGCTTACCTTTTAAAACTGTTAAAAAATTCCGACTTGTAGGAGTGTCAAAATTCACTTACGAAAATGCATACAGTACATATAAGTATAGTTTCCTTTACTAAAAGAATAATTATATGAAACAGAATAGTAATGTATATTGTAGTTCAATTAGTACTGTCAGACAATGCACTGTAAATTATAACCTCAGGCGATTAGAGCACTCGCGTAACTGGCAACGTTTAATTTGTAAGATAGTTCTTTCTACACAATTCGTATATATGCACTTTCGAGCGAGCTACTGTTTGTTTTAATAATGTTCTATTAAACTATACCGTTGCAGTAAAGAAATAAATCAAGCAAGATTTCGCTTCGCTATAAATGATCATTGGAATGCACTAAGCAGGATTCGTATTTATGTATGCAGATTAATCAAATTCTCTTGCTAAAATTATATTTGAAATGTTCTAATAAATGGAAAGTTATAATTTTACGTGATTTTAGATTTACTATCACGTAATATATCGTATCATATAATAATAATAATAAGATTTGAATATTTAATTGCCGGATGAAATTATTCTCATAATTAA
This sequence comes from Boloria selene, assembly GCA_905231865.2. Taxonomy (NCBI): domain Eukaryota; kingdom Metazoa; phylum Arthropoda; class Insecta; order Lepidoptera; family Nymphalidae; genus Boloria; species Boloria selene. The sequence goes on from HG993134.1 coordinate 10,973,640, forward strand.
AGACAATTTTACCAAAATAAAAGTATGTATATAAAAAGGTTTAAGACTTTAATAAAAATATATTATCATATTAAACTATAAAGTTTCTTACTTAAATTACTTATTATTAACAATTTACAATATGCCTTATGATTGTTTCAGAATGTTTGGTTCAAGCGGCGCGTGCGCAGCGTGCGGGCAGGCAATCCCCGCGAGCGAGTTTGTGATGCGGACAAACGCACCTCAGCAACCTCTCCACGTCTTCCACATAAAGTGCTTCGCGTGCTCGAAGTGCGGCTCACACCTCATGCAGGGCGACAGGTGAGTTTATATATTTTTTCCAAATTGATATTTACTCTATACAATATACATATACTTATAATAAAATTACAATTAAATCGAATCTGTACATAGATTTTTTTTAAATCTAATTATTGGAATAGTCATCAATATCGATACAGAGGTGCAATCTAGTATTAATTTTTTTGCCTCTGTGTCTGTATGGGATTGTATCAGGAGAAAATCACTGGAAAATTTTTGATGAAATTCTGTATGATGATAGCTGGTTATCCGGGTCAACATATGGATAGTTTTTACTGCGGTAAAATATCTCCTGAGAATTCTTAACTTTTAAAACTTATCTAGGGGGCGAACCCGAGCGGAGCAAAGTTAAGTCACTAGTAATTAATATACCTATAAGAAGATATTATTTAATTCCTGAAACATAAACATGCTAAATAGACAGTGGTAGCCCAGCGGTAACGCGCTTGCTTGGATAACCGAGTGATACGGTTTCAAATCCGGGTCTCGCACCTCTGATATTTTAATGTGCGAATCATTTCTATCATGATTACCACTTGTCTTATGGTGAAGGAAAACATCGTGAAGAAACCTCTGAGAAAACCTAGCTACTTTTCGAAAGACATGTGAAGTCTGCCAACACGCACTAGGCTAACGCGGTGGACTATGGCCTGATCCCCTTCGTACTGAGGGAGGCCCGTGCCCAGCAGTGGGCTTAAAAAGGGCTGATGATGTATCATGATGAAACATGCTATACATAAATCTAATATAAATATGTCTGTAGGTACTACATGCTCGCGGGGTCACTAGTTTGCGAACAAGACTGGCAAAAGCTCATGAAAAGCGCAAACGCGACGCCCGGTGCCCCCGTACGCAAGGGAAAAGTGGGTCGTCCGCGTCGCTCGCGCGAATGAGCATTGCCCGCGCCCGCGCAACACTCGCACAGAGACTTTGAGGAGGTAAGTCTTACATTACATAATAATGTATTATTTAAAATATTTATCTACTTAATTAAAATTAAAATCACGTCTTTATAATATAAAACTAGGGTAAGACGAAGCTTAAAACACTAGACGTTTAATAATTAATTTTAACTTTTTTTCATTCACTAATAAAACACTTTACGATAGTATAAAACTTTTATGACAAATAATAATCGATAGGGATAGTCATTTCTGATATAACAATGTTCGTGTCACAATTATCTGATTAATTATGAATTGAAATAGATACACATTGGTCGGTTAAGCAGATATAATAAATAATCAGAATTACTATGAAATTATATTCGAAATGTTCGTATTTAATCTAAAAGCTCACCGCAAGCACTAATGACAATTACCAACCATGATTAGTAGTAGGCATATTTTATTAGTACCTACATTGATTTAAGCCATTTCTTATATTAAGTTAACACCCGCAACTTTGTCTACATTGAGTATCCTAAATAATACTTTAAAAACATTTTAATATAATTTGAAAAATGTTTAAAAAAAGCTTTTTGTTTTAAATACATATTTTAGGGAAATATCGATATTAACGCGTGTTTATAGTAGATATTAACATAGAATTTCAATAAAATGGTTACATTTTTTTATTTGAAATGCATTATACAAAAATAAAGTTCTTAATAGTTCACGTTGTAATACGAGAGATGAATAATTCTTCAATTACATGGAAAACGTGTAATAATTTGTTACGGGACGTGAACTTTTTAAGGTTTTTATTTCTGTTTATCTCAGTGTGTCGTCTCGTGTAATTTCCAAGGTCATCCACTTTTAATTCTACTATCTAATAATAAAAGTTGAGGCTGGTAAGAAATTTGATACCAAGGTATTATTATCTTTCTATCCTAATGTCCTCGGCTCATGGTCAATCTTCTTAATTACCTATTCCGTAAATTCCGAAAGCAATAAGCTTAAAGTCATACATACAAGTTGAAAGTAATATTTTATGCTTATTTTATTATTAGTTATTTATTAAAGAATTAAAATATAAAAATTATAAATAGTTTTATATGCATTATCATTTTATCAGTTACACAATTAAAACAAAGAATTCTTTGAAAAGTAAATAATTCCGCCCTTATAGGTGGAATCTTTTTATTTATATACCAGGTAGGTATAAAGTTAAAGTTTATAATCGAAGTTTTCCAATTGATTAACAATTGTTCGATATACAAATACACAAACACAAAGAAACTAACAGTTGAATTGCGCACCTCTTTCGTTTTAAAGATGGTTCAAAATATTATACATACCTCATTTAAAATTCGCAGTTGGTTAAAACATTCCGGCCAAACAATTACGGGACATTTATTATCCGTGACTAAAGCACCACACGTAAAATATTTAATTAATTCCGGTAGCAAATATGGCATAATAAAACGGACATAAGTAATTAGTTTTAATTAAAGAGAGCATATTATCTGAACGTAATGAAAATTTTGAAGGAAATATGAAAATGAAGAATTAAGTTAACTTAAAAATAATATATAACTATAAAAGTACTTACTAGACATTCACCCTCGCACCGCTCGGGTTCGCGTCTAGGTACTTATTAACGGAATTCTCACAAATGAAATATTTTCCTGTATTAAAAAGTATTCTATATGTTGACAAACTAACGAACAGAAAAATCTATCCAGTGGTTTTTTCATGAAGTGCTCATAGACAAAGACAAAAATTCTATTTCAATAAAAGTTGATAATGTCTATTTCAATAAAAGTATATTTAATGTACAGATTCGACTCAGTTAGAATTTTATTAAATGAAAACTGTATAGATTTATAAAACGTGTTTATCGGTAACTACAGGACACTTAACAAAATGGCAAACTTTACATTAATAATGTAAAAGAACTTCCGAGTACATTTTAACATAACATACAAAATGTATGTCCTTTCAGTGGTTTTAAAAATTCAAGAATCATAAACGAAATAGATAGATAAAGACGATGGGGAGCGCGATGTTTTCGGATTCGGTAAACGCAATTTACAACTGTACGATTCAAATAATAAGAGCAGAAGTCGAATATAACGGAGATTTTTCCGGTTATTATAGACAAAATTTACGCCATTGCGAAATGTTAAACAGTGAAACTTAAATTATATTAACATGTTTATTATAGTTATACGAATTCATAAATATATAATTAATTTAAAAACAATAGTTCTTTCGAATATTGTAGGAATTCCCGCCAACCGCTGCTTTTAATGTACAAAGAACCACGCACACAAACGGTATTTTCTGCACTGAAAGAACTGCTTAACGTATTTATTTAACTATGAGACGTGCAAGGAACATAGAGAAGTAGCGAAGAAATGCAATTAAGCTGCTCAATGAACACCACACAAAGTCCGCTTTGTTTGTATGAAGGACGCACTCGGCTGGAACGCGCGAACTTCGGACACCACGTATCATAATGGACTAACCACATTTTAAACACCGAGAAACAAGTTATTCTACGTTCAAACTGCAAACTAATCTTAAATTTGCTAATTAACCAACATTATAATGGTAATTATATTTGTGCTGTGATGTAAATTTCTAATTGCAGCACTTCTCACAGGGACAGTTCATGGAGTTAATTATCTCGTAGAGACGACCATGGTCCGACCGCCGCGGGCGTCTCCTCGTCTGAGCGCTTGCTTACGGCGCTCTCACAAAATGCTCTGTTAACCAATTCCAAAGTTTAAATTCGCCTAAACTTATTTCAGTGACTCATAAAACTGTTGTCCAGTACTACAAGGGACGCGCTTTGGAAGACTGCAAACAACCGTCGTGTTGTAATTATGTAATCTAAATAAGTACTTAATCCGAAAGGCGGAGTATTTATCACCGGGACCTTTATTAAAACTATATTGTTAACTAGGTAACAAAGCGCAGCTATTACTTTGTGCGTACGACGGCGGTCAAAGGCGCGATGGTAATTGGAAAACACCTGAAAATGACAGCGCCTTTATTACATGTAGGTATAGCTGGTGTAAAAATCAAGTTCGAGCGCAGGACCGCCCTCGCCACAGGCTCAAAGACTTGACCGTTCACCGGGCGCTTTGTAACGCGATTAGTCGGACTTGTCGAAAGTTAATTAAATAACGTTTTTCCAAATTACCCGCCGGGCTCGACATCAAAGTAGCCTAGCACTCGCTTTGGAAATCTTTCACAAAGGACCTGGCTTCGGGCTAGGCTCGGCGCGTCCCTCTGATCTCAGTCCTGACGTACTGAGCTGGACAGGTGAGATCTTAAACTCTTTGTCAAAGGATAAGTAAACGAGCGAGCACATAGACTTTGCCGTTTATTTATACTGGCCACAGACGATCTACATCGGTATTTAAGTTCAACAATCGTTTCACAAAGTTGGACATTTTGATTGATGACTACTGATATCTATCTATTAGCAATCTAATTCTATATACTGTGATCGTTCGTGGCACGCGAGACCGTTTGCAGTAAGTTAGCACGACATTCGAAAGTTACATTTATTAAATATTCTCATTTGATTTCATTTACATTTATGACATGAAATATTTCAATGTATTTTAATATTTAACAGTTTTAAAATACAATATGATTGTTTTAGAAAATGTTTGATGATTTTGTATTAAAATTACTTATCTTTTGACATTTTAATTTTAACATTGCATATATATATATATATATATATATATATATATATATGCATCCTAACATTGCAAAAAGTTGTATTTTTTAAATTATTCATTACTATTATAAATTTAAAATCAAGAATGAAAATGATATTTTTACAACTAAAGAATCGATGCCCTTCGTGGGAGTGGGTCGGACGTCGAACTCGCTACCATTGCGTGCCGCTAACGATCCGGTGCTCTCTCCTTAATCATTTTACGCTAATTATCTGTTAAAAGAAAACCTTGGTAAATATTTATAAGCTTCTTGTAACCTTCTTGATCAACGAAATATCATAGTACTATTTTATTTTAAAATGTGGTGGTCACTCGAATAAAATGTCTTTATTCGATCGATATTTTTGTCATAGCGTTTAATCACATTTTCACGTACCCACAACTTAAACACGTTATTGTTAATGTATAACAAAAAATATATATATACACATTTACCAATATTATATTTGAAAAAAATTGACAGCCGTAAGTCGACGGAGAAAAGATAGAGAACTCCTTTCTCCTCATTTTTCTTTGAATCGTGTATTTTTTTTACTTGTACGAAACGTACTGTCTTAATATTTATTTTATTTACCTAAAATATGTGTAACTCAATAACATATGTGCATTACTACATTCATTCGTTTCAAGTTAAATATGTAGCACACGCAGTGTGCTGAGTTAATTATTAAGGTAGTTAAAACTTTTATAATAACTACATTTCTGGTATTACGGGCAAGGTGATCCGCCTTAACAAAGTATGTCAAGAAATTAGTGTTTAATTTATTCATTGGACTCTAGTTCGTGTCTAGTTTAGTTATGATGAAAGTAGTTTAGTATCAAGAATCTTACGACATTAATTTCGATCATTTCATCATTAATATCATAAAATTTATTTTCATACGTAATGTATGATAGAACATAACATATACAACGATAAATACTTCTACAAAAAAACATACGAGTAAAATATACCTTTACATTTAAAAAGCGATGGAGAAAATTTGAAAAGTTTAAACGACGTCGCCTGGGCTCTCTTCTACGTCGATTGCATTTTTATACGTGTAAGACAACCTCTTAGCTTATTAGAGAAGCCAGTTATTAGAGGTCAGAGGGATCTCTGCGGAGGCGACCGCGGTTTCGGAACGACTTTGTCCCAGTTAATTAGTTAAATGGATACGTCGCTTTCCGGTTGCGTCTATTTTATCGACTTTACGACTACAATAAACCTCATTTTCTTCTGTGATTCTGGAATGGAGCTATTCAAATTTCCTAAATTGAAATGGAGCTTTCTGCTATTTAATTCGGGATCCAGCAGCCGAACGAGGCCACTGATGCACTTATGCACCGGCACATTTCCCACAGCCCGGTGCGCCGGATCCGCATCTGCACACGACAAAGGACATCCGCCCACAATAGCTCCATTAAAATAATGCAAGTAAATGAGGATTTGCGGAGGCGAGTCCGCCGAATCCGGTCGCGCTTGCCGAGGCCCGAGTACCGCTCACAATGCTCAGAAGGCCTCGTTGCGACGACGCTTAAAACACTATACACGAACATGTTTCATTAGCTAAGTGGGAGGCTTTTGGTGGTTGAATCTGTGTAATGCACCTAGCTAGATGCTGCGCCGCTTTTACTTAAACGCCGTAATTAAAACGTCCCCTCCCCCCTAAGGGCGCAGATTAAAACTCGGTTCAACTAGTTCGGAGTGGCCAATTTAGTTTTACTGTTCCGCATTTAAGATACAAATTTATAAATCATGTTTTTATTCTGCTCGGTTTTGTTTGTGTTTTTGCATTTACTTATATTTAATGAATGAAAGCTATTGTTAAGGTTAAAATGTAAGTATATCGTACAATAGGAAAGGTTCTTTACGGTTCGTTTTTATTATATTAAGGTTAATGAATGTGATTGCATTTATTTACTATCCTTATGTGTTATTAAGTATTTTTTAAATTGATCGTTTAACATTCAAATTTTGGTAAAATAGAAAAATAACACAAGCTAGTAGTAACTCAAATTACTCCATAAACGCCATTCGTCCACAAGTTTGATCGATATGTACATATGTATTGAGAAGTATTAAATATTAAAAAAGTTGGTTTATTAATTATATATACCTAAAATTAAAAAAAATGGTAAACACATGGGAATTAACAGTCAATATTTTATTTTTATAATCATAATATTAATATTTTATTAATATCCTTAGGTTCTGCTTAGAACCTAATTCCCACAAAATCATATTATGCTTAAACAGTACACAACGCTAATAACATTATTGATCGCTAACAAGGAAAATTGATCGACATTAATGATCTTAATCGCTCGATTCTGCGCGTGTCGATGCCCCGTCCTGAGTTAATTTAATTGAAAGCGAGTTGAGTAATTAATTAGTGGGTAGCTCTCGAGCGATGTTTACAACGCTCGTGCATATTGAGATGTCTTACTGCTTAGAAGTATTATCTTATTCATATCTCTGCACAGTGTAGTATCATTTACATTTTAGAAGAACAATATTATATTGATATTATACTCGTATTGGTTGTATATATTGCTATTTCACTATACAATTATGTAGCTACGAGTTATAAGTTTTAATTTCCTGATATATTTTATACGAGTAAAAATCGATAGTGCAACTTGAAAAAAAAAGGAAACCAATTCATTACATTAATTAAGTCTGGTTTAAAAATATAATTAATGTAAGCAAAGCACTTGGAGTGTGGCTACTCTTGTAATTAGCCGGCTGATCCGCAGAAATGCGGTAAAGCGCAGGTAGCTGCGTCTTTTAAGTAGAACTGATTTCAGATGGATGTAATATATATAGTTACACATACCGGGATTAATGAGCAATACGTTAAAACAAATGTCTAGTACCATATGAATGTGTGATAGGTTACCGATAGGTTTGAACATAAACGAATTAGCCACGGTTTGAATAAGGATTGGCAATTAATCAAATACCTATAATATTATAAAATTGTACTACTTATATAGTCTCTTCATCCGGTCTTACGCGTGTGTGGTGAACGAAAATAATTCGGAATAAGCAAACATCATAACATAACTCTTTACGTATGTAGGACCGTTTTGAACTTATAATTAGAGCTCAATCTACTGACTCTACTCTTTCAGTCGAGGAAAGTGTCGTTAAGTAACGACTGTTGGTTATAAATAATTGTAAATGTATATTGTGTATATAGGTTTACCTATACATTATATACACAATTGCTAATTGCTCATATTAAGATATAATACAAAATACACGGATCAAGAAATTGGTCCGCGATGAACTCCGAAACTAAGAGAACTTATCTGATTTTTATCTTCACAATTTTTGTTAATGTGTGACTTGTCCCAACTTAAAATATAGGATAATTTTTATCCTGGTGCCACAGTAACGCGTGGCTGGGTCTGCTAGCATTTTTTTATGATTCCACTACTAATATAAATTGTCTTTAATTTTTTACTAATTTATTAAGCATATTTCTAATATACTATATTAACTAATCAGCGAGCCGTCTCAAAACATATCTACTCTATGTCGATTGATTTGGGAGAGCATCGAGACCTAATAGCATTTAATCCCGCTAAAACGCCCCACGATCCATAATGAATATTTATCCTCCACAGAAGTCGACGCATACTTTTATGACGAATACATATTTTAGTAGCCGACGTAATTCCGCTGATTACTTTCTTTAATTTTTCTGAAAACGCCGTAACGGTGTCTATGCAGAGTAAGTGTATTAAAGAGAGAGCAAACAGTAGAATGTTAAGTAAAAATCCATGTTTTCATTCGAAAAATGATTTCTTTTATACTTATAATATATAAATAATTTTCTAATTTTATTTGAGTTAAGCACTTACGTATATAGTTTAGTTTTTTTTATATAAAAAACTTATTTAATAATCAATATGCTCTATTAATTTAAATTATGAATTAATCACACCTACTCATAGATATCGGTATTTTACCAGAAGGTTTGGTTGGCAATTTTGCCAACATTATCGTTTTCTTAGGCAAGGGTTAGAAAACAATATGTAATGTTAACTTCATTTGCTTGTACATACTATGTTTTTCTAGTCTGAGACAGATGCAAAACGAAGCGAGACGCTTGCACGTCACTCTAATCTACTCTACAGCTGCGTCTAATTCAGTAATTAATAAGCTCTTTAGCAAACTCTATGCAGTTCCCGACTGCGGTCACGTATACGGTAATTTGTCTTATTAACATTCGTTTTTAAAGCTTACATTTTTAAGCTGTATTTGAGCTTATCAAAAAATAAAGGAAGGAATCAAGAAATTTGCGAATCCATAACGAATAAAATATTATTTATGAGGACGTTATCGTGTATTTCAATACATTAAATCTTTCCTAAATCTGTCCTTTTTACTCAAACATATATTTTATTAACTAAGGGTTAGTTTAAATTTAAACAAAACAAAGATTTAAACAGTATAAAATATATTTATTTGTTGATTGCCAGATTAAAACATCACAAACAATCACGTCATATCAATGTCAATCACATTTTTATAACACCGATTGCAATAAGCAGATGTCTCTGTAACGTGCCCTCGTCCATTAGTCATATGAACCATGTGCCAATACAAATGATATGGAGGTACATAAGGGGGTTGGGGGCTGAGAGGGAACACTAATGGATTACATTCGCGCGAGTGAATTAGGATATTGTCGTACGATCTGTTCCGGTGCACTCCTTTATGATCCCTTTCAAACTGTAACCACAGATTAAATATTTATAAAAGACATTTCCTTTACCTTATAAGATGTGATAGTCACGAAGATCTAACTTAAATTAGTTTAGTCCAAGATATTTGGAAGAGTGTTCTGAGGTCATTTTAAGATTGTTATGAATTTTTAGGAAAATGGAGTAAAATAAATAATAATAACTGTATTCTATATTTGTTTATGAACCAAGAAATAATTTGTGTTTGCTACTATTTAAAAGCAATAACAGTTTTTATTCTATCAGGTGTTCATATATGATGTAATGGAAGAAGTTAATTAGATGTTTATTCGTATAGACTATATACACTAAATTTTAAAGAATGCACAGAATTTCGATTATTCAATTATTTCTTATAATGTATCGTAGAATTTAAATATGTTCTCATAAAAATAACTTTCGATCGAGATATACTTATTTAACGACCCTTCTAGAAAAATATAAGGTCCATAAAATGTAGCATAGATGTGGTCCCAGTAGGAGCATTAAAATAAGAATCATGGTAGCTGTCACTTGCAAAGTAATTAAAGCTAGTATGTACTTAATTCTAACAAAAATCAGTTCGCATTTATAATTACATATATTAACATAAAAATTAAATGCTAAATAATAAAACATAGTTTTTTTAATAATTGTCTCTTTTGGGCATAGCGTTGGGTAATTGTTGGTTAAATTAGTTATAATCCATGGATTATCTTTAACGTAAATGAACCCAATATTGCATTGCATTGCGCGGGAGTCGTCACGCTATCTACTTTCAATGAGCTTTTAATATATTCAACTGCAATTAATCGTTATCGAACGCGTATCGACCGGTTTTATTGGGCCGTCCAAGCAAGCTTTCACTTTTATACACGCTTTAGCTTCCTGTACTGAATTTAATTATCGATTTTATTAGGTATTTCATTGGTAATTATCAAGAGAGAAAAAAATCATTTTAATGTACATTTACATATTATTGATAAACCTCTGGAAACAACATTATTCATGTACTAAAGTGCTCTTCCTTTTAATATTTTTCGGACGACGCACTCACCAAAACTTATAATGAAATTAATTATTTTACTCATGCTTTATTATACTTTCCCATAGTTTCATATTGGGTTTTAAAAGTAACCAGTAACCCTTCATTATTTTGTTATTCACATCGCAGAAAATGGAAATGGTTTGTAAACATATTCAATACTAGAATACCTTCTTATAAAATACAAATTCCTTAATAATCAACATTGAAGTTATAAAATATAATTTACACAAAGAAAGATACCACATGACGTTAAAACTGAGTTGCCAGTGCCAAACTCTAGCCTCTCGCTACAAGGATTTCAACTTATCAATTACACCGTTCGCTACTTACCGCGCGGAAAGGGCAAATTGATTTAATGTAACCGGAGTGCTTTGACGAATATTATTAACGTCTTTTTGCGCCCTCTTTAGAGGTAATGTGCTTTGTTCTTTCAGGGTTTCGAACAACGATTCACACTTATCCGATATCTGAAAGGGTACGAAAAATTAAAACTAGAATACATCTTATGATATTACACATAACATGAAATACTGAGATGTACTTAATATTGTAACGTGAAATAAAAAATAGAAATATTAAAAACACAGCGTATTTTAATATTACTAAAAATATATCAATCAATAATATAAAACTTTATTGGGCCAATAATTTTATACTTTTTATTAATAAATTAAAAAGCTTTATTCATGTTAATTAATACATTTTTGACAGGTTAATTGAGCATCCAATTAAACTAATTTTATTGAAAATAAAATTGTTTTTTTATATCTCTAATTGAACGAAGCTAACAAATGATAAAATGTAATTATTTCAACACAAATGTTAATAACAAGGGACGTACTGAGATGCAAAAAAAAATATATATTTGCATATTTTTTCTTAATCGTGAATTCACAATATAAGCTTAGTTATTCTGTTTTTTTTTTGCATTAACCTACCAATACAATTACCGGACTGATAAATACGGATACAGTCCTCATTACCGCCATAACTTCTCATTAGCGGGATGCTAATTAATGTGACGTTTACGACGAACGACGCTCGTATTTTACTCGCAATACGATCGCTGCATTCGACATTCTAGCTGAACCTTGTGAAATATGTAGGTAAATAATATGAAATGTGTATAGCCTTTTTTAATTATTTAATTTATACAACATAACACAAAATGAATGTTAAAGATACATTAGGTGTAATAGGTATATTATCTTTTTTTTAAGTTTCATGTTAAAATAAAAAAAGTAAAAGCAGTATCCAATATGGATTAAAGTAAATAAAGATTGAGCAAAGCAATCTCAAGTCAATCCCCAAATAATATAAAGCGATTTTCTTATTATGAAATTAAATATTTTCGTTTTATAATAGGATACTAGAGTTATATTCTAAATCATAAATTATTAAAGAATAAAATTATAGCAATATATGTCGTAATATACAAGAAATCTAACATTTAACATATTATAATCATAACACCAAATTATACTTTAATAATATTTATTTCATTTGTCGTTATTTATGTAATATGTAATGTAATTTTTAGATAACAAAAATAATAAAGCCACTTTAATCGAAATAACATCGAACTTAAGAGGATCTACCTCATTTAACGTCTACTAATGTATCAATTTGCATAATTTGTCACATTAAGATGAGTCTCAACTGCCAAATTCAATAATTATCCTATAATTCACTTTAAAACTAGTGTAATATAACGTTTTTATTAAAGATGTTAGGCAAAATATTTGTATAATATAGCCAATCAAATATATTATATTTGTTTTATGTTAATTTAAGCTTTTAACTTCCCATATAAGTGTTATCATTCATTTTTGATTGAGAGAGATTCTCATAGCATATATTTAAAATAATTGCATCATGTGTTTTAGAAATTACGTTTGATTAATAATAATTAATTAATATGAAAAATAGTTTATGTATCCTCAATTGAATAGTTTCTTATTTCTATAAGCTATTAAAAAATAAAAGACTGTTAATTTTTAATATATTGTATGTTATGTTATTAACATTTTAAAATATTGCATTATAAGCTTAGAAAAATAAAATTTTTAATAACCTATTAAATAGGTTGCACTGTCCGCGTATAATGTACTATATATGTACATACTACATTTTAAATTCTATGATATTATTGGTGTATGCCGACAAAGTTTAAGGTATAAATGTGAAAGTGGCATATCACGGCACCTTCATCAAGGATCACCACTGTAATTAAAGCTTAGGGTAAAACTTCCACGTGAAGATCGTAATCGCGAGCATAATTTTAAATCAAATTAACACTTCAACTTTAAACCGAGGTCATTAATGCCATTACAGCGAAACAATATAGAGTCGTGACCGCAGCAACGGATATCTAAATAATAAATAAATAGGCTCTCTCCTATCTCGGTATCGCATCTCCGGGTTAATATTCGACGCCGGAGTTTTATAATTAACAATAAATTCGGCGTGTTTTTTGTTCAGAGGTACCAAGGGCTCCATGCAATGTCGATATTTTTCCTATTATAATCGATAGCGATCTTAATGACATGTGTGTTACACTCGTGAGGTGTAATCTGCTGCGGGTGGTCCGTTACCTTTTCTCGATTCCAGAACTTTCCCATTACATGGTTCCTCGAATGGGATCCTGGGAGTGCCTGCTTGTAAAATAATTAGCTCGTTCTTTTTCCTCTGGCGCTCGATATACACTCTGAAAAATTCCTTGATTCCGTTCAAAAATGCCAAAAATACAACGGGCTCCCTACTCGAGTTGGCTCCGTTATCTCGTTATCCTAATGAAGTCTACGCTAATGACGAGTAGGTAAATAATAGGGCGGCTAATGGGGGCTTTATCATTCTCGAGTGCGCTCCAGGTAAGGGCCAATTAGAGAGGCCGACATCGGCCCATATTGTTCGGCGCAGTGCTCAGTTCGATTACGATTATTTCCGAACGACTCTCAGCACTGATAAATTGGACAAACTATAGCGAATTGATGTCCGCGGTTTGCGGCGCCTATTTTAATATTCTTTTAATTTGTCAAATTACTCACGTGTTATTAAAATAATTTCCGATTTGTAATCGATATGAATGTTATCGATACTTAATTATATTAGTTTTCGTAAATATGTTTTATTTATCATAGTATTTGTGACAACAAGTGAATCTTAAAATATATTTTACGAATACAAATGTTGCAGTGAATAATGTAGCAATTTACGTAAGGGAAGTACTTCTTACCCCAAAAACTAAACCACACGAAATAGTCACTAAGGAACGTAGATAGTATCGGTACCACGATCGGCCAGGCGGGCTAATTATTACATTAGCTCACGTCGCTGACCGTTCCGATCACGGACAGGACATGATTTCGTTACCTTTGCATATTCAGACTAAAATTATTACAAAGAAAAATCAATTTAAAAACATTTACGTCATCATTATCAGTAGTAATCTATACTTCATAATATAAATTTTTATGTGAGTGGAATTTAATATAGAGCATTAAATTTTTTTTTAAATCTCATTGAAATAGTCATTGTTATCGATGCAGAGGCCGAAACTTTAAGTTCTCCTAATTTTAAAATTTTTTGTCAGTCTGTCTGCTGTGCATCACGAGTTAACCATTAGACAGATTTTGATGAAATTTGGTATGATGATAGCTGTTTATCTGGTTCTACAGAAAGGAAACTTGCAACTTTGAAAAAAAATTTGGGAAATGTATATTAAATTACGTACGGAAGGACAAAAGCGGAGCGTACTTTTAGTGCACTCTTCCTTTTACTTGTGAATACAAAAAGACAAAGAAAGAAAAGATATATATAGAAAACTATAATCCATGGTACTCTTTGGTACTGTCAAAATGTTCCACGTTACATAGATAAACGCCTTGCTAAAACTACTGGTGTTCACTAAATTTGGCATTATATTTTATCAATACTTTATTTTTTAGGTTTTTTATAATTACTATTAAAAGTTTCCCGTAGCATACTTTTTATGCAAGAATCAATTTTACTTGCAAACCAATCTTTATGTTATTTGAATTTTATAAAGAGAAAAATAGGTCGTAGATTGTAAAGAACAGAATAAATGGGTACATATTTTATATCGCAAAGTGTGGTAGCAGAAGCAAGCGTCTTCAATCCCTTGGCCGTAGTGAAACTTCCCGCCGCTGTTTTTTATTGCGCGGGATTTAAATGCATTTTTGATGTTACGAGATGACACGCGGCGGACGACCCCCGCCCCCTCCCCATAATTTTCCAACTTGAAACTTACTACGGTATTAAGCCTTGATTGCCTGAAGAAACTTGGGACATTTTGGCGTATTCTTTGGACTCCCAGTAGATGTAACGCTAGCATAGGCCTTTATTACACACTAACAGTAATCTGAATTAATATTACAGCTTCCAGGACTTTACGTAACGTTTCCATTTTTGTTATTAAACGAGTATCTACTCTGTGTTTCGTTTATTAAATTTAATAAAATAAGAAATTTAATCAACTGACAGTATTAAAATTGTAGAGAAAATAGTGAAAATTTCTATTTGATTAGGTAACATTACTAGGAACAAGTATGTTAACAAACAAATTATAACGCTTTTCGATCTTAATAATACCATTATTACATTATGTTTTCGAAACATGTGTATTTCACTTCACACCTACTCGATCTCTATCAAAAGGGTTACCATGTAACAAAGCAATATAATGATATTTAATTAAGTAGTTGAGGTTCGATAGGGACATAGCGACACAAACATAATATGTTTCATACTTACTTGCATTTTTATTTAGGATTCTATTATTCTAATATATTTTAAAATTAAGGTGTAATTAAATATAAAAATAATTTTACAAAATAATTTGTTGGGTATCGTAAAATATATAGGTAATGTAAATTAGTAATGAAACTTTTTTTTTATTAATTGCATTAATTTTATTAAACATGTGTAAAAATCAAGAAATATTTTCTAATTAATCTTACATATTATTCTTACAATTTCTGCCTTTTTGCTGCCGTCTTGCCTCGTTAGCTGCGTTAATCTAAAGGTGCTACTTAACCTAATGTTAACTTGTACTCTAGTAGAAAGTTGTTAGAAATAAATATTTTTACCTATAATACTTTTTACGTATCACTTTAGTTTCAATACAATTTTATTAGTAAAATGCGAAGATTGTCATATTGTCACGATAACACAATATACTTACATATACGTGGGACAACGGAAAAGATTATTAAACGGAGTATATAAAATATAATAAAATATGTAAAAAATACTAACCAATTCTAATTAGAGTTATTTTTCAATTAGATATTAACTTTACTTTCGGGACATACATTTTACCCACGACTAAAAGAATATATTATACTTCATTAAATAACTTTGTAGTAACACCCCTCTTTCTTTTACAATTAAAATATATAAAAACGAAGGAAATGATATAAGAAATATTATCTTGGCAGAGCACCTCGCGGCCCACATTCGACAGTGCCCACGATTGACTTCCTCTGCCTTAGTTTGACAATTCGCTAAAAGGATTGCCATGTTCCTATTCATATTACCTACTTGAAGTTACTTTCAGATACTCAGATTTTGTTTTAAATATTAATAATATTTCATCTAGCCTCTTTTCTCAGTTTCTTTTTTGTTAATAAAATATAAAAATATTGTATTTAAATTAATAAAAAGCTTATAAAAGTAAATC
Source organism: Boloria selene (assembly GCA_905231865.2). Taxonomy (NCBI): domain Eukaryota; kingdom Metazoa; phylum Arthropoda; class Insecta; order Lepidoptera; family Nymphalidae; genus Boloria; species Boloria selene. Next base: position 10,990,047 of record HG993134.1, read on the forward strand.
TTATAGCACTTCAATAAAAATCTTAAATGGCTCCCTTTTTTGACGTTTATTGGAAAACAATATTTGTTTTATTTGAGCTTGTAGACATACTGCTAGGTCCTTCAAATAGTGGGGAACCCGGCCATAGTCTACAGCGCTGATAAGTATGGGTTGACGGAAATCACTATCGAGCGAAAACTTGCTAGATTCTCTCAGATATGCAGGTTACCTATCTCTTTCATTTCTTCAATGGTAATTATTTAATTATATTATTTCATAAAATAATACGCACATAAAAATTTCAGAGGTGCAAGACTCGGCATTTAAACCCCAGGCTTGCCTATAAAGTTTTACGAAAAAAATTTTCAATTAAATAGTTTTTTAGGGAAAACAAATTGTATTCATTTATCATTTCATTGTAATCAATAATCAATAAAAAATTTTAATTGTAAAAAACGAATTTAAACGTCAATTTTAAGTATCGTCAATCGGCAAGTGAATGTACAATATACAAACGTTTTACATATACACAATGCATACGGCATACCTCACAGCAAAGAACGAGGCGTCCACCCTAGGGCGCATTAATTAGCGTGAGGACTCATCAAAGTTTACCGGTTAATTAGCAACCCTCGTCTAGTCGCCTCTTGTAACCCGACAATGGATATGCCTTTAGGTTATTTGTTGATAATAACGTGGATAAACTGGTTTCCCAAAGTAAAAAATGTTTCTAAATTATTTAATTACATCAAAAACAAAGATTCATTAAGTTTTTATACTTTAATTGTTGCTTCTATACACAGTAATACTGAATGGATAATAAAATGAAGTTATAATTTAGGAGGGCCATATTTATAACACATCAAAGAAATGGATAATATAATGTAAAATTTAATATAAAGGGTCCGAGCGCACTAACCAATTTGTAAACTGATAGTACTAAATTATTCCTTTTCTTTCCCATCGAGTGATGCCGTGACAAAGGTCCCGTAGGTGGCTGTACCACAGCGCCAATTATGCTAATGGACAGCACCCGACCTGTATTCATACTCAAAATCCACCAAGCTGCAGCTAATTTTCGTCTTAACCGGCGTACTCATTGCAGACGGGCTGTTTCAACTATTTCATGACCTTTCACTTTGATGAATAGCGTGACTGCTGCAGTAACCTGAATAATATCTAAGCTAAAATGAATAAAAACATGTTTCCGTATTAATATTGACATTGTAAATTTACTATCACTAGTGCACTTTTATTAAATGATACCCAATTTTGCTCGTATAACGTTTCAATTTGTGCTTATTTTGAAACGTTTAATACATACTCATAATTTATAAGTTTTCTTAATATATTTCATTCTATATTGTACTCTACTTTTGTATGAAAATTATCCTACTAGCTTCTTTTATTATTAATTTTAATTTATTCAATTATAAAAATATTAATTTGAGTATCTGAACAGCATCGTAGACGCCCGTTTGCACTCCACTCTGGTTTGTATGCATCGCGACTCATTACTTCACTAATGGAGGCCTTAATGAACCAATCTAACAGATTGCTCTCCAATCCTTAGAAATACTGCTGATTTAAAATCTACGTCAAGATACTTGTTGTATATTAATTAAACTTAAATAATGACTACGAACCTAACTTTGCCAATTTAAATTGGCAAATTAAAATAACGGCCTAATTATTAAAATTTAAACATAATATATAAATTCATATAAAACTAATATTATGTACCATCTTTAAGTTTTAATATTTAGGTAAAAGTCAAACAAAATCTTTAAGTTTAATTACAAAACAGTATCGTTAAAATTTTTCAAACGAGATACACTGCTTTTCATAATCGGCTAAGGTTAGAACGTGATTTGTGCAAACCTCTTTACCAACTCCAATTTGGAGCCCGTTTCGTAGACTCGCGAAGTTATATTAAAAGGTCCAAGTAATTTTCTTGACAAACACAATGAATAACGAATGTATGATATAAAATTCGGATTGAGGAGGGCATCTCGTCATGCGTCCCCACCGACGTGTTTGTCTCTCTTAATTCTGTGTGTTTTTGCTAATTGAGTCCCTCTACCACCTGAGCATTCACGTTTTACACGAGTTCCTTTCGTTTATCGTTTAGCTGCGACGAAGGAATATGTGCTTTTGAATTACTTTGACTATTCCAATGTTTCTTTACTTCGCAGTGAAATTCAATCAACTCCAAATTCAACATAAGGCGCAAGATTTATGATCGACACAAATCGAATTCGCTAACAAACAATATCGTATTCGAGGCGGTACGTAGGATACGATACGAGTATATCAATATTGCAGGCGCTATTAATACGTCCGTCTCATGAGCGGCGGGAGGGCCCCGCCCCCTCCCCACAGCCGCACTCGCCGCTCTTAATTGAATGAGGAGCGGGAATTGTTTCCCAAAATGAAACAATTAATTGTGCAACGGCTATTCCGCCTTACATGGATAATACGTTCGTTTATGGCCTCCTAACGCGGCTGCACGGCGTCCTTTATTGGACCGACTCTAGGAATTTGTGTTTATTGGCGCTTGTATTCAAAATTTAATCGCAAATATATAAGAAGCGACGCTATGTTGCGCTCGGGTAGAAAAAGTTGCAGCTGCACCCATTCGATTGTCTAAAACGATTTTGGACAAAATATTTTTACGGAAAAATAGCATTGCACAATTTTTTTTCGACACCGCAGGCAACCTTTTAGTTTGTATTGCGGCGTTTAAAATTTTCATGGTCAGGTCTTATCACATATAATGCGGTTATACCGTGTTGAAATTCAGCGAAACACGCGAACATGTAGCGCATTCAACTTGAAGACGCATCGTAAACCGCCTTTACGCCTCTCAGCGAGAGCCTCTCAAAACTTTTCATATTCCCCGACCGTAAAACACGCCAAAAAATACGACCAGCCAAAACATTGTAAATGCTTCCAGGTTATCGGCATAGCCAGCTATTACCGGCGGCGAATTAGTTTTAAACATAGTTTTAACGGTTGTTGTTGCACCTGAAACTACCTGTTTTTCCGCTTTAGTGCTCGCCTTGCAAAACGATTATGCGACTGGTGCAAAAATAAAACAAGCCAATTAAGTTTAAAAGAATATACAAGATGTCATTCGTGTGTGCTTGAGTTTTATTGCTACATAGGGTGATGAGAAGCGCTGTAAATTTGCAGTGCAGTGCAGTGTATCACTAATCACTAAAACGTCTCAATTAAACATAATAAATTCCCACACAGCGACCAATCCTACTATCACTCGCATTACAGCTGAGCGTATGACGCGCACTAGTGTTCTCCGCTCCCCGTACGGACGGGGTGGTCGTGCACACTACGGGGCACACATTCAATTTGCTATTTATCTGGAAATGGATCTAAGTCATTACTTAGCTGAGCGAGAGAAATGAGATAGAATGCAGCGGAAATTACACATTGTGCTACAACTTTCATTGCTACGTTGACAATTATTACTAATTCCGTTTCTTTTTGTTATCGTTAACTTTTATTTAATACTTTTCAATATTCTATAAATAATCATTTCTTGTTAAATATAAAGGATTGTATATCTTAATTCTAGAGCTTATCTAAAAAGTGTAATAAAAAGTTAATATAAATTAAAAACTCCCTGTCCAAACCTAAAATGTTAAAGTTTTGAATGTTGGTGTTATTGATTCAAAAAATTATTTAATTTCATAAACCTACGTATAGAATATAATTTAAATTATAAAGAACTCAATAAGATTTTATATGAATAACATAAATAAATAAAAAAAACTAAATGTCACTTTAATTCTAATAAAGATCTTTGTGTAATTTGAGTAATGACGTTTTTTAATTAATTACAGTAATGTCATGTTACACGTAGCATACATTAGTTTGCAAGGCTTACGTTGCGAACGCGGCGCGTCCATTAAAACGTTCCCTATGAAAAGAAGTCATTAAGTATGCGCATATAAATATTTCCAGCACTTAGGCATGTTTTCACTGATAGCTAATTTCGGGAAAAAAGGATAGCTCGCGGGCGGGCGCTCAATCACAGGAAGTGCGCCATCTCATCGCGGAAGTGGTTTCTCGTGTCGTCTCACTCTCACTCGCCTCTGCTGTTTTGTAAACTTGCACTGTTAATGGACGCGTACGTCTACTTGATGGGCCTCGATCGAATGCATTTCACTAAATGGGAAATGCTAGGACTACGCCGAATTCAATCTTCGAAATAGCGTTTCGTGTATCGGTGAAAATGACAACTAATATGAAGCTTTTTTAGATAAGCGTTTACTTTCTTATGATTTTTTTTAATTTGATCAAACTTCATTAAACTGATTGAACACACTTGATTTTTATTATTTATTATTTCGATGAAGTACCTATGTTAAGATTAATTCAAAGATTATTTCCACATTTACATGCTAATTAAATGATATTTTTGTAAAAATAAAAACTACTAACTTAAAAGGAATAAACTGATGTAGGGGAAAATTCAGTCTCTATAATGGTAGTACGCGATGCCTAGTTCACCATAAAAACGACGCATTTTCCGAATTAAAATTACCAAAAAGGAAATATGCGGGAATATGAGTGAAAATTCTTTTAAACGAAACCTGACATGAGTAGACGAGAGCGCTCGATTAAAATGAATCACAACGGTGCTAATTGGGCCCACCCGGCTCATCCAATTAGCTGCGACTTAGAAACCCCTGGCCGCAAGCCGCTGTAATCTACCGCCCCGTGAGCCCTCTAGGATTCTAGTGACTCGCTAGTCACGTGCTTCATACCAGGTTTCTACTAGGCTATTCAGATAATTAAAATTCCAACTAATAATTAAAAACTTATGAGAATTGTTGACTATTTAAACTAATAAATTTTTGTATGTACGTAGGTATATGAAACTTAAGAGTGAATGTATATTATATTAATACTAGCAAGAAGGGTAAAAATTTAGGGTTATAAAGTATTTTTTGATGCCACATAAAAAAATAAAAATATTGGCTAAAAAAATAAAAATAATGATTTATGTTTTATAAAAAGCTAAAATCATTAAAACAAATAATTGTGAAGACTAAAACTCACAATTTTGGCTGTGAATTTAATTTGAGAAATTTATTTGGAATGAATAGGCTCAGTTGTTTAGACAAGAAGTGATAACGACTCCCGTTGAGACTTCGCGACATCTTTAATGATATCGAAGTCGGTAGGCGCGGGTTCGCGTGCGCAATTCTTGTTATATCTTTATTACAAAGGAGTGTCTCATTAATTTGGCAGCCCCTCAGAGTTGAGAGTTGACGAACCCTTGACCTCGTTCGCGAGAGCCCACGACACTGAACCGCTTCGAAATGAAATGGTGACGCACCTTGCGATACATAATTAACGATCCTCATTACTGCGTTACAAATATAACAGCTCGAGTCCTGTCCTTGAGGACTTTCGCTATCGTCGTTTACTTTGCACGCCTGAATCCTTTCGTTCAAACGAACGGCAATAGGATATAACTTAGATCATTCGACAAGCGCAACGATGCTTCGAGTTCCAAAACTAGACAATTTCTATTATCTTTAATAGCCGTAAGAGTTTTAAAATGGCTCAGATACAAAACTTATTTCGTTCAGGAAGTGCCATGTAGAGTACGAACCCGGAGGAACTTCGATACTGAATGTCGCATTTTATTGGACAAATTCGATAATCACATAGTGCAACTGGCGTAAAAGATGTGAGATGCGAGTGGGATCGTCGTGTTAGCTTTGACTAGCGAGCTTATAGTAGGCTAAGGTAATTTGAAGAGAAACGCGCGTAAAGAGGCTAATGAACAAGACCGGACTCCCGTGTCCGCGGACTCGTGCATTTTTAATGGCTCACGCTGGTACACTCACTATTAATATTTACCGAACACGTCAAGAGGGTGCACTTTACCTTTTAGTTAACTAGCGTCCGGCCGTTCATTAAATTTTCACGCGCGTCAGTTTCGGGGGAATTTTCCGCAGCGATGACCGGGCGGGCGCGGCGTCCGATAACGAGCGCGGACCGGCTCGTTACCGTGCCGAAGCCCGCGCCCGCACCGCACCCGACCAAATTTTATTAATAATAAACTGTAACCGAAACGCTCGCTTTGAAGTAAGAGAGCAATTTCAGCGGTTACTAATATCGAGAATTATAATACATCTAACATCACAATCCTTTGACGATCTAACTCACCTACTTACCTTAAAGTTACAGTATAGGTAAATTAAACCAATCATGTATGCAAATTCTAGCGATTTTTAGAGAATTTTACGCATAATTAAGTTTCAGACATTTTATAAGAGAACTCTGAAGTATTTCATAGAATTTTCTCAATAGTGATATTTTTTCGTTTGAACATTATAAATATGATTGTCATAATACATATTTACTGTATTAGTTCATAGTTGTACATAAAGTGGAATTATTGTAAAAATTTCAAGTTTTGGTATGTCAAATCCTTCAGCTAAGGTTGACAGATGATTAATGCGTACCACTCGCGTGCCGCATCCGCATGAATAAGGAATGAGCGCGCGCGCACGCGACGGTCTAACTGCCGCCGCGCACGCGACGCCCCACCCTTATTTATTGCCCCACCCCGCACTATCACTCGTATCTCGCCGCTTCGTATCTCCGCTGAAACAATAAGTTTCAGGCTATTTATAAGGTAGAGATACATGTTAATCAGTTCACTTACAGTAACTTTAAATAGCATTGCCTACAATTCTATATTACTCGCGTATTAAGAATAAGATGTTGTATCGTGGGTCATATTTTCCGCCTCCTTTTTATCTTGCCACATTTTTACAATTATTGCAATTGTTATAATAGTTTGCAATCTTTTGAATATAGTTATTATAACTAATGCTGCCAAAAATATCATATCACTTTCAGGCCATCCAATTACATATCTGCACACAAATAATCACGTCAATCTGTCACTCTGTTTTTAATGCTAACACAGATATGAGATAGGCATGGATTATGAAAAAACAGCCTGATTAACTTTAATTTATGCTAACCTCTATATATCTGATTTTGAATTTAAATTGAGGTCAAACTAAAAAAATAGTCCATAACATGTACAAAAATTATGACAAGAAAAAAAGCAAAGAAGTATGCAGAGGTCGCATTTTTAGCCTTATATTCGTTATGTTTACCTCGCAAAGGTATGGCGTGACTCGATTGTTTAATATTAAAGTGAAATATTCAAATTTGCTAAACTTAGAAGTAAAAGTTGGTCCTAACGTAACGCATAATACACCACAGTTCAATTGTTTGCGGACCGCTCAACTATTAAATTATTTAGGCGGTTTCGTATTGTGTCGCGAAGTCTCGGCCGCACGAGGATCCCGCCAATATAAACAGTCGTTAGTGTTGTTACAATCGAATACGAATGTCCCGAGCGTGGGTATCGCTGGCAATCGTTTTGTTCTTTAGAGTGACTGCACACGTGGCTCAAGAAACTTATCTTTTATGCTTTTTGAAAATGATTATACCATTTCCGAAACTTACATTCTCATTAAGTAGTTTTTCTTTATCTTATTTGCTTATGTCAAATAAAAGATAAATAAACTATGGTGAGTAAAAATTATAAATTATTACATTTTAAATTTAAAAAAAAGTTACTCGATTCGGGCAACAAACATTATTTATTTTTTATTATTCGCCCTTAACATTCCAATACAAATGTTTAATACACTAATACAAATAAAATCTTTATCTTTGCAATTTGCATGTAACTGCTTATAAAGTGTAAAGAATAGGACAAAAAATTATTTTACTATTACTGCAGTTAAAAAATATACTAGAGGTATTAAATATTAATCCGTCACTGTAAAAACTATATTATGTCAAGAAATCACTTTGCATTCATAATATTAGTACATTTATACACAATAAATATTAAATGTGGATATTATGTTTATATCTGGTGTACAAGGTCCCTTACAGTGAGGATGCGTCCCGCAATGTTTGCTCGACTAGTTAATGGAATGCCGATGGTCCATTGTACGCGTCGAGACGTTTTCTATTCAACGCCGATATTAAATTAAGCGCGTAAGCCGTGTACATCCCTATTCCCTTACCAACTTGTTAATACAAACTGGTATAGTAAATCAATTAATTTGTGATTCAGTGCCTTTGTTACTCTGTACGTGTAAGTAATTTAAGTCCTCTATTATATTGCCATGATTAATCTATCACTTAACAGTTATTGTATTGAAAGACTGGCAAAAAACATAGGTAATTTAGTTTAGTAATTAAAAAGTAAATATAAAATGAGTGATGTAATGTCGTCGTATAATTATGATTTTTTTAATAATCAACTATTTTAAGGCATCAGATGTAAGTCGAATAATGTCAGAATACGCTAACATATTGCATTTGCATATTATTAGTCTGAAGTCAGGATATATTTCATATATGAAATAAACCTGTAGTATATAAAAATATATTCATGAATACAAATTACACTTAAAAATAGTATTAAAATAAGTATAAATGAATATGAACCTTATGTAACCGTTGAACGTAGCTACGTTTTATAGCTTCATTAGTAGCGAGCTGCAATTTGTAAAGTTCGAGGGATTCGACCCCGTCTTGGACTGCTGTTGATTGCTCGATAATGATTGCCACACGATACAGCAACCTGCTGAAACACGTCATGTATTGTTTGTCATCATATATACATAAATTTTATGTGTTTGATTACTACATTTACGTACTATTGATTCTAAAACTTTTTTCACATCAAAAATAATTTTATAATAACAATGTGTTATTATAAGATTATTTTTTGAAATATTATGTAATAAGCCAATTACAGTACATACTAATATCAAATAAAAATTACGCTTTTCCGGTTTTAATTTTTAATTCTCTAAACAAATTATAATAATATTAACTGGTAAAGTATGGCCTAAAATTCTTTATTAATTTCAAGATAGCAACAATGGGTACTAGAAATGTAATAGCCACAATTATATAATTTAATAAAAGATGCCGTAATAAGCAGAACAATAAAGAATATTTGCCTTAGTAGCACTAAAGTACGTGGAGTTCGGGGTCTTCGGGGATCTGTAACTGGCTCAACTAACAAATTCAATTAGGCGTGTAATGAAAATTGCTTACCTTACACTACTTTGTTTACGTATTATATAACTAATGCGTAGTATTTTCTTATAGGTATAAGTTTAATTAATTAATATATTTTTTAAGTTAAAATTTAATTTAATTCTAAAATATCATGGACGTTGATATTTAAATTATGATTACACTTTGGTAGCTAATTTTAATTTTAAGTAAAAAACAAAGACCCGCAGAAAACAATAAAGGTCAAACGACTAATCAATCATTGATATAAATATAAACATTCTAACCTTGCCATTTTTCAATTGTTTTACAGTGACCTTTTCAATTTCAACACTCATCCAACAGAATAATTATATAATTATGATTATATTGCTAGCGTTGCTTCCGTATGCTCATAAAATAGCATACCTACAGTGGTACAAGTTTCAGTATCTCGTATTAGTTTGTAACGCAATTGTTTCGGCGACTGCGGCAGTCGAGCCCGCGGCGGTTCGACCGCGACAATACGTCGCCTCCACAAATATTATGCATGTTTAATTACCACCATTCCTAATTCATAATCCGACAGTGATAAATTAGACTCGGTCCGCCCGTAATTAGGTACGCAATTATCGCGGCCCGTTTGAATTCATTACTGCCGAAAGTACTAGCGTGATTTATTACGAGTCGTGTCTTACCGATAATTAATACCGCGTTACACGTGCGATATCGACCCCCGTCTACTTGTTTATCAATCATACGCTAGCCGCTTCCGGTACACTTTTAACCTGCACTGGCGTCAAGTAATTAATCAGCCAAGATCCTAGTGTTCGCTGCTATTATTAGGTAATAAGCGGTGCGATTTCCGTAGCCACGCGGTATTGGAAACCCTATACGGCTATTTAATTTACCTAACCGCCCGAGCCGCGCCACCTGTCTCGATGGCGAAACAATTGCCGAGGGCCTAATTATATTTTAATCGTAACATGCCCCCTGACCCCCGGCACGGCGGAGGCGGCTGAGGCCGGGGGACACGACGCCACTAATTCATTTGTGTTATGAGCCCAGTCCAGCGCGCCGCCTCCAGCGATTGTTTATTCTCATAGGAGAGTTTAGGTCTCCTAAAGCAATACCGACGCTTAAACATATTAACTAAAGCGTTTACGTGAAGGGTTTAATTATGCAGTATACACTTTACCATGGGCACAATAGCGCCAAGTTAATTAAACCGAACACATTGTTTAGAAGGTATGACGCTCTTCCAAAATAGCATTATGGACGTGCCTCTTTTTAATACAGCCTTGCATGGTACAGAGCTGATTATCCGTGGCTGAGAATATGTAGGCAATATTACTTGCACTAACTTGCGCAGAGTTCATCAAGTGCAATAAATATTAAAGTTACAATATCATTGTTAGAACACTCCGTATAAGAGCGCAGCTGTTTCCGCGAACTATTGCCAATTGTGTGGAGACCTTTGTTCGCAGCATTAACTATGAAAGTGTTATTATAGTGTAGAACCAATCCGCGTTTCAATCAAAAATATATTCTAACTTGAAATACAATAATTTTCTAATACGAATTGTGCGCTCCATAAGAATGACTATAAAGTTTATTAGAAGAAGTATAATCGAACTGACCGCGGCTTAGAACGTTAGCCTGTTACGCTATACAATCAATTTCACAGGACATGTGTGAAAAATGGTTGCCAACAGCTGCGCCAACTATGATATATAACCGGTTAAACAATGTACCTTGAGAGTTGAGACGTATCGACAATTAGAAACATGAAAAACATTCGTCAGACATTAATCACTTCAAAACATTTATATGAGAACAAGTTATTTAAATCTTAATAGGTCATACGAATAGTTCAATATGTTTAATTAATTAAATATTGTCACATCGGTATCTAAAATTAAAAAAATATGATAGAAACACTTTATAATATTTTGATATTATAGTGTACTTAAATGTAGTGATTTGATTCCTCCATTTTTATTTAAAGTTATGGTTAGTTTTTGATTTAGTTGTACGTTCATTGCACGTATGAGAAGGTGATGTAGCGACGGACGTGTTATACGACTTAGCACTAAACGGCTTGCTCCTGCGCCCACTACATTAACCTGAAAGCCTCCAAGAGAGAGGGGGCACTGCGCATTGGCCATTAGCGTGATTAGAGAACCCGGCGCCACTCGCGAATTCTTTAGGCCTCTCATCTTATAATAGTGCCTACATATTTTATTATTTATGTAAGCTCTGTTTTACTTCAATCTACTCTAACAGTGATTACATTCACAATTATATGCATTAGTCTTTTCATGTGCCCAATTGCTTTAAGTGTTCATTATATCACATTAATAATTACTTAATATAACTTAACTCAGACATTTCAGCCCTAAACCTATTTTGAGTAGTACCTATGTCTTTTGCTGTTTACAAAAAAACGGATTTCTAGTTTTAAATATTATTTCCTATCTTTTCAGATGATGGCGTGTTCGTATTTGAGCACTGCTGGAGTGAAGCCTGAGCGGCCAATGGCTGGATGCTGGACGCCACCGTATTGTCCACCGGAGCCTGAACCCAGTCGGATGACATCGTTAGTCCGACCGCCCACAGCACCAGTGGAGATACCAAGCGTCTCCGAGCCTGCGCTCGACCTCACGACCACCCTCAAACCTCGTGCACATTCGTCTAGTGACGATGACTCGGAGTGAAGTGTTGTGCGACAGACTATCGAACTATTCACCGGCTAAAGTTAATTATTACTAGCGGCAAATCTACTTAATTAGCCTCAACGAATGTGCGGTCAGTAATAATTCGCGAGCCTTTGTTGTGTTATTCTCGGTACACCCGCCACCGTAGCTTATCCGCGTACACCACTATAGGAAGCGACGCGTCGTAATAAATACTATAGTTCTATGCACTACGTCGTATAACTACGCTGGCGGTTGTACCCACTAAATATTTAATTTCGGTTGTGAAAATGGCAATTTATGTAAAACTTACTCGCAGCTATGTAAATTTCCTTACAATTCTGAATACTTAAAGAGTTATGTGAATGGGATGTGTTAAACACAAGTGCGTTTTCTATTTATAAAGTGATAATGTAAATGAGAAACTTAAATGGCATATCTTAAATAATTATGTGATTTAAGGAAGTAATGTTAGAGCTCCTTACAAAGAATAATTAAGTCGCAAGCGAAATAGTATAGTGGGACAGGGATTTTATCGACTTTTTGCCCTTTAAAGCACTTATTGTAATCATAAAAATTACAATGAACTTCGTATATTGTTAATTGATACTCTTTTTATTTTATCTAAAAATACTCTTACTGTTGGCTGGAAATATACATTCCTCTTAAGTCGCACCAACACGATCAAACTATAGAACAATATTTATTTATAATATTCCATATAAAAATGCAAATCACAAATAATATTCTCAGCTGGATTTCTAGTAAGACGTACCTACCAACGTTTGTATAAATACATGCAACGAAATTGCAATCAACTACTGCTTAATATTACTTTCCAATACACGTAAAGTGCATACATATACTACTAATTCTTGCCAAAATGTACCTATTATGTATTAACGTTATTTAATTCTACAAAATTTTTCGCACGCATGCTCTGTGATTTGCAAACTTTGTAAATATCTCGATTAATTGTTATTTCGTTTATAATCGACGAGCTGTTACTTAATCTTCTAATAGCCCGTTTATTGATGATTAAAATTGTATATATTAGCCTAAAAACTAGATGTAAGTAGACACTTGTACCTAAAGTTTAGGCGCAATCTTAGCAATAATTTTGATGCCAACATCTTCGAAGTTTTAACTCTGGTTACTTATGTCTCTGTATATAATACTCTACATGTCTATCATAAAATAAAGTGAATGAAATGTACGCAATAAACGATCGGATTCTAGATTATATTTTTTGTATCTTTTGTAATAATTAATTAGACCAATTAATTGTCTTTACTGATAATTTTATAGAGAATTTAGAAATTTATTTGTGGACACTACTGTAAGGTAATCTTTGTTTAAAGTTGTTTCATTTGTTTCAAAATCCAGTTACTTTAGTAATGGAATAACTTAGATCCAATAACAACACTTGTAGAATTTAATAATCCTATATAAAACTTGGTACTTCTGCTAGTATGATTGTAAAACTAGAATTTCTCCTGATCGTAATCTAGAAACCGATTAAATATGTAAGTAATCTTAAACGCTAACATTCCTTTCATTAATAAATTAGGTAAGACAAATTTTCCATGTTATAAATTATCATCAATATGTGTGTAAATACATATATAAATGCAAATAAATTATTGATATTAATAAAAAATATCTTTAATTATCATAGTAGTGTAAAACAATAAATTTAAATGATACATGTTCAATAAAAATGTTAGCGTTTAGTGAATCTTGCCATTTATCCGTGTATTTAATTACAATCAATTGTTCAGACGTAATAAATAGAGCTTTTAAGACCACGTTTTTGCTATAGTTTGCTTGAGTTTCTACTCTAATAAGCATGAATGAAGGAAACATATTTTTTGGTAAGACTGCCTAAATCTACTAAAACGGTCATATAAAACATATATCTAATATACCATATTATGCATTTATAAATATATCAGGAAAAGCGTCAGCAACAATTGGACGTGTTTGTGCATTCGTGCATTTTGTGACGTACTTATTAAACTGATGATACTATAATTTCTTCCTTCAAAAGTTTTCCATCGTCTTCTACGATATATACCACTCTCTCACAGAAGACCGGCGTGAAGTGGCAGCTATGCTGTCGCGTTTCGTCCGGTGAGTGAGAGTCCGGGAGGCCCACTCTCCTTCCCCCCTCCCTCTTCCCTTCATCCTCCGCCTTCGTTCCCCCTCCCTCCCACTTCTCTCTCTCCTCCATCCCTCCCTTTCCTGAAAGGCCGGCAACGCATCTGCAAGCCTGGCTTGCAGATGTCCATGGGCGGAGGTGATCACTTCCCATCAGGTGAGCCTCCTGCCCGTTTGCCCCCTTTTTACCATAAAAAAAAAAAACATGTTGCAGAGTGGTCGAGTGATATTTTACTTATTAGATAATTTTTAATGTTCTATGTGGTGCTGCTTTAAAGAAACGTCTGAACAATTTTTTGTAAATAACAATTGTGGTGTTACCGTTACTCAAAAAGTAAAACATTACATCCTTATAGCCTAAGATATGGGGACAGGAGGAGAAATTAAATTTTGTAAATTAATGCCATCGTTTTACTTTTCCATCCCTTCTAGAACTTTAAGTTTGAATTTTAGAAATAAAAGGAAAGAACAGAATTTACTTAATAATTTTAACAATAGATTTTTTATCTATGCAAACATATGTGCCAAAAAAATTATTTATTTTGTCAGAACGGAACGTATTTAAAAAATATTATCAACAGATAAAATATAAAATTTCAACAAACGATAAGTAAACTTCGAACAGTATTAAATATCCCTTTAACAATGTCGTTATATGAGCCTTTACTTTTATCCCAAATGAGCGACTAAATTGTTTAACTTGCTTAATGAAAGCATAAAAAAACAAAATTAATTTTATTGTAATTTAATGCTGAGTTACAGTAATGGTTTTTGAAAAAATCCAATTTCATTGCATTGAGTAAAGAGGCAAGAAACCAGATGGCTACTGTTTAAAATTGCAAATTGAATGATTATGTAAACAAGCCTTTTCGATGTCTTTTTTCCCCGCCTCATGACAAAATTAGTGGCGGAGATGTTTAATTAGTATTCAAAAATATTTCAATGTCCTTCGTTTTGAAGCAGAAGAGAATGCTGAATGAAGTTGCTGTTTTTAATCGAATACCTTGCTTCTAAAGAGTATATATTTTGTTTTATTTTCTATTTTATATTTATGGATTATATCAATATAACAACATATTTATAAAGAGGTACTGGTCATGTATGTTAGTTGGACTATAATGCACAAGTAGGTATGCGAAAACAGATGCAATTCAAAGTCAATGGTAAAGCAATGCGAAGGCAATACATAAATTACTCACCAATATTCAGATCTAAAATTTTCAACCATTATCTAGACGATTGACAGCAACTAATTTAATAAATAATATAATGGTCTAAGAGCCGGTGGAAGATCGACCTTCACCGATCTGATAACCAGATGAGACATATTTTTTATCAAATATAATTCATAAACAAATATGCCTATAATGACTTGCCTATCTGAAAGTGCTCATGGCTATTTTTAATTAAATTAACTTTAATCGATTTTTTTTTCATCACTTTCATTCTTTTGATAACCAAATGAATTTTATTTCACTGTTCGTTTTTAACACACAGAATATGCCTCAGTAGGCTTCCTACTCATTTTTGTGTATAGCTACCTGGCAAACCGATGTGAACAGGTAAGTCAATATAGGTGAATCCATCGTTCTGCTAACTTATCGAAAGTTATATCAAATTTTAGATCATTTTATTACAAAATCAGTCATATAGAATTGCCTGCAAAAAATCATACTTAAAGCACTGTTGCCTAGCTAAAAATAGCCATGAGCACTTTCAGATAGGCAAGTAATTATAGGCATATTTGTTTATAAATTATATTCGATAAAAATATGTCTCATCTGGTTATCAGATCGGTGAAGGTCGATCTTCCACGTCTCCTCTACCAAAAAAATACATCTACTATCTACAGACACAAGCAAGAAAGATGATAGTAACTTATGATTGTTTTTTTACGTGAGGTATATTATAGTAATAGCTACTCTATTATCAATCCGTTTCTTGATCCTTCTTGTACTTAAGAAGCATATTGCCTATAGTATTTACGTTATTAGATATATGTGAATTATTATTAATACATTATTTTCACAAACCCATATTTACCCACTTTTGAACAATTATTTAATGGAATTATATACATATCTTTTCTATTATTAAGTTCAAAGCTTCAAAATAATTTATTTCAACCTATAGAAGCTCATCATATCTAAAATGGTGTGATTTCCTATAAATAATATTATATTTATAATTCATGCAATGTTTGTGCGAAATATACAGTACATTCGAGTGCACTTTACGCGTATTGAACATGAGTTTTGGACATAGTGACTACAATTGGATTAACTCATTGTCCGTGTATCGTTGGGGAAAATCATCGTACCGTAAAAAGTATTTGTCACAATAAATTCAGTAGAATGATTCCAGTCGATTCGATTTTGACGTATCTCCATAGTTAGTTTTATTTTTTTGTAAAAAAATCAATCCTAACAAATCTTACTCGGAGCGTGCACAGTCAGTGCGTTCGTATACTGGATTTCAATAGAACTCATTAACCGGCTTCCGATGCCAAAAAGCCGCGAGCTTTGTGAGAATTTATCCGCCGGCAGGACCAATTACGCAGTCGTGCTTCCTTCCTGACAGGCAGCATCAAATATGTACTGGGAGCTGTGGCAGAAAAAATGAAAACGGCCGAAAAATGGCGCGAGTCCTGACTGACGTGTGGACTATGAATGAATGATGGCCACTGAACGCCGGTGACTAATCAATAGCGTCGCCTGCAGGCGATCCTGCAAAATTCACGCAGTAATAGCCAAAAACCAGCCTAAATCTCGATCTGAACCGACGCTAAAACGGAATCCGTGTCCACGTAAGTGCATTCTCACGGCTGCAAATTCCTAAAAAGAGAAAATTGTTACTTATCATTAAATAATAATTAATATTAAACATTTTATAAGCGAAGTACTAAAGAAAAGTCCTAAGATACAATTAAATAAGTTTATAATTTATTTATTAATTATTACATTTATTGATAAGTCTATTTTTATTGTATGAAATAATTTAAGTAAATAACTTTAAATTACTTGTAACACTAATTGATTTGGATCAGTCGAAACGTAAACTTAAGACTGGTTGAAATTAATTTCATCAATAAAATTTGAGAGTAAATAAAATAAGAACCTTCACACTGCAAAAACTCTAACTAGAAAAGTTTGAGACAATTTATTTCTTAATCTAACCTAGATTTGGAGAAGTTTTAATGGGGAGGGAGCTTTTCATACTACATTTTATAGAATATAGATATTAAATAAACGTATTTATTTGTTTATATTTTTTTAAATATTTAAAATAGTTACATAATTTTACATTAGGACTTTAACATTGTCTATTACGATGCCTTTATGATCAAATCAAATCAAATCAATATATTTTATTCAGCATAAAAATTGTTACAATTTCTTACTGAATGTCATGAGTCTTCCACCAGTTCGGAAAGAAGAAACCTCAGACCTGAGAAGAACTGGCGAAAGAAATTCAGCGGGACTAATATAGCTACAGGCTACAGCTCTCAATTACATGACGCAGAAGTCAAGTGCAGCTAACAAACTTTTTAAGCTTTCTCATCAACATTATCTTTGAAATCGTGTTAAGTAAGGCCAATGAAAAGAACATGTAAAACATCCCTTTTTAGAAAATAAACGATATTTTGTATGCTTTATAGCGCTCTAAATCGAGATTTTTGTTATAGGTACCAAACGCGTTATAATAATAAATAAGCACGATATCACTGACACTTGTAAGTACAGAATATCAAAAGAATCAAAATAATTTCATTATTTATATTATAAGTCATTCATATACTTGTACATTAATACGAGTAGGTACATACTCTTTACATGACATTATAAACATGATATTATAGTAGAGGAGACCGTGGTAGATCGACCTTCACCGATCTGATAGGCAAGCACTCGGATCGGATAGCACTTTCAGATAGGCAAGTAATTATTCAATTCAATTATTTCCTTTAATGGCTTCCATAAGCGCCAGTTGGGCACAGTTGACTTCGCCAATGTCGCGTAGAATGGTTATATTTAGACTGATCGGTGAATATGAAAAAAAAAACAGACACTAAGACTGATCACATCAATGTAGAGGCGGAGCGGTTTGTTGTAAAATCATAACCTACAACAGACAACACAATATATACAAAACTATATACTATAAAAAATATATAATTGTTAGAAGGTCAAGTAGCATATTTACAACATATCTATAATTTTTATTATTTTTAATATATATACATAGAAATCTACATAATGGCAAGTAATTATAGGCGTATTTGTTTATAAATTATATTCGATAAAAAATATGTCTCATCTGGTTATCAGATCGGTGAAGGTCGATCTCCCACCGGCTCTTAGACCAATAGAATTATGTTGATATTCCGAAATAAAACTTAAATTTAAATAAGTAGATTGACATTTGAGGACCCAGCCTGGAGCGCTCGTTTAACATGTACCTACCTACTTGTTACTTAAGGTCAGACTCGCGTGTCCACTCTACAACTGAACGCAAAGGTTTAAATTTATATAAAATATTCAAGAATCCGTCTCTTTGCATTGTATTATTAAATAATATTAACTGGAGAAATATTCTCATAACTTGTCTCTTTATTATTTATGCATTTTCAGACATAACTAATACGTTAGGATGTTGCTGTATCGATACAGAGGTCGATCTAAAGTTTGTCTGTCTGTTTGTGACCGCATCACGAGAAAACTAGTGGACAGATGTTGATAATATTTGGTATGATGATAGCTGGTTAACTGAGCAATAAGTACTATATAGGATACTTTTTAATGCAGGATAATATCGAATCTATGAGAAATGTTTACTAACGTACGTAGAGAAACCGGGCAAAGCGAGGCTGAGATACTAGTATTTGTAATTGTTTTACTAAACTGCTTTTTTATATTCAGTATTATAACATGAATCTTTTATTACAAAAATTGTGTTTTTATTTTTCTATATTTAATAGTAGATATGAACATATATTAATGGTACATTAACCCACAATAGTTAGCAGCCAAGCAAACCTTTTCAGATCGTTGTACAAAATTCTTTCATCCCGCTTATTATGATACACTTTAATAATGTCAGCACACATCATTATGCGTACGATGTCCGGCAAGCCATGCTAACATGTTAGACTTTAACAAGATATTTTCCAAATAACAACGTCTTTTGAGAAATAATGACCTATGTTTTCTTTATGCCAATTTATAATTTGAAATACATTTATTTACGTATTATTATTTTTGACCGACTTCAAAAACGGAATATTAAATTCAGAGGCAATGATAGATCAGTGGTAATGCGTTAGTCTGTGTAACACGAGTATCGTGGGTTCAAATCCCAGGACTATGCCCCCACGTATTAGGGAGAGGCAGTTGGAATGTTAAAAATACATATTCAATACAGATGTTTTTTATTATTTTTTTGTATATAGCGTAATATCTTTGATTCGGATTTGTGAGCCGTTAGGTAAGATGTTATACAAATTTTATGAAATATTTCGACAATGTAGAGTATAATTAAATTGCAGTCTTAAATTCAAAAACTATAATCAATTGTACAAAAATCTTGTTTTCAAATACTCTTTACCAAACTGTCTTCAGTAAATTATGCGAATATTTAATACTTGACAATGTATTAAAACTAGTACCTACTAGGGAAATAATATATGTATTATATCATATACCTAAATTCAATAAACTATGTTTGACCTAAGAATTTAAATCGATATCTGAATAGCAGTTCAAAATAAATCCTAACAAAAACAACAACGAACATAGAGCTTATTTAATCTAATACTACCATAAACGTTAAGTTAAATTAAAAAACTTTATTAATGCTTTGCTGTTGCACTAGATATTATTTGAATAGAGCCGTATAACTTAGCCTGGATCCTACAAAAACGGCGAATAAATTCGCTGTATAGGCGAAGTTTTAATAGATCGTTTATCCCGCAATCAAGTCGGTAATAAATTAACGCCATTACTAAATTATACCAGCTTCTAGATTAATCTAGAAGTCGGGCCGCAGTCCGCAGCGGCCGCTCTTACATTATTACAGCATTCATTAGAGTTCGCTAATTACTCCTTGCTTTAATGAATAAGCTCTAATGAACCACTTTCTGTTAATTAAAGGCGGCGTGGGGGCGCGGGCCGCGGGTGGCTGGAACTTTTCTCCGGGCTCTGATTGCAAATGTGAATTTGTGTAAGTCTAGAAAGAGTGTTTCCGTTGAAAAGGGGTAATGAGGCGGTCTAGGAGCCGAATTAGTTGCAACTGCAGTATTCATTACGATTCCTAAACTTAATTGCTTAGCTAGTTGTTTATATATAACAAGTGATTTATTATTAAACAATTCTTTCATTAATATAAAGCAATGAGATTTTATGTTTATTAATCTATAATAACTATTTTTATAGGAACTGCTATTATGATAAGGAAAAAAAATTTATTTTTGTATGTTTGCCTGTGATGGATGAACTATGTGAATAAGAAATATCGGCTGAACCGATTTAGATCAAATTCGCTATGAAGGTAGTTTGTCACCCTTGGAAGGGCATTAAATACTATTATTCTTTTTATTAAACTGCATATAGAATTGATTTATTAAGAACAAGTGTCTGAACTCACCCTCACTCCGCTTAAGTTCGTTCCCTCGGTACGTTTAAAGGGTTAATATACATTTCTCGGACATGTGACATTTTCCCGCAATAACAATTACGATATAGGTAGTAGTATGGTCTTATCATAGGGCATTTCATCAAAATTTGTCTAGTGATTTTATATACACACAAACAGATAGAAAATTTTAAAATTATAAACATGGTTTATGTATAGATTATATTCTGGGTGTACCTATAAATGTTAGGTTTTATTACTGGTAACTTTATTAAATTTAATAATTAATATCTATGATATCTATCTATTCTTTCTATTGTATTATGTGTACTTATTTATAATATTTGTATGTATATTGTATATTAAAGCTAACTGTGATAGAAGCCATTTCCTACGCCAAAAGTCACAACACGAATCTATACTATGTTTAAAAATATGGAAAAAATATGATGAAACCTGTGTATCGATAGCATTTTTACAACAGTATTGTAATTTGTAACATAGTATTCCATAAGGCACTAGTTCAAATTTGACCCGAGGGATCCAAGTTATGAATTAAACGTAGGTACTTAAGTACCAAATTATAATATTCATTAATAATATCAGTTTGTTCTTTTTGTTATTTTATTTCAATAGAAAACACAATTTATAGTTTTATAAAGCAATTAAAAATATTATTTAAATTAAAATGGGCATTATCCAAACGATGCTTGGCATATTCTGTAAATACTGTAAAATTTTGTCACACACTACCTATACACTTACACACGATATTTTGTGCTGCAAGCATTTGTTTTGTTGGCTGATCTCTGCCAGGCGCGGTCGCAGACTGAAATTTTGGAGGGGGTCACTCAATACACATTATTGCACAAGACACAATTTTTTTTAACCGACTTCAAAAAAGGAGGAGGTTATATGTTCCATTGTAGGTATATATTTTTTTTTAATGTATGTTCACCGATTTCTCCGCCGTCTGTGGGCCGATTTCAAAAAATATTTATTTTGTTCGGTAGAGTATAGCTCCGAGGGGGTCCCATTGTCACCAAGTCAGATTCTGGTGATGGAACCCCAGGGAAATCGAGGACAACTCTCAAATTTTATAGGCATCTATTAAGTTCTTGGTATATTTTCTAAAGATGTTCAAGCATTTGTGTCTGAAAATCATTATTTCATGAGGAAGAGCCGATGATGGAAGGTACAATTCCTCGACGGTTCTTTTTACGTTAATTCATTAATTTCTGCGTCAAATGTTGGCCGATTACATTTTTTTTTGTTCGGTAGGTTATACTTCCAAGATATTCGCATTATCACCAAGTCAGGACCTGATGATGGGATCCTAAGGAAATCCAGGGCATTTATTACGTTTTTCATATATTTTCTAAAGCTGTTCAAGAATTTGTAATGATGTAAGGTATATCTCCTCAACGTTTAGGAGTTGAAAGAAAATTCTTTTAATATTATACGTACTTATGAACCGATAGTCGCATTCCTTCAAGATATTAGGTTGATCTGATAATTGAAGATACATCTTATTAACGTCTAGGAGTTACGTGGAAAAATAGACGACAAATCTCGATTGACTATTGTCGTACACTCCAAAACTTTGCTGACTTATTGGAGCAGTAGTTTAGTTAGCCTACCGATATTATATTTAAACAAAATATCTAATTTCCACAAAAAAAATAACAATAAATTATTTTTTAACAAAACGTTACAAATCTAAACTAAAAACAGAAAAATAATTTTAATTACTTAGTTATTGTTGGAGTCGGTGCCAGCCAAATCAAAATAATCTTAATACAATTTAATGAATGTATCAATTTGTAAATATAATCAATATATCTGTTCGAAAGTTCATTGCAAAGGCAGGATAAAACTGTCCTTCTTGGCTGGCACCGACTCCAACAATAACTAAGTAATTAAAATTATTTTTTCTGTTTATAGTTTCGATTTGTAACGGTTTGAAGTCGGTTTTATACATTACTTATAAAACAAATGGAAGTCGTCTTTTTGTATTATTGTATTATAGCGGAATACCTAGTAGATGTAAATGTGTGGGATTAGTGACTGGTTGTGTCTCACGTAGGATAAATAGATAATTTGTAATACAATATTATTACCAAATATTTTTTTGAAAAGAGCAACTGTTGAGTTTCTCGCCGGTTCTTCTCAGCAGAACAGCTTTCCGAGCCGGTGGTAGTTTACTCACAGACTTACAGACTGACTTTTAATTTTGATAATGTAAAAGTGACGATTCAAAAGAGCTTGTAAAAGTCTATTTGAATAAAGAATATTTTGATTGATTGATTGTATTTGCGAATCGGGTGATAATATTTGAGACGTCTATTCTATTACTATTTCCGGGTGAATGTTTAGAAGAGCTAAACCTGTTAATCGCTCTTCTAACATGTTTCATCATGTTCATAAAAACACCACTAGATGTCAGGAAACTATAAATTTATCGCTGTAGGGCGATAGCTAGAAATTTTCTTTTATTATTTGGCAAATTTTTGAGATTTTTTAATTTGACCTTAGATTTTGGGGGGGGTCATGTCCCCTGTGACCCCCCCCTTCGGACCGCGCCTGATCTCTGCAAGTTACAAAGTAGGACAATCAGCAGCTGATATTAATTCGAGGAAACTACAGATGAAAGCGCACCACAGAGACAAAGCAACCAAGTTACCAAGAATATGATTCAAATATATTAAACGACTAGCAATACGCGCGGCTTCGACCGCGTTCATTTTTTTAATGGCTACTAAACTTCATTCGATCACTCGCTGGGTTGAAAATTCTCCAAAATTACTCCAGCTTTAATATACTCCTGAGCCTAGCGTAGCGCGGCTACCTATTTCATATAGGTATTATGAGCGGTGCGCACTCCTCCTCCTCTCCTGTTATTGTAGTTTTAGTAGGGATCCTTAGTTTTTTTTTGCAATTAGAATAGTCTATATTAATCAGTGATAATGTAGCATTCAAATGGTGAAAGAATTTTTAAAATCGGTCCAGTACTTTTTGAGCCACATTGTTACAAACATACTTAGGTACCTACATACAAACCTTTCCTCTTTATAATATTAGTATAGATAAAAAAGACATGCGAGCGTTGAAAATGTCTTAATCAATCGATTTGTTTGCACAAAATATTTACATGTGCAACTTGGTATCGTAACTAAAAACGCATAAATGAATAATTTCACAGTATCATTATACTTTTCAATGTAATTATTGTAACAAGTTACTTTTCTGTTAAGGTGCGTCAGGTATTATATTTATATCTTATGTATTTTTGATACTACTGTATTTATTTATATTTATAAATAGGTATTTGCTTTGTAGTGTGAATTTATCTGTAGTTATTTACATCCATACCGAATAAACCTATATTTATTTTTACTTATAAATCCTTTATTACTCAACAAACGCATAATATACCATCTCCGTTCGTCTCATCGTGGGGAAAAAAAGAGAAAAATACAGTACACAAAAAATAAAATATGCATTTTAGTGTAAGGGCAGCGTTATCACAGAGTGATCTCTTCCAAGCAACTTAGGCTACAAAAAAATGTTATGGGGTTGCAAGTATTTTGGATCAATAAAGTATTAAAAGTGACATACTATAAATAACATAAAAATGTATTAGTATAATAGTATAATCACTGTGTATTCAAAAATAAACTTACATAAACAATTTTTTAAATATACAAAAACTTATAGCTATAAATAGTAGTTTGCTTATATAATTAGTATATATACTTACTATTTATTCTTACTTATTCATAAAATAATAAGAGAAATAGTAATGTACCCACTTTATCTACCTTATAAAACATCGATAGCTTAATTCGCTTACTCCGTCTCAGCAATTTTTTTAAAGATTACGAAATTCATAAGTATCTACATTCAATTTCTCTCTTTCTAACTCGGAACAATAAATTACTACTAAAATAAAATTACTACTTGTTAAAAGAAAGCAAAAATTGTTTTATTTCATCCTTAATATCTTTTAAAGTAATTCATTATTCAATCAATGAGCACCTGAGGAAGTCCAACTTCTTTTTATGGTAGGTAAATAATGTATAAATTGAACTGAAATATACTAATATACAAATGTCAGGTGTAGAAACGCTACATATGTATGATTAATAAGGCGGTTATTGGGTCTATTTTTAAACATTACGAAAATAGGACGATTCGCGCTCAACGAATAGTCAATGAGCGTGAAATACTGAAGGATAAGCAGGAGTTAACCAATGTTGGGCGACTACTCGTATATAACTGGCTTTCGCCGTGTTTTTAGTATCAGACATACATTGTTACTGATTTTGTTACGTGCTTTGTAAATAATTTGTCAGTGAAAATGTACACTGTTTTTGCGGTGAGTGTGAATCTACAAAGTTTATGTGTTAAATCGATCGTTTTCTTATTTAATATTTTTAAACAAATCAATTATTAGAGTAAAATATTCGTTTACCTTAAATTTATATCTTTAGAACCTATAATTTTACTTCAACCGTCTTATAGTTATACCAACTTATAAATATAATAATATAAATAACAAAATATAAACTTATATAGTTATACCAACTTATAAAAAGTCTATTTTTAAATAATAATATATAATGCAATAATAATGTATTCTTCTACTTTAAGACAGTGTGAAACTAATATTGTATTTATTTTACAGCTAGCCTGCATCTTCGCTACCGTGGTGGCCGCTCCTAGTGGCTATGGAGGATACGAGCTAGGGGCAATCGACAGCTATGTGAGTTCTTAAACTATCTTATTTCAAAAACAATCATTATTAAATTATGTTATTTAAGTCAATTTGTTACGAATTAACTGTCAAAACATTATCTCCTATAAGAAAGTGGATTGCAATTACAGAATACTATTACAATCTATGTACTTCCCTAAATAAATATATAGTAAATACATGCTTTATGTGCTCGGATGTATATTATCGAACATTATATTACATATAAACTAGTTTTTACATTAAATGTCCTTCGTGGAATATTCGTATACCTATTATAAATAATAACTACTTATATAGGGGATATAGAAGTCTGGGGTTGAAATAAGTTCAACATTGCAGCTATGTATAAGATGGCTTTATGTGATTAATTTTCTAAATATAAATACTTGTTTCAGTCCGTGCCACGCTATGAATTCAACTACGCTGTAAATGATCCCCATACTGGTGACAATAAAGCACAATCTGAAGTACGAGACGGCGATGCGGTGAAGGGCTCATACTCCCTCACCGAGCCCGACGGTACCCTGCGAGTGGTTGAGTACACCGCAGACTCCGCACGAGGCTTCAACGCAGTCGTCAAACGTATCGGCCAAGGATCTCATCCACAAACTATTACCCCAGTTATCTCCAAACAAATCGTACAACCAGTCTATCAACAGATCGCTGCCCCTGTTGCTCCCGTTTTAAATGATGCTTACGCCTACTCCAGTAGTTTAATCGGATATGATAACGGACTTGGATCTGGTCTGGGATGGGGATCGGGTCTGGGTTTGGGATCAGGTCTGGGATTGGGAAATCTGTGGGACGGTGGTCTAGACTACGGAAGTTGGAAACACTAATTCTGAACCCCTAGACTATGTATTTTCGCGTCTGAACGTGATTAGTTGTAACAAACACGTTCATTGGCGAAAATTATTATAGTTAATGCATATATTAAGGATGACAATTTATACATTAAGGTATACTTAACTATGAAGGAAATAAATATATACACTGAAATATTTTTTTTATTTTTAACGCCTAAAATGAAACCCTACTTCTAGTACATAGATCTGTATTAGGTACAATTTGTTACTTCTTTTTCTACGGTCATGGAAGATCACATGTTCTCTTTTTTAGTTGACTTCCTGCCGAATTAAATCATATTCTGAGACCTTGAAAACTTAACAAGTATTATAAGTTTTAATTTCGCGTGTTTGTCAGATGTCAGACACCTACGAGAAGATCTCGTAAGAAGAGAAGCGAGGTTCAATTCCAAGCCATTACGAAAAAAAAGAAGCGAGGGTGAGTCTATAGTAAATTATAACTATATTATGTCAAACCACAACAGTAATGAGGTTTTATTAATTATAGCGTTATATATATTTTTCCTAAACGTTGATCGTTCCTGACAAAAAGGGCTCTACAAAATATTTTTTTAATTTTTATTAATTTAATTATTTACTTAACTAGCGACTTACCCTCGATCCACTCAGGTTCGTCAGCAAACATGTTTTATGTACATTTCTCAGATATCAAATATTTTCCCACAGTATAAATTAGGTATCCTATAATTTAAAAAATATTAACGTACCAAAGTAACATTAAACCATTCCGGTGTTTTTCTTGTGATATGGTCACCGACCGGTACAGATAGGCAAACAAAAAATTTTTAAAAACTAAAGATCCAGCCTGCATATTCCGATACTGACTATTTCTATAAAGAAATTAAAAACATATTAGATATGTAGTTTGTTTTACATCAAATATACGAAAAAAGATTGATAATACATATTTAAAAAAAAAAAATATTTTTATTTTATAGGTACAAATAACTAAGTTTGATAACTTATAGTAACTTTTTCCTATAACCTCATCGTAAAAAGAATTACTCAGTAATAAAAACAAAAAAGATACTGTATTGTGAATTATTACTACCTATAGCACAAAATAGATGAATTTTGGAATACTTTAAAAGTCCTTAAAAAAATGAAAGATCATAAAAATTTACTACACATTTATTTCTCATAAATAAAACACCAACACATATACACAGATATACATTATATTAAATGCACATATTTGAGCTGTACGCACACACCGACCTACCGACACTGCTTCACTACTACATTGAAAATACGTTCAGGAAACAATATATTATATATAACAATTGGTCAAAAAACCGTTTTTAATTCGACTAAAACAGCCATTTAATTAAACTAATCAGATTATTCGTTTAAAATGCAATTGTGTCGGTATTTAGCAAGAGTAGTCGTAGGGTGGTCGATAAGCGGTCGTTGAGTGATCGTTGGGTGATCGTAGGATGGTCGGAAGATGGTCGCAGAGTTAGGAAGCGACTCGCGCGTCCCCAAACAGCCAGAGACAGATACGATCCACGAGGTATGCAAACACCACATCTGCTATTAATACTTGCACTAAAATTACCCGGTACTGGAACAAAAATATAAATTAGATATAAGATAGGTTAATGCTTGTTTGTTTTAAAACTATGAAAATGTTGTAAATCCAAAAACTATCACTAAAGACTACGTGTATTAAAAAAAACAATTTTTAAATAATAATTCCTATTCGATTAATAAATGTGTGTTAGATAGTCCGTTTATCGAGGAAGGCTACATCACGCTACGACCAATAAGAGCGGAGAATCAATTTAAATTTGAAGTTTTATTTTCAGCGTTTAGAGCGCGAGCGGAGCCGCGGGAAAAGCTACTTCATTATAATATACCCTACTCAATAGTGGACTTGGAGTGGGTTCGTGTTAGTTCCCTCGATTTTTCAGAGATGAGATATTTTGCATATAAATTTTATCAGCTCGACGACTGACAAGCTATAGTGATGTCAAAAGGACGAAATAATCGATATCCCTTATTTTTTTAAATACAAAATGATATTTATTTTTATGTTTATTAATATAAAAATAAATATTATTATCGTAAAAATCAAGTGTGGTGGAGAGAACTAAGAGAATCATAATCTGATTTAGGCAGGTCTGATTTAGACCGTGACATTGCATTTGATAATTTATGCACACAAGAGTTAATAATTAATATAACTGAAGACTCCTCATCAGACAAATCTAATATAAATGATGATTCTGACGAATCATGTTAATAAAAGGAATTAAACTATTTTAGTTGTTTTATTTGTATGATTATAATAAGAAGAAAGTAAAACTTTACATAATGTTAATGTTTTAATTTATTGATTTCAACCTTAAAATTTTATTGTCTTCCTGATTAAATAACATATCACTTACACCTTATTCACATATTAGCATTTATTTCTATCGACTATTTGTAATCTGTGGCACAATCGTAGTAATCGTTATGTGTGGCAGCAATAGGGGGCGGTGCCCGTCCATGAAGTACAATATTATTTATATGACATTTTAACTTATCGGGAAACCATTAAATACGAAACTTAATGGGCGTGAGCTGTCAAAAAACCATTATTAAATGGACAAACTATAGGACTCACATCTGGGGGGAAGTAGACGACCTCGAAGAGGTTGCATAGCTCGGGCACGGCGCCGGTCGCGAGCAACAGCACAGCGCCGCCCGCCACCACCACGCTGTACAACAGCGGCTTGTTGTCGCGTAGACCCTCCATGAAGGGCTCGCCCTGCAATACATAGTCCTCATATAAATAAAAGATATAGAAATATAACAGAAACAGTATACAACAACACAAGAAACATAATAAAGAAACAGAAATATAACAGAAGACATAGAAATTAAATTATGTAAGTATATCAATATGCACTTAGTCTAATAAGTAAAAAATAGTCTAAGGTACATTAAGTTACTCTAATGTTATAGACTAGTCACTAGACAATCAAAATAACAAACTTTTTACTAAACGCACAATAATTATTATATAGTACTAAGTTTTTTTGTCTATTCGTTTCGGTTGTATTGCTTTTGATGTCACTTTCACTGACATATATAACTTATGTTACAAGAAGTAGCTAAAGCAACAAGCTATTTAAATATAGAAAATGAATTAGGATTCTGAAAAAAAATTAAAATCTATGAAAATTGCAGAATCACCTACATATGGGGATGCATAAAATCCAAGCGTCTCCGAGTACCTTTTACATAGATAAAAAAATAGATATACTAATAAGTAATTAGACTTTTTAGTAGACCAGTATCATTAAAGCAAAGTACTAGAAAATCGTAGACCTTTTTTATTTATTTTGTATTTGGCGGAATAATACATACCCTATAGTTAACAGCGAAGGTCGAAATTTGAAGAGCCATTGAGATAATGTACACAGTACTGTTAAGCAGATCAGGAACAAACTCGCGCTCTTCGTCTTCTGCCAGATCCATATCCAATTTTGGTTTTGTGTCTCTGAAAGTTAAATAGCATATAATATTTAAAATTATAATGCTGTGGTAACACCCTTGGAAAGCCGAGTGTAATGGGTTCAAATCGCGAATAACGCACCTCTGATATTCTCATGTGCGAATAAATTCTAACATGATAACCATTTGTCACACGATGAAAGAAAACATCGAGAGGAAACTTTTAAGTATGAAAGAAACTAGCCAGTTTTCAAAAGACGTGTTAAATGTTGATCTTGAATGTAGCCTGATATACTTTACATTAAAGGGACAAAAGAAGAGAAGAGTAAGAAATTTTCCCAGCAGTGGGATGTCAAAAAAGGAACTGATAACAATGCTATAGACTCACCTATCAGGCGAACGAGAGTTTGCTTCTCGTACTAAATACACCAGACATATAAAATGAACTGCGAACTGTGCCAGCACCGTCGCTATTGTGTAGACATTGAATATGTTCGGGAGAGGCCGCTGCTTGGATAAACGCTTTAAAGGCTGAAAAAAATTTAAATGTTATGTCAAAATCAAAATTTAAAAAAGTAAAGACACAGCATCATTGACAATTTTTTTTTCAGAAAAGCACAGGTAAAGCCATACTTGTATTAAATAAATAAAGCTTTAGTTGCTACAAAAAAAATTATAACATTTCAGTGTTGTTTCAGTTGATCTATAAGAAAAACACATTATTTTTAATGACACAACATGATTAGAAAATTTATTACGACTCCTAGATAAAATAAATAATAATAATCCATCAAAATAGAGGACCACCTCTATTTTTAATTTTTTTTTTCTTTGTCTTACTATAGATACGCGTTTCACATACCTACAAACTTCAGTAAAAATAAGCACCTGTGACATATAAGCATGAGAAAAATTTAAGGTTTTTGCTTTTCAACTATGGAACCCTAATTAAAATACCTAGAGGGCGACATATCAACATACCTTAGATCGTGATATAAAGAGGAAACAGGAGGCCAGCAACAAACTTTGTAGCGTTGCCTGTACATCACTGAACTTTATACCATCCAGATAAAGCACTGACTGACTGTACGCCAGTATGAGAGCATTGAGAGCTAGGATTTTGAACATTTGCAGCGTCGTCACGAGCGTACAACGGCCTTGTTTGATGATGTGACAAACTAAAATAATTAAAAGCAAAATTTAGTAACGTCTAAAATGTTTAAATGAAGTGTAATAACCACAATTAATATTTGAATAGTAACTTAATTCGCACCAATAAAGCATGAAAGCTACAAAGGCACATCTTTTTAAAAATATTTTAAAAATAGAATTTAAAAATAATTTTCCGAAAAAAGAAACAATACTCACTGCAAAGTATACTAGACAGTCTGCTAGTAAATGGAGCAGCAACACTAGCATCACCCAGCCTAACCAGTTGTGGATGGTCTTCTTCTTCCAACTTTTTCAGAGCTCTGCGTAACCTGGCTGCTGCCTCTGCTCGCTGGTCCCGAGGGTCCCGAGGGTCCCGAGGGTCGCGGGCCTCACGGAGGGGTCTCCGGGACTCGGGTTCCGGAATACGTTCAGGTGCATTTGCGAGGATTGCTACTCCCACCTTAGAAACAAGAATATTACTAATTATTAATGATTGGCGTTTTTTGTAGTGCGTTTAGAAATGTGTTTAATATCACTTATAATGTTTCGTACTTTCAAATAAGATATAAAGGTATTTCTAGTACCTTTCACTAAAGTATCTAGCAAAGAAGCAATGTATTATTGAGTCACTTACATCAGCATGTTTCAAGGCCCCCACGTCGTTGGTACCGTCGCCACACATGAGAGTCACATATCCTAAGGACTTCAGAGTAACAATAACAAACTCTTTCTGTTTTGGCGCAAATCTGGCGAAAACTTTTATGTGCGGTATAATTTCTAGTAAAAATTTATGGTTGTTCTCATTTAGGAATGCAAGGCCTTCACCAGTTACGCACAAATCGTACTTTTTAGTTAGTTCCTTGGAAGTTTTAAACGGTTGTAGTGGAAGCTCCATTGTTTCATCAATACTTTTCCATTTCCACTCGTTATTGCTTTCCGTTAAAATGAGCACTTCATCTGTTTGTGTGAATTTAAGTTCTTTTGCAACGTGGCAGGCTGTCAAAGGGTTATCTCCAGTAATCATTACTACGGAATGTGAGGCATGTACTATTTCAGCTATGGCTTTTTTGGAATCAGTTTTCAATGGACACGAAATGATAACAAAACCAACAAAAGTCAAATCAGATTCCACATCTTCTCTAGACATATTTCTAATATCTTGAGAAGATAGCTGTCCTAAATTCCTGTATCCTAAGGCTAAAACTCTGGCACCTCGTCTGGATAAGGTTAAATGCACGTGATCGTAATGGCTAGGTACCTCTTTTAACATTGATTTGATCGTTTCCGGCGCACCCTTCACACTGCTAATATAATGGGTCTCTAAAAATCCTCTGTCATTAATCTGGTAGCCGGCTACTACAGACATACGCTTCAGAGCACTTGCGAAATGATTTCTATGAATAATTTTTAAGCCAGGTGACTTTCCTTTCTTTGGTACAACAGCATCTCCTTTAGTTAAGTTCCATTCAGCTGCTTTTAACGTCGCTTTTTCTAGTGGATCTCCCACAATTCCATCATCTAATTGTACTAATGAATGACAAGATGCTAATACTTGTATAGTCTCCATAGGGGCTTGGGATAATGGTATGACAGTTGCATCTGTATGGTCTCCTACACCTGCCACTCCCTCCACCACTAAATTATCACTTGTGAGAGTGCCAGTTTTATCAAAACAACATATTTCCACTTTTCCTGCAAAAGGTATCCTAAAAGGTTCTGTACAATATACTGCTAATTTTGATAATGAAAATAAAGATGTATTAACAGCCAAAGATAATTCAATTGGCAACTCTGGAGGTATAACAGATGTCAAAATTAAAGTACATTCCAAAAATAGTTTATATCTGTTCCTTTCGGGGTCTTCACATCCTTTTACCCAAACATAAGCTGCTGCTGCAATCGCAAATATTAGAAGGAATAAAATGAATCCAAATGTTTCTAGATTATTGGCAGTGACCCTTTTAACACCAAACAGAATTGTTCTTAAGAGTTTCCCTTGAGATGTATTGAAACCATTTCGAATCACATAACCAATGCAACCGTTATCAGGCGCTTTAAGTCCTGAAGAGACATTTTTACTGGGTGACGAGTGCTGAACTATTTTAGTGCCACCAAACAGCATATGCAACTTGCCATCTCCCTCGACTACTAAATTTTGTTGAAGATCTTTCTCATTTTCCAATGGTTCCTTCATTTGTGGAACACTCTCGCCGGTTAACATGGACTCATCAACTATACAGGAACCTCTCAATAAAAGAATATCACAAGGAACTAAATTATCAGTTAGAGATCGGGTGAGTGATACAATATCACCAGGTAGCAATTGATCACTTACAATTTGGCGCCATCTTCTGTTTCTATATACATTAATATTGTAAGGCTTATTTCCCATTTTTCTAATTTCTGCCATATTTCTTAATTGTTGTTGCACCAATGTGCATTCAAACATTACTAACATAATGAGAGTAAAAAATGAGTAATACCAATATTTATCAAGACACCAAAGGGCAACGCAGAATACTTGAAAAACAAAAAATGGTGCAGTTGCTCGTTCCTTAAATAATTCCATAAATTCTGGTACAACCTATAAGGAAAAACAGATGTTATTATTTAACAATGTATATCAATGTCTACTGCAAATAAATTTAGTTATATATTCTTTGACTTTACCATAATCATCTCATTTTTTCCAAATTCTTTCTCAGCTACATCTATTGACTCATCATCTAAATAGCCTTTGGATTCCACATATTCTGTATATGTTTTATTAACAGGAAATTCAACTGTTCGGAATGATTTCTTATTCCAATCATAAATATATTTGCTTTTTTGAAATATAAACCAAACATCTGGATTATTAGTATCTTTTTTGGTAGACTAAAAATGAGAAAGATTATTTAAATAATTTTATTCTTGTACATAATATTTTAAAGTATTAATCTGTTACCTTTGTATGGTGAAGCTTAACAATTTCAGAAAACCCATTGTTAGAAGTGGGAACCACTTTAACAATTTCCGCTTGTAAAGGATCCTTAACCTGTAAATAAAACGTCACATTTTCAAGTACTAAAGTGTCAATTTTATAGATTTTACAGGTAAAGTTAGTCAAAATATATTTACCGGTGTACAAGATAGAAAACATTGAATATGAACACTCCAATAGCAACAGAGACAAATTAAAATTTGTATTATTGCTACCACTGACACAATAACGAAACCAGCTTCAAAATTTTCGTTAAAACCGTATACGAAGATCCAACAGTAAAATATTATCGGAAAGATTATTAAAAAAGGCAGTACTGTTCCTTGCAATAAGGTAGCCACAGGTTTAAATAATTGTGCATATTGAACTAAGTCGTCTAATGACGATTGCATCTTGTTTAGTGTCATTTTAATATACTTTGTTAAGCATGAAGCAAAAACAAAGAAATAAATATGATATTTAATTAAGATCTAAACGAACATTTTAAATCTTACAATATTCAAAATCATTTGTAAAAACTTTATATTTCGACTTAACTAAATTCAAATAGCCAATACCAATAACATGACACGAATAGCCGTGTCACTTGACAGTTGACACTTGACTACATATTAGACATTGACAGAAAAAAAGATTGTTTTTAAAATTTATCCCCAATAGGGAAAGGCAAAGGACTATAGTCCATACAGCCTTCGACGTTTTCCAGGTAAAATGAATTCTATTTGACAAATTTGCACGCGGATGTTTTCTGATAAATATTTTAAAAATATATTTATGACAGAAAAACATAATTACTGTCATAAAATTGGTATCCTATTAAATTACATAAATATTTCATAAAAATAATAATTCAAATACATATTTTCTAATCTCACTATATTTATTAACCGTGCCATAAGGCATAGATTTCTAAACCATTCGTTAATCTCGTGAATCGATCGTGATTCGAACGTGATGATCGTGAACGATAGGAGCATTTTGGTCGTTGTGGGCGCTTAGTGGAACGCAGCCAAAGTAGGTATGAACTATGAACTGTCTCTCATCTCTGTCAAGTGTCGAGAAGCGCGGGAACTGTTAAGTGAAAAGGCGGGTTTTTCTTTCAAAAAATATTTTATTAACTTAACGTACAATTTATTGGCTTTTTATATAAAAAATAGTTGCAAATTAATAAAGAGATGGGGAGAACTAAGAAAAGGAAAAAAAAGGAGGAAGGAGATAACGTTGAGGATGACTCTTTGAGCTCCGACTCAGAGTCAACAAAATCTAGTGAACTAACAGATGCCGAAAGGTATGCCCCGTTTCGGGTAGCAGACTACGTACGGCACTACCCTGAGGACGGGGGTAATTTTGATTATATTGTATTTCTGGAGAGTACGGAAGCTGACAAGCCAATTGGAACAAGAGACATGATGTCGCTCGCTAATGGCATTAAAAGGTATAATAAAGGTGTTAAACAACTGAAACGTATTAATAAAACTAAAGTTGGGGTAATCTTTGATAGACCCGCTTTTGCTAATGCGGTCTTAGGCAACAAAAAATTTCTCGATGGATACAAACTCAAAGCTTCTCTTCCGGCTGCCGCTACAGAGGTCACTGGGGTAATTTCTCATGTGCCTATTGAATTATCTAACAAAGAAATATATTCAGCTCTAACTAGCACTAAAAATATTGTCTCTATTCGAAGATTTATGAGACGTATATCTGAAAATGGACAAAGAAAATTCATGCCCACAAAAACAGTTTCTATAACTTTTTCATGTCCCTATTTGCCAGAGAGTGTGGACCTCAACAGCTGGCGGTTCGAAGTACGGCAGTACATCCCGCCGGTGAAGCAGTGTCTAAAGTGTTTAAGGTACGGTCATATAGCAAAATTCTGTAAAAACTCGCAAAGATGTAGCATCTGTGGAGAAGGCCATAATTTTAAAGAATGTCAGACTCCTTCTACTGCAGCCAGTTGCTGTCACTGTTCTGGTAATCATATTGCCATATCCTCCGTCTGTCCTGTTAAAAAAGAAAAAATTCAGATTAACAAAGATAAATTTCAGAAAAAAAAAAGCTTTGTTGATGCTTTAAACACCTCTCACTTTCCTTCGTTAAACAAAACTGATCAGTTTTTATCTCTTTTAAATTCTGAATTAATACTTAAAACTATCACAGAAGCTTTAGTAAAACTTATAACACTAAACAAAAATAATGAAATATCCATCTCTTCCCAAAACATTAAAAATGTCCTGCAAGATACATTAAAGAAGGTCACTAATAAATAATTTGTACTTGATGGATACTTTAAATATTGTGCAATGGAATGCTCAGAGTGTACTACACAACCAACATATTCTTAATTATTTTCTTTTGGACAAAAATATTCATATTGCATTAATTTGTGAGACTTGGTTAAAGCCTTGTCAAAAAATCAAGTTTCGTTATTACAATGTAGTTCGAATTGACTCAGGAAATGCCCACAATGGCGTAGCCATATTAATACACAAGTCTATTTCTTATTCTAAAATTGATACTTTTTATGATGACTCAATTCAAAATGTTGTAGTTCGTGTAAAATACTCTAGTAACAAAGAACTTACTATTGTAAGCTTTTACAGTCCAACTAATTGCAGTCCTTCTTTTTGTAGATCTAAACTAGATAGGTTAATCAAAAGTCTACCAGAACCAATCTTCCTAGGAGGTGATTTTAACGGCCTAAACTCAGCCTGGGGCTGTTCTACTTCCAATTGTCGAGGCAAAGACATTCTGGAAACTATCAATAACAATAATTTAGTTATACTTAATGATGGAAGTATGACCACTGTCGGTTCACACAGATGGAGACAGAATGCCCTTGACTTAACCATAGTATCTCCCTCCTTGGCTTTAGAATGTGACTGGTCAGTACACGACGATCCCTTAGGCAGCTACCACTTTCCTGTAATCACAAAAATTTTACTTAATAATAATCATTATAATTCCTCTCCTATTCCGAATAGTAGCTCGCTACCCTACTCGCCTAACCTCAACAATGTTGATTGGAACATTTATAATATAAATGTCCAACTATTGCTCACGGATTTTTCTATTGATACACAAGACCCCCTTCAAAATTATAAAAAATTTACAGATATTTTACACTCCGCAGTATGGAATTCATCTTCTATTTCTAAACACACTTTAGATAATACAGTTTTATCTTCATGCTCTCCTTCTAATTTACCTAAAACAAGAAAACCTCTTCTCCCTTGGTGGAATTTAAATTGCACAAAAGCAGTATTAAATAGCAAAAATGCTTATTTAACTTTTAAATCAAATCCTACTGAGGCTAATTACATTAATTTTAAAAAACTACAAGCCACCAAAAAATATATTATCAGAAATGAGAGAAGAAGCAGTTGGATAAAACTTTGCGAACAATTTAACAGATCCACACCTATATCAGTCATTTGGACTTATATGCGAAAATTTAACAAAAGCTATTTTCCACCTTCTCATAGTAACTCTGACTACTCTTGGATTTTTGATTTTCTTAAAAAATATACTCCAGATACTGTAGAGGCACCTCTTAATCTTAACTCTTTCCGTCATACTCCCCCTAATCAAAATTTTATTATAAAATCTTTTACCATAGTCGAATTAAATTCAGCTATTTCATCCAGAAGAGACTCTACACCCGGTCTTGATCACATTTCATATAAAATGCTTAAACATCTGTCTTCGCAATCTAAATTAGTTCTATTAGACATCTTGAACCTTCTTTGGGAGCATAATCTTATTCCTGCGGATTGGAAAGTTGATTGTTTAGTACCTATTCGAAAACCCAATAAGGATAACTCTAACTTTGATTCATACAGACCTATAGCATTGACTTCTTGTATGGGAAAAATATTTGAACAGCTTTTAAAACAAAGATTGGAACATTTCATAGAGTATAATCATATTTTACCTTCTAATCAGTTTGGCTTCAGAAGAGGCAGGTCTTCAAGGGAGAGCATTGCTCACTTACATCTTGATATTTATAACGCTGTACAATCAAAGGAAGCCCTCCTTGGAGTTTTTTTCGATGTAGTTGGAGCATTCAATAATGTTAATCATCATATTCTATGCATGGAGTTGGCTGCAGTTGGTTTACCTGTAAAATGTATGCAATGGATTTTTAATTTTTTGCACAGTAGGAAGGTATTTGTTAAATATAACAATAGACTCATTGGTCCAAGGCTTTCTCATAAAGGTACATGTCAAGGTAGCATTTTAAGTCCATTGATTTTCACACTTTATATGCATAGATTAAATTTAGTATTAGGCTCTCATATATACAATTTACAGTTTGCTGATGATTTAGTAGTCTATTGTTCTAGTAATAATATAAACACCTTAAGTTCTAGGTTAAATGAAGCTTTAGTTAATTTAAATTCCTATTTTGATTATCTTGCATTGGACATTAGCATTGAAAAATCTAAAGTCATAGTTTTTAATAAAGTAGGGTCTCATAGAATTAAAATAAACTATAATAATATATCTCTTCCTATCACAAATGAAGTGAAATTTTTAGGTGTTACATTTATGAATAACTTGTCTTGGAATAAATATGTAGACCATGTAGTTACTAGAGCTCTTAAGGCTCTTAATCTTTTAAGGTCTCTAGCAAAAACATACTGGGGCTCTGACCCAAAAGTCCTTCTTACCCTTTATAAATCTATTGTACGCAGTCATTTTGAGTATGGTTTTTTGTGTTTTTCTAATAATGACAAGTTGGTTAGAAAATTAAATGTTGTTCAAAACCACAGCCTAAGACTTATCACTGGCGCCATGAAAACAACCCCTATTAATTCTTTAGAGGTTGAGTGCAACATTTCTCCTTTACTCCTTAGATTTAAATATTTGAAATTCCGTTTTTTGCTGAAGCTCCTTTCCATTAGTAATCATCCTCTAATCAAAAAGCTTAATTACTTACATAGTAAATATCCTGTAAATGCTCCATTAACTTCTAACAACCCATTTATTCTCTTCGAATATTCATACATCTTAAATTTAAATAACCAACACAAAATACACAGTTCTAGTAATTGGGCATGCTATGAAAAGGAGTTTGACTGCCTCATTAATCAAATCGATATTATTATTGATCATAAGCTGAAAGACCGTCAGGAAGTTTACAACCTCATAGCACAATACTCTGATAAGTTCAA
This sequence comes from Boloria selene, assembly GCA_905231865.2. Taxonomy (NCBI): domain Eukaryota; kingdom Metazoa; phylum Arthropoda; class Insecta; order Lepidoptera; family Nymphalidae; genus Boloria; species Boloria selene. Next base: position 11,028,971 of record HG993134.1, read on the forward strand.
ACAAGTTTACACAGATGGATCAAAGAATGGCACAAACGTTTCCATGGCTTATTATGTACCTCATCTGAAGTTTGGTCAAGGCGTCAAACTGAAAAAGGAGATATCAATATTCTCAGCTGAAGCTCTAGCAATTACTGCTGCTTTAGAATTCATAAAAAAACAATCTAATAAATTTTGGTTGATCATTACTGACAGTATGAGCGTCTTAAAGGCTCTAGATAATTATCAATTCAGTGCTAACACAAACTTCATCATTTTAGAAATTAGACACCTCCTTTACCATCTTCTCAGAAGAAAATATAACATTAAATTATTGTGGACACCTTCTCATATAGGAGTAAAGGGAAATGAACACGTGGACTTTCTGGCACGTTCAATTGTTGACAGTGACAGCGGCAGCCCTGTCGATGAGAATGTTGCCGTACCATACACTGACCTATTAGCTGTTATCAAATCGAAAATCCTATCTGATTGGCGTGATCTTTGGCGACAAACTTTGTTAACGAAAGGCTCTTGGTATGCTAAGATAAATCAAGATATTGGAAAAAGTCCTTGGTTCACTAAATCGAAGCACTATAGAAGCAGAAAATATTATACAATACTATGCCGCTTAAGATTTGGTCATTGCAGATTTAATGCACATTTGAATCGTATGCGCATCATCTCATCACCCGTTTGCCAACATTGCAACAACAACTCTACACAGTCCTTAGACCACATAATATTTGAATGCTCCGCTTTTAATTTGGAACGCCTGTTACTGATAGCCAACTTAATATCTAAGTATGGATCAGAAAATCTCCCGCGCAACACTCAAGATTTACTAAGTAATTTAGATAACTATTCTAGTATATTTGAATTTATTTCCAACACTATTAACGATATTTGAAACAAGACCTATTTAATTTACTCGGACGTGAAATTTATATTATGACTCTTCAGGCTTCGGCCTAATTATTAAAGACTTGGTTTCGACCTTGCATATCATCTATTGATGAAATATGAAGAGAAAACGAAAATATGATATCTCAGACTTGGTTTCGGCCTTACCAACAATGGAACCAGAAGATAAATGAAGTTTCTTCAGACTTGGCCTCGGCCTTTCGTCATATCGGAATGAAACTTACAAATTTAGACTAGGCTGTATGGACTATAGTCCTTTGCCTTTCCCTATTGGGGATAAATTTAAAAAACAACAACAAATCTGTCAAGTGTCAAGCAAGTGTGAAGTGTCACATTGTCAAAAATTTAGCGCCAAAACTGAGCCTAGAGATACTTGAATTAAAAAGTTAATGAAAATTTTAAGAAAAACTAAATATTCTATAATTAAGTCATAAGTGCCATTATGGATTTCAAAATAAAAAGAAAATCTACTAAAACTATATCTTCAGGTAGTCTTATTGAAAATTATCCTCATGATTTACAGATGTACAAAATTCCTCCAACAGAAAATATATCACTCCAAACATTTGAAACATTGGCACTAGAAAGACTCACTTTATTACGGTCCTTAGCCACTGCTACAACTTTAAAGGGTTTGCGAATGTTTTCTGAAGAATGGACCGGTTTCGTGATAAACGATTTGAAGAACCAAGGGTTAAAATACTACGCAAAACTTTGTGAAAAATCTGGATGTGGGACGCTTGAGGCTGATTTAGAAGCAAGGCGCAAAGATCATATAGCTCATTTCATTTTGAGATTAGCGTACTGTAGAACTGAGGAGCTACGTCGCTGGTTCATTTCAAGAGAATTAGAATTATTCAGAATGAGATTTATGACGATGAAATCTGATGCTATCGATTCATTTTTTAAATTGAATAACCTCTGTTACACTAGCATTTCGAATGATGAAAAAAATGAAATCATGAAATATTTGAGAGAATCAACATTTTATCAAAACAATCAAAATATTGAATCATTTAAATTTTACAAAGTTAAATTTTATGAGGTTTTGGACTTGGTGAAAGCTAGAAAAGTTTATCTTCAGGGTGGATATGCATATATTCCTCATAAAGATTTCATATCAGTGCTCTCTGCTCAATTCAGGATGCATTTACGGCAAAGTTTAGCTATTGCGAGTCACCATTTAGGAGAGATTGAACAAGATGAAAGACTAGTTTCTTTACTTAAAGGTTTACATCAATCATATTCAGGAAATGACTATACTAGTGATGCAAAAGTGTCAATACCAATTGAAAGTATAGATTCTCTATCGGTCAAATCTTTTCCTTTGTGTATGAAACAACTTCATGAACAGCTTCGAGTAGCTCATCATCTAAAACATGGAGGTAGATTGCAATATGGTCTTTTTATCAAAGGAATTGGTGTAACGCTTGAGGATTCTCTGAGGTTTTGGAGAGAAGAATTTACAAAAATAATGGAATTAGATAAATTTGAAAAGCAATATGCTTACAATGTCAGATATAACTATGGAAAAGAAGGCAGTAAGAAAAACTACACACCTTTCAATTGCTTAAAAATCATAAATACAAATGTAGGCCCAGGAGAATGTCATGGTTGTCCATTTAGACACAGTGATAACAGTATCTTAAAAAATAAGCTGAAAGGATATGGATTTGAGGGACAAGGTATAAATAACTATTATATTATTCTGATTAAAATTTATTTATCTCTATTCTTACAATACTTATTTTGCATATTTTACAGCTGTCAATGATATAGTGGACATGGCTAAAAAAGGACATTATCAAATAGCATGCAGTAAATATTTTGATGCAGTGCATAATACAGATCTCGGCTTAGGTATTAATCATCCAAATCAGTTCTTTGAAGAGAGCCAGAAAATTATAAGGGGAGATGTTAAGATCGAGCCACAGAAAGAACAATCTAGCGAATCTACAACTAAAAAAGAACTGGATGGATTTGAAGATATGGATTATGATGAGATTGCTGAATGGAAAGAATAATTATATTTATTTAAAAATATTTTGCTATATTTACAATTTGTCTATTTTCTTTTTATATACATTGCCTTTTTAGTCACACGACCACAATATAAACCAAATATAAAAATTAAACCTACAATTGAAATACCTACAACTAAAAAATACTTTTTAGAAGGTGACGTTGAAATCTCATTGTACATATCACCAAGGTTTTCTATCACATTTACCTGAAAACCAAACAAAAAAATTAAATAAACATAAGACTGGTCTTATAAAGCTTTATATTTATTAATATAGTAAAATGTAATTTTGTTTTTAAATTAAAATCTTTAAAGGTATCTTTTTTTGTAATTTTATAGTATGAAAAAACTTACTGAAGCAACATATCTGTACATCTCTAATCTGCTTGATAATTCCTTTTGGCATTCCGTTTCAAGTTTTCTATTGCTGTCATTGAGAATAATTTTTAAACATTTTAGCCCTGAAATAAATGGTAGTTAAGTTATATTTGTATAAACTATGTATTATATCTTGAAAAATTCATTTAAAACATAGTGTTGTAGATAGTTACACCAATAACTTATACATATACTATGTTTATAACTGTCAATTTTAATTCTTCACATTCTTATAAATATAAAGACTTTAATTTTTTAATAACAAAAAATCATATTAAATTAGTGTTTTCTTTACTGAAATCCACCAGTAGTAATTGGTATCCCCAGTTTTCTATTATTTTGTAGTCATATTATATACAAATCAAACAAAACTCAATCTTACGTCTACCAGCTCCATGTTCAAGGTCTTTGCAATACTTTAACAAGTCCAAAGCACATGCTCGTTCTAACAATGGATCAGCCTCAATATCAACTTCAGTTTCTTCTATTATCTGTACTACTTCACGCGCACATTCAGCTGATACAATTTTGTGATTCAAAAGTGCATTTTTTAAACATTCCTCCACCTGAAAAGTAGTGGAAAATAAAAATTCTGATTATCTTTTAAGTTATAGAATGTAATGTGACATGTGAAAAAATAAGTAGCTTGTAAAATTAAGTTATTAATTACTAAAAAGTCCTTAAGTGACTGGATTACTATACTACCTACTTAATGGTAGGCAAAGTCAGGGAAAGAATTTTATTTGTTTACAAAATACAGGGGTTTTGAATGCTTTCCAGCAACCGTGGTACTTGTTACAGACAGTGTCTACCCAAAATTAAAAAATAAGTCACAAACTTTGGTCACATTCTCGTTTTATTTCTTTTTAATAATTTTATAAAAGAAGAGGGAAACAGAAACGGCCTATAAGTGTCGTTATAGCACAATTAACATTGCATTGTAGAAAGGAGGACGAAAGACCTGTATAAAATAAAAAAAAAAGAAAATCCGAATTTGTTTAGATTTTTTAAAATTAATTTTGTAAACTTTGAAACGAAAATCATATTTCTCTACAATGCACACAGCACATGTTCAAGCTTCTAAAGTGTTTTAACAAATTCAGAGATTGTGTTTCTATTTACTCTTATTTAAATTAGCCTCTGTAGACACAAAGAAGCACAGAGGTATTGTTCAGTGATGAAGATATCTTCAGTGTAGAAAAAGTTTTTTGCCAAAGTTTTTACGATTATATATTAATTCATTAATAAAAACTAAGAAAATTTAGTTTTAAAAATAAATATAAGTAGGGTAATGTGAAGTTAGTAAGCACACAAAGTTGGGTGCATCAGCTAGAAAAATTATAAAATCACCTGTCCATCCGAATTAGTAATAGAATCATTTGGCACTGCACATATTGTTTGTATTTCAGCTTTACACAATTTCCCTAAGAGTGGGTCAAGGCGATAATTTAAAGCCTGCTCTTTCAAAACATTCGCCAGCTCATTTTCGCAAGTTTTCTCTAGTTTAGACTCTCTAAATTTATCCTTTAAGCAATACAACATTTTACCTTGAAGTTCAACATCTTGTGGTTCATTAACTAAAAAATAAACAAGTACATAAGCATACATATAACAAAGTTCTAACTTAGTTGAATATCTACAATAAATATTTTTCAGATATTCTTATTGAAAATATATATATTTTAGAATGCCTGTAATCACATCACTAGAAAATGACTGGAGAGTTTTTGATGAAACTTGTTATAATGATAGCTGGTTATCCAGAACAACATAATATAGGATACTTTTACAGTAGAAAATATCTTATTATTAAAGTGTACCTAAGGAACACGAACAAAACGAAGGTGAGTCTATTGTTATAAAATAATAAAAATATTTTGTTTTACTAACCAATCACATTCATGCAAAATCTTTTTATATCTCCTTTACAAGCATTTTGTAAGTTATTATTGAACCTGTAATCCATGTTCTGTTCTATCATCCTGTTCACAACTACAGTCTTACAAGTGTTACTAAAGTCTGTTTCCTGTTGATGTGCCTGTAATATTAATGTAGTTTTTTTAGTTAAACAATTTTAAACTGTATTTGCTTAAATAAAAACTTTCTTGATGAAAAAATTTATACCTTCAAACAATCTAAAAGTACAGTTGGTTCAGTTTTGTGGCAATATAAATCTATCATATCACTGCAGCTGGTTAATAAACGATAGTCAACACCATTGTCTGAAAACTCTTGTTTTCGTACAATAAATATTGCCTTTTTACAATTATTACTCAACTTTCCCTTAGCTGTTTGCAGACATTCCAAGGCTGCCGATTCACCATGAGGTACAGATGGACAAAATTCTTGTAAATCATTTTTACATGCTTCCTTAAGTTCTGGATCTAAGTCTATATTTTCTTTTTGTTGAAATAATTGACTTCTGAGTTGTTGACGACATTCCTTGTATATAGTGTGCTTTCTTCTTGTAATTGTATCATTTCTTATAATCTCACTCAAACATTGTACAACCTGCACCTTTGTTTGAGCCTTTGGGCAAAATCTTACAACATAAGACTTGCATGCATTTTTGAATTTTCTTGTAAATCTATAATTTTTCAGTGAAATTAATTGTTCATGTTCAATGGCAGCCCTACATTTTATATTTGCTTTAATTTCTGCATCATTTTTATGTGTTATTAGGCAATCCATAATATCATCTTCATCTTTTTTGCTTCTTAATTGAGTTATACACAGTTTTTCTATAGGACCTCTGCAATTAGTACTTATAACAACATTCAGTTCAATGTGGTCACTTTGTGTCTCAGTAAAGTTTGTGACAACTTCCTTGCATTTTGGTGATAAATCTTTTATTTTACTTTGTAAGCACATAATTTCTTCACCCTTCCCAGTATTTTCAAAACAATTATTAGCCAAATCATCTATACAAAAATCTGCTATCTCAGGGAGCAGATCAACACTAATAGCCCTTTGTCTCATTACTCGTCTTACTTGTTGTTCACATGCTGGTTTAAGTATGCCTCTAAGCTCTGAATTATATGCATAATTATATAAGCAAGGTAATATTAGAGGATCTTTTTCAGAAGGATGTTCATTAATATCGGCCCACTGTAACTTTGCTTTACATTGTGTAACAGCATCAAATTTACATGCTGTATACAACTGAGGATCAAGTTTAAAATCTCTAGAAATAAAATATTGTATTTGCAATAGTGCAGTTTCACAATCTGTTGTCATTAGAGCTGTCCCTAGTTTTTCCATGAGGCAAGACATTACTCTACCATTGCCTCCATTAACTTCACGACAGGCTCTATCGACAACTGGCTTACAAGCTTTTCTTAAAATTGGATCAACTCTCCAATCTTCACCAGGGTCAGCTTGTTGTACTAATATTTCTAAAGATCTTTGACAAGCGAAGCTAATTCTTTTATCTTTTCTTTTTCGTGGCCTAGCATGTTCCATTAAGCAATGTATAGTGCGGCCCCCAGCTTCAATACCTTTACATAACATTGTGATATCATTAGCACAATTTTGCATTAGCTCTGGGGATAATCTGTAGTCATCCATTAGCATTTTTCTATGATCAGTCATTTCAGCAATACATTCTGGTGAAAGATTTGTGCTATTGATGCGTGAAACATTTTCTAGACATAATAAAATTTGTGCAAGTCTTACATCTTTATCTTCAACAACACCTTTTCGACAGTGATATTTACGTATATCTTCTTTACAAGATTTCACCAAGCTTTTACTATTCTTATAATTCATTACCATATTTCTTTGTAAATAAAATAATTGATCTTGACACTGTTTTGACATGGCTGAAATAGCCAAAAGATTTAAAGAATGTAAAACATAATGGATTTATTATGTTATAAATATACAATTTTACTATTTATGTTAGATTATGATTTGCCAAAACAATAAGAACTTTAATATACAATACTTTGAGATTAAAATAATCACAACATGTATTTGTACTTTAAGAAATTAATTAAAACCATAAACAAGACTTACCATTTTCATATTTATGTCTCACGAGACATTTGTACATTAATAATGAATCTGGTACTTCATCTGGACAAAAATTTTTTTGGTCTGCATTGCATGCAGCAAATACAAGTTTATCAATCTGTAATGTAGTGTATTTCATTTCTTTTAAGGCAGTCATTTCAGATTGACATTTGGGCTGTATTGTATCCATAGAAGCTTGAAGACATTTAAGTGTAAATGTTTGTGAAAGGGTTTTTGGATCAGATGGTACCCTGCCACAACTATGTGCTTCAATATCATTGAGACAGTTTTTTAAGAAATTTCCAGTTATCTGCCAATCATTGAAGAGTAATGATTCTAATTGAGTTATTGCTCTTTGACATAATTTATTATTTAAACTTGTTTTTCTTTTAAGAATACAGTCCAAAAAATTTGTGTTAGAGTCTAGACAATATGTAAGAATTGTGTCATCTTGACATTGCTCTTTTAATTTGTCTTCAATAAAGTTATTATCAAGTAAGTTGATTTGATGTGTCCAGATTTTATGTTGACATACAATAGGAATTTGAGTTTTATTATTGTGTGTAATGTTCAGAGCACAAGACAAAACATCAAAATCTTCATCTAACTGTAAACACTGTCTTTCAAATACAGCACATGCTTTTAAATCCTCTTTAGCTGATTTTGCCTCGTACATTCCTTGAAATCCATCTGCGTTGTTGGCAATAAAATTGATGAAACAGCAAATCACTAGTAAGACTGTGGTATTATTATACATTTTAGTGCACCGGTTCTTTGATAATTAACGATCATTTATCATTGAAAGATTATTGTTGTCTACAGCATATAAAATACGATAAACTTTGTAGCTAAATTGTATCATATCTTTAAATAGATACTAGTTTATTCAAGAACTATCATATTCAGAGTATTTTTTGTTCAAAAAAATACAAATATGCACACAATATCACAAGTTAACGTACAAAAATTGACAACAATAATAATTTGTTATGGACTAGACTTGTGTAGTTCGCGAACGAACTAGTTCGAAAGAGCGATCCCACAGACGAACTACGCGAACTAGTTCTCAGATCCCTCGCTCCTTAGTTCTTTAGTTCATTACTATAGATCCTTTTTCGAATTCGAAGACTGTCAGCTGTCAAGTACTTCACAAACGATTAACGAACGAAACGAACGAAATCCCATTACGATAAAAAAGGTTTCAGCTATAATAGTAAAAATATTATATTTTATTTTATTATAATATATATTTTATTTTATATACCTACACTTTTGTTACTTTTTTATTTATTTCTTATTTATTATTCTTATTTATATTTATATACATACATATATGTATATTAGATCTTATATTATTATTTTTACTAGATATGATATGGTTTTATTAATAAATACTTTTAAAATAATATTACATATTAATTTTTTTGTAAACGCCTGAAATAAAAGTATTTATTTTATTTATTTTTTATTTTATTTATTTACACTAAAACATTTCAAGGTTCGAATCTATTTGGCTGTATGTGTGCGTACATTCGGTTGTAAAGACACTTTAAGAAAACTCTCATTCATAAATTGAGCCATGCCGGAATCCGGATCGGGCGAACGATCTGTCTCGGATTTGAGAAAGGAACTAACGAACTAAAAGAACGACCTAGTTCGCTAAGGACCTGCGAACTAAATTGACCGCTCCCAGTCGCGAACTATTACGCGCAAGTCTATTATGGACTATGGTAGATAAAAGAAACAAACACAGATACGTAATTAAAAATCTTTAATGACTGCAAATTCCAATGAGACTATTAGTTTGTTAAAAATAATAAGTAATAAAGTTCTAGATAGTTATTAATGTAAAATATGAATTTAAAAAAGCACAATTTATTAATTAAACGAAAATTACTTTATAGATTTATTGGAAATTACACGACATACAATAATGGTTTAAGAGACGTCACTGACTATAGTCTGTACGGTACCTATAAAGTTCAATATTTGATTTGTCAATTGTCTTTTTGTCAAATCAAGTTTATTTTGCCTTTACTGTAGGCTCTGGCTAATTTCTAGTTATTTAATTTCGTGAAACGATTATATTTCTTTTTCAAGTGACAAATTATGGAGGGCTTTATAGAAGTAAACGAAATATCGGGTTTTGTGTCATATATAAAGAGTGTAAGTATAAGCTGACTATATACGCGTGATGCGGCAAAATATGTTTTTTGATTTTGTTTTTCTTGAGTCTAACAATTTTAATATTTAAGAATCATACATACTACAGGCTAATACCTAAATATACAACCAACAAGTTTCTTTTGTTGTAATGTTCCAGTCCCTATTACAATAAACTAAAAAGTATTAAGTTTCTCGTGAAGGTTGATTAAAAACTTTCAGGATGTTAATAATTATAGTAATAACTTTCTTATTATCATCTTTATCGTAAATTTATTTAAATTAAATTGATATTATCATATAGTATAAAGAACAAAAAAATGTGCCCCATATAAACAAATTAATACTATACTTTGTAAAATATCATGAAGATAATTATAACTCGTCTGAGTTATGATGTTTCTTATATATCTTTTATTAGAATGTATTTATATAATATGGTAAGTAACAAATGTTTCATTTTATTTCAGATTGAATGGAGAGACCCATGGCTCATAGCTCTTATATGTTTTCATGTTCTTGTTACTTTTACTTGCCTGTCAACTAGAAATTATAGCAACTTTCAAATATGTCTTTTTATAACACTATGTGAGTATAGTACCTACTATTAATTTTAGTATTTTAAGTTTAATTTGATTTATTCATTTTAAAATATTTAATAGTCTCAATCTAAGATATATGTACCAAAAAATTCCTAAGATATTATCTCATATATTAGTCTTATTTATTAAAAAAACATTTTTCTTACTTTGTTTTTTTACACTAAACTCAACACAGCTATGCTGTGAAAAGTTACATTAAATACCTTATTCCATAATATCAACTAGGCCTAGAAATTGTTACCCTAGATGAAAACTGTTCTCAAGTACTAATACAGTGCATGTGGTTTTTTTAAACCAGGTTCTTTGGTCAGAAGGTCTCAGATCGCAGGACCCTGTGCTCATCTTAAAGCTGAACTGACTTAAACCAAACTTACTTTTTCTCTATAGTTTATACTAGCGGCACGCTATGATGGCCGGTTTGACGTTTGTCCGCTCATGAAGTTCCGTATTAATTGATAACGACTTTGAAGGAAATAATTGTATTACTTTATTGACGATAGTATTGTGCAGAGATTCATAAATTTTATCGAATGTAGTTTTAGGTTTAGGACTCAAAATTTATTTATTAAATTGATTTCTAAAATGTATACAAGTGTAGAAAAATCAGTTTGCACCATTTAAGGGGTGAATGTACTTGTGAATATGAACAATTTTCACTATGTGGACAAACCTCTGAAATCGCAAAAAAATATCAGCTGTTTCATACAAAAGGTAAAATTTTTATTTTTATATGATATATACCACAACTCGGCATTTGGTTTTCTAAATTGAAAATTTTTAAAAATGGAATCTAATACGATCGTCACATAGGATCGCTGGCTAGCACAACTACTACCTCCGGCAAACTCGCGTCAATGCTCAATGCAAAACAAAGCAGTTTCGAATTGACGTTGCTTCGAAAAGTATAAACTGTCAGTGCAATGCGATTGTGATATAGTTTTGACCTGGCTTTGGATTTCAAATATTGATACTGCATTACTGTTGACCCTTGCTCGTTAATTTGGACTCTGTTCAAGCCCTTTGTTGTGGATTTCGTCGATATGACCGAACGTACGCAGAGAACTGTTCTAAATAGTCAGACACGTGAGTTCGTAATACGCCTTCGTAACTATTTCGATCGTGAAGCTCAAAATGGAGGGCCAATTTTACCTATAACGTCAGTGGTTGAACGCGTAGCTGATGCGCTTAATATTGGACAACGAACTGTTAGACGGATAACTAAAAAAAAATATGGCGAGACTGGCACAGAAGAAAATAAACTTCACACACCAAAAAAGAGAAAACGAGCAAAACCAGTCGTAGGCATCGATAGCTTTGATGCCGATGCTATCCGAAGACATGTTTACGGCTACTATTTACAGAAGGAGTATCCAACAAGAAAAAAGTTGGTGCATTCACTGAAGGAAGCTGGATTATTCTTCGGTGGGGAAAGTTCTTTAACGAAGATTTTGAAGACCATTGGATTTCGATACAAAAAATGTAACAAACGCAAAATATTGATGGAAAGATTTGATATAGCGATGGCAAGGTATACTTTTTTACGGCAAGTGAAAGAAATCAAAAATTGGCAAAATGTTGTGTTCTTGGATGAAACATGGCTTAATGCTAACCATACTGTAGGCCGTTCTTGGAACGATGACACAGCAGCATCTACTTCCAAAGTTCCTGTAGGAAAAGGATCGCGACTTATAATTTGTCACGCCGGAACCATCAACGGGTTTGTCGAAGGTTCTCTCATGGCTTTTGCGTCAAAAACCACTGGAGACTATCATGAAGACATGAATGGAGAAAAGTTTACTGAATGGTTTACCTCAATGTTGTGTAGCCTCCCTGAACCATCTATTATAATTATGGACAACGCCCCATACCACTCGATGCAAATTGACAAGCCACCTGCCCAATCCCAAAAGAAAGCTGATATCGTCGCATGGCTTCGTAAAAATGGCGTAGATGCAAACATGAATATGTTAAAAGCGGAATTAGTACGTCTTTTAAAAGAAAACAAACCAACCAAGATCCGATACGTCATTGACGAAATAGCATTAGAACATGGGCACAGAGTTATACGGTTACCGCCTTACCATTGTGAGTATAATGCGATTGAGTTGGTGTGGGCTCAAATTAAGGGATATGCTGCAAGACACAATACAGAACCCCCATTTACCACAAAAAAAATGCTAAAATTATTAGAAGAAGCTTGTGAACATGTGACTAAAGGAGACTGGGAAAAGGTTGTGAATAGAACTGTTAAATTAATAAGGGAAGATTATGAAAGAGATGTGAAAATAGATAATATTATAGAAAACGAACATATAATTATTAATGTAGGTGATGATAGCAGTGACGACAGTGAAAATAGTAGTATGGACGAATCTGATTAATTATGGCCTTTTGTGGCACCTTTTTTGGTATCTTTTGTATTCATATGTTTCCTGTGTGCATATAAAGTATGTATATTCATTTTCATTCAAATATTCAGTTCGTTCAAATAAATTAAATAAACATATACATTTTTGTTTTATTAAACCTATTTAATCAGGTACAAAAACAAAACTTAATTGTTTTTTGTTCGAGAATAAATTGACATTCCACATCACTATTGTAATGTGTCAAACCGGCCATCATAGCGTGCCGCTAGTGTAATCAATCAACTATCTTTTAATGAAGTTGGACAAAAATATACTATATTCAAATATCCTTCCATATATCCCACAGACTACCTTTAATCCTATTTTGGAAATCTCTGTATACCAGATGAGATGAGAATGGACATTCTTATAGATCAACTGCCTCACATTTAGCTTGGTCCTGTCCTTACGGTACGGTGAAATAAATGATATTGTTCAATTAAGTGCCAGATTACAATGGTATCAGAAGTCATACTATGTGCATCACTAATTGTGAGTCCTATAGAGTCCTCATCATCATATGAGTGAGTTATACATTTGATTTTAGCTCTACTGCCTGATTTTTAATCAAGTTTAAAAATTATTATTCTCTCATTTCGTCTTCATCATGTTCTGATATCTGAAGGTTGTGTTCTTCATAAATATTGCAATGGAGGTGTTTATTAGATATTCTCATGCACACTCAAAAATTATTAATGGTTAAACAAAAACTGAGAGCACATTTGGTTTTTAAGCAACAAAATTGCTCTATCCTATCTTTACTGTCATAGTAATTTATATTTTCTTACAATACATGTAATTTTTTTTATGTTTAAAACATTTGTTTAAACTACAATAATACCAACCATAAAATGCATATGTATTAACTTATTTTATTCACATGGTCTTGACCTTTGTAACCAAACTTGATTTGGCACAAGAATTAATTCTGAATGGCATGAAACATAAAACATGTTTTAACAAATATTGTTTTGTTAATGCAACAAAGAATATATAAACTAAAATTAACTTATAATATGGACTAGTAGTGTATACATTTTTGTTTGTTTAAGCTTGTAATTTTAGGGAACTTCCAAGTGACATTTCAAGAATATTTTTTGCAATTTTCAAATCCCTTTCACCTTTTTTGAAGTCGGTTAAAAAGTAGCCTAAATTACGCCTTATAACGTTAGTTATGTCCAAGTGTAAGTCCCGTCAAAATCGGTCCAGCCGTTTCAGAGATTAGCCAGGTGGACGATATAACTAATAGGATTCTATAGGTCTAATACTAATATCAAAAATACAAAAGTGAATTTATGAAGTGATGCTTACTATGATAGCATTATGGTTTTTAATGATGTTGATATCACGTTCTACATATTCTTAAGAATAATAATTAATAAGCAGTTTTTTTCATGCATTTCAAGCACCAAAGTTCCTTTGTTTCCTTTAGAAAAATTCTCTAATAAAGTATAATCTGAATAAAGTGACCTTTGCCATAGTTTTTTGTCTTGTTTGTGTTTTGTTTTTGTTTATATTCTTGTATTTAAAAGACTCAAAGTTGTAGTTGTATTAATTTAAACTTCTTTTGATTTACAATTGATAGCCATTAGCATTTCCACAAAATATATTGCTGTAGATTTTAAGCTATACACTAGCGGCTCGCGCACGCTTCGCTCGGGCTCTTCCCTAGATTTAGCGCGAGCGAAGCCGTGGGTTCTGTTAGTAATACATACATATTAACCTTCTTCTTGAATCACTTGTAACTTTTAAAACAAACCGCGTCAAAATCCGTTTCGTAATTTTAAATATCTAAGTATACATAAGTACAGACAGACAGCGGGAAGCGACTTTGGCTTATAGTACTATGTAGTGATATGCAATAAAATTCTGAGTCTGTACATTTCGATTATCTCATTGAAATAGTCATTAATATCGCTCAATCTATATTTAAAAGTTGCATGTTTGAATACACAACTTATTCACTTGTACGTATGTACACTTAATTAATTAATAATTATATTCTGTTAGAGTACTTATGGAACTGTCAATGCGCGTATTCTTTTCGTTCTTGACCGCTTTTTTAAAACTGAGCCAACGACAAGCTACAATAACAAAGTAGTTTGTTGCTCAAAATATCGCGTGTTAAAATCTAGTTTCGAACTTGTACGATTACATTTGTTGTTGTTTACTTTATTTTTTTAGTAGGTAGGTAGTAGTAGTATTTTTTTATTTCTTATTAATTTTTGGTGTGTTGTATTCGCTAATGTTTTTGTTTTATATTGATATTCTAATGGCATACCGCATACCCTTTTGCATAAATAATATTCCTCATTCATCATTCCACGCCATTAAAGAATTATTTTCTCCACAAAAAGTAGTCTTTGTCTTTCTCTAAGATCTCATCAATCTCATGCCAAAAGTCATTAAAATTGATTAAGGGGTTTAGGCGTGAAAACGTAACAGACAGATTGGTTTACTTTCGCATTTTTTTATATTTATGTAGATTAAAATCAGAGCTAAGAATAATAAAATATATCTATAACTAGTAACTACGATACCCTACGAACCTGATACTGCTCAGTCTATATAATTGAAGGGACTACCAATTTCAAGTATAAATATTAAATACACATATTATGTACAATGTACATGAGGCTGTATCGCAAGGTAGGTAAACTAGATTGATGTCAACACAACCTTTACGAATAAGGTACCTATGTGCCAGGCTAATTGCTAAAACCTTGGCGCAACTAACACTTTTAAATGTATTGTTGTATTATTAGTGTTGATCTTTATTATGTTTAGGAATTTTAATTTTTTTATTCAGCAACTAAAGATCCGTTTGTATAAATTACTTTGTTTATTTTTACTACTTACTTGCATTGAAAGTAGCTTAGGTACCTTCATATGTACTTATATATTTATCCTAGCTATATGCGTTTTAACATTTAGTATACATTACTCAGGACGTGATGTTTTCCTGCAGTAAACGGTATCCTACGCGTTGACCCCCTCATAACCAGCTATCCTGATACAAAATTTCATAAAAAAATGTGTTATCGTGACGCGTGCGGTTACAGGCGAAAAATCGAACAAGAACTATACATACGGTCTCAGTATCGATAATAATGACTATTTCAATAAGCCCAGACCCTGTTTCACCTTCATAATGGTAGTTCACTGCAGGGGGATGCGATGACTAAAAAGGACTGAAAAAAACACAGTGTTATATTCTACAGATTACAGTGAAAGAACGTGATGGACTGATGGACTAACACCTACTACGACAGTCCATCAAGCTCTTTTACCTACAAGGCAAGCGGCCAAAATAGCGAGGTTTCTCCTGTTTGAGGAGGTGGCTCCTCAATTCTGGTTTTACCAAATATAAAGAACTAATTAGCGCGAGCGAAGCCGAGGGTTCCGCTAGTAAATTTATACAAAAACTCGCCAAATTATATAATAAAACTTTCCTCGAGAATGTGAAAATCGGTGCAGTAGTTTTTGAGTTTATCGCGAACAGACAGACGCAGCGGAGGACTTTATTTTATAATATGTAGTGATTATTTGATCAAATCAATCAATTAATACAAAAATTGATACCATTCGAAGAAGAGAAGGGTATGACCATGACCAAACAAAATCCCAGTCATGGTCATGCACGAAATAAATTATAAGTATCATTTTATTATTTATCTTTTACAGTATTGCTTGTATATTTCTCGGAGAGTATAAACGAAGTTGCCGCCAGGAACTGGAGTCTGTTTTCAAGGCAACAGTACTTCGATAGCAAAGGCCTATTTATATCGGTGGTCTTCTGCATACCAATACTACTAAACTGCATGATAATGGTGGTAAGTTTAACATTTAATAATTTTTTGCATCTCATATATTTTTCTCTTTTTCAGGATATACGATTTACATACATAGTTGTAAGAATGACTAACTTAATTATAATTTATAACGCTTTATTAATATGAAATTAAGTTTGTATGATATTTGTTCAATAGTAGCATTTGTCCGTGACATGACGTGATATTTTATTATAATATAAATAAGCAACTTGTGAGAGCTTATATTCTTTATATTTAAATACTAGCGACTCGCCCTCGCTTCGCTCGGGCTCTTCCCTAGATTTAGCATAAGCAAAGCCGTGGGATCCGCTTGTTATGCATATAAACCTTCCTCTTGAATCACTCTATCTATTAAAAAAAACCGCATCAAAATCCGTTGCGTAGTTTTAAAGATTTAAGCATACATAGGGACATAGGGACATAGGGACAGAGAAAGCGACTTTGTTTTATACTATGTAGTGATCTATCAGTACCAGATGTAGCGCTATCTAGTTGCGATTTACAGATAGAGCCAAAAAAAATGTTTTGTCTAAAAAAGATTTTCATTTAATGTATTGGTGAATAAGAACTTGCATTTAACGTAATGTCGCGTTGAAATTCTATAAGAATTTTTTAACAGTAGAGCCATAGATTACGTGTATAAATAAGATACTAAGTATAGGTAGTAGTAGTACACCATAATTTTTTTGCCATAAATAATTGTTAGTGTGTTAATACATTATTACCTAATAATACATTATTGAAGTCCTAACAATGTTCAGATGATTATGCGCTATCTACGCATTCCTTGATTAGAGCTTGTCCTAATTAATAGTTTTTTTTGTATGATTGAATGCATTGCAATAGTATTTTATTGCACATGGCAAAGTAAAGTAATATTTTTTTTTGTATAAATCGACATTTAATATTTATATCTAAGTAAAACTGTATTTAATAATAAATTAATAATATTGAGATATTAATACACACTTCGCCATCTAGTTCCGTGGTAAGCTACGAGGTTAGTGTTACGGATACACTACACATTATATAACTTTAAATACATGCTTGCTATAAATATTAAAACACCCATGACTGGAGTACACCAACAAATAATGCCCCCAGCGGGACTCAAACCCGCGACCGCTGGCACAGTGACCCTACAAGCTGAGCCTAACGTGTCACGAAATTACTATACTAAAATAAAAATACGTTTTTTACTTTGTGTATGGTATTATGCTTAGAATAATTTAAGGTACTATGACGAATATATTTATTTAATTTTCATACGCGGTACTGGTGACGTAATGGTGCTCAAATGACAATCCTGGGAGCCATAACAAAAAGCAACAACAAACGAATTGAGTTGAAAATATCGTTAATTTAATCTCCTTACTTATTCGACCTTCATTGTACCTAATTAGTGCCACGCGCGGCCATATATTACGAATATCTAAGTCGCAAATAAAATTTTTAAAGCATTTGTAAAATGATTTAAATCTAAAAAATAAATGACGCGTTTTATAATTATTCAAGTTATGGACATTTAAAGTTAATGTGTTATTGATATTTTTATCTTGACCTATAGTAGTTTAAAATTTAAACATTTCTATACGAAATCATGCATATTAAAATACTTAATTATTGTATATGTATGCAATATGCATAGTACCTATAATATTTAATATACTTTGTAAATTTACTATGAATAGGCGTGAAGCATGGAAAAAACATTTTATTATTCGTTTCGTCGTTCGTTTGATAAATTCAAACAAAATTTCGGTGTATTACAATATCTTTATTATTAGTAATAAATTATTTTCAGTATTTTAAAGTGCTAACTTTAATCGAAATCGTTATCTACGATGTATTTTACTAATAACGTTTAGAAGTAAGACGGGATGAAAAACTAAGTCGCTATTCAGCAAAGTTGTTATTATTTATTATAAATTATGTAAAATAAAATATATTGACTAATTTATATTTTCTTGTTTTCCTCATAATAACGTTTATTTTTGATTCAATTAAGTTTAAATGTTAATAACATCCTTCTTACAGGGCTCATGGCTGTATCAGTCAACGCAATTAATGACTAATATTAAAAAAGCACAACTCCGACAGCGCTACAAAGAATTGAACAAGCACAAAGATCTGCAACTGCACGCGAAGACAGAATAAAATAAATGTCCTTTACTACTTTAAAGAGGTAATATATTTTAAAAATGGAATATCTATTTGTTCTTTAACGTCATATGCAAAATAAATACTTCTGACCATTATTAAGTAGCTTTAATACGAATGCTTAAAAAACGAGTCGATTATGTCATTGCTATTGATTTTTAATAATGCCTTGAACATTCTATTAGTCACTGTCACACATCACACACTGGTTATTTGATCCTTTAAGCCGGATTTTACTCTTCATGTATTGATTTCGAACAAGTAAATAGGATTACGGCAGTAATCTTGGTAATACTGTAATTATACGATTATCTATAATTTTACTAAGCCCTTTATCTCTTGATCTTGCCCTTTCTATAATACTAAGTACTAACTAAAATTATGTTATTGTCTTATTTACTTACTATGCGACATGTGAAATCCGCCATATTGTCAATTATTGTAAACAGTCATAATAAATACGTGCAATATTTATATATTATATAAATCTAAGTATTATTTGTAGGTGTGTGTCATTAGCACAGTTAAAATGTTAATTTTAATCGTTAAAATGGATAATTCTTACATTTTTCTAGAACAGTCTATATTATGTATGCTATAAAAACAATGTAAACGAGGTTTTTCATATAAGACTATAAATGAGTTTAGTTCTCAACCATGTACAAAAATAAAACTAAATGTAAATTTATGCATATTATGTATTAGTGGTAATCCAGCGATAACGCGCTCACTTGAAAAGTAAGTTTAGCAGGCTCAAATCGAGTATCCTACTACAGATATTCTCACAAGCGAATCGTTAAAACTTGATTAACACTTGCCTAACAGTGTAGGAAAACTAAGAAAATTTAACAAATCTTAAGCTTGAATGTCTGAGAACCTAGAAAGTAGAAAGTTTCCAAAACACTCATTTTCGCTAGGTTAGTCGCTAGTTTTCGCATTTACAGCAACATCTGTTGCTATATAATATAATATTATATCATCTATGCTATGTGTAATTCTAGGACATTCCCTCTGTGTACTATAAAACCATAAAGAACTAATAAACATATACACACAAGCTTATGCATTAACAATCGTTAATGATGATAATGATGTGATATATTAAAAGTTATAAGGTAATATACCATGGCTATCACCTACCAATAATAAGAACACCTTAACAGTGGGGCGTAGAGTATTGAACACATAGATTACATTCACTAAAAACGCCTTTTTGACTATTTTTATACCTAATATCTGTTTGGCTTAGTTTGTAGTGACTCTACATGCTATGCCAGCGGTTGCAGTTTCGAGTTTCGCTGGGGACATTAATTTCATGAGTGTTTATATTTATTTATGATATGTATATATTTAAAGTTATATATGTATAGTGTTACAACTGTCTGTTTCTATTTAAATATATTAAATTGTTACAGTAATGTATGTTTGTATATTTGGCTCAGGAATCTGACGCCACATTCTCAATATCGTTTGTGTAAAACAAGTGTCATTCGACTGCATTTTTTGCTTAGCAGTTTATTTTAGGATGCTCCTAAACGGACAATATTTTTCTGCAATGTGTGGCTGCAATATTGGCAACTAATTGCAGGGCCATCACAAAATATTGCAACATGGCCGAGCATTATATGGCCAACAATGTGTTGCAATTATTATTGTCAAGGTAACGTAGCAACTGACAAAACAACAATAGCACAGAATATAGAAATTAATCTCTGCGTCACTCACAGCAAACTTCTGTCGCGTAGAAAAGGACACACTATGTCATAACAATAGAGAGCGACCGAAACAACAATAGGACTACCAAAATTGACAAAAGTAGCAATTACGCTGTCATTGAAAGACAACTGTGACACCATTGCAATAGCAGACTTGAGGCCCTGTTCGAGCAATATCGGATGAAATCGATCGCTAGCGATCGTCCGGCAATATCGCCTATACATGGTTGCGGATATAGCCATCACAGTACTGCAATATTGTAGGTATTGCTTGCAATGTTGCCGGTCACTGTATTGCAGCCACATATTGCAGAAAACTATTTCCGGTTTAGACGCACCATTATATACTTAGTTAATTGAAAAAAACCTTTAAACACGTAATATTAATAATAATTTACGCTGTATGTATATGCTTTTGATATTTTCCTACTAAGTTAGCATTTGCGTGGTCGATCTCGTAAAAAAATGGGTTTTTCCAATTTTTTTCGTTTGAATGAATTTAAGTTTTGATTTGAAACGCTGAATATCATTTATTTCACGTATAACTTGAGTTTTATTGTTTTATGTTTTTGTTCTTGCTTCTTGCCTTAAATGCGATACGGTCTATGAGTCCAAATGTTAATGAAAACACAAAGCATTCATATTATTATGTAAGTTACTTCGCCTTTATTTAGCCCACTTATTAAAATAATACCCTTTTAAAACCTTCCCTCTTTGGGTATGTTTTTGGTATATTTTTCATATTGAGCAGAAATTGGTCGGATCCCAAAATTAAGCCGTACAATAATACTTTCTTAGGTTAACGCGAATATTTAACATTATAAATGAAACTATCTTTTCGGATTTTGTCGCCGATTTATTTGGATTTTTCGGGAGAGACTGACCATGATTGCTGCAAAGCATTCGAAACGTCGGGAACCAAAAATCCAAATAAATCCACGACAAAATCCGAAAAGATAATTTCATTTTAGCCATACAAAGACTACTTGTTGCCTACAAGCATAAAAAAGTCACAAATTCTCAACTTCTTAATACATTTTTTGGACTTTATTATAATCTTTAATAAAACAATGATTTTGGTTTAATTTAAGTTTTTAAACAAAAAAAATTACAATTTAGTTGAACTAGATTCAGTTAAGAAAATAAATTAAATAAAAAAATACCTATATATTAATGACAAATAACGAATAGACGAAAATCCTAAAAAGTACATCTTCGGCCTCTGTATCGATAATTATGACTATTTCAATAAGATTTTCCAAAAAAATATTTTTATTATATGTATAAATAACGGTTATTTTAGTCATCTTTTTAAGCATACGATTTTACGGTGAAGTGGGTTTTCTTTTCTTTAGTGCCTCGTACTTAAGATTTTTTAAATATATTTACGACTTCGTCTGTCCTTCAAGATGTAAAATTGTTATTTTATGATTATTTTTTGCGTAAGATAAATAATACAAATATAATAATTATTATGTATATAATATGTGAAATGTATAAGGGCCGTTACACACGGAAAGCTAACGTGTTAGAATTTATTCAGGCGGTATTCAGGAATTCTTCTGTCAAAGTAATAGCAGTATGCTAAAGAAATTTGTTTTTTGAGGTACTGGATTCGATTCCCGGGTCGGATAAGTACATAGTAAGTGTAGTAAGTTCATTTATTAGGCGATAAAAAAGAATCATACCAAATACTTTGAATGTGTAACTTTCTTTATACATTTTTTAGTCGGAATTGGTGATATTTTAATAATTAATATATATTTTAGAATCTAGAATACTTTTTTTTTAGATTTTGGCACTTTTAATTTTATAAGTTAAAATTCAGTAGCAAAAAATAACACGCAGCACAAGGATTTTCCATCGTGATTCTATTTCGAATTGTATAAAATTAATTTTGTGCCATATTTACGTATTGAATTCAGAGATAAAGTACGTTAAATGTAATTTAAAAAGTAATAAAAAGTAAGTCTTAAAAATATTTTATCTGTGTTTGTTATGGATTTTAACTTTTAAGTCTCTCATTATGTTTCATAATATTATAATAAGATAAAAATTACATTTAACTAATAATTTTAGTATATACGGAAGAAGATACCGTACAGAGATATTATTTATTTGAATTTCAAATATAATTGTGTTTTAATTCAAATTAATATCATGTGATTCTTGTAAATACGTATAATTGGCTTACGCGTGTATTGGAAATACAAATTGTCGAACAGAAAAATAATTATCACGTTTTTAATATACAAGTATATGTACGTTAAATACCAGTAAATTTATTCCACAACAGATGCATTTACGTATCTATCTATAATAACAATTAATAAAGGTATTATTTCTTTATGTGACTATTTTAAGCAGAGATCGAAAAAAAGCTCAATTTTTGAACCGATTTTGGTCATTGACCCCAAACTGGATGACAGTTACGTTCTTTAACAGGTTAAATGCGAGAGAAGAATAGGTTAGGATTCATGTTCAAAATTAACCGGTTAAATTTTATACTTTGTCCATTTTGTTAATGGTTTTTTGACAGCTCGCCGACTGACAAGCTATAGTGATGACAAAAGGACGTAATAATCGATTTCTCTTATTTTTTAAGTATACAATAATATTTATTTTTATATTTATTAATATGAAAATAAATATTATTATCGTAAAAATCAAGTGCGGTAGAGAGAGCTAAGAGAATCATAATGCGATTCGGGCCGTGACATTGCATATTTTGATAATTTATGCGTGCACAAGATTTAATAATTAATATAACTGAAGACTGACAAGCTATAGTGATGACAAAAGGACGTAATAATCGATTCCTCTTATTTTTTTAAGTACTTATACAATAATATTTATTTTTATATTTATTAATATGAAAATAAATATTATTATCTTAAAAATCAAGTGTGGTGGAGAGAACTAAGAGAATCATAATGTGATTCGGGTCGTGACATTGCATATTTTGATAATTTATACACACAAGAGTTAATAATTAATATAACTGAAGACTCCTCATCGGACAAATCTAATATAAATGATGATTCTGACGAATCATGTTAATAAAAGGATTTAAACTATTTTAGTTGTTTTATTTGTATGCCTTATACTAAGAAGAAAGTAAAACTTTACTATTAACTTTAATATTTTAATTTATTGGTTTAAATCTTAAATTTTTTTTGCCTTCCTTATTAAATAACATTACACCTTATTTACATATTATAGCATTGATTTCTATCGATTATTTGTAATCTGTGGCACAATCGTAGTAATCGTTATGTGTGGCACAGCAATAAGAGGGAGTTGCCCGTCCATGAAGTACAATATTAATGAGTATGACATTTTAACTTTAATGGCTAACCATTAAATACCAAACTTCGTGGGCGTGATCTGTCAAAAAACCATTAACAAAATGGACAAAGTATAGTGTGCTAAATCGGAATTACTCGGTTTATTTCGCTATTAATACCGAAATCGAACCTTTCACTAAGAATAACCGTTAACTATTGTTATTTCGGTTTACTAAACCGTTCGCTTCCATTAACCGGTTAAAGAATGAGAGATCAATAATTAACAATTATTACCGAAATAAACAGTTTTTTAAAACAGTTCTGAGGCCTGATTTTAAAAAACTAAGCTAATACGTATAAAATAAATAATAATACTAAGTGTAATTTACTCATCAGCTTAGTATTTAGAATGCTAGAATTATCACCGATATTCAATGAATGCTAGAGTTAAGACAATCAATGTAAAGTGACCTGATATTCCTTGCATAATTTAACGGATTTTTGTAGTAAAACGTCGGTGAACTGAAATATCTGTTTGCCAAAAATAGCTGATAGGTCATTATGGATTTTTCAGATATATAAGCGAACTTATATAGTGGCGTATCTAAATGGGAATTAGGAAACGGATATTATTATATTTTTTAAGGATATACTATATAATATAATAATATATAATTATATAATATAAATTCATTATAAACATCTCCGGTCTGTCTGCACAAAAACTGTATGTCAAAATTCGTCTTAAAGATTCGATCCATCGTGTAAACGCTCCCTCGCAATTCGTTATGCAGCTTAGATGTGTTGATTTGAGCAGTTTAATATGAGTGGAGTAGTTTTTTTTATTATAGTTTCGTCATTATAAATGAAACTATCTTTTCGGATTCTGTTGCGGATTTATTTTGATTTTTGTTTCTAGTATTATGGTTAGGTCACTTTACCATTGTTGTTATCGTGTAAATACCAATAAAGCATGTCTTTATGGACACGATGTAAAACGTCCAATTTCATTATAGTGTGAATGAGACTGATGGTGAATGTGGTACTATGATATTAGTAAATCTCAATTAGATATAATAAAGTTAGTATTTTTTCAAACTAACTTTTTAACTAGTTCTTTAACGAGTTTCTATGATAACATCTTCACATTGGTTTTTTGTTTATTACAAGAGAAGCGATTTGATGATTTTATTGACGCCAAATTTAAAATTATAGATGAATTAAATACCAGTCTGAACATGAACCAAAAAGTGACATAAAATGTACCAAGCTAAATAAAAGCTCGGATTAACTTAATCCATCATTATGACAGGCTTAGAAGCTTAACAAATGACTCAATACGCTTCGTTTATTTTTACAATATGAATGAAAACATGTAAGGAGCTATATTTACTTTTTATAAGTCGAAATCATTACAACTCGATATGCCTATTGAGATTTATTATTAATTGTAAATAAAGAGAAAATCACAGATTACTACATACTGAATTCTTTCGACACAAATCATTGTAAATTGACACTCCCTAATTCCTATACAACGAAGTATGGAATTTATTATTTGTGTGGAACTAGAAATTTTCGAAACGTATGACTAATTTGTTATTTATATTTAAATGGTTAAGTTTTATTTTTTTAATGGCATTGTATCTATTCAGTTTTAATGTATCAAATATTTCTGTATATATACCTATAGTTATAGTACATTAATTAACATCACATTTGTTATCAAATTTGTAAAGAAGATGTATGTAATTTTGAGTTAACTCATTTTAGTGTTAATAATTAAATGCCTAAGTGTAAGAAAAATTGCGTACAACTAAAAAGTACGTAGGTATGATTAGAATTTAACGCCCTCAAATAAGTATAAAATTTTTATTATATTCTCTCCTGTGTCTCGAAGTATTTTTATATTATCATATTAAATTTAATTTTTGAATGATATATATATTCTTCCTTGTTTTTCTTCATAAAGTACAAAAAATGTGATATTTGTTTTTGCCAGAAGTCAATAAAAATTAAGTTTTCTTACACTTAGGTTACTATATACTGCCTAATTGGTTAAGTTAGGAATGTTTTAATGTATGAAAGCTTAATAAAAAGTATGTTATACATTGTTGTTTTATTTATTCTATTACTGCTTTTAATATTACAATATTTTAGTTGGCAATGTTTATTTAAGGGTATCTTTAATTGAAAATGGCAATTCTTGTATATACCTATATAAATTTATTTATCTATTCGTGTAGCACAGAAACGGATCTAACGATTTGGATCAAATTTTATATTTAGATAAGGTTTTGCTTTTCTTCTTTTCCTAATTTTAACTTTTCCGAAAAAACGCCAAGCAAGCTCGATCGCCCATGTTATTATTTTAATGTGTAAACCATGAAATAGATTAATTATTATCAATGTAATTGCCATAATACATTTTTCTTTACTGCATGCAATAAGAAGTCCTCCGCCATTTAAGTACTAGTAATAGTTCAAACAATAACGAGTTTGTTATTGTTTGAACTATTACTAGTACTAATAGGAGGTTTATTGGCTATTATTTTATACTATAAACATAGCTATCAATTTGTGAATTAAATGGAATGTCTTCCACTTTTGAGAGCTTCAATAATATAATCAGTATTGCCAATTGACAGCAAGTTTAATGGCTTTAAAAGATGACGCTACCAAGTACTATTTTCGGATTTTTTTACATAATATTATTTTTACCAGAGGTAACATTTCAAACAAAAAAAAATTGTTGTTTAAAAATATTTATATATTTAATTATTTATGCAGTTATTTATGTATGAATGAATTATTTAATAACCATTCCCATTCATCTTTTGTTTAACTTCTTTAATCATAAGCGTAACTAAATCGTCAAATTCTACTTCTGGTTTCCAATTCCAGTCTCTTCTTGCTTCACTGTCGTCGAACACTTGTGGCCAGGAATCGGCTGCAAATAAATTAATATAAAATGTATAATCTTTTAAAAATACTAATTATGTTTAGCTTTCAATACTTCAACTATCGTAAATTTGTTTTTGTTTAAATTTTAACTGTGGCATCGGTGTGCGTCCAAAAAATTGAAGAATGATTTGTTTTGCTCTACATTTTTTCTTATAATGTCAAGTAAAATTATTATACTACTTGTATTGTAGTACGGTGTGGGATAATAAAACATTATTATAATATGTAACCACTGTTAAATAATAATAATTGAGATAGAGGTAGCTTAGTGATAACGCGCTCGCTTGGGTAACCGAGTGAAGCGGGTTCAGATCTGGCTCTCTCACCTTTCATACTTTCGTATGCGAATCATTTTCCACATGTCCACTTCTCTTATAGTTAAGAAAAAATCGTGAGGGAACCTGCATGTCTGAGAACACCTGGCAAGTGGTCAAGAAATGTGAAGTCCGCCAACCTGCACTTGCCAGCGTGATAGACTGGCCTGATTCCGCTCATATTAGAGAGTATGATTTATGATACTTTTTGATGTAGTTTTCTATCACTACTCAAAATTACCTACTAGTTTAAGTGCGAGAGTTTGTACGTGCATGTTATTCCTTCACATGGAAATGACTAGATTTGGATGATGTCATAGAGTCATAACGTAAAGGCTTTTAACAATCAGGAATGCATCTAAGCATAAGAAAAAGTTGTAAATAGAATCTTTATTTTGCGATGAAGGTTAATTAAATACATGAAAATTTTACCTATTTCTTGTCGACTATCCGGTTTGTAGGTAATTGAAAAATCAGGTATATGCTTAAACATTTGATCAGCAAGCTCTTCAGGAGTAAAACTCATAGATGTGACATTGTATACTCTTCTTCGTAACATGTCGTTTGGAGTTTCCAAAAACTCTGAGAGAGCACGCAATGCGTCACGTACGTGCATCATTGGAAGCCTGGTATTCGGTTTTAAGTAGCATTCATAGCGGCCTTTTCTTAGCACCTCGTGGAAAATTGCTATCGCATAGTCTGAAAGTTTAATTGTAATTATTTTGATCGAGAATCGTAAAATCTTTATTTTTTTATATTTTTGCGTACATTGGACATTATAAATCTTATAACAACAAAATCTTTTCATAAAAAACAGACATGTATGTGAGTAGACTATATGTATATCAGTATATGTATAATGTTTTCCGGCCATGGCGGCCAATCTCATTAAGACTGGCCAACGGCGCAGGTGGTATAATTATAGTGCACAAGTGTACGTTAGGGTCCCGGGACGTCTCGTGTCCCGAAGTCTCGGGACTTTCGGGTCGAGACTCGAGACTCGAGACGAGACAAGATAGTCGAAATTGTTATGTAAACATTTTTAAGTTAAATTAATATACACTATCTTTAACAGGGACGGACTTCAACTATTTAAAGTAAGCAAATATAGGTACAATAATTTTAAACATATCTCTAGAACTATAAATTACGCGCCTGGCGTGTTCAGACAAATCATCATAGTAAAAATAAGAAACAATGGCGTGTTCCAAAAGGATCACTAAT
The DNA here is from genome assembly GCA_905231865.2 of Boloria selene. Lineage (NCBI taxonomy): Eukaryota > Metazoa > Arthropoda > Insecta > Lepidoptera > Nymphalidae > Boloria > Boloria selene. The sequence goes on from HG993134.1 coordinate 11,056,959, forward strand.
ATTTAAAAAACTAGGCAAGATTTTCCATTCAAACGGTCGACACTTAAACTATCACCCAGGCGTGTTCACTTATAGAAAGTTATCATAGATCGTCAAACTTTTTTATTAACAAATTAATTCCTTGATCTAATAATTCTTTTGGAATTCGGCCTTTTGCTCTAAACTTATAGAGGTACCTATCATAAAGAGAGACCGCGAATTTTCTTAAATCCATTCTAACCAAAAAGCATACCTACCTGCCGATAGTCTCGAGTCGAAGCTACATCATTAATGATTAATTTTAACGACAACAATCAATAAAATTGCAATCGCTAACTACGTCTGAGCGGCTCCGCTAGCCGCTCAGACGTAGTTAGCGATTAAATTAACAAAATATTAGGATGAAACGGTCACAATTAATATGGTTTAATGCTTATGCGCTATTATTTACAAAAAATGTTTCTTTTGGATCATTATTACACTCAGCGCCATCAAAGTAGTTCCGTGGTAAGCCACGAGGGTTGTGTTACTGATCACAGATACATAGTTCGTATACTACAAATGTAACTTTAAATACATACATATTATAAATATAAACACTCATGACTGAAGTGAAGTACAAATATTCGTGCTCAAAAAATGAATTCTCCCAGCGGGACTCGAACCTACGTCCGTTGGCGCATCAAGTAGGGTCATTACAAACTGCGCCAAATGCGTCGTCACCTTTTGCAAAATCCCATCATTAAAAAATACAAATGCCTATCATTTAAAATTTCCTTGTGCCCTTACAGCAATTTGAATGTCAAATAGATATCGTATGTTTACTTTAATGATACTAAAATCTCGTCTGACCTTGTCAATAAATATTGCGATCTAACACACCTACACCAGCTGAGACGGTTAATTATGAAGGTGCCCCAAACTATAAAAAGTGGTATTTCTTCACGTCACGAAACCGGTTTTGCGGTAGCTATTATGGGTACAAAATAATTTGGAGGCGGGACTTTTTAGAAACAATTTTCTGTTCTTTAAGAGTCCACCAAAAGGATGATAATATTAGTTAAATATTTCAGTCATCGAGTTATTAAGAATAAACTAAATACTTTTTTTTTATATTAACAATTGCAATTTGTGTTTAATCGTTAATACATCAACGAGACGAAATTTTTAAACGTCATTCCGAATCTAATGAGCTATCGCCTATCGCGTATAACCATGTTTATATAATATTTATTTCTTATAAGCACACTTACAATATAATAATAATAATAATACAATATAAGTACATATACAACTGGTATGAAATGTTTTTGGGAGCTATATTAAGAATGAATACGTTTATGAACTGGTTGACTTGGTCAAAAGCCTAAGGTTAAGTTCATTTGTTAATACTTATATTATAGCAAAAATATAAACAATATATTGAAAAAAAAAAAATGTCTTTATTGAAAAAAAAAATGTCTTTATTGAAAAACAAATACATTGGTACAATCTTACACAGCCCTAGCTCCTGAACTAGAAACCTGTGTTTCAGGAGCTAGTACCTTCCCTTATCAAAGAATTCACTTTCAATGTAACAAAGTAAAGAGAAAGAGAAACAATAAAAAAAATAAAAAATAAAAAAGTTGTGTAATATTATGTATTAACATTATGAACGTAATACTTATTTATAATAGTATAATTATTAATACTAATGTCTTTTCTTATAATTAAAAAAACTCACCTGTAGTGCCTCCACCTGGTGGATCGCTGGAAATTATGCCTGGGAACCTCAGGCAACGGAAGTCCAGTCCGAACTTATGATAGTAATATTCTCCTAACAACTCCGCATGCACTTTTGAAACACCATAAATAGTCCTAGGTCTTTGCACTGTGACATTAGGTGTTGGGTTTCTAGGTGAATCCGGCCCAAATGCCCCAATCGTACTTGGTACGAAAACTCGAAGATTGTACTGCTTCGCGAGTTCTATTACGTTATGCATACCTTCTATATTCACTCTGACAGCTAAAGAGACATTTTGTTCACCAATTGCACTAAGAAGAGCTGAAAAATGTATCAGCCAGTCAACTCTATGATCCACGACGGTTTTCTGGAGGCCTTTAAAGTCCAAAATATCAATAAAAATGTATGGCCCATCTTTAATAACTTCTGCTGTTGGTTTTATAATATCAGACAATATAACATTTTCTCGTCCATACTTTCCTCTTAAATACTTTGCACATTCCACGCCAAGTTGACCTAGACCACCTGAAAATTCCAAATTAGTATTTGTTATAAGAGCTCACCATACTAATACTATTATGTATATTTAAAATGTGAGGGTAACGATTTGTGACCTGTTAACGCTTATAACGAGTAAAATAATTCTCAAATATTATTCAATTAAAAATCCCAACATTTCATAAATATTCACTATTTATTGAAATTAATAGAAAAACATATTAATATTTAAATCGTAACGTTTAATTAATCTCGAATCTTAAATTAAAATATTGTAGTTTTTAAGTACTTTTAAATCATGATTTCTAGCATAGTAATTAACGCATTGTATGAACGTACGTAGTTACAAGATCGTTACTAGCGATTTGGAATTAAACACCAAAACACTGTACTTATAACGTTTCGCAATTCGCGACTTCATTTGATTTGTATTATCAGACGTTTGAACGTTGCAGGTAAACATATACTGCGCAGGTATAATACAGTTTAAATAAACAGTTTGTTATTAAGATTGTAAATGATTATTTATTTTAATACGACAACGTTAGCGAGAACATTAACACAAAATTTTCCTTTGGAAATAGGAAAGGCACAAAACAAAAAGGGTGTGTGTACTTAGTACGTGTTACATGTGACAATTTATTGGTTCCTAATATATTGTGTTAACAGTTAAATGTTTAATTAATTATTAAGGATAAGTAGATGTAAAAGAATGAGCTAAAATTAAATAAATAAATAAAATTACATAAATAAATAAAATTAAATAAATTTAATTAAACAAAAAGCACTCTATTTTTAAGCAGATTGAGATAATGGTAAGTAACACATTTAAAACGTAGTTTTGGTTGCGGAATTCATCTTAGACTAAAATCGAGACAAGAAAATTTTTATTTTAAGATTTTTCAGACAAAAACAACGGTTGTTATACCTATGAGAACCTGATTTAAGCGATATGGGCATGACGTGTTTTCGGGACTATGATCCCATCAGAGGACGTAGTCATAACGTAGCCTTAAATTTTTGATATGAATATGAACATGTCTCGACTGTATAATACTAACAAGCTCCGTCAACTCGTTCTCATCTTTTTAGTTCTCTTCTTTTCGGGTTAATATTTTGTCTAATAATCGGCTGTTTAATAAAATGTGACTAAAGTCCAGAAGGAGCTACTTTGTACCGCATTAAAGAATTGGAGCCATCATCAAATTAGCGAGTGACTTAATTCATGATAATTTTATATTTTCAAGTTCATTGGTAATAATTATCACACTTATACGAGCTCGTGGCCTATGAAAGGTTGAAAATTAAGAAAAATTACTTATTGCAAAAATATCGCTGGAAAATTATTCATTTATAAATGTAATAGGTTTAAAGTGAAAAGTAGTAAGGTTCTATTCCGATTTTATACTCTAAGCCTAAAAACTGCTACAAAATCTAATGCACTTTGCTGGAGAGGCAAACCGCGTAAATAAAACCCGCAAACTTTCGTTGTACCTATTCTATTAGGGCTTTCATGGAGTGGCAATTGGCAAACATGTACGGCTGCATAAGCGGAAGATTTTTTCGAACTGGGGCAAAATCTTGATAGTGGCACCACCTCCCATCAGTGTTTGAGAAAAGCTGTTAAAACTGCCAATGAGTAGCATTTTTTGTGACCATTTGTGGAAATAATTATCCTTTAGTAAATTTAAACTTTTTACTATCAAATAATAACTTTCATTTGTGACATAAAACAGAAACAAAAAAATATATAACCAGGAAAGACTACAACTTTACACGGAGTGCTTTCTTTTCTGCGAAAGAATCTATTCGTAAAAGTCCGTCGTATTTTCCGTCGTTTTGTTATCAATGGATCGCGCGGCCAGATAGACGCTCCTAACTCATTGTTGAACGTAGATAAGTTTTAATTATTGTCAGTTTGCGAATCGTTTGCGAATTTTCATGTAGAGTCTTTGCACTCTCTACTCTTGTTTCAATTTCTGTTAAAATTTTGTCAAACACTACTTTTATATCTTTGGAAAATAGCCTAGTCGGAACTAATATTCTTGTTGCGTCTTCACAGATTTCGTCGTGTTGCTTTTTCTTTTTGGAAATTCGTTTGTTTTTAAGGACCGGCGCATTTTTTAACTTTTCTGATACAGGTGTAGCTTCTTTGATCCAATATTCTACCAATTTTTTTCTCATTTCTTGCAAGATCTTACCACGGCCTTCCATTATCGCCACAGAACATAAAATAATATTATGCTCTTTTTGTACTTCAAAGTTCACTCTATTAAACTAACCACAAAAACTATAACTGGGCGTATTGACATAGAAAAGTTTCTTTTTCAAACATATTATAAGAAGAATCTATTACTTGATAATAACCTATAAGATTGTAGGAAAAAAGGCTTCATTACACACCCGGGGCGAGGGCCCCGGTTTACAACCCCATCTTTAGATCCGGGGCAGGTTCTCGGTTCGAGCCGCAGTTCGGGCCGAATCCAGTTATTGAGTCTTTTTGGTAACTGCAGCGCACATCTCTTGTCTTAGTGAAATTTGTGGCCGAAATCGGTCCAACAGCCATCATAAATTATTCAAAAGGCAATACGAGACTGACCCACGCAAAAATGGCACGATGCATTTGTAATTTATTTATAGATTAAACTTTATTTTTAGTCATATTTAAAAACTTGTTCAATATCGTTATGTAAAAAAAGTAATAACTTATCCTTGAGGTATAAAATAAACTAAAATTAAAACAGCACAAAAACTAAAATGATTATAGTTAGTTTTCCTGCTAAAATTATATATTTTACTTCAGTACCAGGTATTATTTTTTATATAATATTATATATTTTTTATTAATTTCTCCACTCAAAGTATGTATAATGTATATAACATACACGTCTTCCGTAAAAAATTACCTAACTGATGGTGAAAACCTCAAAATCTGTTGCGTGGTTAATAAATTAGCACGGAATATGACTTTGTTTTATACTATGCAAAGAAGTTATACCGTCATTAAGCACTGAACATTATTGTTATATAGTATTAGTGTTAGTATTAGTATTATATAATGGAATATTAATTGAAAAAATAGAAAGTATCTTTGGATTATGATGAGCGAAGATCAAAATAATATTAACTTTACGCTATACGCTATTAATGTAGAGTTATTTTTCACTGAATTCACCGATAGATATAAGCGAAAGTATAAGTTACCCAATATATGTGTAATATTATCCTCTCTAGGACCTACCTAATAACTACACAGCTTAAATTACTGCTATATAATTAATTATTTTTCATTCAATCCAATGAGTACATTTTTTCCAATATATGCTCAAAATTGCTATATCAAATAAATTTGTGTTTAAAAATTCTAAGCAACTCAACATTTTTAAAGAATTAAATATTTCAACAAATCAATTTGATTAGAAAATAAAAATCGGTAATTTAATATTAATGTAACAAGCCAAATATTAATTTCAATAAAGTAAGAAACGTTGAAAATAACTATCGAACATATTAACTTTTACGTGAGTATGTTCGTATAAATTGACATGACCTATTTTAAATTTACTTACCAGTAATCAAAATTTTCGGAGGCTTTTTATTTTCTACAGAACTATATTTGCGCGCGTTCGTTGCTAGAGCACAGCATATCCTCTTTAAAAGCGTCATTATGGCAAATTAACAATATTATCTTAGATGCGTGGCAGCTCTCCCTTAGACAACTTATTACCTACTGAAGGCTGTGTCGAGTTTAAGATCTTTGGTGGACCAGTAAAACAAGTCTCGCTAGAAATATTAGACGGGCAGGTATTATGGGAAAATAAACCTTAAATCAATGATTTACTATGTGAAATACATTGATACGTAGATATTGCGAATTTTATTGGCACAAAAAGTAGGTGTGTCTCGTGCGTAAGTGAACGTAGCTATGTAAATGTTAGGATATTTTTGCGAATGTTTCCATAAAAAGTATAACATACATATTCGAATTTATAACGCGATTATAAATATAAATTAATTTGGCATTAGACATTTTTGCTTCCGTGAGTCCGACATTGACTCTATCTTGACTGAATTCTCGATATCGATAGTGAATTGAAAAGTTTAACGCAATTATTTTCTATTCTTCAGAATGGTATGGTTATACATAGGATGGTTTTTTAACTAATTAAAGTTTATTATGACGAAATATGCGAAATTTTATAATGAAAAGACATTTGTTATTCAAACACACGTGTATAATTGCATGTATGGGTTAATATTAATAAGGTATTGTGGGTCAATAACACAGATTGGCACACAGTTATACTATCTATTTGCTGAAATAATAATCTCGTCTTTGATTTCTGATTTATTTTATTTCAGCAGTGCGTATTACTTTGACAATAATTACGTAGTACATGTAACCGTAGTTAGATCGTTATCCAAGAATGTTAAAAAAGCACTATTACTAGACGCAAGGCCGCGGGTATGAATCACTAATGATTTGTCGATAAATATATATCTGATATACATATTTATAAATCCACTAGCGACTCGCCCTCGTTTCGCTCGGGCTCGATTTAACGCGAGTGAAGCCGCGGGTTCCGCTAGTAAATGCATACAAAAACTTAACAAATTATAATTATTAAAATCTTCCTCGAGAACCATCCCATCCATTGGTGAAAACAGTATTAAAATCGGTGCTGTAGTTTTTGAGTTTATCGAGAACAGACTGACAGGCAGACACGGCGGAGGACGTTTTTTTTTTTAAATAAATAAATCTTTATTGGTATCTCAAAAATTTTACAATATCTGATTAGCTGATTGGGACCTCCTTTTAAGCGCATAAGCACTTGTGTTAGGAGAAACCGCTCTTCCATTACATAAGTGTTAACAATTTCAACAATAAGCTAAGTACTATATATTTTATAATTTACTAGCAGAATCTAAGATGAAAAGTATGTGTGTGTGTGTGTGTGCGTGTGTGTGTTTGTGTGTTTATGAGGATGAAGGTTCATGACTGATTGTAGAGTTTGACTGTGTTTACTAGTGTATTATGATTACCTACACAAGGCTTCAGTGTCGTCATAGCTCAATGTTTTCAGGATGTTATGTAGAGATGTTTTACATTCATACTTATTCAAATTGTATATATTTAGTATTTTATTTAACTGGAGCGACAGTACTGGAGCGACAGTACTGGAGCGACAGTACTGGAGCGACAGTATGCTTGCGCCTTTTGCTCAGTTTGCGAGCATCATATTGAAGACATTTGTGCAATCTTAAGGTAGTGCAAAAAATGTATAGTTGCCTGACAGTTAAAACACCACAAGAGGCATATAGGTCAGAGGTAGAAAATCTATAAGGCTTAAACATCATTACTTTTAGTAAATTTCTTTGTGCCCTCTCCAGTTCCAGGAACTTCATTTTAGTAGCACCTCCCCAAACTGGAATACAGTATACTAAAATTGACTCAGCCAGCGATGTGTATTTGTTTTAGAAGATGTTTGTTAGCAATGTTTAGAGTTTTAAATGTCCAAATCAATTTCCGATTGTCCTATTTATTTTTTTTGAGCAAACCCGGCCCGCTACGCTGGGTGTACCCCGTGTAAGTTAAAATTAAACGGTTTTTGTAATTTTCTAATAAAAAAAAATTAAGTTTCCGATAAGTGTGCTGTGTGTGTGTCTGGTGTGGCCATTGCATGGTGCATGATACACTACAAGTGAGTAAACATCGTCAAGGTCTATCTTCCCATAGGTAGGTAATAAAAAGCCATAGAGAAATCACACATCTAGAAAAAAATACTTGCTTTTAAGACATAAGTATGCATTTATGTACTTATGCCCATAATTCCATACTTTGTCTCAATCAGAGTGAAACAAATATTTACATTAGGGCCTCGTTAAGAGCTTTAATGGCATATGAAAATGATATTAATTTTATACATACTATTTGTTATTTACGAACCAACAACGTAATTTTTACATACTTAGATAATATACACAGATAGGTACATAATTTGATATTGACGTACAGGAATCGAACCGGCAACCTTGTAATTATAAAGGCATAACAGTTTATACGCCTTACTTACGCCGCGCCGTCGCCTTTACTTGAGAAATAAGTATATAAACTATGTAATTATATTATTACAACTAAGCTATTAAGTGATATGTCAATTTTATTGTCCAACCTTCCTAGTTGCTACAACGCAGGATTAATCTTGATTAAACGCATGCGCAATTTTATTTTGTAATTGGTCAAAGATTAATAAAAACAAGACACAGATGTGACAAAAAAATTTCATATATAATTACGCAATCGACGATTTCTAAGTTATACCCTATTGTGATATAATTCAAAATTATCATGTTTTGTCATAACTATGTAAGTATTATAATTATTTCTGTGAAATAAACTAAAGTAAAAAAAAAACATAATACTTTCTTAGGATTACGCGAATATTTGACATTATAAATGATTCTATCTTTTCGGATTTTGTCGCGGATTTATTTTGATTTTTGGTTTCGATGACCCGTGACCATGATTGCTGTAAGGCATTCAAAAAAAACATATTATAGGTGTGATTGCTCACCCTGTGGAGGTTACCAGAGGTCGTTCCGAGTACCTCTCTGCTTATGCAGAGTAGACTCGGGATCGGCCCTGGCAGACGGATTGCGCCGGGCCGCCGCAGTTGTATGCGAAAGCGATCCTGCGGCGTCCCACTGAAGGCGCCGGGAGGGGGCTTGGTTTTTAGTGGGTATTACGGCCCTTTTGGCCGGTGAGTCCCACACCCACCTGGGGGATCAGGTGGTGTGCGTAAATGCATTTTCCAAGCATGTAAAAAAAAAAGGTGTGATTGCTCAGGATTGCGTGGTTGGGTGCGTAATTGTCCAGCAATAGTATACGTCCCATTGAAGAGATGGAGGTTTCGTTGGGTTTTACAGTTACTGTTTAGCCAGTAAGTACCTGTAGGTATATGTATGCAATTGTTGCATAAATGCATTTTCTAATTTTAATAAAAAAGGTAAGTACTAAACCACAGGTAGAGGTACATTTATCAATTTTGAGTAGATTCATACACACTGGCTCGTCTACATCTAAAAGGAGAAGTTACGTATGAAGGCACGCGCCACAATGGTGAAAGATAAGTTACTTGGTGCGCATCGGACCATGAACCGAAAGTCTGGTGTTTGCATGCGAAATATGCACTCCATCCAGTCCGTGTTTACCTATCAAAGAACTCACTCGAGTCCGAAAGTGAAGTTGCGTAATTGACATTATCAGTTAAGCCGTTCGAAGTCTGTGTTCAAATTTAGCAGGAATTTGTTGACAGGTGAACAGATAAATATTATACCAACTAGTTTTTGTACACCATACCTACGTATCTATAAATATAAATAATTTGAATTAGATTGCGAAACTTTATATGGTGAAACATTATACGAAAAAATTATCCAAAAATTTATTTGTAATCGTAAAGTTTGAGGATGATAAATGAAATAATGTGATGAAAAAACTTTACGTAATATATAGGTAGTAAAAATTTTCATAATATTTGCAAATCTATTATATAATACACAACTGGTAAGCATTAAGTAGGTAGTACTGTTTTGTCATTTTTTACAGTTTTATGATTAACAAGCGGCTCACTCTCGCTTCGCTCGGGTTCGTCTCTACGGTTAGTAATTTGTATGGGATACAGAGAATATTAGCAAATATTTATAAACGTAATATCACTACATAGTATAAAACAAAGTCGCTTTCTCTGTCCCTATATCCCTATGTATGCTTAAATCTTTAAAACTACGCAACGTTTGATGCGGTTTTTTTAATAGATAGAGTGATTCAAGAGGAAGGTTTATATGCATAACTAGCAGATCCCGCGGCTTTGCCTGTGCTAAATCTAGGGAAGAGCCCGAGCGAAACGAGGGCGAGTCGCTAGTATAAGTATATTAGTTTGATGAGTTTTATATCCTTTACTTGAGTAATGATGTATTTTACAGACACACATTAATTCCTCTTTTTAACACTTTAACTACGGTATAACTATAATCTCGATAAAGGGATGATTAGGTATATATTACCGTAATTACCAACAAACAAACAAAAATACATATTTTTTCTTAGATATTTTCCTGTAGTAATAAGAATCCTTTATGTTGACCTAGATAACCATCTATCATTATACTAAATTTCATAAAAATCTGTCCAGTAGTTTTCCCATGATGCAATGCGATGGTCACAGGCAAACAGACAAAAAAACCACAGATTTTGACTCTGTACTGTTCATAATGACTATTTCAATTAGATTTTCCAGCAAATATTTAATGTACAGATTCGACTAAGTAATAGAACTTAAATATATAAGAACGAAAGGAAAAAATATCGAAAACCGCCTGACGTAAGTATATATAAAGTTGAAATTTGGCAGGGAGGTAGTTTACGTTCACTAAGAACGGATTTTGCGACAGAGCCGGATTAAGGAGGCTCTCGCACGTTTCTATGAAAAACTTTAAATTAGGCAGGGAGCACCTAATGACGAACCCGAGCAAAGCGAGGTTGAGTTGCTAGTTTTATTACAATATGTATTTTGTTTGAATGTAACGCCATGGTATATAACTACCTCAGAAATAATACCTAAGACGTAGGCTTGATTTAAATCAGGCAACGTTATAAACTTGTGATGTAAATGAAAATTCACGAGTGTCCTTCCAAAGAGACAGTAGTATAAATAGTGAATGTAATAATCAAGCCGCAAGCATAGGTAAAAAAGTCTATCGATAAAAATTTCTTAGAATATGAAAATACGTTAAAAAATCACATTAAATATTTCATTTATATGTAGGTCAAACCTAAGCACAGTATTAGGTATAGTATTACTTCTATTCAATTACCTACAGTAGAAATAGGACATGTTCAACTGCATGAAATTATGATGACTGCAATCGTTTTCTAGATTCTAAATGTGAGGAAAACTGCACTTTATTAGATTGAGAAAATATTTATAGATCAGTAAAGACAGTATTACTATTACTGAGGTATTGCATCTTAACGTTATCCGTAAGTTAAATTAGTTTATTTCAATTCTCTATCAGATTGGCCGGTTATGGTGAGAATTTTTCACTAAATGATTGGAGTAAAACAAAGAATTAGTTTAGACATATAAACTAGTTTCAGACAAGTTAGATCATTGTCAGTCACTTAAATTTTGAAATAAAGAGAGGTTACTGAGGTATGATTATAACTGTATCATCATACCAAAATTCATCAAAATCTGTCCAATGGTTTTTGCGTAATGCGTTCCCAGACACACAGACAGTCAAAATTCTAAGAACGATAGAATCGGCCTCTATCAGTATTATGACTATTTCACTAAGACTTTCAAAAAAATATTTCATGTACCTACAGATTCGAGTCAGAAATTTATTATATTATATGTATAAATATAAAGTACATATGTATTTCGCCCATTTACGGTGACAGTTATTTGTGAGAGAACTACATAACTGTAACAAATGTGACTGGTCGCGTTGACTGATTACAGGTTACGTTAGAAGATTGCATCTAAGCATTCATAACGTTTCACGTTACCACTGAGAAGTTTTCAAAGGAGAATTTAATCATTCGTACTGGATACTGATTCTGTTATTCGTGTAAAATTATCAATCAAATAAATAAATCAGCCAAGTTTGAAGTGCTAATCGCAATAAAATTCCACATATTTTTTTCGTAATATTTGTCTAGACTTGTCCTTGCTCCGCTAGGTTTCGTCTTTAAATTTTAACAATTAGTATAAATTTCTCAGAAATAGAGGTTTTCCTAAATGTATGTTAACCCGAAATTCTAAAAACGTTATTATATATAATATATTATATACGATTTGGCCTCTGTATAATAATAATGGCTCTGAAACAGTCATCGAGGTTTCTAATTATTAGGTATACCCACCATTAAATAGAGCTATAGAATAAAACTCAATGTTAAAAAACTTTAACTAACTCTACTATGGATACGCAGATTTAGGAACCTTCAATTTATTGTGTAACCGTATTACCTGTTATAATGTTACAAAGTATTAGGAGCTACAGATAGCAAATAAGAACAATAGGAGTGAAAGTGCACCTAAATTACAGTACTGACCATTGTTTTGCACTTATTGTTTCATGACGTCCTTGACGCAACTGGATAATTAAATGTATTCTATAAATACAGGAAGCTGGGTAGTTTCATACTTTTACAGTCACCTGATGTTGAAGTCAATTGAATTTTGCTTCTGGTTCTGTTTAACTCGAAAGTAAGGATAGATATTGATAAGTTCTATTCTTATTTTGTTGGTGAAGAATATAAAAAAGAAATGGTTAAGTAACTTGCTATATTAGACAAAGCGGGGTCAGGCTGAGCTGAGTGATTACGGATTAAATCCGATTCGTCTTCCACTTACGGCCGTTTTCAATAACTTACTTACCTTTGACTACTAGTTAAAATGCCTACCGCCGGTAGCTATCGGCATTTCAATAAACAAGGATAGATAGGAATAATCTATCCGCAATGCTTATCTATCTGCCAGAGGGCCCGGAGGCAAAATCCTTAACCATAGATAGCATATTTCATAGATGAAACAAAAAATGCGTTTCAGAGCCGCGCTATCGCTTACTGTCAGTAACTTGAATGACATGCGGTTAGAGTTTTGACTTATCCCTCAATTTCGGTGGATATTTAATTTATTTGGATACTTAATTTAATGTACTTGAATGTAATTACTTTTAATAACTGTGTAATGCATGAAAGGATTGATTAGCATATTATGTTACTTTAAATCTTATTATTTTTTACTATGAATTGTTAAATATTTATCTTCAATTGCATGAAATATTACTATTCATTATTATTGTAGTGATTTTAGAAAATATATTAGAATTTAATATACTTGGATACTTAATTTAATGTTAAGTAAACTGTAGGGATAGTTTAAATTTAATTTCTTTTATTTTTACTATGAAATGTTAAATATCTTTGATTGCAGGAAATATTAATATTTGTTTTTATTATGATTTCTTTACATGTATGGAATTAATAAAACTTTATTATTATTATTATATTTGTAAATGTATGTAGTAAAAGGCATTTTAATAACAACTTACGCGAAGTTTTCGGTGTATTGAACAACACTGCTCTCGGAACATATGACTCGGTGACCCTATAACTGCCAATGGTATAATTGATCCACCACCATCACCCACCACCACAACAATGTCAGCCTCTGACTGCGGTTCAGCATGTAGCTCTAACGGAGGGAGCACAACTTCTGGTAGATCTCCCTGAGCTGTATCTACCCCATCACCACCAAACTCCACCGTATACCCACTGCATGTAGCACCCAGCATAGATGCCACACGGTCCAGGGTTTCGTCTGGCGGTATGTAGCTCTTGCCACCTCCAGTCTACAAATTTAAAATACTTGTTACATTATCGACACTTCAAACATAAATTATACTTGCATTTACTAATCAATACGATCAGCTGTACCTTCAAATTGTTCTGTCTTATGGCTGCTGAGCGTTTCCTTGCAGCTTTTTTAACGTTCTCCCATTTGAGGCGTAGCTGCTCGGGGCGCCGAGTTTCACCAACTTGCGCGCCAAACTCATTGGCGATCGTTTTCCACGCCTCCTCTTTCAACTTATTATTTGAGGCGTTCGTCGCCTTCGTGGTGAGAATTTTTTTTTGAGCTATGAGGTCCAATAATATATTAAGTTCGTTCTTACACATCGGCCTTGCTTTCTGCAAATATGTTAATTTTACATAAGATTAGTGTGGAAATGCAAAATGCTGAAGTTGGCGCCAAAATTAATCTCTATAAATTTTGCAAGAAAACTTCGAATATTTATACACAAAGAGTACTTACCGTTATGTTTACACTTTCTTGAGCCATGTTAAATAATAATTTCGTACAAGAATTATTGTCAACTTACGCTTTCGTCGATTACAAACAAATAACAAAATACAAGCTCACAGTACCTAACCAGTAATGCAGTGCTTTTGTCAATGTCACAGTCTTGTGTGCTGTCATTTGCTGCGTTTCGTTTTTCAGAAATATTTTGCCATTGACATTGTGAATTATAATTTTAACAATAACTAATTAAATTCGCTAATAAAACAATGTTGTATATACAATAAATTATTAAAATAAAGTAAAAATGCCCATTCTAATGAATAAACGTTTAAAAAACACTCAATAACATAACTTAAAAACACGACGTCATTAGTAATCATCGCAAAAACAGAACGTTTCGTAGGGACCTCTTAACTAGAGATAAGGGTCGTATCTATCTTTAATCTCAGATAGGCATTTACAGTTTTTGTTATTGAAACGCCGGTGACGGTAACCGTAACTTTAACTGCTTATCTAAGATAGCGACCTCCAGTTAAATGTTAGTAAGTTATTGAAAACGGCCGTTAAGCAAAGTCACAATCGATAGCTTGTTTTTAATTAAAAAAATTAACTTTTATTATAATTTAAACAGGATTATTTCTCGAAAGTATTGCAATCTATTTAGCAGATAAAAGATTGAGTTAAATTACGCTTATATATTTTTTCAGATACCGTCAAATCAAATGAAATACTGAACATGCAACAATGACAGTCTGTGAGGAATGGATTTCAAGAAAGAAAGAACATTGTTATGGCTTATACTATTGATACTTGATGCTGTTTCAGGCCAATTAACAGTATGTCCTTCACCAGAATTTATACTTCCTTGTATATGTACCCACCGAAACGAAGACATACAAATATGGTAACATGAGGAACATCTATTTGATTTTTTATGCATTTCATTTTTTAAACAACTTATAACTCCTTAAAGCATTGCGAATAATCGGAACATCACGACACTTTAATTTTTTCCTAAACTTCTGCTTTGTAGAGGAAATCATTATTTTATAGTAAAATATTGAAAATAAGTTGTATTTTTTTTCAGGTGCACACACAGCGATTTGCCCCAAGTTTCAAAAGGTATTCAAAGAATAGGTGAATTTATACGAAAGCCCATCGATGAAGTCATCATCGAAAATAATTATTTACCGTCTTTACCGGGAAGATTATTTCAAAATGTAAAAATCCTTCGTTTAATGCTTCGGCACAATGGTCTAGAACGAGTATCAGTGGCTTGGTTGGAGTCTCAAGAAAATAACTTGCTAGAAATATTTATAGTAGAAAATGATCTTAAAAGTATCCCATCGGAAAGTTTGATGAAATTACAAAATTTGCAAGCTTTAACTATACAATCACAAAATTTAAAACGGGTACCAGCCCTCATTAATATGCCAAATCTACGATACGTGAATATACAATCGGAGAGCTTAAGTAACATTCATGAACGTAACATCGAGAACCTTCCGAATCTTGAAAAATTATTCATACAAGGCAGTACAAGTCTCCATACTTTAAAAGAAAACGCTATTTATAATCTGCCTAAACTTAGAAAGTTGGAGATTACTGATTGTGGAATTAATATAATTCACATGAGAGCGTTATCATTGCTTCCAGAACTGAGAGAACTATCGTTAAGCAACAATATGATATCAGACGCGTCGATGATCGGTAGAGCCACTAGAGACTTACCTATGCTGTCTTTATTAAATTTAAATCATAACTCTATCAACAAATTGAATGAAGGTGCTTTTGTTGATCAGCCAATGTTAGAAATTTTGTATTTGTCGAATAATAATATTAATATCATTCATCACGGAGCATTTCATAGAGTACCTAAGTTGAGAGTAATAGACTTAAACTTCAACGAGATACTAAAAATTCACCCAGAATCATTTTTACAACAGTCTGGAAGTGGAGTTGAAGAGTTATCTCTTATAGGTAATAAAATTATGCATATATCAGAATTTAGATCTTTACTCGAAGCATTGCCTCGATTAAGATATTTAGATATGAGTGAAAATTTACTACAAGAAATACCAAGAGGAGCATTAAGAGGCCATCCGAGTTTAGAACGCCTGCATTTAAACAAGAATAATATAAAGTTTATACAAGCAGATGCATTTATTGCTATGCCAGCTCTACGAGAACTACATTTAAGTAACAATTCTTTAAACGATTTAAATGAAGGTCCGTTCTGGAATCTACCTTCTCTAAAAGGCTTAGATTTATCTAGTAACTATTTTAAAAGGTTACAACCGAAGCTATTATACAATCTTCCAGCATTAAGAAGAATTAACTTGAGCAATAACCAAATAACAATAATTGATCCGATGACTTTTATGGAGACCCCTTTATTAGAATACGTAAATATATCTGGCAATTCCTTAATATCAGTACATCCAGCCACTTTCCGTAATTTACCAAACCTTTACGAGTTAGATGCTAGTTCTAATCGGCTAGTTGAATTTCTTCCTGGGTTGCCAAGAGGTTTAGAACAATTATATCTACGAAGAAATCAAATAACGAATTTGCCGTTACCTCCATCTCCTGACCTAGACTTGCCATCCTTAAGAACTCTTGACATCTCTAATAATGGAATACAAAAAATACCTTATGGTGGTATGAAGACACTACATAATTTACGTAGACTGCATATGAAGCGAAATGGTCTAAAGCAAATAGACGTCTTTACTTTTAGTGATTTAGAACGATTAGAGTTGTTAGACATAAGCGACAACCAAATTTTAAGTATTCATCCTAAAAGTTTTAACAAACTTGTACATCTTAAACAGGTTAATGTGCACGGAAATAATATAGAGAATTTTGACTTTATGACCATTCAAAACAATAATGCTCTCTTGGAAATAGACTTCAGTAAAAATAAATTAAAAAGTATTATTCCTAACGCAATCAATAGAGGTTTAGACGTTGAAATTTTCAATATATCATCAAACAGTCTTCATGAATTACCAAATACGTTAAATATGTTAACAAAATTAAATGTATTGGACGCAAGTCATAACTACATTAAGAACTTTGATGGTAATATCATAAATAATATACAAACGTTAACTACCATAAAAATGGACAGCAATAAAGTTGTAGAACTACGTACAGGAAGCTTCCGAGATTTAAATAATTTGGAGACGATTGATTTAGAAAATAATCAATTAGAAATAATCCACCCCATGTCTATAGTAAATCTCCCTAAACTACTATCAATATTTTTAGGCAGAAATCATATTATTGACATACCAGATCGAGCATTTTCCGACTTGCCAAAATTACGCATAATTGAATTGCAAGGAAATAGATTGCAATTTATATCGATAAGAGCGTTTGAAAATATACCGTTAGTACAGTATTTGAACCTGAGTAATAATCAACTGACAAATTTGGAAAATTTAGGTATCAAGCAACTTGTGTCTTTAGAAGTTCTGGATTTGAGTTTCAACAGAATAACAAGGATTAGTAAAGAATCATTTCAGCTTATGGAATGGCTAGTTGAACTAAATTTGGACAATAATCATATATGTTACATTGATAATCAACCATTTGATAATATGCCGAGATTAAAGATTTTGTCTTTACGACATAATAGACTAATGTCCGTATATGAAATTGATTTTGCAAAATTAAGAAATAATATCGCTGTTTTAGATATTGATGGTAAGAATTAAGAAACTGAACTTATTTTATATTATAATTAATAATATATAACTTTGTAAATTAGTAATGTCTACTTTTATGTTTATTATGTGTTTTTTATTTATTATAAATCATTTAATTTTGTTTCATTTAAGGTAACCCACTTGTATGCAATTGCGCCATTATTTGGCTAAAGTCGTGGTTATCAGAATCATCTTCTATTGGTCCAAAATGTGCTGATGGAACATATGTCAAGGGAATGCCATTTTCAAAACATGACTGTCTGGATATGCCTGCTGACAAACCAGATATAAAATCTTGTTTAAGTTATGAAAATGAAGCACTACTTCCAAATCTAGCCACATCACAAGTGTTTTCCTCTTCAGATAAAATTAAGGACTATGACACACAAATTAAAAATAACTACCAAGGTAATAAATTAAATAACAGACCTTTACCTGAAGAATCTGAATATTTTTATGATGAATATGTTGATTATCCCTACAATGAAACTTTACTAGAACATTTAAATAATGAGGTCTACCAGAATAATAAGAGCCAAAGTAATTTGGGTAATACACCTACTCTTTATGCTGCTATGAAAAATGCCACAAAAAAAACTGGAGTTGCTTTGAAAGTTCCAATTCCTAATAATGGTTTTACATTTTTTGGAGTACCTCTTCCTTCAATTGACATGGGGAAAATATTGAACACAGGCCGTAAAATAGATTGGACGGAGAACAGAAATAATCAACAACATGTGAAAAAATATCAAGTTACGGAACCTCCCAGATTTGAAACTGGTGGTTTCTCACCAATGATGCCGACTACATCAAATGGCTTCATACCAATACCAGATCCTACAGTTGTAGCCCACACAATACCAAGCAATGAAGGTGTTTTGAGAAACTTTAATTCTGAGAGAGTAAATAAAAGTATACTAGCAGTTGAAAATACATCTCCACAAACAACAGTGAGTAATAGTACAACTCACACAAAAATGAAGACTGAAATACATGAGTTAGAAGCCTACCACAATAATGATAATACCACTCACATTGCATACAATAGAACCAAAAATATAGAAGAACAAAAAACTGAGCCGCTAAAAGTCTCTAAGTTTAATTTAATGGAATCTAATGTTACTATTAGTTACACAACAGAAAAAGAAGGAATTATTACTACTGATACAACTAATGACATAACTCTACAGGAATGGCTAGAGACAAGTAGTTTAACACCTTTACCTATAATAACCTCCAAACCACTACCAATAACTAAAAATATTGAAAGTCAACCTACGGCTCTATCTGCAATTCTTTTGCCAAATACTGATATAAACAATTTTAAAATTCATAATAGAACAGCAACTATTACCAAAGTTAACTTACCACATGCTGAGCATTATGATCTTCATAATAACTTTTCCCCAGTAATTAACAGAGAACCTAAAACAAGATTTTCTGAGGTTACAAGTTCTGGCACTAATAAGCCCAGACATGCTGACAGTCATGACTGGTATTATAAAAATTATAATAAATCTAATTTAGAGCCTTATGTTGCACCTGGTATAGAAAATTCATTAAACTGTAATATAATGAAACATTATAATTATTATATGTTAATATCTATGTTAAGTTTAGTGTTCATTGTGACTAAATAAAAAATATATGTTTTATTAAACTTGTTCCTTTTTATTTCTAGTACAGCTACAGTAACAAAAAAAATTTGTGGTTCTTGAACATAACAGTTATTTTTTACAAATAAATATATTGCATTACAACTGCCCACCCTTCTCAATGAAATAACTTCTTAACTTATCTAAAGCTTTGTACCTATGGGATATTTTATTCTTTTCTTCTTTTTGTAATTCACCATATGTTTTATTATAACCAATAGGTTGAAATATACAATCCCATCCAAAATCTCTAGAACCTCTAGGAGGAACTATTGTGCCTTTTGTTATACCTTGGAAAAGCACTACTTCATTGCTTTGCCCTGAACTATATGCAAATGTACAAACTGCCTCTGCAGACTTATCTTCCCATCCAGTCAAAAGTGTGTTTAATCCTTCAGGTTGCAATTTTTCTAAAAACCATTTTATGTAAGGTCCTGGTAAGCCTTTCAATGAATTAAAGCAGAGACTAGTATCTTCAATAAAAACAGGTCTCTTTAACTGTCGGGCTGCCTCTTGACACTTTTTAATAGATATTTCGTCTATTTCGCCTTGCAACTCTGGTAGATCTAATTTATAATTTACAACTTCTATTGGAAAAGAACTACCCAAAATAGCCCTTACTTCTTCTAATTTTTTAACATTACCTGTTACAAAAGTTAAAGTTCGTGAAGCCATTGTTAAAGTTATTATACAGTTATGTTAAGTAGTTTAATTAACAATAATTATGCATTTATTCATTTAATTTTATAATTAAAGTATTTAATTTTTTATTTATCACGTTTCACAGTTCATTTATGGTTCATTTTCGTTTGACTTGATGATTGATCTTTGGAGTTTGGACCATTATGGTTTGGACATTGACACTTGACAGTTGACAGTGACAATTATACAAATCATTATAGGCTATGAAAGAGACTATAGTCTTATGTAACAATATACTCTAACACTAACGATTCGTAAAGTTTTATTAGTCATCTATGTCGTAAAGAATAATTATTTCAGTAGTAAGAGATTTGTTTGATTTGTTTGTGTGACAAGCTTCCAAGCTTTGCGTCAACGCCGCTGTACGGCGTTGCTATCGACTAGAGCTTCACTGTGCGCACTCCGCACGCCTTTTAAGTGTCAATTAAATGGTTTTAAGAAATAGGAAATAAATTCGAGTAATGTGATGAAGATTAAATATGCTTGCATTTTTTAGGATATAAAAGAGATAAAATAATATTCTATCTTAGTTGCACAACACAGCACAGTCTATCGTCACGCCACGGCCGTAAATAGAAACTATTGTCATGATAAGCCGACGTACTCCCACTACTCTTGATGCTAAACCTTTCTAGACTGTGCTATAGAACTATTGATAGAGGAAGTTAATAAATAGTGTAAAACATGATTGACTCAACTGTACAAAGTGGACCATTAAAATTATAAATATTTTTTATTAATAGATCTCACTATTAGAAGCCTATATTATGTAAATTGATAGCAGACCTTGGAAACAAACAGTTTTTTTTAATTAGATTTTTTACTTAGTACCTATGTAATTTTATCACACCTTGAAATAATGAAAAACATCAATAAGTGCTTGTATATGACGTGCATTTTGAATGATTGTCCCATGTTCGACCATTAGTAGGAAAATTTAACCTTCAGATTTATCGATAATTATTTTACTGTCGAAAATGCATTAACGCATACCACAAGCATATGGGAGTCCCACCAGAAAAGGTCAGAAAAGCTAGTACTACCCACAGACATATAACTACTAGGAGTATATGTCTGTGGTACTACCCACATAAACCAAAAGACCTCCCCCGTCATATTAATGGAGCGCTGCAGGATCGCTCACGCATTCCACCACTACAACCCCGCAACATCAGGTCTGCCGGAGCAGACTACCACCATTGGGATTTGGGGTTCCTCCACAATCCACTCTGCTATCAAGGAAGGACCAGGAGCAACCCGCATGACACTACGCCCATCAAAGTGTGCCATGTGCATGTTAGCTTCAGTCATGATGCGCTATTTAGTTGATACTTATTATGTTTCCGTCAATATACTTTTTGTCAAGAATCACGACATGGTTCAGAAGTTTGTCTATCAAAACACTTTTTTTTAAATCGAAGACGAAAATGTTTTTTAACAGAAGGAAACCCAATAGAAATTAGAAAATATATTGTAAACGAGCGAACGAGAAAAATATGGTGGATTACCAGACTAGTGTGAGCTGGCCATTTTAACTTTTATATATACATTATCATAGACAAAAATAAGTTGTATGCTTTTTTGTGATGACTGTCAAGTTTTGCAATTCTACCATAAAGCATAAACCATTATAATTTTGTGGATTGCTTGGTGATCGGCGAGTTTTGTATTGTTGTAAAAACATTGTTTTAAGTTAGTGAGAAATAACTGTAACTTGTAAATCATACTAGGTATTAACAGTTAAAACATACAATTTATTTGTCTTTATAAAAACTTAATATATATAAAACTAGAAAATGCCTGGTCAAGAAGTAGTGACAACCAAAGTGGTTGTTCATCCTCTAGTATTGCTGAGTGTAGTAGATCATTTCAATCGGATGGGCAAAATAGGCAACCAAAAGCGCGTAGTCGGTGTGCTTTTAGGCTGTTGGAGAGCCAAGGGTGTTCTAGACGTTTCAAACAGCTTTGCAGGTATGTTATATATATATGCTAGGTATTAATCAAACTTACCTAGGTTTTCTAAATTAAGTTTAAACTTTCTATATAAAAGTAGACTCTAAATAGCCAAATTCTATAATTGAAGAATTAAATTTACATACATAAACAAACTAACCATTAAATAATCAATGTAAAAATTGTATTTTTTCTTTACAGTACCCTTTGATGAAGATGATAAAGATAAATCAGTTTGGTTCCTGGACCATGACTACTTGGAAAATATGTATGGCATGTTCAAAAAGGTTAATGCAAGGGAAAAAGTAGTGGGCTGGTACCATACAGGGCCCAAACTTCATCAAAATGATGTAGCTATTAATGAATTAATTAGACGTTATTGTCCGAATTCAGTTCTTGTAATAATTGATGCAAAACCTAAAGATTTAGGCTTACCTACTGAAGCTTATAGAGCTGTAGAAGAAGTTCACGATGATGGCAGTCCAACTACAAGAACATTTGAACATGTTCCTAGTGAAATTGGAGCAGAGGAAGCTGAAGAAGTGGGTGTAGAACATCTTTTGAGGGATATCAAAGACACAACAGTGGGCAGTCTTTCACAACGCATCACAAATCAATTACTTGGGCTCAAAGGTCTTCACTCACAGTTAAGTGAAATCAGAGATTACCTTGTTCAAGTTGGCCAAGGCTCGTTACCTATGAACCACCAAATAATATACCAGTTACAGGACATATTCAATCTGCTGCCAGATATTACTAGTGACAATTTTGTTGATAACCTTTATATAAAGACGAATGATCAGTCCCTTGTAGTATATTTAGCAGCTTTAGTGAGATCAATTATTGCACTACACAATCTTATAAACAACAAAATTACAAACAGGGATGCTGAAGAGGGAAAGAAAGATGAAAATAAGGATAAGAAAGAAAAAAAAGATGAAAAAGATGAAAAGAAATCTGATGAAAAAACAAAGGAGAAAAAAGATAAGGATGAGAAAAAGAAGTAATTTGAAATCATCATTAGATTAAGCTGTTTGTAATTTGAATTATAATAAATTGTATTTACTAATTAACACTATTGTTTGTTTTAAAAAAATATTTAAGTTCTGCAGATTTAGTTTTATCAATTATCTTTAATTAATATTTGGTTATTTAAGTAGCGAGTGCCACATGTCTAATGATGTAGTTGGACATTCTCATATCTTTGAATATTTATGATAAGATTAATTTATCTTTACAATATCGATAAATAATCTGGAACATTGATAAAAATATAGCATAATATGGCAGTTTATATTCAATATTGTTGAAGTGATGTAAATTCAAGAATGTTATAGCAAAATTAGTAGAATCTCAATAATTGATTCAAAATGGCTGATCGCATACAAATTTCAGTAAGTAATTTTGTTTAATTTTTGTACATATTTTTAACTGACATATAAGTAGAAAAACTATAGAACTTCTATATATACTATAATATATACTTTTTTATTATTTTAAGGAATATGTTTGGTTAAACCCTGAAAAGAAAACAGAATTTGAAGTGCCAATAGCTGTCAAAATCTTAAACAGTTCTGGAGGCAGAATCCAAGTCCGAGATGATAATGGGGAAGTGTTTTCAACAGACGTCACAAATGTTATCAAACCGCTACACGCGACCTCGCTTGCGAGCGTCGAAGACATGATTACTCTTGGGGAACTCCAGGAGTATACGATACTAAGGAATTTGCACATAAGATATAATCAACAGCTTATATATGTAAGATATGTTTTGACCCCTTACAATCTTGTAGTAGCGATTGCGAAAAAGATTAGATTTTCTTAGTGGCTGCTAGGAAATGGTAATATCTTAGACATATTTTACTCTTAATCGTCTACCAGAGCTGTACGGTAGTTTTTTCAGTATGATTCAGTATGATTGATGAGTTCTGGAACCACGGCCCTTAGTTAAATTTCGTTTGGGTTCCGTAGCTAAAAGACAAAAATCCAAATCCTTGTAATGTGCCCGTCTGTTCGTCTATATCACACTAGGTAGGTACTACATAGCTAGAATAGTCTGAATAGGAGTTTTCCTTCCGAAGAATTTGAATCCACTTGAGTGCCGGGGGTATTTGTAGCTCCAAATACCGTCCCTATTCTGGTGTCTGAGGCAGGCGTCTCTTTGCACCGCGCCGGCCCTAGTACTTACTGTAGAAGTAGGCAATCATCCTAAACACCATTAATATCTAAAGAATTTTTTTTAGATAAATTTAAATTCCTAGAATTTATTTATAGGTATTTCGATAGAGTTCTAAAATAATTTATCAAAATTAGTGATAATCGGTATATAAGGTATTACAAATAGTACCTATTATAAAGGAATGTCAAGTACGTATCGGCAATCGTAAGTACGTAAATGTAATAAATCGTCAAATTATGTAATGTAATATGTATGCAAGGTAATAAGAACAACCAACATTAAGAATATAACTTATATTTAATATTAACATAACATTATACTAAATAAGCCTTATGGGAATTGTTTACATGATCTTTTGTATGAGGAAATTCCTACCATCTACCCCCTACTATTTACTACGACATAGCTGTACTCCGTTTACGTAGCTACCCGTACCTATTTAAAAAAATCCGTTTAGCTTCAAGGCCGTTTCAGTTGTTCAAATCTCATCCATTATGAAATGGGCCTTAGCCTTACTTCACACATAATGCTTAATAGCAGCCTTTAGGGAATATAAGACTCTCTTATTATTACTAAAATATTAAAGCAGAGGGTCTTAGAGTCTAGTCTTAATGATAGTTTATTATTTAGTTATTTAAATGCATTTATGGTTGCTAAGATCTATGAAAATAAATAATAATTTTGTTTGCTATAAAATTTCAGACTTACACTGGATCTATGTTAATAGCAATAAACCCTTATGAAATCCTGCCAATATATACCATGGATCAAATTCACTTTTATCAAGACAATAACATCGGTGATATACCGCCTCATATATTTGCTATTGGAAATGATTCGTACAAAGAATTGTTGGAAACTGCAACCAATCAATGTATTGTAATAAGGTGCATATTCATAGTTATTTTACATATCTGAAATCTACAGTATCGTAATAGTAATAAAAATGTTACTCTATATCTGTAGTTGAAACTTATTTTAAGTGCAAAACTAAAGTTTAGCTGAGTTTTATTATTAACATTAGCTATTAGCGTTAGCAGCTACACTTAGATTGCTTATAATTTGTAAGTTTGTCTAATAATAATAGCATAGATGATTTAGTAGGCTGGTACTCATAAAGATTTTTTTTTCAGCGGAGAAAGCGGTGCCGGTAAAACTGAGAGCACTAAACTACTATTGCAGTACCTAGCAGCTGCGAGTGGCAAACATTCGTGGATAGAACAGCAAATACAAGAAACAAATCCAATTCTAGAAGCTTTTGGAAATGCAAAAACAGTTAAAAACGATAACTCCTCACGTTTTGGGAAATATATAAACATCTACTTTAACAGTAAAGGTGTTATCGAAGGCGGCAATATTGAACAGTACCTATTAGAGAAATCACGTATAGTGCGACAAAATAAGGGTGAAAGAAACTACCATATATTCTATTCGCTAGTAACTGGGTTATCCGCTGATGAAAAAAAACATTTAGATTTAGGACGTCCGTCGGACTTCGAATATTTAAACTCTGGCAAAATGCTCACGTGTGATGGTCGCAACGACGCAGTGGAATTTTCCGACATAAGATCCGCTTTTAAAGTTTTAAATTTTTCCGACAACGACGTTTGGGGCATATTTACACTTTTAGCGGCCATTTTACATTTGGGAAATCTTAAATTTAAATCATTAAATGTAAACAATATAGATAGTTCTGAAGTAAGTGATGCCATTAATGCGAATAGAATTTCTAATCTTCTTGGAATAAATAAAGCTAAATTTTGTGAAGCATTAACACGAAAAACTTTGCTCGTTCAAGGAGACAAAGTGGTTTCACCAATTTCGGTAGCGTCAGCTATTGAAAGTCGCGATGCTCTAGTAAAGGCCATATACGGCCATGTATTTGAATATATAGTGGAAATGATAAATAAGACGTTACACAAAGATCGTCCCCTCACTGGCGGGTCAGTTGGCATACTTGACATTTTTGGTTTCGAAAACTTTGATTTCAATAGCTTTGAGCAATTATGCATTAATTACGCCAACGAGAATTTACAACAGTTTTTCGTAAAACATATTTTCAAGCTCGAACAAGAACAATACGCTAAAGAAGGAATAATATGGTCCAATATTAATTACGTAGATAATCAAGAAAATTTAGATTTGATCGGCCAGAAACCTATGAACTTGCTTTCACTTATTGACGAAGAATCTAGGTTCCCTAAAGGCACAGATTTCACGTTGCTTTCTAAATTAAATAGCAATCATAGCGCTAAAAACAGTTATATAGCTCCAAAATCATCGCGTGAACACAAATTTGGAGTAAGACACTTTGCTGGTGATGTGCAGTATGAAGTTAAAGGTACCTTTTATTTATTATTTTGATTCAGTGAATTATATAATATATATCTACTCATATTTTAAAACAGTAGCCAAAAGATTAACATTTAGATTTGGGAGGTCCGTCGTAAAATTTAACCTTTGGTATTCATTCAGCTCTTTTTTCCTACTGCCTGTTCCCACTGCTGGGAACGCATGTCTTTCAAAAACTTGCTAGGTTCTCATGCAGAACATCACAGAGACATGTAGGTCTCTTCACGATGTTTTACTTCACCGTAAGACGAGGTAATCATGTTAGAAATAATTCGCACATGACATTATCAGAGGTGCAAGGCCCGGATTTGAACACGCTTCACTCGGTTATCCAAGCGAGCACGTTACCACTGGGCTACCACTGATTTTTGTTTATCATACTATAAACAGTAAACACTTTAGTATATTTGTTAATCTAGCCTAGTTTTCGTCGAAGTAATTGGTCTTATTTCACCTTAATTATAATTTTTTCTTGAAGCTAAGCACCTAGATTCCCGAACATTTGGTGACACTACACATATTTAGAATTTAAAACTTTACAGGTTTCCTCGACAAAAACCGAGATATGCTAACAGCAGATATAAAGGAAATGATACTTGAGTCTAATAACACATTTTTAAGGAACTTATTTTCTGCGGAGTTTACGGCGCACCACAGTGGAAGTAGGAAAGTCGTGTCTTTAAGTCATCAATTCAAGACTTCCCTGGACTCGCTCATGAAAACGTTGCACGCGTGTCACCCATTCTTTGTGAGATGCATCAAACCTAATGAACACAAAAGGCCTAGGGTGAGTAGATTCCTTTTAAAATCTGATTTTATTTTGTTAAGCTAATTATATTAGTATACGATACGACGTGACGTTTTGCTTATATCAATTTATTTTCAAAATAACTTACTTGAATGAAAAAGATTAATATTATGATGCTCGATACTTCAGTTTATGATACTCGTATATTATATACATGTACAGTCGTAAGCAATGACATGTATACATTGACAACTTTTCAAATATATGTAAACATCAATCGTTTCAAAAGAAAGTATACAAGCTTTGTGTCAAAATAAAGTATACGTAAGATGTTTCATAATTATGTATACATTTTTATCAATTCATAGTAAATAACATAAAACGAATATTATTATATACACGTTTCGTGTTATAACTATGTAGCCATTAGTCTAAGAACTAAGAATAAAGCATTAAATATTATTTTCGTATTTAACAAAGTTTTCTAATACAAATACTGTCTCTTTCATTAAATACGTGAATTCTTTAAACTGGTCGTTAGAAGTTTAATTTATTTTTATATGTTAAGTGATTGAATCAATTCGACTAATTGCGACCTGATTCTCTAGGATGCGCCTTGGATTCACTTTAGGCAGAGCTCTCCTAAACAGCTTTACCCAGCGTATATGAGATATCTTCTGCAGCCAACAGCACAGACAGGATTTGAAATATTGTAACACCATGATTCGTAAACTTATTAATTAGATAATTAACAGTAAAATATGTTTTAAGATCTAAGGCTTCTTGCATCGGAAAATGAAGCATAATACTTTGCTTTTAAAAATGTATTATTATGTATTTAAATTTAAATATTATGATACATTTTTAAATCATACGTATAATACAAATATTATCGCGTAATAGAGTGTGCATATGTGTATGTGTAAGAGCGTTTGTAACACATTCACAACATTGGATGACAGTTTTAAACTTTTGACAATTCGAGGACAAGATCAGTTTATTTAAAATTTTAATGTGTAACAAAGCATTGAAAAGAATTCGAAATTATTAGAATTACAACTGACAATTCTCTATTTGTTTAGTTTGCGTTGTTATGAGAAACTTACTTTTTCATAAATTCGCCCAATGATATTAAGTTGTCATAGCTCAATTGGCGTAGTTGTAGTATGCGTATAATATCCTTGCGGCGCGGGTTCAAATCCCGCGCGTGGATAACTTTTTTAATTTTTGTTTCGTGCGTATCTTTTAATTTATGCATTATATACTGGATGGCGATTTAGGGACAAGGAGTGAGCCGTGATGAACGTGGCTCGTCATCATCATTGAGTATATGTTTTCCACATTTGTGAATTTATAAGAATATACAATAATACGTATAATTATAATAGAACAGTGAGTTAAAAAATCTATACATGAAATATTTTTTTTGTTTTTATAAAAAAAATACTGTAACGTATAGTGCATTGAATATAAATCCCAAAAAATATGTTTTAATTTTTTTGTCTGTTTGTATGTTTTCGTTTAACACAAAAAGTACTTGGCCGATTTTAACCAAATTGTGTAGTTACCTATAACATATTTCTCGGATCATGACTTAGGATACTTTTCATTACATAAAAGCATTTTAATTTACAGGAAAAAATAATAATTGGTTGTATTGAGTTTTCCTTAGATAGCTAATGATTACACGGTAAGTTCATCTGTGTCTATTTTACGAGCCGAGTTTGAGCTTCTCGCCGGTTCTTCTCAGCAGAACAGCTTTCCGAGCCGGTGGTAGTTTACTCACAGACTTACAGACTGACTTTTAATTTTGATAATGTAAGAATGACGATTCAAAAGAGCTTGTTAAAGTCTATTTGAATAATATTTTGATTTGATTGATTTACGCAAATTTTTGAACGTAAACCTAATTTTTTTATAATTAATATTTACCACTAGCGAGCCCGGACCGCTGCGCTCGGCGTAAGATAAAATAAGTAAAACAGTTTTCATAATTAAAAGTAGCATAAGTTACTCCTTAAAACATTAGCTACGATATCTGAGGTCAAAAGTCCCGTCAAAATCAGTGTAGCCGTTTCGAGGATTAGCCGAAACTAACAGACAGACAGACAATTGATGTATGGATGTCAGTACCGTATATACTTTCTATGCATTGAGTCTTCTTCTTCTTGCCGAGTCGATGGCAATAGTTAAAGTAAGAAAGCCCAAAACCCCTTAAAAATAAAGATTAAAAAAAAAAGAAGCCCAAAACTCGGCCACCATAATAATTGCATAAGCTCCTCTAAGATGCAGGTAACAGGACCAGGAGGTCATATAAGTAAGTGTAAGAGAGGAAAGAGAAGAAGAGTACAAGTCTGCACTCCAGGTCAATTCGCAAATCCCCACCTGGTTGAGTATACTTATCTATGATTTTTATCACACTATGATTAATTCATATTTTATTTAGAAGAATATTTTAAAAAATGTATCTTTTTAAAAATGTAAGAAACTAGCATTTCCCGCGGCCCCGTCCGTGTTCTAAAGACTGGAAACAAAATACTTAGATTTCACACACCGTGTGACGTTTTATAGTCGGTTTGTAACGGTTAGTCGATATTTCTTACAAAATCATCATCAAAACCTGTCCTGAGGTTTTCTCGTGATGCAGTCACAGAAAGACAGACAGACAAAAATTTTAAAAACGATAGATTTGATTGTATGGATAATAATGTCTATCTATTTAATTACATTTTTATCTATTTTAATTAGATTTAAAAAAAAAATTATGTACAGATTTGACTCAGTTACAATTATTTTATTATATATGTTTATGATAGATAGTGAATTATTTGACTTTTCAAAATAGATTTTAAGTTAACGTCTTTGTATCGATGCGCAAAACGGCAACGTCGCGTCGCTTACGACGGTTGCCGTTCCGTCAAATAACATTTGTGGCCTAATATAAATTTATCTTGACACATTGTTATTTGTAGTAGCGCTGTGGTAACGCGCTTGCTTCGATATCCATGTGATGGGGGTTCAAGTCCGAGTTTGAGTTAAACGGGCTAAATACATATAAATTTATTTGCCAGTTACTTTATTGGGAAGTTTTATTATGAAACAGATAAAATATATCAGCAACCATTATCGCTAATCGACTACTAAACGCTTATTACCTACTAAGGTCAATATTTAGGATACCGTTTACTACAGGATAATCGTTTATTCTTACTGGATAATACAATAACTGGTTCTATGGACCACCCACATAAAAGCGTGGCGGAAATTTAAATGGGAATTTAATTATTATAAGTAATAGCATAATATTGTCATAAAATATGAACTAAAAAATGTTAATGGAAGAGACACACTATATATGCATTAGAAAACTTTGTTTCAAATACGAAAATATTATTTTATGCTTTTCGAGCGCAAACCTGTGCACTTTTTTGTGCACAGACTAATGGCTAACTACTTATATTACGAAAAGTATACAATAATATTCGTTTAATGTTATTTACTATGAATTGATAAAAATGTATACATAATTATGAAACATCTTACGTATACTTTATTTTGACACAAAGCTTGTATACTTTCTTTTGAAACGATTGATGTTTACATATATTTGAAAAGTTGTTAATGTATACATGTCATTGCTTACGACTGTACATGTACATTATAATTTGTACATATTTTAAACTTATTTTCTTTACACTAGTAATTATATAGTAAAAATAAATGTCTGTTGTTGTTGACCAGACCAATATAGCTATTTCATGATTTTTAGTGTGAATAAACTTTTAGAGAAGTAAGGTTTGGAATACTTAGTAAAATTAAAAACAAGACATAGCTAGCTAGGTAGCATACTTATTTGTTTATTTGTTTCATTTTAGCTATTTGATCGTGCGCTATGCGTTAGGCAACTTCGATATGCCGGGTTGATGGAAACGGCAAAAATAAGACAAGCAGGTTATCCTATACGGTATACGTATTCGGAATTCGTACATCGCTACAGATTGGTAGTGCCCGGGATACCACTAACAGAAAAAACAGATTGTAAATTTGCAACGAAAAAAATATGTAGTGAAGTTTTAAAAGATGAAGACTATAGATTAGGGCACACTAAAGTATTCCTTAAAGACCATCACGACACTCTATTAGAGGAATTACGTCATAAAATTCTTAAAGCCGCAGTTATAAGGGTTCAAGCTAATGCCAGGCGATTTATTTATCGTAAAAGATACTTGAAATTAAGAGCCGCCGCTATTATAATGCAGAAACATTTCCGAGCACGAGGCTTCAGAAGCAGATTCCTGAGAATGAGACGTGGATACTTGAGGTTACAAGCAGTCATAAAATCAAGAGAATTAAGAAAAACTTTCATAAATTTAAGAGGTTTCTTCAAAAACCTTCAAGGGCATTGCAGAGGTTATCTTGTAAGAAAATTAATTAAAGAAAAGGGACATATCATGAAGGCAAAATTGGCGCAAATTAAAATTGACACAAATCACATAACTGAAGTTAAAAAAGCTGAAGATGAACATGAAAAGAAATATGAAGAGCTAATGTCTTCGATTTGGATATCCAAAGAGGTGGTACCCGAAAGTGATGTACAAAATACAACCATCATTGATGATCGATACGTTGATGATGTATTTGGGTTCTTGAAAGACTCATCTACTCCCGCAGGGACAGTGCGAGGAACAGGATTTGGAGTGGTAGGTAACCAATAAAATTGTTTTAAATTTTTGCTTTTTTAAAGATTAATGATTTATTTATTTTTATTTTTTAAATATTTTGTTGTCATATATTTAAATTAATTTTAATTACATACAATTAGTTAACTTTTTTCAATTATGCTTTCTAGACATCGGCGACAAAACCGCCATTATCAAACATACTTCCACTACCACAAGAGGAAGAACTAGAGGACTTTGACGAATATAATTTTAAAAAGTTCGCAGCAACGTATTTTCTTGGGAATATAAGCCATCAATATTCTAGAAAACCATTAAAACAATCACTCTTAGATCTACCGTCACCGATAGATAAAATGGCGTCTCAAGCTATATGGATTACAATATTGAGGTTTATGGGAGATTTGTCAGAGCCTAAATATGTTGACGAGAAAACTGATAATATACCAATCATGAGCAAATTATATGACACGGTAGGCCGAGCATTCCAGAAAAGTAAAGAATTTGAAGTAAGTGAAGTGTTTTGTTTGTTTAGCCTTGGAATGTTTTTTAGACAAAAAAAGATAAGAACATACATATTGGATATGTTAAGAATGGAATGAAAGAACAGTGGTAGCCCAGCGGTAACGCGTCGCTCGGATATCCGAGTGATGCGGGTTCAAATCCGGGTCTCGCACCTCTGATATTTTCATGTGCGAATCTTTTATATCATGATTACCACTTGTCTTACGGTGAAGGAAAACATCGTGAGGAAACCTGCATGTCTGAGAAAACCTAACAAGTTTTCAAAGGCATGTGAAGTCCGCCAACACGCACTAGGCCAACGTGGTGGACTATGGCCTGATCCCCCTCGTACTGAGGGAGGCCCGTGCCCAGCAGTGGGACGTTAAAAAGGGCTGATGATGATGATGATGTTAAGAATATTATTTCATCATTTACTAAGTGTTTCTTAAGTGTAGTGGCTAAAATATACGGCTGCAAACCCAGCGGTCCTGGGTTCGAGTTCCAGGTAGAGCCAAGACTGCAAAGTATGGGGACCGGGGAAGTTGGTAGTGCTACATCCTCGTGCCATGCAGACCACGTATACGCTAATTGGATCTCTTATTGGGCGCAAAATATTGTCCAATAAAAAGTGGATAGTGAAAACATAGCAAGTGCACATATCTGCGCATTAATTTATGCATTATAATGTTTCGGTGCTATAAAATGGCTGGTCTCAATATTACATTGACTTCTGATTTTCTGTATCATCATCATCATCAGCCCTTTTTAACGTCCCACTGCTGGGCACGGGCCTCCCTCAGTACGAGGGGGATCAGGCCATAGTCCACCGCGCTGGCCTAGTGCGAGTTGGCGGACTTCACATGCCTTTCGAAAACTTGTTAGGTTTTCTCAGACATGCAGGTTTCCTCACGATGTTTTCCTTCACCGTAAGACAAGTGGTAATCATGATAGTAATGATTCGCACATGAAAATATCAGAGGTGCGAGACCCGGATTTGAACCCGCATCACTCGGTTATCCAAGCGACGCGTTACCGCTGGGCTACCACTGTCTTTTTTCTGTATGTTATCTTTTTATTATATTTTCTTACAATTTACTCTTGTTTATTTCAGGATCTTATGATACAAGAACATGGGCAAAGTAAAAGTAAAATGATTCAACGAACATTAAAAAGGCAAAGTAAGTTAAATGAAGAGTTCTTAAAGGGATTAGTCAACGATGGAGTGACCAACGAAATGTACAGTAACTGGTTAAATTCTCGGCGCAGTTCCAATTTGGAGAAACTTCACTTTATCATAGGCCATGGGATAATTAGAAAAGAATTAAGGTAATAACTAATTTTATTAGTGTCGCTATATACGAGTAACTATTTAAAGTGTAAATATTAGTTGTAATATTGGAATCGTGTGAACTGGTGATCGTAGACGTGGAATCTATTAAGGAATTATAATTAACTAGTGACTCAACCTCGCTTCGCTCTTGTTCGTCCCGAGGTACGTTGTATTTAACGGTTTGTTTAGATTTCGCAGGGTGAGATATACTTTCTCGGTAAATAGCCGTATAAAAGTATCCTACGAATATGTTGACCCGGATCACTAGCTATTATCATACCAAAACTTAATCGAAATCTATCTCTACTGGTGACGGGCAAAATTCTAAAAACTATAGATTTGGCCTTTGTAACGATAAAAAATACTTTTCCAAAAAATATTTAATGTTTCAATTCGACTTAATTAGCTTTTTATTATATCTGTAGAATACTAATGTTTTTAATATCTGTAATTTTAATAATACATAAATATTATTTACTTTCAGAGATGAAATTTTCGCTCAGCTTTGCAAGCAACTAACAAATAATCCATCGAAGGCTTCATTCGCTCGCGGTTGGATTCTGTTATCCCTCTGCGTGGGTTGTTTCCCGCCGTCTGAACATCTGCTTAAATACTTACGTTCATTCATTCGCGAAGGACCACCGGGTTACGCACCTTACTGTGAAGGAAGATTAGTTAGAACTTTTAAGAATGGCCCTCGAACCCAACCACCTAGCTGGCTTGAATTGCAAGCGACGAAAACGAAAAAACCGATTCTATTAACTGTCACGCTAATGGATGAAAATATGAAAACAGTGCAGTCAGACTCCGCGTCAACAGCAGAGGAAATATGTCAACAAATAGCTGAAAGTATTGAACTTGTAGATGCATTTGGTTTCTCACTTTACATTACTTTATACGACAAAGTCCTTTCTCTCGGAAGTGAAACAGAGCACATCATGGACGCAATATCGCAATGTGAACAATTTGCCCGGGAACAAGGAACTCCAGAGAAAAACGCACCTTGGAGACTATTCTATAGAAAAGAAGTGTTTACTCCATGGCATAATCCAGCTGACGATCCTGTCGCAACTAACCTTATTTATCATCAAGTAATAAAAGGTGTGAAATTTGGAGAATATCGCTGTAGTTCTGAGAAAGACTTGGCTATAATTGCAGCCCAACAACACTACATTGAATACGGACCTCGCATAGATCCAAATCTTTTGAGAAAAGTAATTGTCAATTACATACCAAATCAGTTCATTCAATCAAACGATGTAGCTCTAACTAAATGGGAACATCTTATCACAAAAGCATTCGAATCATCAACAAGTATCCAAACTTTAGTTGCACCTCTTCGATGTAAAGAAGATATAGTTATTTTCGCAAAAATTAAATGGCCGATGCTATTTTCAAGATTCTTTGAAGCTATTAAATTAAAAGGAGACTCAATCAATAAAGATCTTATTATATTAGCTGTAAATTGGACTGGAATATACATAGTTGATCAGTCAGAGCACATACTCTTAGAGATGTCGTATCCTGAAGTTACTTACGTTGCTTATGAAGATGACAATGAATTTGACAAAGTTGGTAGAATAACAATTCGGACCATTCAACAAGAAGAGTTTGTATTCCAAAGCGTGGATGCGAGTGAAATTAGTTCACTCATAATATACCTTATCGATGGTTTGAAGAGACGTTCTATTTACGTAATTACTCAAAGCGATTCGCAAGGATACAGTGATGCAGCATCATTTTTACAATACAAGAAAGGTGATCTCATAACGTTATTACAAGAGTCTACTGGAGAAAGTTTAATGAATGCAACCTGGGGATATGGAGAATGTAATGGCAATGAAGGTTTATTCCCAACGGAGCAAGTGTACATACTACCAACACTAACAATGCCTCCACCTATGATACTAGAAGTTTTCAAGAAAGGTAATGTCAATACAGATAAAAAAGTACTGTCAAAGTACAATACTATACAAAGAAAAAGAATGCACACTTTAGAGAAATTTGCAAAGGAACATTTCAGAGAGAATTATGATATAAATGCTACAATATCAAGGCCATCTATGCTGACTACAGCGAAGAAAACAGTAGCAAGTGAATTATGGGCTCATTATCGAGAACCTATACGTCAACCATTACTGAAAAAAGTTTTGAGTGACGAAAAACTATCAAAAGCAGCAGTTGCTGCATTCTTTGGTATTCTTAAATATATGGGAGATATACCATCTCCAAAACCGAGATCCGCTACGGAATACACAGATGAAATATTTAGGGTCGCTATAACAGAACCTCTTTTAAAAGACGAAATATACTGTCAAATCATGAAGCAATTAACAAACAACAGAATACAGCTTAGTGAAGAGAGAGGGTGGGAGTTAATGTGGCTTGCTACTGGTATTTTCACCTGTGGCCAGCTTTTGATGAAAGAAGTTGTAGAATTTTTAAAAACTCGACCGCATCCTATAGCAAAGGACTGTTTGAAACGCTTTTTCAAAATACAACGAGGTGGCCAGCGAATGTACGCTCCGTATGTGGTCGAAGTTGAAGCAATACAGCACAGGAGCATGCAAATATATCACAAAGTATACTTCCCAGATGATACAGATGAAGCATTTGAAGTTGACTCATCTACGAAAGCTAGTGAGCTATGTGAACAAATAACTGGAAGATTAAATCTTAAAAACAGTGATGGTTTCAGTCTATTCGTGAAAATTGTTGATAAAGTATTCTCAGTACCAGAAACGTACTACTTCTTTGATTTTATTCATGAACTTGTTGAATGGATGAAGCAAACTCGGCCAGTGCGAGGAGGTAAGTCCTAAATCAAACTAACTTTTTCCCTTATATTAATTTTCACAATAACTGTGACCCATTCTTCAATAATTATTTTTCATATAACTCCTAGAGGTACTAACGAAAATAGCAAATGAATTACGTTTTAATTAAAAGGGCAACCCGACATCAAAATTAATTATTAATAGACGACATTATAATTATTTCATATACATTGCGGCCAGCCTTGAAGTGTATCTATTCATTCGAATTGGTTCACATTTGTTGAAGATATAGCAAAATAATTTGTCACCAAACAAATCTAATTAATCTTATTTACACTAACTATAATTAATTGATTACTTTTTCAACAGGAAATCAATTGCAAATGAATTACCAAATATTCTTCATGAAAAAGCTCTGGATCAACACTATACCTGGAAGAGACAAGAATGCGGATCAAATATTTTATTTCCCTCAAGAACTGCCAAAGTACTTACGAGGCTATCACAAAACTTCTAAACAAGATCTAATTGAATTAGGTGCACTCATATATAGAGCGAGATATGGCAACGATCAAACAGTGTTGCCACAAATAACACAAATGCTAGAAGAGTTTATACCTTCCGATATGGTTAGAATTCAGACAAACACACAATGGAAATCTGGTATTGGTTCAGCTTATTTAAAACATGGTGCTATGACAATTGAAGAAGCTAAAGAACAGTTTTTAAAGAAAATCTATCAGTTTCCGACATTTGGGACTGCTTTTTTTGAAGTAAAACAAACTTCTGATCCATCTTATCCTGAAATGGTTATCATAGGTATTAACAGAAACGGAGTCAGCGTAATTCATCCTCAAAGTCGAGTAAGTCATGTTTGAAAATATTAATGTTTGTTGTAAAGTCGGTTTGCACTTATATATATATTTTTTGTACTGATGTTGACTACAATATTTTTTTGGTTGAAAATGATTTTAGAAGAATACCTATTATAATCAGAATCGTAATTAAAAACGCAATAAAAGTAATAATAATTTTTATTTTACAGGATTTGCTTGTCACATATCCATTCTCGCAGTTGTCGAACTGGTCGTCTGGGAACACTTTCTTCCATATGACGATGGGTAATTTTGTTCGAGGAACGAAGATCCTTTGCGAAACATCCTTGGGATATAAAATGGACGATCTTATATCATCATATATTGCTGTATTACGTCAAGCAATAAAACAGAAACCGAGATCGTAATGTTTAGATATTCGTTTAATTACATTTCATTAAAACAAAAGATTTTTTGAACCCTCATTTTTTATATTCTCCATTGGTAGGGATAATAACTAATTTGTTAAAACATCTCCGCATTTTTTCTATAAATAATTAAAGAAACGAAGTCAGGAATTTTTTTATTTGGTAAAATATTTTTTGTTTAGAGTTTTTGTTTTGGTTTATTATTAGCTTTATTTAAAAAAAAAATATTATAAGTTATTCTTGAATAGATATTACTATATAAATTTTTGTAAACTCTTAAAAACCTGCATTTTGATGTCTAACTCGATTGATTTCAGATGAATAAAAACTTTTAAAGACACGACTGTGGGGTAATATTTTGTTAAAATTATAATTTTGATCTTTAATGATATCCATATACACTATGACATTGGTGACTCGCGTTATCAAGACAAATCTAAGTTGACGCATAAAAATCGGTTTAGCCCTTTAGTAATTACGAGGGAATATAGGATCGGAAATTTATAAGTAAAAACCCTCTTAATTAGGAGTTGACCAATACCCAATGAACCCCCCAAATTACAGACTAAAGATTATTAAGAACCGGGCTGTTTTGGTGAACATGGTAAAGTCAAAAATAGCATACATTTTTATATAGATACTAGTAGTACCCGCGGCTACGCCCGCGTTAATTTTTTTGATCGCAATTATTATATATCTTCAGTTAATCACTCGCTGGGCGATATGTAAATTGCCTGAAAATTCTTCAAAATTACACCAGCTATTTTGATGCGCGGCTACCTATTTTATATATTTGCACGCCCCTCTCCCGCTCTTGGCAACCCCACCCTCTCCCCATTGCCCGCTGTGCTGCGCTTAACTTTTCTATTAGTATTTTGTTTTGTTTGAAATTTTTAAATTATCTTTTGAATGGAGTATCCGATTAGTATTATCCTTAAAGTTATCTGCTAACTTTAAACTAACTGCCTGCCAAATTTTAAGCTTTTAGCACAAAAATGAAGGAATTTCGTAAAAACTTATGAGAGCCCTTACACCTTAATCCGGCCATGTCGGAAAATCGTTTTAGTGGACTTTTACTGACAATTACTTCCTACCAAAATTAAAGTTCGTAGTACAAAAGACGAAGGACTTTCATATAAACTTGAGAGAGCCCTTAAACCACCTCAGTCCGGCCCTATCGCAAAATCCGTTCTTAACGCACCTATACTGTTTATAAAGTATACCTCCCTGCCAATTTTCATCTTTATCCATCTAGCTGTTTTGAGGTTTCGTGATAAATGTGAGTGAGTGTTTTTTTGCATTTATAAGTCGTTAATATACAATTTTTGAGATGAAAATATGAATAAACGAAAATAAAACGCCCATTTTTTCCTCAGCTACAAAGTGACATAGTAGTACCTAAAATAAATATTGAATTTTACCACATTTATCTCTTTGAAACTTTTTTCGTCTGCTTAAACGGCGTGCGCAGCAAGTAGGGCAGCAGGCAACAGGTTCAGTCGATAGCAACGCCGTACAGCGGCGTTGACGCGAAGCTTGGAAACTTTATACACAAATCGTACGAATACGAAATAAATTCAAGTAATGTGATGATGAGGGCTTAGTACGCTTGCATGCCGGGGGATAAAAAAGAATAATATTCTACCTTAGTTCCATAGTACCCCAGTCTATCGTTACGCCACGGCAGTAAATAGAAACTATTGTCACGATAAGCCGACGTACTATATACCTTCTTTCTAGACCGTGGTGGTGACAGGGTATTATTGTTCTGTGGTGGTGACTATGTCCTAATTCCTATGACAGTAACTAGTTGACACTTGACAACAATTTTAACAGACTAACATTTATAAATAATTATAATATTTTCAATTTTGTATTTGTTGATAATTAAGTTAAAACGTCTTAATTAATGCTGTTACATGGTTGAAACTTGAAAGCATGAATGAATAAAGCGTTAAAAGTTTTAAACTGAATGTTATACTTATGTTTTCCGATAAATGAACGACTTACAGATTTACATTAAGTTAATATAAAGAAGGTATTTCTAAAAATGAATTCACTGGGTTCAGCCACTATATTACTTGAAGATGGTCTAGACCTAGGGTTTGTATTTTCTTTTTTATAATAACAGTTACGATTCGATTCCTTTTATATCAAAGTGAGAATATCCAATAATCATGAGTGCTTTAGATACCGAAGGAATGGAGGTTTAAGTTGCTATTTACTAATTTAGTAATATAACAATCATTTGGATTATGCACCACATATATTTCCTAATCACAATCATTTTATATGATGGTTAGGTACATTTTCAAACCTTTTATAATGGTATTATGTGATACAATTGAACTTTTTACTTAAATTAATTAAATAAGTTTTCTTTAAAGGAAACTTGTCACTACTGGATCTATTCTTAACATATGTGAAGATTATGAGCATCATGAATATATTGAACCAGAGAATAAGGAAGAAACAAGCTTAGATTATATTGGAGAACCAGTAACATCTTTTGATGAATTTCAAGAACAATTAACACCATTAGATAAGCATGGATTTATTAAGAAAAAAATTTTGGAAGAAGGAGGAGGTTTGCCATTAGATAAGGGATTTACGGTTTCAATTGTTTTCTCAGGGTTTTGGGAAAATAGTTATGAGCCCTTTGATTTCACTAAAATACATAAACCACTGGTAAGATTTTTATCAATATGAAATTTTTAATGCATAATATATAACATTATTTAACATTTATTTTCTTCTAAATTTGCTGTACATGTATTAATTTAAGTAGATTTTTTTAATATATCACAACATTATTAGTGGATTATTCATTTTATGTAACACTAATAATTATTATTAGTTAACCTATAAGACTCTTCTACTTTCTAAAATTGGAGTACAAAGGGTATAAAATTAACCTAACATTTCTTTGTATTTTATTGCAGGTTGTAAATTTAAATGAAAATGGATTATTACCAGGTGTTCAAATGGCAATAGAATCAATGTTAGTGGGTGAAACTGCAGTATTTTTATTATCTTATAAAGTTATGTATGGGGAATTGGGTGTCCCACCCAGAATTAAGCCTAAAGCTGACTGCGTTTTTTATATAAAACTTGTGAAAAGTATCATAACACCTAAAGATGGGTAAGTGTTTTCAGTAGCAAATATTATTTATCAAGTATTTCAAATTAAATTTTACTATCATATCTGTTTTTCTATTTTCTAGGCAAATAGATTTTTCAGAGCCTAACATATTTCATAGAGTCCAACATGAAGTCAAATTATTATATTCTTCTGGTCTAATGTTGTGTAAAACTAAAAATTTCTCTGCAGCAAGTAAAGTTTTTAAAAAGGCAGTAAATATGTTACATAAATGTCGACTTGCTGATGAGGACGAAGAGAAAACACAAGAACATTATTTGAAAAAGTTATATATCAATTTATCTATTTGTTATAATGAAATAAAATTGCCATTACAAGCATGTATCGCATGTAATGAACTTAATAGATTAAATAGTCTATGGAACAATGCAAAGGCCCTTTTTCAAAATGCAAAGGCTCTAAGAATGATAGGTCAATTTGATGACGCTGAAAAAAAACTGAAACGAGCTATGAAATTAAAGCCCAATGATAACATCACTGCTGAATTAAATCTTTTAAATAAACTTAAAGAATCATGTAATAAGAAAAAGCTTATATCAAATCAAATTCTTGCAGATTCTAAAAACATAGTTCGTGAAAATTTTAAAAGTGATGTTGATAATCTTATTAAAACATTTAAAGAAAACATTGATCTATGTAAGTTTACTCTCCCTGGAGATCTAAATGTTGCAGAAAAAAATTATATTAAAGAAGTGTGTACTAGAGAAAATCTATACTTTACTGAAATGGATCACAATTGTTTATTGGATAAAGAGAATGAGATTTATCCAATAGAAGCAAAGATTGATTTGTTTCATTAATTATGTGGTGCTTACTATTGGTAATGAGGTCTTAACGAAAAGAAAGAAGTGATCACAAAGTTATTGAAATTCACATAAACAGTGATTATTCTTTTCTCTTGGCACTATTACCCTTTACAGCATCATTAAGTAAAAACAAAAGGACCTAAAAGGCCTAAAAGTAGCATGAGCACGAAGCTTGGGTCTATATTCGTAAGGACACCTGTGAGCTCCGGACCACATCTTATGAAACTATTGGAATGGAAATGATTGCTTATAATTAGCATACTGCTTACTAGATATTACAAAGTTTTTGTATTCTAAATAAATATTATTTGTACACTAAATAAAATCTTTATTTATATTTCT
This sequence comes from Boloria selene, assembly GCA_905231865.2. Lineage (NCBI taxonomy): Eukaryota > Metazoa > Arthropoda > Insecta > Lepidoptera > Nymphalidae > Boloria > Boloria selene. The sequence continues at coordinate 11,099,175 of HG993134.1, forward strand.
ATATTATATGTTTCAAATATATAATATATATTTGATAATAAAAAACAAAATGAACAATTTATAGTTTATTGGATAATTAAACATAAAGCTAACACATGACTACACTCCACTGGAACAGTACCAAGTTTTCAAATGCAACCTCTTATTAGCAACTGCAATGTATACAACCTATCTTATATATATTTTTTAATTAGTTTTGTGTAGGCAGATTTAACAATACATTTTGGCCTTGAGGTAGGTAAGTAACATTCCTTGATTTTGATAGTTGGTATGCAATATCTTCTGCAGCTTCAATACGACGGAGCTCAACAAGACCCTCACCAGCACTTCCAAATGATTTAGCAAGTAGCACAGCGGCTTGGGCATCACCCTCAGCAGTAATAATGGCTGCCTTTTTTTGTTGTTCTGCTTTTTCTACCAAAAATCTTGCTTTCTCAGCCTCTTGTTGGGCAACTTGTTTTAATTCAACAGCTTGTGTGAATTCCTTGCCAAAAGTCAAGTGAGTGATTGATATATCATCTAATATTAAACCAAACTGCCCAGCTCTTTCTGTTAAACTTTCACTTACTTTTTGTGACACTATCTGTAACACAAGTAATTTTTATCAGTATCAGAACAAATCTAGCCAGACAAACAAACCATATTATGCACTATTCTCTTATATATCAAAATAGTATTGCTATCAGATCCAGATAATACTGAAATGATTTTTATATATTTTTTTCTTAAAAGCACCATTTTATTACCATAATATAATTTCTATTCAATACTATATTTTGAATGACATACTCCTCTAGAGCAATATCTCACATATTAACAGAAATTTTCAACTACATATTTATTAAAATTCAACATACTTCTCTCTGAGTAATTAGTTCTCCGGCATCAAACTGTGCAACAACAGCTTTTAACACTTCAGATGTGATGGATGGCAACACTCTCTCATCATAATCTACACCAAGAATTGTATAGATCCTAGGCAGCTGGTCAGGCACTGGTCTAAAGAGGATACGGAGTGTGATATTTACATTTTGCAAATCTAAAAAAAGAAAATATTATTATAATAACAAGAACTTTAACTATATCAATTATAAAATAAGATTTTGTATAAAATATGTTGCCATTTTACATAATATTTCAATATTTTACCTTTACTTCCAGTGACAGTAGGAACATTTCTTGGTCTTGACCTAATATCAAACATAATAGGTTTTTGTACCCAAGGAATGAAGAAGTGGGTTCCTTCACCTACTACTAAGTTTTTAACACCGGCAAATCTATCAAATATAACAGCTCTATGGCCACCATCAACTGAAATAATAAATATTATGTATGTTAATAACTATTTACCCATCAGCTGACAAAATATAAATTAGTTTTTATAATATAAACATTTACAAATATTAGAAATATGAAAGTTAATTTGGTCTCAAGTTAGTGTTAGTTACTTTTGTGCATTTAAACTATTTTAAATCTATTTATATAAAATTGGTATGAGCCATTAAATATGGGTTATTACCATTGTATAGAGCTGAATTGACGACTCCTCCTACAAGAGCAACTCCTAAGCCGAGTTGACCAACGCGATTGAAAAGTTGTGCGGCCATTTCTGAAAGAAAAGAGTAAAAGGTGTCTAAATATATGACGGTATGTATATACTTGCAATGATGTTAGATATTCACAAATGAAAACATTTGATTTCTTGTTACGCCATACATAAATTTAATTGCAGAACCAGCTTCTTTACATTTCTTGTAAAAAAAACTATTGAGTTTTATTATGAAAAAAATCTTTAATGTTCTTTTATTATGTAATTATGAATATAATTCATAAAAAGTATGTACCGATTATTTCAATATAACCTCAAAAATTGTAAAATAATTGTCAACATTAAGGACTTCATTTAATGTTCAATTCTTAGTTTATAATGATTATTACCTTTATTATATAGGTGTGTTCACTATTTATCTGGTTAGATTTTTGTAAAAATCACCAAAAAAACTAATTACAATTCACGTAAGAATTGCGATTGTGAGGTGCACAGATTACACGGAAATTAAAGAAACTCAACCACAGAATATAAATCAGCGTTCGGAACTTGAAGTGGACTAACTATCGTACCAGGGGCGTAAAAATTATCGTACATTATCGTACTTTTTAGGATAATGTCTATTATAGATAAATAAATCATATAAATTGTAATATTGATATGCATGCAAGTACTCTATAGTTTATCTTTTTTAAACCACCGCTGTCAAATCAACAGAACACTGAATTCTGAAACCCAAATGTTTTACACGTGGTATATTTAATTTATTTGGATACTCAATTTAATGTTAACCACTTGACGCCCGCAACATATGACATGCAACACCCGATAATCACCGAACCCACTCGGCAATTTTCGCAGATTCTACCATTACATAAAAAAACATTTACAATTTAAATTATATAGCACCGATTTAAAATGTGTTAGCTCTTTTGGATTCTTAAATAATTTGAGTATTTATGAGAATATATAAAATGTCCTTTAAACTATTGATAAATAAAATCAAGCTCGTTATATATCAGCGTTAACGGAAAATTTTCTAATTTTTGTATTACAATGAATTCTAATAATACCAGCGTGTATACTTACACCAAATTTGAAACACTACTTTATGAATAAACATGTAATCATACAAAACCATTTTTTGATTTATTTGTATTAGTTTTTAGTAACAGTCACATTCAAAACTTTATAAAACTCGCGGCTCGTTCGTTGTATTTACACAGGTTACCGCGCAATTTTCAAAGCATGCATCAGGGTTATGGCGAGTAGATTCTTAATAAAATTGACAATAAAATACATATTAATCCTTACTTTAAAAATATACACAAATAAATCTTTAAAACAAGTCACTAGAATTAGAAATTGGATGGTTTTCTTATAAAAGAGAAAAATTGAGGTTATTTTTAAAAACACTCGTATTGCAATATAATTCACATTTTTATGTTTATTATGTGGCTTAAATATGAAATCTACAAGCTAAACTTTGTCACTGATATGAAACCTTTACACTTTTCATTCAAGAAACTAAATATTTTAACATTTAAAGTTATCTAAATTATTGTACTGATAATAATAATTTTTAATATTTTGAAGCGTAGTAATGCTGTACCCCTCAAATTCAACACTAAAAATTATCGATAATTTTTGTGAACGATGAAACAAGTATAAACACAATTATATTTATGTAACAATTATAATTTGATATAAATAATAAAATAGATGTAATAGAATATTTTACTTTTATGGATAAACGAGATTTAAAATATAAATGTAAATAGAATTCCAATTCTTATAAAATATAACATATGCAATAATAAAAATTCTGGGTCTCATGTTAAATATTTCGTAATATTCATAATGTAATTTATGGTTTATATTATTGTATTTTATTTTAATATGTAAGTACAAGTAATTATTATAATTTTTATGACAAAAGTAACACTTTTGTCATAAAATTGTGCATATAATATTTTATTGCAAACGCTCAAAAACTACTTTAACCCAACTTGCCAAATAATTGCTAAATAACTTGCTTGTTATAATTCTAGCTAAAACTAAACTATTGGAGGCAAGTTTTAAATAAAAAGTTTAGTTAAAATTATAATTTATATAATATAATAAATATTTATACCGACTATAATATAATAATTTTATTTTGCAATTCAATAATGTAGCTCTTATAGTTTTTGATGACTAAAATTGATGACAAAAAAAATAGTAACTTCGTAATTTGACTAAGAAAAAATCAAAAAATTTCTGATCTCAATTTTTTAATAAAGTATTTATCCTATAGGTAGTCAAAGACTAATTTACCCTAGATGATTGTCTATTTCATATTCAGTATTCGAAGTAGTAATAAATTTACAATAAAAGAATTTATATACAATATAATATTATGAGAGAGTAATATATATAGGTTCCGAAACTACAGAACTAATTCATAAAATAATTATTTTATTTAATTTACAAAGAAATATATTAATATAATCGGATTTTGATGTGAAATTATTTACTAAAATATGTATCAGAAAAAGCATATTTGTTGGTATCATGATATTAATCCTCTTCTTTACTTTATTTTGGTTTGTTGGGGAAGTATAAGTCGTGGTTTTTCTATAAAAAAACTAGGGAAATACTAAACGTTAATACCTGAATAATAAAAGTATAAAACTGTTTATTTTGTATGGAAATCATCAAAACGTATAGTACGGACGAGAGTTTGTGAAAATTCATCTAGGTATATACGTGTACAATACAATATAACCCTTTCAAGCAACTATATACTCCCGAGATCGTCAGGGAAAATTTATTTTATTTTAGAACGCCTTTTTATTGCTATTATAATAATATAATATGTTATGCTTATATTTATATTTAATTTATAATACATAAGAGTATTTAAAATGTATGTAACATTTTGTTCTAGAACAAACATAACACATACTTACTTTTTCTATAAACATTCGTATTAAAATGTCGATATCATCGATAGCATAATATATCGACGTGTCAATGCCTAGCCAAATTTGACAACAGTCTAATATGTCACATTTGACAGCGTATAGGCTGATATTATAATTATTTGTAAATAAACACATTTTATATTATAAAACTATTGAAATATGCTACAAAAAACCGAAAATATGAAATTATATTTGTTTTTCTACAATGATATGACTTTTTCAGACATCAAAACATTTAGTAATCGTCCAAATTCTTGTAAATTAATGGCGACTTTATTTACAAATTTCAATACAGCAAAATTTATTTAATCAAAAAGCCAACATTATAACGTTAACATACATTTATTAGTACATCAATAGTAGCAACGAATATTAACAATTATTATTCATGCGTTTACGGTACAAATTCACTTGTTTTCAATTTTTAAACTACACTAAACCAATAGCGAGTCGCGCGCTCTTTACTTGAAATTTTATCAACTTTTGACGTAATAGTTTTTAATCTTGTCGATATTCGATTAACATTTTGTTTTGATATATGGGTTAAAAAACTTTTTAAGTTTCTGTTTATTACTCGTTTAGAAAAAAATAAAGCGATTTCGTTGTATAATAAGTGATAAAATCGTAGAGGGTGTAGCGGTACACATAGGTACCAGCGGGGATCTACGGTAACGCCGGAAGTGGTACACATTGGTACCAGCGGGGATCAAGTGGTTAAGCACAATGTAGGATTTGTTTTAATTATCCTTTTTTATTATAATTATTATGAATTAATGTTAATATTTATATTGTACCTTTAATTGAAATGTATTATTACTGTGATGATTTTTTAGAATATATATTTGAATTTAATTTACTTGGATACTTAATTTAATGTTAAGTAAACTGTAGGAATAGTTTAAATTTAATTTCTTTTATTTTTACTATGAAATGTTGAATATCTTTGATTGCAGGAAATATTAATATTTGTTTTTATTATGATTTCTTTACATGTATGGAATTAATAAAGCTTTATTATTATTATTATTTTTATAAGTTACAGAAAATATACAGCCACTGAAAAAATGTATTTGATAAATATACCTACTTGTGTGTGTAATCAAAATTTTGCTGCTCTAGAAAATTACTTCTTTCTTAGTTTGAATAATTACTTGATTTGAATAATTCAGTTTGTCAGAGCGAATACAGACATATAATCATAATAATATAACGAAATAACTGCCAACTTTTCTACACAAAATACACGATACATATGAAGTGTGAACATAATCTAAATATCGAAATATCGAATCGAACTTATATTCTCTTGTTCGCATTGGTAGATGCTATACTAACCAATAAGAAAGCGTGTACAGCAGGCGCTGGATAAAGTTACAGTATCGGCAGTGGTGAAACTTAGTAGAGCGGATCGTAAGGACCAATAGGAATAGAGAACTTGTACTAGTAACTAGGAATAGAGATTTCCCGGTATTTTCCCAAGATTTTATTGGACAAAATAAAATCATGCTACTGCGATTTAGACTATCAACGCATGAGTGAAATAATATAAATTCTCAAATTTTGCATCATGATAGAAATTATCGTACAATCGGCGTACGATAATAATATGCTATCGTACATCGTACGTAGGCACAAAATTATCGTATGTGTACGATAATTATCGTACGGTTCCGAACACTGATATAAATCAATAATAACTGTTGTAGGTAGAGTTGCCATCAAACAAATTACTCTACAGTCGTTGTAAGAAGGATTATGAAGATATTAATTTACACTACTTTATTTACTATTAAAATTGATAATTAATAATTATACAGTATATTATTAGTTTTAAAAATATTAATTGTGCTTCGCATGCGTGTCTTACACAAACTATGACTTTTTATATAGGAGACATTTTTAATAATATTATAACGTAATATTTATTATTTACGTTTTAAATATAAACTTAATTAGGGGAATTAGTGAAGTTTGCCTGCTAGATACACAGACATTTATTATATGTCTGTGGCTAGATATCGTATTCAGATCTCAGCAGTCAAAAGTAGGATCTAAAAAGGATTGAATATTTATTTATTTCATGACATTATTATATTATATCACTTACTTACACTATTGTCTTTGCCATTCGAATTTCGACTCTATAGTGTAATGGGTTGTGGGTTCAAGTCCCATATCGTAGAAGATAGCTAATGTGTTATCGAAGTCGACTCCTTCTTCTGTTACTGTATACGCCAGTAGTTTTGCCACTGGGCACTATTTTCTTATCATTATGTTTGTTCGTTTACCCATTTGAGTATTATAATTTATATTAACATGTCCCGTTTACAGAGTCTTATTTTACTGTTTCTATGTCTTATCCAGAAGTCTTCGCAAGTAAAGCTAAAAGCAATATAAGTAAAGCTAAAAGCAAAAAAAGAATAGACACGCCTCAAGTATAATAAGTAATTGATTCCATATATTATAAGCGTGTTATAAAGTTAGCTAAATTAGCGTTTTTTTTTACTTATTTATATTTTTGCGGCAATAAACGGTTCTACTCACCGTCTAAATTGATTAAGTTTTTTCTCGAACAATATTGTAAAGTAGTAACTACAGAATTTAGAAATGCCTTTAAAGGAAAATATATCATAAAATGTTATCAATTTATAACCGCCCCACTAAGTAGGAATTACGATCCTCTATTAGCTAAATCAGCAAACATACCGCTAACTCAGTTAGCGGGAACCAGATGGTAATTGAACGAAAAATAAACAAACAATGAGGGGATAATCGGTACGAGTCTGCTGAGGGTCGCATGGGTGGCTCAATTATGCAATAACTTTCAATAAGCAAATCATTAGGCACATAAAGTGCACGATGGTTGGATGTTATTAGCAGTTATTAGAGTTAAGAGAGATTGGTGCGCCTACCAGGCGCGGTCGCAGCCTGAAATTTTGGAGGGGGTCACTCAATACACATTATTGCACAAGACACAATTTTTTTTAACCGACTTCAAAAAAGGAGGAGGTTATATGTTCTATTATATATTCTTTTTCAGGTATGTTCACCGATTTCTCCGCCGTCTGTGGGCCGATTTCAAAAATTTTTCTTTTGTTCAGTAGGGTATAGCTCCAAAGGGGTTCCATTGTCACCAAGTCAGGTTCTGATGATGAGATCCCAGGGAAATTGAGGGCAACTCTCAAATTTTATAGGCACTTATTAAGTTTTTGATATATTTTCTAAAGATGTTCAAGCATTTGTGTCTGAAAATCATTATTTCATGTGGATGAGCTGATGATGGAAGGTACAATTCCTCAACAGTTCTTTTTATGTTAGTTCATTAATTTCTGCGTCAAATGTTGGCCGATTACATTTTTTTTTGTTCGGTAGGGTATTATACTTCCAAGGTTATATACACATTATCACCAAGTCAGGACCTGATGATGGGATCCTAAGGAAATCCAGGGCAACTCTCAAATTTTATAGGCATTTATTACGTTTTACATATATTTTCTAAAGCTGTTCAAGAATTTGTGATGATGTAAGGTATATCTCCTCAACGGTTAGGAGTTGAAAGAAAATTCTTTTAATATTATACGTACTTATTAACCGATAGTCGTATTCCTTTAAGATATTAGGTTGATCTGATAATAGAAGGTACATCTTATTAACGTCTAGGAGTTACGTGGAAAAATAGATGACAAATCTCGATTGACTATTGTCGTACACTCCAAAACTTCGTTGACTTATTGAAGCAGTAGTTTAGTTAGCCTACCAATATTATATTTAAACAAAATATTTAATTTCCACAAAAAAAAAATGAAAAAAAAATATTTTTTAACAAAACGTTACAAATCGATCGATCGACAGAAAAAATAATTTTAATTACTTAGTTATTGTTGGAGTCGGTGCCAGCTAAATCAAAATAATCCTAATACAATTTAATGAATGTATCAATTTGTAAATATAATCAAAATATCTTCGTTCGAAAGTTCATTGCAAAGGCAGGATAAAACTGTCCTTCTTGGCTGGCCACGAAGGACAGTTTTATCCTGCCTTTGCAATGAACTCCGACAATAACTAAGTAATTAAAATTATTTTTTCTGTTTTTAGTTTCGATTTGTAACGTTTAGAAGTCGGTTTTATAAATTACTTATAAAACAAATGGAAGTCGTGTTTTTGTATTTGCGAATCGGGTGATAATATTTGAGACGTCTATTCTAGTACTATTTCCGGGTGAATGTTTAGAAGAGCTAAAATATTTCATCATGTTCATAAAAACACCACTAGATGTCAGCAAACTATAAATTTATCGCTGTTAGGCGATAACTAGAAATTTCCTTTTATTATTTGGCAAATTTTTGAGATTTTTCAATTTGACCATAGATTTTGGGGGGGGTCATGTCCCCTGTGACCCCCCCCTTCGGACCGCGCCTGGCGCCTACGCCGGCTGTGAAAGTGATTGCTTAATAAATTGTGACACTCTTGAAAGATGACTACTTTAAGACATTTAAAACGCATCGATCAGGTTAAGATAAACGTTGTCTGACGTAAAATGTAATTGGTAACTAATTTCTCTTATTATTGTTTATAAATATTATTTTCAAATGGATTCTGTGGACTGTGGGGTGACTATTGATTCTGGCAGACTATTAGTACTATGGGTTCTTTTTCTTCGATTTTCATCAATATTGGCAATTATTGAGTGTAGGCGATGTCAGTTGTGCCATACGGATTAATCCTAGTACTTCTGTGATAGCCAGAGAGTTTGACCTAACCAGCTATTTAAATGCATGCATGGAACTTCTCAACATTAATTAAAAAGTGTTTCTAACGGGCAAAAATATTCTAAGTATATGATCAGAACACGCCGTGCCAGAATCGAACGTTTTTTTAAAGCACTTTGACAGAATCGAACCTGAGAACTTCGGCAAATAACAATCATTATAGTTATTTAATAGTATAAATAAAAATTAGGAGCTCGTTTTTTATAAGCATAGTGTTATTTAAGATAATGTGTTATGTGTGGTCATTGCGATAATATACGGTGTGAATGAACAATAAAGGTTATAAATATTTACATATAAATTCAATCTATCAATACTTATTAAACTGTAGTCTGTACGTTCCTACCTATATTTAAGTTAGAAACTCGCGAGTCGCCTTCGCTTCGCTCGGGCTTGTCCCTAGATTTAGCGAGAGCGAAGCCGCGTAGGGTTGCGCTTGTAAAAGTATACAAAAACTTGACAAATTATAATTTACTAAAACCTTTTTCTCGAGACCCATTTTATCTATTGGTGAAAACAGCATGAAAATCGGTGCAGTACTTTTTGAATTTATCGCGAACAGACAGACAGATAGACGCAGCGGAGGACTTTGTTTTATACTATGTAGTGATATTGAATAGGAACAACAAAAAGTGATATAGCTAGTTAATTTACTTAATTCTTGAATTATTCAGCATATTTATTTTAAAGTCTACCTAATCTAAAATTGACGAGTTTCTTGTAGGAAGAGCTTCCAATGTAAACTTTTAAAAGTAAGAATAAGAATTTTTATATATTTTTAAATTAAGCAGGTAAATTCATATGAAATTACAAAGCGTAGTTACTATGTTGTTATTTTATGATATTTGTAATGTCATTGTTTTATCTCTCTTTGCTGCATAAATAGTTATTTCAATATGTTTACTTTGACTCACAAAGATGCATGTGAAAGTGCCTGATGTTAACAGATGTTGTTTTTGCTTGCCGCTGCGCCCGGGCATTATTTTATTTGCCTATCTAAATATTGTAAGTACCGCGCTATTTAAAATTATTATCAGGATCTAAATAAATAAACGTTAAATATTTGATAAAAATTTATTAAAAAATTGACAAATGTTAAAAAAAGGCAATTTTAGATGTTATATTTTTAGTTGACTGTTATCATGAATTGTAAATATAGTAAAAAACAAATATAAAATTCCTTTGCATAGCTTTATTTATAGATGTAAAATTGAACATATGTACAATAGTTGTAAAATTGAACTTTATTTATATCTTTCAGATATTCTCTTTAGTATCAGTAACATGCATGATTATAGCTACGGAGATGCAGTGGCCAGTGGTCCGCGAAACATCCGTCGAGGTGATGACTTGTACGGTCCTCTTCAGCATTCTTGGAATGGGAATTATTCTTAACTTTTTACTTCTCATTGCTGGTTATCAGGTGACTCTTATATTTACTTCTTGATATTTTTCTGTTATCATCTTTTTATTTTGTTTATAACACAAAAGATTAGAAACATTGAGCTCATGTCAATTATTATTGAAATATCTTAGACTAACTTAAATGAAATACTGATTAGCATAAAATAAAGAGAGCCAAACTGAACGTATGTAGGTTCGAGTAGGTACCTATATCTGACTTAATAAATGATTAGTGAGATGCCATTGCCCTTGTGGCGGTTAATTGGTTTCAGAAAGACATTTCAATGTTACGTCTGTATAACTACTATGCCGTGGCAACGACGCTTGCTGCTTTGGTGCCGACATGCTTCCTGATGTCTAAAAAAATGTTCTTAGAAGTGATCATAGCTTTATTTATCATAGGTAAGTATTCTTTCTTAGCAGTATTAAAATGAAAAATCTTTCAAATATTGTAAATGTCCTCATTTAGTTTAAGTTTGTGTGGATGAATGTTTGTTTCTGAATCAAGATATAACGGTTGAACGGATTTGGATAACATTCAACAGCCTGGAATAGTCGTAAGGTTTCTTTTTTGCCAGAATTGAGCCGTTCCAATGTGTCGAAGTTTGAACTCACATACTCGCAAAACAATCACATTTACATTTGAATAATTTACTTTACATAACTTATGGATCTAGTAATTTTAAAAGTAAATTTTTATTAAGTAAATTAATTATATTTGTATAGATAAGTTATCGAAAATATTTTTAAACTCCTGATTTTTTCGTATAGCAATACAGTGCTACGTCATCGTGCTAGTAAGAAGCGAAGTTGTTAAATTAGAAAACAGGGAGAGGACGGTCGAACACGCTCGTGTACAAGAAAACATTGATATATCGGACTGCGTTACTTTAGTATAAAATGAATTCTGGTACACTTTATTTTATAAATTATATTTTTTAAAGTATATACTGTCTATAATTAATGAAATAAAGATTAGACACATAAAGTTTTGAAATTCGTTTGTATTTTTTTAAATAGATAAAGTAATTTTTTTATTAAACCTTTGGCGGGTAGACACAAAAGAGTAAAGACGCGATTTTAACTGTTCTACTATAAATATTTTTAAAAATATATCAAATACATAAATGCTTTAAATTTCTTATTTACCAGTGTATAAGTTGACTATTTATTCCCTCACACACTAACTTTCTTCACTATAAAATGGATACTCCTGTTGGTCAAATTATTAAGAGCATGGAAGAGCTCTCCTCAATGTTCGCCACCAGAATGGGGGAGTTTGAGAAGAACCTGCAGCAACCCGGTCCCTCTGCTTCTACTCCCACTGTGAAGGCCTTGTCTGGTGATTTTTATACATTCAAGACCTTGGTATGGAAATCTCTCAGCATTCTCAAGTCCCAAGTTGAGCTTGTAGCTCAAGGCTTAGATCGATTAGAGACACATTCACGGAGGAAAATTCTTCTTTTCCATGGCATCAAGGAGGATAAAGACGAAGATGTAACGAAAAAGATATTGTCCGTATTAACCAACCATTTAAAATTCCCTGACACAAAAGTCAAAACCTGATATGTTCGAATCTTGTCACATATTAGGTACCAAAAGGAACTCATGCAGGCCTGTTCTAGTACGATTCGTTAATCTTAAGACACGATCAACTGCTTGGAGGGCTAAAACTTCGTTAAAAGGCACAAAAATAACCATGTCAGAATTTTTAACGAAGTCACGTCAGGAAGTGTTTGTTTCTGCACGGAACTACTTCGGGATAAAGAAGTGCTGGACTGCAGATGGTATGGTAATCGTTCTTCTTCCAGACAAGACCCGAGTGAAGTTAAGCACCTCAGCTGAACTTAAAAATCTTATTTCGCAACATAGTAAAAGCGACTGATTCACGGGTATTTCTATTCCTTGTTTACATCTTTTTTATTTGGCTGGGTTATAGCTCATATTGTAAAATATTTATAGCGGGGTGGGTATACATATTTTTTTTTCTTTCTAGGTAACGTTTTTTCTTTATATAAAATTAAGTGTGTAATTACAACATAGATTGACCAATAAAATACAAATAAGAAGAGTTTTTTTAATTGATTTAATAGGGCAATTTCAAAATCAACGACTACTTAATAGCGTTGTTTATATTTATTTATATTATATTTATTTTTTTAATATAAAATTTTAATGCTTTATTTATTTTCATAATTCTTTATTAAGAATATACAAAAAAATCTATACGAATGATGGACAGTGTTACTGCAAAGTGTTCATTATTGTCCTATAGATAACAGTACGATGTAGGTATATATTAGTATATGGGTCATACTCAGAAAAAGTGTACATTTGTCATCTTTTCTTGTCCCGCTACTTCATACTTCTATAAATGTCATATTTTACAAATATAATAAAAAAAAATGCCTTTGTTGCTATATTTATCTATTAATAAACTGATTTCTTTAGTATTATATCTATAATTTACATTAAAACATATTTTTTTTTGAGATTAATTTTCTTAAAAATCATCTCTCTATACATTTTTTCAATGTCTCAATGACCGTTTTACTTGTTCAGAGACTGGTTGTTACGAATAATAATAGATTTATCTAACATTGTGTATACCCATATTATATTTGCTAAACTAATCAATTAAATTAGAATAAATTTATTCGTAAATCATAAAAGAAAAAAAATATTTTAATAAAATAATGTATGTCCTAAAATTATGTCATTTTGTTACTCAGGGTGAGTTACGCAGAATAAAATTTAGAAAGAATTTATTTAAAAGAGTAGAAATATTTTTTCAGTATTGGCTGTACTAGTAATAACGTTAAAATTGTTATTGCTGCGGCCTTTGTATTTTAATTGTCATAGTTCACTCATGATTTTTTCTCAAACAAATATTTTTTAAAAAATGTCTCAGGATAATAAACGACTATTATTTTGGTAAATATTTTATAATTTTCTTTTAATAACTAAATACTTTTGTTATATTTTATCCAACCATTATAACTATACTCAGTGTTTTTTTTGTGTAATACACGGTTTACGTGAAAACCCTCTTTAAAGTTATAATTTCTCAGAATTGATTCTCAGGTTTGTTATATTGCGTGACGTTACGAAACTGAAAAATTTTTAAGCTTAGTTCATAAAAACAAATAAATAATTATTTTATGTAGTATTATAAAATATTTTTTTCAGAGCAAAAATATTAAAATACATGTTGTAGGTAAATGGTGATATGTATGATGGCAGAGATCACAAAGAATATCTAATTTAATAGTTTCTTGAATTTACGCGAATATTTGACTTTATAAATGAAATTTTATTTCAGTAGACACGCCGAGAGACAAAAAATATAGAGAACGTCTGAAACCAACTTTATATATTATTTTTGTTAAAATTCCATTTAACCATTATTACTTTTTTTTTATTAGCGATATCTGCGATCAGACTCTTTTAGACTATAAGCGGATCTTGTGGGCCTGTTAGAGGTGCTTACCAGCGGTAGCTACCTTTTTAAGTGTCTAAGATCTAGCTCTTGGATATCGTGTCGCTTCAAGCGTGTGTAGTAGCTGATATACAGCAGCACAGATGCCAGGTAATTTGGTAGATTTTTTAAGGCGGTGTTTATATTTTTGTTTGGCTGTGTTAATCTGGAGTACCTCATGTATCTCGGCGTCCTTGTCTACCTAGCTCTTCTTTCATTCAATATGTTTTAATAGTATAATTTATTTAACATCAGTATTGTGGACAAAAGTCGAAGGCGGCCGAACGTAGACGAATTCACTCCACGGCGAGTCGTCGACACGCATTTGTTTTAAGCCACGCCCTTTTTATTACCTCGTTAACGGTTAAACTACTGTGTGTATTTAGAGATAGGAGGATGCCATGTCTCAGCACGAGGAAGATAGTCAGCTGGTCACGGTACACCTGGTGGGGATGGACGGGAAGAGACACAAGAATAGTTAAGAATATGAAGCTCCTCCAACCAGAATACGTCAAGCAGGTAGACAACCTGCTGGAGAAGAAATACGCAGTGTAGTGCGACGGCACAGAACATTCGAGTGATGTCTGCTGATACCTTTAGCAGAGGTGTAAGCCTTTACGACCATCTGCTGGAGGGACCTAATCTGCTAACGTCGCTTATATTGTTCGGCTTTCAAGAAGGGCAGGTGGATACCACGCTGACATACAGGAGATAATCCTTCGGGTGAGATTCGACCTGAGGATCAGCCAGCACGATAGTTTGTGTGGTGGGACACCGACTGGATGAATTCACCTCGCCACAGATGACAAAATAAAACGCATTATCGCGCCCTCGGGGTTATCACCAGAAGCCATTGCATGACCAACTGTTCCGGGAGCTGGAATTTCTGTAGCGGCCAGAAGAACTATAACCCGCTGAGGGGGCATATCTGATAAATCAAATCAAAACTAAATATTTTATTCAGCATAAAAATTCTTGCAATTTCTTACGGAACGATCAGTTCGGAAAAAAGAAGCCTCTGAATTGAAAAGAACTTGCGAAAGAAACTCGGCGGAACTAATATTATTATTTTAAGTTTATCTCTCTCTCTCTCTTTTTTCAAATGAAATTGCAAATTAACAATAATTCTATATATTGAAATAGCCTGGCGGCGATCACATCACTCTCAAGATATACTGTCTTCTAAAAAATCGTTAACAGAAGAGGAAGGTCTGCTGCACATAACTGAGGAGAAAAAGCTGCACGTCACTGAGGAGGACAAGCAGTTCAAGCAAGACGACGAGTGGCCACCGGATCCTGCACGCTTCTCTTCTCGAAATCGGAGACATTGGTGACAGCAGCTAGAGTATTGACATTTGAGAACAAGTGTCAACGTTGAGCTACAGGATGAAGCATTGTCACATCGAAGAAGCTGAACGCGGTCAGCTTCAAAGAAGAAATGTTACGGATTAAAGCATATCGTCCACCACCTAAGACGAGCAGATTATTTCGACTGGATCCAGTACTGGAGGATGATGTGCTGCGTGTAAGAGGCCGTATAGGATCTGCCACCTCGCCCCTCCAGATGAAATGACCTATTATCCTCGATGAAGGCCAACGCATTAGGATACTCCTTGTACTACGAGAACATTGCGCTGGGGTCACGCCAATCGAGAACGTGTAGTTCGTACTTTTGTGGGAATTTAATGAAACACCGAAAAATAGAATATAACTTTAGCGTATATTGCGTGTAAGAAATACAAAACGGAAGTGCTTAGATAAGTAAATGCAAAAAGTAAATTATTATTTTGTAATCGTTGTGTTTAACATCTTTTCAACATCCTCCCTTAAACACAACCCCATCTTTGACAAACAAAAAAACAATTTAGGGTGCGAAGTTGCTTTAGTAAGTGCATCGGCGACCATCGCGTCGGTTTGTATATATCGAATATCAATTGCTCCTCCAAGTACTTTGTCACGAACAAAGTGGTGCCTTACGTCTATATGCTTGGTCCTAGAGTGGTAATTGTCAGAACCTGAAAGTTTAATAGAACTTTGATTATCACTGTAAATAATCATGGCCTCGCCTTTTATATGTGGCCAGAAACTTTCTTGAAATTGTTTTAACCATAAAGCTTCTTGTACACATGATGACAAAGACATATATTCAGCCTCTGTTGTAGATAGAGCAACAGTAGGCTGACGCCTTGAGTTCCAGCTGATCGTTCCTCCCTGAAACAGGAATGTGTAACCAGTACAGGAGCGTCGGTCTTCTTCCGAGCTGGCCCAGTCAGCATCACAGTACCCATGACTCATACTCTCATCTAAGTTTTGCTTATAACTGAGTCTGTAATCTTGAGTGCCTTTTAAGTACCGCATTACTCTCTTGAGTGCAATCCAATGTTGCATTTCAGGCTTATTATTGTGTTTACTCAACATATTAATGACAAAACATATGTCAGGTCTGGTAACTTGAGAAATATATAATAGGCATCCAATTATCTCCTGATAAGGAATATCATATAAAATGTTTGTTTCTTCTGACTTTTGTAACTTTGTATTCAAATCTATTGGTGTTTTCACTGCTTTACAATCTGACATTCCATATTTTTCTAAAACTTGTTGTATATACTTCTTTTGGTCCAGATAAATTATTCCTTTTTCTCTATTTCTTTCTACATGTATTCCTAAACAGTAATGTAACTCTCCAAGATCCTTCATTTTAAATTTCTTATGTAATTCTTCTTTTATATAACATTTTGAATTTTGATTATTAGTAAATATGATTAAATCATCTACATATATTGCCAAAAAAATCATATTGTTATTATCTACAATTTTATAGTAAATACAAAGATCTTGCTTCGACTGTATTAAGCCCATTTGTTTTAATGCACAGTCAAGTTTTTTATTCCACTGCCTGCTAGCTTGTTTTAAGCCGTATATTGATTTCTTTAATCGACAAACTAGGTGGCTGGTGGTGGCATTGCTATACATAGGTGGCTGCAACATGTAAATCTCCTCCTCAATGTCCCCTTGAAGGAAAGCAGAAACAGCATCCATCTGCCATATATCCAGATCATATTTCACTGTTAAGGCAAATAAATATCTTAAGGATGCAAGTCTTACAACAGGTGAAAATACTTCAGTGTAGTCAATTCCAAATTTTTGTGAACATCCTTTTATCACAAGACGAGCTTTGTATTTAACTATCTGACCATTTTCATTTGTCTTAACCTTAAAAACCCATTTGCATGGTATTGGATGCTTATTTGGTGGTAGGGAAGTCAATTCCCATGTATTATTTTCTAATAAACATCTGTATTCTTCATCCATTGCTTCCTTCCATTCTTTAGCATTAGTACTTGATAGTGCTTCTTTTACAGTTAATGGATCTGAAATTTGTGTGAGACACATAAAATTATTTCCTTGCATATTATACTTTTGGTGTGATCTTAAAGTTATATTTCTCTGGAAATCATCATTGCTATTGCTATCATCATAATCACTTGTATTCGGATAATATGTGGGGTCATCAGAACCATTACAGCTATCAAAGGATGTGTCACTTGTGGGTGTTAATGTGTCATTTTGTGAAATATTTTGTGGGCTGTCTACACTGTTTACATCATTAATTCTCTTTTCACACTTTAATGTATCATTAGTAGAACTAAGAGTAATTGAAGTAAGTTGTGGTACTGATACAGGTTCCTGTGTGATATTTTTTGTATTTTCAATTTTTTCAATGAAAATTACATCCCTGCTGATTACCATCTTATTACTAACCGGGTCATGCATTCTGTACCCTTTTGTGTTTTCACAATAACCCACAAAAATTAATTCATTTGATTTACGGTCCCATTTTAAGCGATTTTGCTTAGGAACATGTACCATGGCCTTAGAACCAAATATTTTTAGATGCGAAATGTTTGGTTTCTTACCAGTCCATTTTTCATATGGCGTTACCTCATTCAAAACTCGTGATGGTGACCGATTAATAATATAGGCTGCTGTGACAACTGCTTCAGCCCAATATGTTTTCTTCAAATTAGCTTCAAATAGCATACATTTTGCACGCTCGACCAACGTTCTGTTCATCCGTTCCGCTAGCCCATTTTGCTCAGGCGTGTACGGAGCGCTGGTTTGATGCTTAATACCAGAGGTTACTAGAAAAGCAGAAAAATCTTTATTACAATATTCTCTCCCATTATCACTTCTCAAAATTTTTATTTTCTTTTCTAACTCATTTTCTACCTCTTCTTTAAACTTTATAAACACAGATTTTATATCCAACTTATTCTTTAGAATATACACATATACTTTCCTTGAAAAATCATCAATGAAGGTTATGAAGTACTTCCCTCCTCCTGCAGAGGGTGTCTCCATCGGACCACAAAGATCAGTGTGTATTATCTCTAGCAATGTATTTGCTCTAGAATTAGACAGTGGAAACGGAAATCTACTTTGTTTAGCTTCACAACAAGGTATACAAACAGAATCAATTTCTTTATTTGATATTTTTATACCCTCAGCACATACCTCTAACTTCTTAACGTCTGCTATATTCAAATGACCCATTCTTTTATGCCATGTAGACAAATCTGTATTACTTTCAAATGTAGTAGCATATGCATTATGAGTTGCTATATTGAGTTTGTACATGTTATCAATCAATTTTGCAGTTGCAATAAGTACTTTATTGGCATTATAAATGTAACAGCCTTCATTAGTGAATTCCAGTTTACAACCATTTTTTGATAATTGACTGACTGATAACAGATTGGCACTCAACTCAGGAATAAATAAAACATTTCTCACCTGGATCTGATGCACATCATTACATACTTTTGTCTGAATGTTTATATTACCCATGTTATGCACGGAGACTGCATCATTATTTGCCACCATTATCTTTTGGATCGGAGGTGACTGTATATTGTACATCCAGTCTGAGCGTCTTGACATATGCATTGTTGCCCCCGAGTCTATATACCAATCATCTGGATTCAATGAGCTGTAAGCTGAAAAAATTGCTGAAAAATTATTTTGATTATTATTCTTTACTTGACATTGACTTTTATAGTGTCCATATTTATTACAGTTATAGCAACGTGGGCCTTTTCCTTTTGGCTTTGAGTTATTCTGTGAGGTTATATAGTGCTTTTTGTGCTTTGTGAGGAATGCTGTGGATTCTGATACCTTAACCTCTTGTAAAAGTTTTGTCTTAACAAAGTCTGATGATATTTTTATGCTTGAACTTTCTAATCCCATTATCATTGGCTTATAATTATCTGGTAAGCCTGCTAACATGAGAGTCCCAAGCCATTCATCTCCAACTTCGAAATTAATATTTCGTAATTTGTGAGCTGTGCTCATTATTTTGTTCACGTACTCCTCGACACTGGCACAATTATCTAACGATGTGTTAATTAGGTCCTTTAATAAGCCAATTCTCCTTGAAAGGCCGGAGTCTTCAAAAGCATTTTGAAGGTTCTGCCAAACTTCTCGAGATGATGTGGCATTTTCGATATGAACAAAGTTGATTGGTTCTACCAACAAAATTATCTTAGTCTTGGCTTTTAAGTCTTTCTTGGCATCTTTACTTCCAGGATCAACACAATCCCATAATTCCTCGTGCTCTAAGTACGATTTTACTGCAAACTTCCATGTCGAATAATTTTCTCTGCCGGCGAGTTTCGTTATTTGGAGGTTAGACATGTGCATAGTGAAAATTACTACGGTTCACTATTATATATACTTTGAACTGCAATACGGTACGATAATATTAATTACGGTTTCTATTTTAAATTAAGTGACGGCCCATAACCTGTGGGAATTTAATGAAACACCGAAAAATAGAATATAACTTTAGCGTATATTGCGTGTAAGAAATACAAAACGGAAGTGCTTAGATAAGTAAATGCATATAGAGTAGCGATGACGCCACAGACAACAAAAAGTAAATTATTATTTTGTAATCGTTGTGTTTAACATCTTTTCAACAACTTTCCCAACAACCATTCAATTACTTTGGAATGAACTACTTCGGGCCGATGATAGTGAAGATCGGCAGATATCGAGAGAAGCGGTGGGAAGCGCTGTTCACGTGTCTCAAATCGCGTGCCGTGCATCTGGAGATCGCCCATCACTGTTCACGAGTTCGGCGATCATGGCGCTGAGACGAGTGGCAGCTAGAAGAGGACGGCCGAACACCATTCACTCAGACAACGTCACCAACTTTAGAGGAGGGAGGAGGGACGGACTTTTTTTTACGCTCTGAATTAGTGCTTGACTACGTTCCACCTGATGGTAAGCGGTAATGCAGTCGTAGATGGTAAGTCGCACTAATTCAATAGCCACCTATTCACTCTTGCCTTAAAGACACCCATATTGTAATCGGACGGAAACTCGGACGCAGGCAGGTTGTTCCAATCCTTAGCCGCACGTATAATAAATGACGAAGCGAAACGCTTCGTCCGGACTGGTGGAATGTCCACGACATAAGGATGGAGACCAGCCTTTCGTCGAGTCGTCCGATGATGGAAAGGGGATGGGGGAATTAAGTCGAGTAATTCCTGCGCACACTCTCCGAAATGCAACCTATAGAATACACAAAGGCTGGCAACCCTACGTCGGTGATCGAGGCTTTGTAAGTTGGCTTTTACCAGGGTAGGGTCACCAATAAGCCTCAGCGCACGCCTCTCAATCGAGTCCAAGGCTGACAGATGGCATTTTGCAGCACCAGCCCATATGTGACTACAGTATTCTACGCACGACCGGACTTGAGCTTTGTATAGATTAAGAAGCTGTCTCGGCGTGAAATACTGTCGGACCTTTGCGAGGATGCCAACTTTCCTCGCTGCTACATTAGCCTTGGACGCGATGAACCGCCCGTAGTTCATGTTGGGGCTAATGTCCATTCCCAACAACTGCAGACGGTCAGTGTATTCTAGAGGCACATTTCGGAAAGTAGGAGTCAAGATAAAAGGACTCCTTTTTGTAGTGAACAGGCACGCCTGTGTTTTGGTGGCGTTGAAACTCACAAGATTGGTATCGTCCCAAGTGGAGGCTGTCCTGAGTGTGAGATTCAACCGCTCTACCATGGCCTCTCTTTCGGACTAAATTTGATCTCTACTGGCTCGGCAGGTATCTCTCTACAACTGTGCTGTCGTCTACGTACCCATGGATACCGGGTGTAAGCAGGTCGTTGATATGAAGCAGGAACAAGGTTGCAGAGAGGTTGGTATTTAAGGGTTGTGATGAACAACCCTCAACCCTCAGGAAATCTTTAATCCAGTTGATCAGGCCAGGAGATATACCATAGGCTGAAAGCTTGCTTACGAGGCTAGCGTGCCAGACCCTGTCAAAGGCCTTTGAGACGTCGAGGGAGACCGCGATCGCCTCCCCGTTTCGCTCAAGAGCCTCGCCACAGGTGTGATTGGCATACACTAGAAGGTCCCCAGTCGACCGATTCCGGCGAATTCCATATTGTCGATCACTGAGGAGATCATTCTGTTCAAGCTATGCCATTAGTCGATTGTTCAGTACACGCTCCATAATCTTGCAGTGTATGGAGGTGATTGAGATCGAACGATAATTGGCAGAGTCAGCACGGCTACCTTTCTTGGGCACTGGTTGCACGTTGGCAAGCTTCCAGGATTTAGGTACTATTCCAGTCCTAAGAGAAAGGCGGTGCAGACGTGTCAGTATCGAAGACAACTCGGGAGCACATGTTTTAAGCACTATCGCTGGTATACCATCAGGACGACTGGCTTTATTCACATATAGACGACACAAAACTCTATTTACCTCTTTTTTTCAGGCATTGAGATCCCGCAGTGCGGTAGATGTGGAAGAATAGCATTGCCAGAGTCTAGACATGAATTTTGGGCAAAAAGGGAGGCAAGTAAAGACGCCTTCTCTTTTGTCGTATGAGCCAGGGATCCGTCAGATTTTACCAGCGGTGGCAGTGAGGACCGACAGAAGTTCGTCTCGACCGCTTTGGCAAGCGACCAAAAAGCTCTGCTGCCAGATGGTTGGGCAGAGAGCTTTGTGCCAAAATGTGTGTGATTCGGTCAAGACGAGCCGTCTTTAATGTCTTTTTGTAGGACTTGGCGGCTAAGTTAAAGGCTCTCTTCTTGGATCTTACATCCGGAGTTTAGCGGTCTCGAGCATCAACCCAGGCAAGGTAGGCCGAATGCTTACGCTTTTCAGCAAAGGTGCATTCAGCATTAAACCATGGGCGAGCTTTGCCTCCGACGGGTACATCAGAGAACGGAATAAAATATTCCATTGCTTGATGCATCATATCAGTTATAGCATCCGCATAACTCGACGGATCGGAAGAAGAGAAGCAGACCTGCCACCAAGGGAAGGATGCAAAAAAGTGTTGCATCTCATCATCCCAATCTGCTGACTTGTATTGCCATACGGGCTGTCTACCAAGAATAAAACCAGCGGTGAAGGAGGAAGGACTTCTGCATTGTATGGAGTGGTGCTACATTCCCCGAGGTGCCCCGAATCAGGGAGGCCACTAACCACTTCCTGCTGGGGTCATCTGCTAGCCTGCCTACAACCGGGCCATGGAAAGACGACGACCGATGCACACACGCGAGGGGAGCCAGCAAGGCGCTTGCTGATCATTTTTGGCGAAGATGGGTGCGAGAGTACCTCCCACTCTCATTCTTATCGGTGGACCAACGAACAAGACAAAGATTCTGCAAGCGGGAGACATCGTGATGATGGTTAACCCCATCTTGTCACGTAACATGTAACTTATGGGCATCGTGAAACGAGCCTACTCGACGGTGATGCACGAGGTGCAGACGTTCGAACGAAGAGCGGCGGCTTCAATCGTCCCGTCACTAAGCGCGTTGTGCTGATCGTGCTGATGAAGAATGAGGCGCGCAGCGCTACGCTATGGGGAGAACGTAGTACTACATCCGCTGGCGAGTCATCGACGACGGCACCCGACCAAGAGTGGTAGCAGCCGACCGTTCACGATCGTACCCGAACATATTAGTTTTAAACCATGCCCCTTTTATTAGATTGTTAACAGTTAAACTGAGTGTAGTTAGAAATAGGCCACGCCTATTTTATTTACGGTGTTTGTTTGTAATGACTTGTCAACACCTAAGCGTGTGTGAGTCATATAGCACTCCTTTAGAGTCCCCCTAAGCCGTCTCCATAGCATTCGATAGTTTCGTAAGCCGTGGTCCGAACCTCGCAGGAGGTGCCATTACGAAACTACACCACTTGAACTTCATAGTCCATTTCTAGCCTGTGCGCCTCCACACCCGGTAACGTAGTTAAGGCCAATAGGGCTAACCGCACTCTACATTCAGGAAAAATATGTACGGCATGCATTCACTCCGGACAGCAACATCGAGCTGAGCAGACGTACTACAGAGCGTAGCAGTGGAAAGACAGTATAAGTGAAGTGAGTCTAGCGTTGCCAGAGAAGTGTTAGTGATCAATGTACATTGTAGTGAACTAAGAGCTTGTAGAGCTCTCAAAGAAATCTAAAGACAAACTCGGACCATCTGTGCCACAACCCGCGTC
Source organism: Boloria selene (assembly GCA_905231865.2). Classification (NCBI taxonomy): domain Eukaryota; kingdom Metazoa; phylum Arthropoda; class Insecta; order Lepidoptera; family Nymphalidae; genus Boloria; species Boloria selene. The sequence goes on from HG993134.1 coordinate 11,122,881, forward strand.
TATGAAGCATACTCTGCCTTTCGCAACCCACGTGTATTCTGTAAACCCGCTGCCAACAGCGTCCTCTGCTCATTTAGAGTGTCAGTGCCTTCACCACATCCTGCGCCTACAGCGCAATATTTGTTACCACTAAGCCGCTAAAAGAGCAGCACTAGAAACATTGACATCGATTTAGACAAGGCGTGGAGCAACCTCACAGCAGCCGTGTTTCCTGCGAACTATAATTTAGCGTACTGTCAAGGCTTGTACACGGGAAGTCTGTGGTTCAGCTGTTCGCGCGGGGCGCTAAATGCACTGCGCGTCCAATATAATAATCTTTTCGATGATGTTGAAACTCCCTCGTTTCTGTAGTGCTTCTGGGATGTTTACCCAATCGCTTACAGATGGTTTCCATGCTATCATCAGGAAAAAGGTAGCTTCGCATGTGATAAGGATTCGGGGAAGCATAAATAGCATCCTTAAAATCGTGGCTGAGGACACGAGAGCTCCTGTGCTGAGGCATCTCAGGCAGAACCATTGTCAATCACTTTTGTTATGTTTTGTTTGTATTTGTTACTAACCCTAGTGTATAAGTTGTATTATCTAAGGTGTATACTAACAAAAAATGGTTCCTATATTGTTCCGAATAAAAACAATTACTATTATTTTAATTTGAGTACCTTCAAGACAAGAGTGAATAGGTACCTTCTAGGCAAGCGCACTCCTATTAGGACGGATTCACGCTACAATATCGGCAACAAAGTCAAACTCAAATAAACTTGGAATCGAGCGAGACAACAAACGATGGCAGTTATATTGCCATTAGGTCAGAAACTGTTTTGCCCGCCCCCGTTGTGTAAAGTGTCTAGGGGACCACGGGACTTCGGACTGCCCGCGTAGGGAACCCGTACCAGACGCCTCTTTGAGCAGTTCTCTGCGGAGAGCAGGGAACTCACGCGAATTATAGTGGGTGCTCCCGCGCACCACAAGGGCAGGACTCTGGTACGCGCCCTACACAAAGGCCAATGCCAAATGTATACACCGGTACCAGTGCCGACAACTAACGTATGAGCAAACCGCATGGCTACCCAAAGCTGGGGTCTACCCAAGAGGCCTTCATTGCAGACAGATATCACAGTGCCTTCAGGGCAGACACGAGTCACGACACTCACGTTGGATGAAATAGTCTCATCATTTAAGGCGTTATATTCTATGAGAAAATAGGAGCCATTTCTGCTACATTGCAACCTCACTAACAAACTAACAAATGGCTTGTTTAGGTAGAATTAAACCCAATTGGTGTCTACAACACCAACTTACACCAACCTCAGTAGAGGAGGTTAAACAATAATCAAGACACTTCAGACTAGTAAGTCACCTCAGATAGAATCTCTAATAAAATTATTAAACGAATGGAAAGAACCTATAGTTATAGGTATTCACAAACCAGGGAAGGCTCGCAACCTCCTTTTTAGCTACATACCGATTTCACTACTAAACCGCATAAGTAAAATCAACGAAAGAATAATATAAGCCAAACAAAGGGCCATAGCATAGGCCAAAACTCTCATATTTCCTGAACAATTCGGAATGCACCGCTTAACGCAGCACATACATAGACATTTTCACATTTTTAATTGATCAGTAGGCACAGGTGTGCTCTTTTCTATAGTAAAGGCGTTTGACAAAATCTGGCACAACGATTTATTATATAAGCTTTACCGAATGGGCGTACCAAATGACATTCACATCAAACGAGAATATTTGTCAAATCGTTTCTTCCGTTGCAGAGTAGATGGTACATTTCCCACACCACACCCCATAAGGGCAGTAGTACCTCAGGGCTCAAAGCTAAGACACGAGAGATACTTTATACACTCTACACGATCGACATTCCGAGGCATGAGACTACGACCATCGCCCTCAATGCGGATGACACAGCCATTTATGCCCCAGCAATATGCACTAATAGAATAGTTTCAAGACTTCAAAAGGCAGTCATAATCATGGGGCATTGGTTCCGAAAATGGAGTAGTGAGTTGAACCCTGAGAAAAGAGTGGCTGCGTACTTTTAACTAAAATTTATACGCATAGCCACAGGCAGCCTGGTGCACAGTAGACCTACACAAAGACTTACAGCTAGAGATCATTAGGGACTACATAAAAACAACTTTCATTAACTAGGTACTTTGCAATAATATCAATGCACACTGACGAGTTATTAGTAAACGCCGCTAATTACGAACCCGTAGATGACATTACAGATAGGCACAGACGACCAAAAGACGTAATTTAGCCTTTATCTTTAGGAACACACACCGACACCGTACACAAAATCACCGTTCTCGCCGACGCGAAAGAGGTCCCAAATCGTATACGACTCCTACAGAGTCCCACTAAGCCCCCCGAATTTCATGCTCCATTTTTAGGCAGGACGTTCTGTCCGCCTCACCACGCTGTAAAGGCCAGTAGAGCCAACAGCACTCTACATTCATCGTCAGACAGCCATCGAAGAGGCGAGAACAAGAAGAATAAACGAACAAGCAAGAAAAGAATTTGAACCTCTTATACAGTCCACGACTAGGGATTGCAATCCGGAAAACCGGATCCGGTAATCCGGCGGATCCGGCATCATTTCACGGTCACCGGATCCGGTACTAATATACCGGATCCGGCGACCGGATCCGGTGTTACTAATTTTTGGCAAAATAATAGAGCTTTTGCACGAGTTGGTACTTTAAATGCGTAGTGCGTGGTGTTCATGCGTGCGAGTTGGTGTCTGACATAAATATAAGACTTGTTTGTTAGCATTCTCGAATACTATAATAATTATAATGGTCTCATCTCTGTAAAGTAAGGTAAATTATATTAGATTTTATAAAGTTACTTTATAAATAAAAAAATATTGATCTATCTGTGAAAGTGACATCTAGGAACACTGAGCTACTCGTTACAACGTTTAAATTTTACCTAGTTGCTTACACTAGCCACCGCTACATTTTAATTATTTGCTCGTTGTCTAATCTTAACATTGGGTTAGAAAATGCTCCATCCTGAATGACTTATGGATCAACGCACAGCCTATACTGCTAATCGTAGAGACCTGAATCGTTTAGGGTGTGACCTTGTAGTTTATGACGTAGTTATCAGATTAGAAATGATTTTTCGAAATTTTATGGCTAAGGGAGTAAAAAACGGGAGCAATGTCTGTATGGTGTGATTCCAATCTATTTCAAATTTTGCATAAAGATACTTTAACAGAATTGATGGAAAACGTGTTTCGTATTTTATTGAAACCCATTGCCTTACGGGGTTAAAAAGGGAAATACAGTAATTTAGGGGTAACTTACATCAAATATGAAATCAATACTTCTTAGTGCTTTTGATTTAAATAACAGTGTATTTTTGCACATGTTTGAACAACGTAATACTTTTCTCAACAAAGTCAACAAAAAGTTTTTAATAGTAGGCATAGGTCTATCTACTACTACAAGAAAACCGAATAACTGGTTTAAGGAGTAGTCCTCATAACAAAAAGGAATGAAATGGTAAACGGAGAATCAATTTCTAGTATATTATAAGTAAAAGCGTATAGCCAAACATATTTTTTGTACTTTTAGTTAGTTCCGCTAGTTTTTTATAAACTACTTACCTATATTAAGTACAATGATACTTGAATAACTTAATAACAGTTCATTTTGTACCAAAAAGGCGACAATCCATCAATCCGGCCGGATTGATGGAAACTCTGCCGGATCCGGCCGGATTGAACATGACGCCGGATTGCAATCCCTATCCACGACAATCAGTTTATAATTTTTGTAACTTTAAAATAAATTATTTTATTTAATGTAAATAATACATTACAATAATGTAAATAATATTTATTAAACCAAACAATTGTTTCTATACTACGCTTTATGACATCAGTTTTGTTACGAAGATTCTCAGTATCGTTACCTATCAGTTTAGTTACAAATGTCAAATGTACACTTTTTCTGAGTATGACCAATATAATAAAACTGAAGGTCTGATCTATAATTGTAATTTGTTTTGTAGCTACGTCATACGTTATAGGTATACATATTTGGATCAATCGAAAATTTACGCAATGTTGGTAAAAAAAGAATAAAAAATCGAAATCTCGGAAAACCATACACCATCGTGTTGCGGTTTGGTAATGACTCGGAATTATTAAAAATTAAGTGATATTCCTCATATTCGCAGACGCACAGGTGGACGCCCGCGGGACACTGAGTCGTGACTTACTCTGGACCGTTTTCAGGGATAATACATATTGAAATAATAGGGAATATGGTTTAAATGACGGCAATAACAGCACACAATGTATGCTAAATTGCTAATTAGGTACAATGTATAAGCGCTGCCACGCAATTTTTAAGTGAAAGACACTCTAGAACTGACGTCGTTGCTGAATTATTCGTAGCTGTTTTATTTTCCCTTATAATATTCGTAAATTATAATTTGCCGTCTAATATAGTGTACCTAGAACGCCATGCAGTAAGGTGGACCGACGATTTAAAAAAGGCGACATGTAGGTGGTGTTCTATGGAGGCTTTCGTCCAGCAGTGAACGGCAATAAACCGTAAAGAAATGTCCTGTCTGACGATATTGTTAAGAATTTTAGTCTGATATTAATTTACATTGATATAAATTTAAAATCTACGAAAAATGATAATACATATTTAAAATTATTTAAAACACTGCTGTTAGTTGTAATTTATTAAAATTATTGTGAATGTAGGTAATGTCTGCAATTAAAACATACTGTCCTCCAGTTTTTGCGATCGTGCGCTTCCCGCCCACCGTTTGCGGCTTCATGGTTTCTCATTCGGATACCAGCTGCCGCTCCAACTACATGCTTAGTATTCATAAATAAAACATAGCAATTTATTATAATAATACCGTTTACTCAATATATATGTATAGTTTGGTACATAAAATTATTTATAGGATGTCATTCCAAAGTTTAATATTTTTTAAAAACGCTTTGATTATAAAATTTTTGTAAAAATATTTTTTTTTATTTTTCCTTAATTTGATTAAAAACTGAGAGAAAGTAACCCTTTTTCTTAATTTTTCTTTTACGGGCTCTTGCTCTTGCGGAGAAACGAGAGCGTTAGTCGCATCTTATTAATTACTTAACTAAATTGCTTAATGGCTTCAATTAAATAACAATTCCCATTATAACTCCGCAGAATGGTCTCTCCGGCCATTTTTAAAAAACTACGAGTTTTTAAAAATGGCACTAAGGAGTCCTGTAAAGCAAAATGCACTTATTAGCTGAGGAGGGCGCGCTGAGAGGCTCGCCTAATGGTTGCCATTCATGGGTTGAATAGAGACATGAAATTGCCAACAATTATATACTCTCGCAATGATAACCGTGGATGTTCAGCTCCGAAGTCGCGAAGACTCGCGATTTAGAAGATTTTATAGAATGTGTTTTTCAAAAGCTTGGAAGCTTCCGTTAGATTTCTGGTATTTAAATAGCTTCTACAATATTTTTGTGCATGCAATGTTGAAAATATTCTCCTAAAGGTTTTCTAGTATAAGTGGAAGTTTAAAGAGCATGTAAGCTGTAATATCGGTGATATTAATATTATATGAGAGTTTTACTACTGCTCGTTTTAAGCATTAATATTTTACTATGTTAAGATTAACTTTGTGGGCACTTCAATATTTGATGAAGCAAAATAAAACTTGTTTTACATTATAATATTTCCCAAATTGTATATCCACAATCTGACGATAGTGTCATGGGGCGAGTGACGTCACAACATGGCGGCAGGTAGGCAGCGGAGATAGGATCCGGTCATCCTGCCCATTTCCGGTCTTCACGCGGCCGTGACGCTTCCGGGCACACGTCGCCGCCGTTGCTTACAATGAAATAGGGATACTGGAAATGGTAATTTTTATTGTTTATAAATTTTGTTTAGGTTTGTTAGGAAATTTTATACAAGTAATGAAATTGTTGTCATGTTTTTTCGTATTTTTTTACGTTAAGAAAAACGTATGTTGCTCTATTTCTCATTAAAGACAAATCTAAGCCGCCTTAGGCTAAGACTTAGACAATCTTTATAAACTAATCATTACAACGTAACCATTTTTTTTGTCTTATTATTTGCTACGAAAAAAAATCTTTACTATAGGTAAAACTATTTTAACAAATGACAGTAACAGTATAAGCTGTAGGACCTACTAGTTTTATATTAGTGAAATATAAAATTTGTCTCTTCCATAATAATTGCAAGTTAGATATCAACATCCGTGTCATGTCGTCACCCGCCGTCCGCAAGATGAGTTTTGTGAAATGAATTCGTTCATGGCGACAATTGAATAACAACGCGCCAGTGTGGTTATCTTGGACGTGTCCGCTGAAGTTTGAAAGTATGGACTGAAATATGGACTATACGTATAACTGGGAGGCGAAACACGATTTTGAAGAGTTTGAAATAATATTTATTGATTATATTTTAAATTTATAAGCAATTATCATATTAACAACTTAAATTATTAACAGTCCATCTGTCTGTCACAAAAGCATTCTAAACGCACTGACAAAAAGTAATAATTGTTAGATGACAAATGGCAGATGTGTTTGTTGGTTGGTTTTTGATACATAGGTAGGAAGGTATATTATAATATAATTACTACATTTAAGGCCTTATATTGTTTAATATATTTTTACCTCTTTGAGCTGTTACATCATGGAATTCGTGATACTTTATAAGTTATAGATATATATTAAATACCTTATTCCCATTTCCCACCCACTTTGTATAAACTGATAATTATTTTTTATGACATAGTACACTATAGTTACATCTGAAATATTTACTGTGTTGCTTTTGGAAAGAGGGACATGGCATCAAATAATACTCTCATTATTAGTACCTAAGTATGTATTCAAAATACACTCATATGCAGCGTACGTGAGTTACTTTGTGTAATAAATTTCTAACAGAGTCGAATCGGTACATTGAATATTTGAAATAATTATAATTATAGATAAAGTGACCGAATCTATAGTTTAAAATTTTTGTCTTTGTCAAAGAATGTATCAAGAGGAAACTACTACTAAGTACTACATATTTCTGAGGGAAAATTTCTCATCTCTGAGAAATCTGTACCTATAAAACGTATCTAAGCCTAAGGCCGAACCCAATCCAAGCGAGGGCAAGTCGCTTGGTCCTACTTTATATAATTTCAAGTATAGGTATTTAGTAAAAAATATATCTGTAAGTTAAAAAGTGACACTTTTTTTTTATTTACCTTTATCAATTACCTAATAAAATCAGACAGGACATAACAAATAATTTTTGTACAAGTTAAGTACATATTATATAAAAAAATATCATAAGTGAATAAAAAGTATTTTTTGCAGTTTTATTGACATGTGCCCTTACAAGCACCTGACATCATGCCCATATGTCGGAATGAAGAGCTCACGCGAAGAAACCACGTAGATATTTATTAATAACATAATTTACGTTACTTCTACGACCACTTTTTAAAAGATATCTATAGATGCTAACGTGTCATGTTTCAGTAGCAAAGCATAATAATACAGCAATGTATTACAAACTCATTTATGCATCCGATTTTCATTTTTAAGTGGTATCGGGTTCAGTAAGCTAAATTAAACTTTCGGTTTAACATAAGTAATGATTAAAAGTAATTAAAGTACTTCCTTAACAGTCTTTTAATGCAATGTCCTTCGCTATTCTACCTTTTGTGTTTTAGAAACCGGTTTTAATTTTTTTTTTAAATTCGTAATATATCAATGGCGTAGTTAGGTAATCTGCTTGTCTGGACCAATTACTGTATGAAAATCTTAATTTATGCATATAAATCATTTAATTAAGAAGAGGTAACTTTTAAATTTCTTATACCAAACTACAAACAAGCTTAATTATGAAAAATACAGCGACTTTAGCCTCCGGCCTTCGTTGGAATCTACAGCGGCCAGCATTTTAGGCGGAAGTCCACATCAATTTCACTTAAGACAAATAACACCTTATGCGAAGGTAACTGTTAATTTTTTCTTAACAACCTATAGTTAATTTATTACGGACTCAACATGGCGTCGACAACCGTGTCGAGAAATAATATTTTGTTTTTACGTCATTCATGTGTGACCTAATGATGGAAGTGACGAGGCGGTTTAGTGGATTCGAATAAATTTATAATGAATATTTCTTTTTTAATTAAAATTGTCTTGAGTGTTAACCAAAAAATCTATGAATCATATTTTTTTGCATTATTTAATAAGCTGGAGTTTTATTATAGAGCTTGATGCGAAAAGGAATAAATCCGATAGTTTTCTTTAATGAATCAATATCTTTCAATAAATACCTAGAATTTAGTAAGTACATTTGTTATGTTGTTCGATGTAACTATTTTTATATTAAGACACAATTTAACCGATTCTATCTCTATTCATTGACTCTACTCTATTGTCTATGTCATGGTAAGACTGATATAAAGTAACACACATTAAAATTTGTTGGATTGGTAAAAAAACAGTTAAATATTCTTAAACTTTTATTTTTGAACAAACAAAGCAACATACACAGCAAAAAACTGTAGTATAACTCTTAGCAATAATATTTTCTCTCATAAAGTCGAACTTTCTTGCAGCAACATTAAGCGTCAGAGAAACCTGAAAAAAGAAAAATCGCTTATTATAATATTTTACAAACAAATATGACATTGTAAATTATAACTAATTAGCCTAAAAACTTTTTAATTTACCATTTAAAATAATTGAAATTGTATATATCAAAATGAGACAGCAGTTTTGCTTTTCATGTTGCTACGTTAGCGTAAGCAATTTGTTAATAAGTCAAGGCACTAATTACAACGTACGAATATCAAAGGAGTTCGGTTTCTAAAGGGCGATCTGCGAGTCCTAATGGATGGTTGGTTCATTAATCGACTGATTGATATCGACATATGTTTGGTATGATGGATGTGATTTCGTCCCCACGGCCTTCAGCTCGGGCGGTCTAATGCGTCGTAGCTAATAAGACCCTTCGGTTAATGAAATGGTTATCGAATCTTAAAGGATTTAATGTCACATTATTTGTATAGAACTTTTGCGGATGTTCCGCTCGAATAATTTTTTAATTGTACCATCATCGAACATTTTAATTTTGCGAACAAACGCATGAATCATGATAGAAAATGAAAAAGGAAATTATTTTTGTAGTTGCCAGCAATAACAAATTGCTACGTCGCGTGGATGACTGTGCTTTTTGATACATTATGAATTAAAAATTTGATTACATATTGATTAGTGATATTTTTTTAAAATGACAATCAATTTCTTATGTAAATTTAAATAAAATAGTGTTCGTTAAAATGTAATTACTTTTTAGCTCCACGGTTAATTTTTTTAGCGGATTGCATAAAAAATCTTTTTCATAATCATTATATAATATACTACTATTCCGCGTCTTGTGCGATATACTTACATTATACAATACAAAAGAAGACGGGTTAAAAATATATCATATACCTATATCATCTGAAATTAGGGTTAATTCAGGAAAAATGAAGGTTTGTTCTGTAGTTTATATGTATACAGTATAATTAATGTAGATGTATGACTATTATTGACTAGATATATATTTTAAATTTTAATATTACGTTAAAACTTAAATCGCTAAAAGACATGCATTCATTTCGTAAATTACTTAAATACTAAAAAGAAAGAGTTAAAATACTAAAACTATCGTGACAAGTCATTGGAGGCACGTGTCTTCGAAATGTTCGAATAACGCGAGCCGTTTAAATTGTCATCCGTGCAATTTCGGTGTTGTGCGGCGGACTATTAGCGGTGGTAATGGCATATAATGACAATAAATAATCGGTACATTAAGCGACGTGTGCGAGACGCTCCCGGCCGCACCCGCGTCCAGACATTTCGAAATATTTTGCCGTATTTCTGTTAGCACCATTCTCACTCTCGTTTCTATATAATATCTCAAAACTCTATTATTATATTATACTATCTTGTTAAGATAAATATATATGTTTACATTAAATCATTAATTCAGAAGCTTTCATGAGATTATTATTAATGTAGAGCCTTTTAGCGACTACGGATTTTTTATTCCAGTTCCAAAAATTACCTTTCTAGTAAGAAGCGATTTTTTAGAGTAAATGAAGTGTTTAAAATGTAAGAAAAACTATTTTCACTTTATATCGCATGGAAACCAAATCCAAATATATATTTTAAAGCAGCAGGTTAAAGCTGGTTTGATACGGTACATATATCGTGATAGACATGAAAACAATGACTTTGGTCATTTAAATTTGAACAATGGTCATTGATATTGTGACAGTCCGATGGAAGCATGGGAGTAAAATATTTCGAGGTCATTCACCAAATATTGCTTTTTTAATTTGATCCCACCTTAAAAGTGAACGGTATGTCATTATTATATTAGGTTATCTATCACTTATTATTTTTCGAAAATAGTCGAAAGCTGATTCATAAACAAGTATACATGTATAATGTAGGTACCTATATCAAGATTTCCATTTTCTTTGGCTTTATATGTCATAATTATTTTTGAAATTATTTATAAAAAAAATAGTTATATACTCGTAATTATAAAATAATTAATATTTTTAACAGTTTCTATCTTTCTTCTTTATTAGACAAATGTTCCAATGTTTCGTGTAAGGAATCTTTGGCTAAGCATCACTTTTCAAAGCTTTCTCGGAGTGACTTCGACTGTTCATTTTAAAATGTTATATGATTTATTAATTAGAAAAAGAATCGTTACAATTTTTACTAAACTTAGATTGTGAACATTTTAGAGCATTATAGGTACTTATGTTAAATAATATTTTTCTTACTACGTTAACAAGTAAAATAATCTATTTAATTAAAATAAATTTGAAAAAGTAATTTCAAATTTTCTCTCTATCTAAATCTTTCTCTTCATCTTATTTTGTGATTCACAAATATTACATTGAAAGTATACAATTCCTACAAGTTATTACAATGACTTTACAATAAAAACAATGACTATAAAAAGTTGAATAATAACTGTATAGTCGTCCGTAGTATCGGGGCGTCGCATCTCGAGCTATCCTGCGCTCGTGTCGCATTACCTACACATAAAATATTTATTATTTATAGTGGGTAATTAATAAAAACACACGCCGACCACAAAAACAAGTAGCCTAACAGGAAGATATAATAACTCAATCGCGCCTACATTGCTCGGTGCGATTTGTAAGCGTCCAGATTGCATCTCCTCTGCGGAATATACAACCTAAAACCGGTTAAACACTGAATGTATAGCGTAATATAGCTTAGCCTTAGAGCTATATACATTTACTTTATAACTCTCGATAAAGTTTATTCTGCTTTAAAATTGATCTTGATCTTAGTAGTTAGTGTTGTTTTTTAGTACAATAAAAGGTAATAAATAGCTTTGAAATATTGGATGTCGTTATATAGTACCTACATGTTTTATGGAAGGCCGGCCTAAGCACCAGATCGCACTGGACAGTAGCATAACATGATATCTTATAGCCTACCGCGCTTACGTGAAATTTGCGCCCATCTTTATCATTTCTTTGTGACACGCTCCAAGAAGAAATATTGGATAGATTTCGATTAAAGTATGCGTAAACTATAACGATTCGTTACTTTCATATGTCGAATAGTTTGATCATTGATCCACATGTAATTGTAAGCTAAACGAACACTTTTATGGGCATTTCATAAATGTTCTTCGATGTTACGAAAATGTTTAGTATAAAGCTTAGGAGATGATAAGTTTTCTATATGAAAAGATTTTTCACACTATTAGCATATTATGATGATTTTTCATTATATAAATTTTCTTAATAATTTATTTTATTCATAAGCCATTTATGTGTTGGTTTAAACATATTAAAGTTATCTATGATTTTTTTGTTCTCTTCTCACTAACAATAGCTAATGTATAGGAAGGATGAGAAATTCTTAGGCGTCAAAGTAATTTTTTAAAGTAATAAATTTAAAACCAAAATATTAAATTGACGCGACAGTAAATATTCAAGTTTATGCGGCTGACAGGACGCGTTGCGTGTCGCGTATGGTGTGGGTGGCGTCTTCTGTAATGTATGGAGGAGTTTAATAAAGTTCTCATGAAAATGCCACAATAAAGCTAGCTGTAACTTAATCTAAGAGAATGAATCTGCAAATGGGATCTGCAGACCGAGTTTAATCTTGCTCTGAGTTGCGCCTTTCGTTGGCTTTTTGTTCGCTTCGTGATACTTCGGAAGAACGCAACACTTTTATTTATAATATAACTATTTTGAGAAGTAAATAATTTAGTGAGTTAAATATGATAGGTTTATTTTATAATGTAGTTTATTTTACATGATAAAGCTTACTTTGTCACTTAATTTAACTTACGCCTAGGTAGCGGGCAGCGCTAGTCCTAAAAATTATTAAGATCATTATTAATTGTTACACAACACACTAAACTACTGTCTTGACAGAAATAATGCGAGCATGCTTGTAACTAATAACATTTTTTGCCATATATTAGATTTATTACTTAGCTTTTCGACTTACTTTTCGACTCTACCAAGAAGACAGATTCTAGAAATACTCTCAAGTAACGATGCAATGCAGGAATAATTATTTTAAATGTGATATAAATTTCGCTTATGCTGTTCAGTGCAAGTAAATACAGTAGCCATTTAATAAATCTTTCGCACTCGACGCCCCCGCACGGTCGCCACGCATTAGTTTATGAGCTTCGGATCGGGTACAGCCTCTTCCAATTTAAATAAAACAGTAAAGAATATTCATAAAATAAACTTACGTTGGTAAGTTTAAATTATTATTTCCATATATATTATTAAAAGAAAATTATGGCTAACAATATCAACATTTTAAGAGGAACACGTAGGTATGTATTTTTTAAACTATTACTTTGTTTACATAATAATTTGCAAAGTACTCCCTACTTTAAAGGAAGAGAGAGAGAGAGAAAGAACGAAATAGTTCCCCTTGATTGGGAAAGTATTTTTGAAAGGATAGACATGAATTTCTAATTTGATTAGGTTGTAATTAATATTTATTATAAACTGTGCTTAGTTGTATAAGTTTTATTATATATACTTATAAAAACTTAAAAAACAAAACCTTATCTAAATATTGCAGGCAAACTTGTTTTAATATTAATTAATCTAGCTAGATCGATTTTTCGCTACGTAAACACTAAAATAGCAAATTTCATCGAAATCGTTAGAGCCTTTTTCGAAAAATAGTATTGAATAAGATGCTGGATGTTACAATAGAGTTACGGTTGTTATTAGCAGTTAAAGACCGTCCTTGCTTTTCATAGACTCTAACTTTATCCCTGTGGTGTCTAAGAAGGACGTACGACCAATGATTGTAATGTTAAACTAATAATTAATAAATAATAAATAAATATGTTCGGACATTTTTACAACAGCACTATCTAGTTCCGTGGTAAGCTATGCGGCTTGTGTTACGGATACCAGATAATTGATATACTACACATATAGTATATTTTTAAATAAATACGTAATATAAATATTAACACCCATGACTGGAGAACAAACATTCGTGCTCAACAAATGAATGCCCCCAGCGGGACTCGAACCCGCGACCGCTGGCGAAGAAGGTAGGGTCACTACCAACTGAGCCAAACGTGTCGTAATTATTATCTACCTATCATTTTTTAATCATGACTTCAAATTATCATGCATTTTTTGCATGATTTCTTTCCAAATATGTAGTTTTTTTTCTTCTGAAGAAGCTGCAAAGGAATATGAGAATAGGCTTTACTGTACTTTTTGTTATTTATCTAAAACTAACAAGATCCACATATTACAATATCTTGTTATGAAAGATAGATGTAAAAAAAAATTAAAAAATGTCCTAAAGTAAAATGCTTTTTATGAAAATCCTTACCCATTCGGTTAAGAGTTTTTACGGATTGCAGAATACAAGATTATATTAGTATTCATTAAATTTAATATATTATTCATCCCTAAATATATTACTTTGTATACTGAATAAGGTAGTTTTATCCACACGCATAAGCTATTATGTTGGTACAAGAAAGTGATATTTCACATCTAATTGCTTGTTTACTTACAGCCTTAAATTCCTATGAAGCCGTAAAGCACCAAATATCCACGGTTAAAATAAAAGAATCGCTGCTGTGATTTCCTGTGGCTGCATAAATCTCTGCGGGCAGTAGGACGCCTATAAATAACCGGACTTAAGGTATAAATATACCAAAATTTAACGTTTAAGTTCGTAAGTTTTATAATAATCAGAAATAAAGTTCAAAATTCAACAGCACATTAAAATCTTTCTTCAGTTGCATTTGTAGATGACTTTTCATATATATATATGTATGGTTGTGGTCAAGGTAATAAATCTATAAAAATATGTTATTTGTGGAATAAAATGTTTACTTTATTTAATGTGTATTTTATATTGTAATATAGTGAAATATTGAGAATAAAAATTGCCTTTACGCAGACAAAGTTACCTATTATATAAGGTATATTGCTTCCTTAACTTAGAAGCCGCAGGCTCCGCTAGTTAAAATAAATAAACTTTTTAAAATAAAAGTAGCTTAAGTTTATACTCCTTATAACGCGATTAAAGCTGCGATTAAAGTCCCATCAAAATCGGTCCAGCCGTTTTAGATCCGGAACAAACAGACAGACAGACCCCCTTTTTTACCATAAAAAAAGACAAAAATTTTAAAAATTAGCTTTTTTATGTTAGTAATGTATATACTTTCATGGGCATCTAGTGAAAAGCTGTACGCTAAACCGCTAGTCGCTAGTTTATAATAAGATCGTATACTTATAAAAAAATGTTTAAACTAACAGTTATTCATTTTTATACTCCATATCATTCAACTGATACAGCGTAAAAAACAAAAATAAAGGAAATATAAAATAGCTTCTGGATGCAACCTACACCGGATTTATACTCACGGGTGCTTAAATAAATATAGCTCGAAACATTTTACTTACAATATATTAAATGTTAGAATTTCCTTCCTGTCCAATAAAAATCGCGGCGACCGGTATCGTATCTCGCAGGAATACCGGCAGGCCGTAATAAGTCGGGGAAATAAAATAATTTTCGAATGAAGTATACACACTAATGTGACTAATATTGTAATACGTGCGCTCAGGACTTCTATACTAGCAATGTTAGAAGATTTAGGGAGCTCCGGTGGCGTTCATGCAATGAGATGCCAGTAAAACTTATCTGGTTTTTCTTTGTAGCTATAATTATTAGGTATGTATCAGGTCGTGTATAAATTAGATTATAATTTTATGTTTCTGATAAAATGTATTTTAACTAACACACATTTGGCAATTCGATACAAGAGTTTTTTGCGAATATGGCCCGTTGTTTCGCAAAAATGTTTGGGCGGCAAATAATAAGTGAATCTATCTGATGTTTGATCTGAAAATCTTATTGCAACTAGCAACATGTAAAGCTGTTTTTAGAATAGGTTACGTAGTAACAATAACGGATCATATACAATGTTATTTTAGTAATCATCATCATCATCAGGCTCTTTTAACGTCCCATTGCTGGGCACGGGCCTCCCTCAGTACGAGGGGGATCAGGCCACCACCATAGTCCACCACGCTGGCCTAGTGCGTGTCGGCGGACTTCACATATCTTTCGAAAACTTGCTAGGTTTTCTCAGACATGCAGGTTTCCTCACGATATTTTTCTTCACTCTAAGACAAGTGGTAATCATGATATAAATGAGAAGATGAATATCAGAGGTGCGAGACCCGGATTTGAACCCGCATCACTCGGTTATTCAAGCGACCGCGATACCGCTGGGCTACCACTGTCTTTATTTTAGTAATATATAAATTATAAACAATATAAAAAATGAAATACTTTACTAAACTAATTAAATCGATGGCGCAGTGTTACATAAGGCATTGCGCGCGCGCAAGCCTGCCTCGTAAAGCGGGACCACACGCGGGTGAGGTGTGAAGGCAGCGGCCGCGCCCCGGGAGCCCGGCGCATAACTCACGGCCAGCGGGGCGCCGCCATTCATGCCTACCTGCCTCGATGTATCGACACGAGACACTCTGTCTACATTGCACAGATTGTTTCTTGTATTAAATGACCACTAGGTCCTATCAACTCTGCTTTGTAAATCCTAGTATATAGTATTATGTGATCTGTGGTAAATCTTTGTTTAAACTATGTACTTTTCAAATCTACGTGCCGTATAAATATCATAACGGTATGCAATATGATAAAAATAATAAAATATAAATATATATTACAAATATTATATAAAGGTCAATAGACCGCACGTTTTTAACCTCTGCGTCATCTTTATATGATATTTATTTAGTTATTAAACAGCGTTACAGTATTATTTAAGATTACACATTGTGCCCAAAGAATTTTATATATTAATTTGTTAAGATCATTGAAGGGCCAAATTTTCATTCTCAGGTAATATATCATCCATGAAATAATCAAACTCGTTTAGTTATAATATAGTTTCTTATTAGAGAATTTAAAAATTATATTATGCCTTTCTTTACCTCTTTTACACACGTATATTATATAGATAGGTACCTATGTAACCTAATTTCAAATCCCTATTCCCTATCACTTCACAATAGATACATACTACAATAATACACAGTCAGAATAGATGTTTGTATAATTTATAATTATATATTTAGAGTCGATATGGTAACACTTTTGTGCTACTATCAAGAAACATAAAAGCTATAAAAATTATAGTATATGTGTACTCAGCCCTTTTTGACGTCCCACTGCTGGGCACGGGCGTCCCTCTAAAAGTTTACCACGCTAGCTTAGTGCGTATTACTGGACTTCACATGTCATTCGAACACTTGCTAGGTTCTCTTAGACATGCTGGAACGATGTTTTTCTACATCGTAATATACTTGTTAGAAATTCGCACATGAAAATATCAGAGCTGCGGGACTCGAATTTGAACCCGCATCACTCTGTTATCAAAGCAAACGCGTTACCACTGGGCTACCACTGCCTTCGTAAACGATAGGTTAGTATTAAATATAACCGTAATTATGAGATATATCATATTTTATATAGTAGATTTATATGGGTTTTAATTATTTTATGGTGCCTTATTGCCGTAAATGAAGGTGACAAAAAGAGTTAAATTGAATTTTGTTTCTTACATTATAGGTTGATACTTACGAAGCAGAATTGATACTATTTATAAGAGGAACTTATTTTTCAATATTATGATAAATGATTTCAAAATTTTATAAATTCACATTCAAGTTTCAAAGAAACATATAATTAAAGATAAGATATACCTAAGTGAATATAATAACATTATGTCAATAATTAAAAAAAAACAAACTTACGATTAACTTACGATATTGGATTTACATTTTCGATTAACTTTTAACAAATAGGAAATTTAAAAGATATGTGTGTCTAACATGTAATCATCGAGAATTTAGCGCAATATGAGTCATCGAGACTTTGTGAAATTAAAACGCTATTGTTAATTACAGCCTGTCTCATCTACGCGAAGAGACAGGCAGCATTAATAATTAAAATTTACGGTACACGCCAACGCTTCATAAGAACTCTATATTACACTCCCAAAACTAATTCTTCGACACGCCATAATTTTCATAAGTACCAACCATGCAATACATCTCGTTACGTTAACTTTGTTATCCGTTCAAAGTGCAGCTCTCACGTATTACAAGAGTTAAAAGCCGCAAATTATAATAATGAGGAATAACCAATTGCACGAAGCTCACGTCAGATCGGTTTAGCTCATGTCGAGTTATGAAAGTTGTCTTTTTTCGAGTTTAGGGGAAATTGTGTTTTATGATGAGGCCTAACGGCCCTATTAGCGGCCAAATGGCGCTGTAGAATTCGTGAAAGAAATCAAATTACGATAACGATGCACGCTAGCTACCGATACTTAAATAATGGGTTGCGTCTAATTCGTAACAGGTAAATTGTGGGATGCCTCGCGCGTGGTCGGATTAGAACGTGTCATTAGGGGCCGCTTCCGTGGACCCTTGCAGTTATGTTTGCCCGAGTTTATTCAATGCTGATTATATAAATTAATCTTCCCGACGAGGATGGATGGTATTTTTATTTGTACTCACCAGATGTGGAAATAAGGAACGAATAATACTATTACAATATATTGAATTTCTCTTAATTTGGCGAATTAGTTATAAGATTACTCTTTTTTTATCTGAGACATAACACACACTTGTCTCAAATTGCAACAAATATCTGAGTATATTATATGGGCCATATTTATATTAGTACCGAACAGCAGGTACTTAGCATGCGACCTCAAGTATACAGTCAACTTAGCACAAATAATTCAAATCCATACTTAGTATATAATTTTATAAATGTAAAAGAGCGTTCGAAAAAAGCGAATCGAGTCGGAATGACGTGACAGATTGATGTGAAATTATGTGGTGATATGAAAAATAGAAGGACGATAGTAGAGTAACATAAAATTATTATCGTGCAAAAATGCCTTATTTCTTCGTAGCTATGTAATCCTTTAGCAAAAGTACCGTAGAAGTTAGAAAACATATACCTATTTCTCAAATATATACCTAATATATCCGAAAAAAAAACAATGACAATTCGCCACACATTACATCATAATTCATAGATAACTTATAAAATTGTAAACAATATTTTCTAAGACTGGATGGGTCTAATCACGGTGCAACATCTTTTATTTTTACGAAAAAACGGATTAGGCAGATTAATCTACAAAAAAATTGGCATATTCATTATTTCAAATAAAAAAGAAACATTACGTGTTAACTAGAGCAGTACAAGAGAGGAAATGATATGCGCGCGCGCATGCCCTCACTAATCAAATGGGGACAGTTTCCGTTTCCGATTTGGCCATGATGGATGATGATGAGTTTTAAGCAATTTGATATCCCAGTTTTCATGTTATAATGAGATATCAATAAACCGCAATATATTTTAGTAAATTGTAGATTATATTTTAAATACTAGACTCTACCTAATGCCTATGTCGTGAAAAAATGTGTCCGAAGGTCAGTGTGTGGTAGAGAAATATCTAAATAAACTATAGTTTTTTCATATTTAAACATCTATACAATAGTTAGAACATAGACCGATTTTGTTATCTATTTTTATTTCCATTAGCGATAGTAAAAAATATTTTAAGTTATCGTTTTAGTCGACAAAGACTTGATATAGCTAATATCCAATTTCTCAACTGGTACTGGTAAAAGACAAAATAATTGAATTAAATTGATGTGGTAAAATAATAAACACACTATTAACTCTTTTTCCACAGTAAGTCAATTAATATGTGACATGACCAATGTGAATATTAGGCGTCACGGCTTGCTGCGGGTGCGTTGAACTTAATTGTTTTGGTACGAGTATGTGACTGCAGATGTCAAAAGTCACCGTCGCTTAATTATAATTTGATTTTTAGAAGGTATTTATTTAAAAACTTTTTAGGGTCAGCGAAGCCACGGGTTCTGCTAGTTTAAATAAACAAAGCTTAAATAAATAAACCTCCTCCTTTTTTAAAGTCGGTTAAAAAGTAAGTTAAGTTACGCCTTATAACTTTAGCTATAAGCGAGCGAAAGTCCGGTCAAAATCGGTCCAGCCGTTTCAGAGATTAGCCGGAACAAACAGACAGACAAAAATTTTAAAAGATGGTTTTTTTGTTTCTCATATCGTATATACATTCATATTATGCAAAGCTGTTAATTTGAAATTAAAAACAGACACTCCAATTTTATTTATAT
The DNA here is from genome assembly GCA_905231865.2 of Boloria selene. Taxonomy (NCBI): domain Eukaryota; kingdom Metazoa; phylum Arthropoda; class Insecta; order Lepidoptera; family Nymphalidae; genus Boloria; species Boloria selene. The sequence continues at coordinate 11,142,729 of HG993134.1, forward strand.
GTCTAGATAACCTTTACTATGGCAATGGGGCCCAGTGCTAATGCACTCGCTTGGATAATCGAGTGAGTCGGGTTTAAATCCGGGTCTCGCACTTCTAATAGGTATTTTTAATAAAATATTTATAAGTGTTCTAAGGAAAAGTGAAGTCCGCCACTTAACCAGCTTGGTGGACTATATATCGCAGATTGTGGGCTAACATTTGCACGAGTTTATTTTGAGTATTTGATAAAGCTTGGCTGATATTAAAAATGTACGCATCATAAAGCATGATTACGTAACAACCCTACTATCAAATAAATATAAATAAATAAATAATGAAACCGAACTATTGGGAGACAAATAATTCTCACTTGAAGTCAATTTCTGCGTGTAATGAAACGTTTTTAAACAAAAAAATAACATAGGTTATTGAGTCGAGCATAACCAACGCCTCAAACGAATCTGCTAAGACGCTTGCTTACAGAAAGCTCGGCTTAAAGTCATAAAAATTTTAACATCCATCCGATAATCAATCTAACACGTCATAACTTTGACATCCAGTCTGCCTGGACCTAAGTTGAAATAAAACATTATTTATACAATAATGCACTTTATATTAACCCCATAAGTTTGCTTCTTATAAAACTTGAATGAGATAAATAAAAAAAAACATTGGATAAGACCACGGTCGAAATGAGTCTCAATATAAACATGTTAATTCATAAACTTGTATTTTTTAAAGAAAATATAAGCTATTTAAAACAAATTGGTTGAGTTCTAATATAACGAAATATACTTCATAATATGATAATAAAAAACAACAAACAAAGTGAAGGTCTCATAAAAACATCTTTGTAAACAAATCGATAATATAAAATTGTGTAAATATTTTTAATTAAATATGTTATTGACTCGACCTTGCGCCATTTTACGATGTTTATTAATTAATTTGACAGCTCATTCAGGAGATGGCGTAAGGTTATTTTTATTCTTATTTAAATCGCAGCGCAAGCGCAAGATGAATATTAATCTGATTACGATCGATCGAATGGCAGTGTGGAATGTATCATAAAATATTTATAGATATAAAAAAGATATAAAACAGTTTACAAATGAGACCGGCACGTAAAAACGCAGCATCATCATGTTGTGTGGCATGCGGCCGGTCACCGCGGCAACCGCAGTCTGAATACTTAAATTGTATTTAATGATTTGGAAGGCAGGTAATTATGGATACAAAAATTCGTATTAGTTCATTACAAATTATATATAAATTTAGCAAAATATGATATTTTTATCGCAACTGGCCAAAAGTTAGTAAGTAGGTAGATCTAGTAGATATGTTTGGGTTATACGGATACGACTCTGTTAATACCTTTAAGCATGAAAAATTATAACACAGCATCCTAATTACAAATGCCTGACAGGTGTTAGAGTTAAACTTGAGGTATCCTCCAGGTTTGATTAATCGCAGCACGAATGTTTTGATTTATGAAGCGGCTGTGATGCCGCATTCTCGTAGCTCAAGAGTGACTTATGTTACTTTAAAGTTTAACTATATTAAGTCATATATTATATTTCCCTATACCTAGTTATAGTTCATTTTATTTTCATGTTAAATTACATTTTTTATTAGTAAACGAAATTAGTAAACAATTAAATATAATTATTACTGTAAGTTGCACAATGCAAATTTCCGATTTCCGAAAGCATATGATTATTTTATAAATAAATATGTTGGGACATTATTACACACAGCGCCATTTAATTCCGTAGTAAGCAGAACTACGCAGAACTCGAACCCGCGACCGCCGGTACAGCAAGTAGGGTTACCACAAACTGAGCCATTGCTTTATATTATTTCAAATATTTTTAAAAGAACAAGTATATTATTTGCCAATCTCATGAATCTTGCTATAACATAAAGCAGTAGTTATTACGTCAGTTGTAAATCTTACGATGGTGGCGGCGTAGCTCAAAGAACTCAATCAATGTTCAATCACAGCAAAATGAAATATACATCAATGTTAATAAATCGATGTGACAGTGGTATAAAATATCGATTTCAATTCTCATACCGAAAGATTATATACATCGTATAAGATAGTACATATACCTAATATACTACCTACAATGTATGAGAGAGAGATTAAAGCTGCATGCATTTCAGACTTTTATTCTTTCTTCTTTTATTTAAGTAGATAAACTTCAAGGATCTTCTATATTCATAGATATCCATATATTTTATACGTACGAGACGTATAAAATAAATGGAAAATCCCATAAACAACACTAACTTTTTTGCGTTTCTGTGAGTTTACTTTAGTAAATGACGTACAACTAGGGACACTCCCGAGTGAAGCAAAGGTGACTTGCTAGTTTTATATGTATATGTTGGGACATTCTTACAACAGCGCCATTTAGTTCCGTGGTAAGCTATGAGGCTTGTATTACGGATACCTGATAGACTATCAGGTATCAGTGATAGTTTATATATTACACATATGAATTTTAAATACATACATAATACAAATGTTAACACCCATGACTGAAAACAAACATTCGTGCTCTACAAATGAATGCCCCTAGCGGGACTCAAACCCGCGACCGCTGGCGCAGAAAGTAGGGTCACTAACAACTGAGCCAAACGTGTTCTCTCTTAGGAGTTTTATATATACATATATGCACATTGTACAATTTAGCTACATAGATTACCTGTTAAACCTTCATATCAAATGAAAAGAACATTTTAAGAAAACAAAAAATAAACACAACTTTACATTGGTATTGATAGATATATTATATACATCTTCATTCATTACATAGAGTGATACTGAGTGATGGAGCGGTGTCTTAAAAGAGCAGCATCTCCCTCCACAGGTGCGCACGCGCACATTTGTCACTGTAGCCAGCGATTATTCATCTCATTGAAACATTAACGCGTCGAGAACTAATCACTTTGACTAATGGAACCCCCCGTCGTCACCTCCAAAGTTTCACACGAGCAAACTATAATATACCGACATATTCACCACGCTAGAGATTTAATTAACAAAGGCTGTAGATAAAGACTAAATAGTTCTAAAAACAGCAAGCTTAAGAGTAATATTGAAAATGTGTTTATGTAAGGTACATAAAAGATACATTATTAGTGTGAGCAGTAAATAAAAATATATATGAAATTCTATTGGTAAATTAAAGTAAATTTTTTACTATTAATAAGACCATGTTAGCTCAGTGGTGACAGTTTGGATAACCGTGAAGCTGGTTCAAATCCGGGTCTCTCACCTTTGATATTTTCATGTATGAATCATTTTTAATATGATTACAGTGACAGTGGCATACGGCGAAGGAAAACATCGTGAGGAAATCTGCATGTCTGAGAGTATTTAGCAGTTTTTGAAAGATATGTGAAGTCCGTCAACCTGCACTTGGCCAGCCATGGATCAAACCATAGTCCGTGGTAGACGAGGGGGGTCCCTCTCCCCTCGTATTGAAGAGAGGGCCGTGCCCAGAAGTGGGATATTTAAAAGCGCTGAATATATAAACATGTACTATTAATTGATTTATACTACTATTTAATGATTATTACGTGCCCTTATCTGCGTTTTATTAATAATTTTACTGGTAGATAAAATAAAATCAAATATATAATTAATTAAAGATAAAACCACGTAGGGATTGTCAGGACTATTGAGTATTGATGTTGGATAAAAACTTTCATGTACAAAAATTCTTAAGTTAAAGTTGACGTTAACAATAAGCAGAGATATCTAATCTCAGTTATGATAAAAGCACGGTTTATGTGCAAGCGCGTACGCAGCCTCCTTGCCACGACCGGCAAAAAAGTACCCATCAACAGTCCGTTTATGACGGCAAATAAAGCTCGCCATCTTCCCTGCAGTCCCGTAGTGAATTATTGCTTTATTGCTTCAGAAATATTTCACAAACAGAAAATATTTTATGATTCTCCACTTAAGAGCCGTCATATATCATTTTAAGCCATAGACAATAAAAATCGTAAGTTGCCACGAACGAGACAAAGGTATAGCGGATCGCGATCTGGCTGATCCGAAATAAATGAGCTTTAATTATTTAATATTTTATAAAATATTTGTAGTTAGTATGCTAATGATAACAAATATCAAACAATTTAAACCATAAAAAATAAATAAAAGGATATTTGTATTATTTAATTATTTTTTAAAATTATCATTCGACTTATTTATCTATCCTGACGATGTATGTATGTTTATAATCACTATCACTACATAGTATAAAACAAAGTCGCTTTCTCTGTCCCTATATCCCTATGTATGCTTAAATCTTTAAAACTACGCAACGGATTTTGATGCGGTTTTTTTAATAGATAGAGTGATTCAAGAGGAAGGTTTATATGCATAACTAGCGGATCCCGCAGCTTTGCCTGTGCTATGTGTGTATTAAATAAATTCGAAATTTAATTGAAATAGATATTATGTACACATACATTTGCTCTACGATTCTTAACTCATAATATTATATATAGGTACTGTTTTTGTAGTAATAATTTTTTCAAGCTGTGGGTGTTAAATTTAAATTGTTTTTTATAGGCACTTAAACCGAAACACTAGTATTTTATATAATTATGCTTTCAATATTTATTTGAAAAGCATTAACACGAGGCATTTCACATCGCGTCCAGCAAACATAAAATTGGAATAGTAAAGCCTCGAAGAAATCGTTAAAGCGAGTGAAGACTGTAATTGGAAGACATTAAATGTAACCAGGATTGTTATAGCTGACTGTTAAAAAACCCTTACTGGACATTAGTCCTTAGTATTTACTCATATGTTACAATGTTAAATTCGATAAATAAATGTTAGTTGTGATGTGTTAAGACGGTAATCATAGGGACGATTTATGTTTATGTACGAAATGTTAGCAATATAGCCAAAGATCGCTTGGCTGTGTTAGTACCTAATAACTAATAAAAATACATTAAGTTTTTCAATATTAGGGGAAGAAGGGGGAATGACGCTCACTGGGTAATGGCGCTCACCTCTGCAACTCTGTAAACATGATACGTAGCAACACACCACATCGCGTGAATTGTGAGGGGAGGGGGTCTCTTACAGACAGCGATACAAACATACAGTCAGATCGCGTCATGTGACTGTGAAGTGCTTTTCTTTGTTTCCGCCCGAACTGATCTAACTTTTGGTTAGGAGTTTCTTGACGGTAAGTCCTAAATTTTAATGCTTATTTAACTATTATTTTTTCTTCTGACAATAAAACTATTCTATTTTGTAATAATGCAATCAATTTTTAACAATTGTGTATGATTTTTTTTTAATTTCAATTCAATTACAAAACGAGCGTTTGGGGTAATACCGCTCATCTGAGCGCAATTACCCCTTAGTGACTTATTTTTTTTGTTGTAGATATGCCAAGAAATCGTCAAAGGACCACCGCTAAAGCGGCTTGGACCGAATAAATTCCTTCCTTTTAACCTTCAATCTGCTAAAACTCCTCAAAACCAAGGCCCAAATGTCCAGAATTTCGAATGCGCAGTCTGATGGTACGGCCATAATTTCAGGACATACATCTCCTTTGGCAAGTCCATCAAATGAGGATCAATCCTCTGCATCTGTTTTGGTACGTGCACAAGCACGCAACCAAAATCTAGTTCAATAATGAAGAACTCCGGTATCCTTTGCTGCTATAGCGACGGCAACAACAATTGAACCATTTTATAAACCACGTCAAAGAAAGCTAAATATTAACTGCGACTCCTATAAAAATTATTTTAGAGGATAATAAAAAGAAAAAGTCGCGAAACTCAATAAGACCGGTAAAGATGATAAATTAAGACCAAAACAAACATATGAAACAAATATCTTACAAAAGAAAGTTCTTCAGAGAGTGATTGACAAAGATATAACAAATGTACTATTTGCAAAGAATTTGGAAAACATAACGAGTTATGGTGTCGGTGCACCATCTGCGGAGTATGGGCTCATGCTATATGTTCAGGATGGGATTCGCCAGATGAATACATCTGTCATTTATGTGACCAAAAATAAGATATAACATTTCTAAGTTGTCTTACCTCCTTATAATAATAATAATTTTATATTATATTATAATAATTGAAGTTGATTTGATATCGAAGACTTCACTATATTTGTTAAATTGAAAAACGCTTATCTTACGTACAAATGGCGATAAATGATGCTAATTTGTTATTGTAGACTTTACTTTCATTGTAGTAGGTTCATCTCATTAATATTTCTTTAATTAAAATGTATTTTACTTGTTATATTCCAAAAAACATGTTTGAGCGTCATTACCCCATACACTGAGCGGCATTACCCATAGTCAGGGGCAATGCCGCTCAAACATGTTTTTTTAATATTTTTTTATTACTACTAGTAGGTCAAAGATAAATGCTTTTGTTGTTAAAATCTTAATTACTCGATAGTTAAAGACTTTGTTATTTACCTTAATTTTGATATATAATAAATAATTTAGAAAATACAGCATGTTTTCCTTAAGTGAACGCCATTCCCCCTTCTTCCCTAAGTATTTCATTATTAAGGCAGTGGTAGCATAGTGGTAACGCGTTCGTTTGGATAACCGAGTGAAGCTGGTTTAAATCCGGGTCTCGCTCTTCTGATATTTTCATGTGCGAATAATTTCTAACATGATTGCCACTTGTCTTAAGATGAGTGAAAACATCGTTAGGAAACCTGCGTGTCTGGCAAGTTTTCGAAAGACAATGTTGTGCAGTCCGTCAACCACTTGGTCTGCGTGTTGGATTATGGCCTGATCCCTCTTTTATGGAATGGAGGCCCGTGCCAGCAGTGGTACGTTAAAAAGGCCTGAATACTTAATAATTTGTTTCACTTTAGTAGTGAGAATATGTAAATAACCCATTTTCATAAAGGACGTGTTTCTTTCTATTCTTAGATTGCGAATCTTAGATTAGATGACTAATGTTCACGATTACACTACATGTAACACCATAAAAAATGAGGCAAAAAACTACAGATTACTAAATCCATGATTAAATGTAAAAAATAATAGGTTTCTTTTATAGATTTATTTATCTATACAAAGCTTGTTTATATAAGTACTTCATTGTTTTATTAAAATAAATTATTTGAAGTATCTTTCTGTCTTTATTATTGTTGATTTGCTTACTTTGCGGCCGTCTTTATGTTCAATAATTTAAAGTGTAGGTGACGTCGCCACTTGCCAACGACGCATTGTTCAACAATGATTTATAATTGGTAATAAGATTTTCGAAAGAAATTTGGTAAAGTAAAAAAAATTGAAACAAAAGTATAATGTCAAAACACATGTTTACAATGCTAGAGAAAATAAATATAGACGCCTAGTTGATTTAGCTCGCCCCGTGAGCTGCGCGGAAACAAAAGAAAGGACCGCGTTTTGTTCCACGAAGAACCGAACATTTCCCCAACAAAGTTATAATTGTAGATTTTTTACCAAACGACCATGCGTCATATGATGATGATGATGAAACGAAATTAGTGCATTTATTATCAGGGAAAACCTCAGCAGCGTTAACTCATTAGGTAGGTGTTTTTGGAACTCATGTACAGTGACAAATTACTATCATTTGTTATGGTTATCATCGTCTGTCTTGTCGTATAAAAAGTATTTAATTCAAAATGCCAAAGCTATGTAGCATGCAAAAATGTCGCAATCCGTCATACATTGTCACGAGCTGAAGTTCAATGTTATTTTTAACTCAAAGTACGAACTCTATCTACTTCTTTCTTCTATTTATTAACTTATATGACTCAATAAAATATTTTTTGCATAATTTTGAGTATATATCTGCAATAAAATGTAGATAAGATTTTCGATAATTATTATTTTTATATAATAATCATATAAAATATATTTGTAACCCTATTTTAAAATACTACCAAAAAGCTGAGCTTTGTGAGGGCTCGTGTAGTTATTCTAACGGGTTGTTAATATTCATTTTTAATGGTTATAAAATTATATTTTATTTGAAATCTATATTTGACAACACATTTAGATATGAAGTTAAATTACTATGTTAAAGGACAAATCCTCAGGATGCTCAGACCACAGAGACCGCAAAATGCTCAGGTTGTGGGATAGTGTTAGGACTCGCTTCATTCGCCCTAATAAATAATTTTTCAAAGGCACAGCTATCAACGTAGTAGCACAGCAGTAAGTAGGTACAACTTTCAATATTAACCAACATAAGTATTCATTAGAAACATGATAAAACTTATAAATTTGCAGAAATTGACATTTTTACTCATACATAGAAAGCGACTTCTCCTTTGATAAGTTATCAAATGGAGGCTAAACAAATATTATCAAGTTTTATTATCACGATCAATGATTATTATCGTTTTTTGTTATTGTGTTTTAAGGAAATCTAAACGTCATTACACGAAGGTTTTACAATGTATTAAATCAGTAATTTTTCAGCGGTGGCAGCGTGGCAGTGCAATCGGAAGTGCACCGGCGGCAGCGCCTTTTTGTTTCTGCTGCCCGTCTGTGATGGCTTTCGGAAGCGAGGTCGCCATTCGACCGTCCACCAATATTTCAGCGGGTGATTTATTAAATGACGTCCCTTTTACTTTATGCAAATGTTAAAGGTTTATTTTTTAAGGAAATGACAATAGAATTACTTGGTATGTTGCAAAGGGAATGTTTTATTTGTACATATCTATACTTAATATAAAAAAGCTGAAGAGTTTGGTTATTTGTTTGTTACCATACCGCGCGACACGAAAAGAATTTGGTTTCCAGCATTTAGAACGCGAATGAAGCCGCGGTAAAGGCTAAAATATATAGATTAAAAAATAAAAGTTAATGAACGTTTATGCGATAAATGTTTAAAAGAGATGTTATACGAGTATCTTAAAAATAATTTGTTCGTCATCGGGCTCTTTCAGCGACTTAAAACTATTGTTATTTATAATTTTATTGAGATATATTCAGTAAAAACCGTAGGCGATTCGCTTGTAAATTGTAATATAATAAATGAGAATATTGAATTTATTGATATTTCTCACAGCGTTGGTTGTTTCCGTGAGAAGGTGTACACTTGGCATACAAAGAAATAGAACATCATTATACTATTACGTTGACGTACTGCGCATCCAAAATAAACGTGCATTACCTCGTGAGAACGTATTGTTTCACTATATGTAATCTGGTAGGTTAAACACTAGTTGTAACTGAAATGTCGCAGTATCTTATTATACTACTAGCGACTCGCCCTCGCTTCGCTCGGGCTCTTCCCTAGATTTAGCACAGGTAAAGCCGCGGGATCTGCTAGTTATGCATATAAACCTTCCTCTTGAATCACTCTATCTATTAAAAAAAACCGCATCAAAATCCGTTGCGTAGTTTTAAAGATTTAAGCGCACATAGGGATATAGGGACAGAAAAGGCGACTTTGTTTTATACTATGTAGTGATGTCTCTCTTATATTAGTAACGTACTAATATAGATAACCCACATATTATTTTACTACATTATTTCAGGAGACACAACTATCTAGTTAAATTATATTTATATTTTATTTCACATGTAATTATTAAAATTTGTCATACATACACATATTTATAATACACTTAAAAATTTATATGTATAGTATATCAAATATCTGGTATCCGTAACACCAGCCTCGTAGCTTACCATGGAACTAGTAGTGCAATAATGTCCCTACATATTTATTTATTTATTCTCATTAGTTTTTTAAAACTAATGTTACCTATATTTATAATCAACACACAGTGTTCATCTAAACAACATAATTATCACTTCATAAAATACATATTATTGTAACCGTATCGTTGGGATTTTGATCTGAAATATCAAAGCATTAAATTGAATGTAACTATATAAATATAGTGTTAATAATCCACAGCTTAACTATAATAAATAAATAAAAGTAACGTATTTGATTGCTTTACAACACGTCTTTACATTTAAACGATTCATTACATTAGGAAAGCTCATCGGCACGAAGTATTGCCTACTAACAAACGTAACACCGTCATAACTCTATTAAAACAAGGGCTCATTGGGTCATTTAAAATTACAATCTTAATAACACGCACGCTTCGCTACCCGGCTTGAGTTTAATCAACCTGTGCTAGAAGCGACAAGGCATTTAAAAAAAAATATGTCGAACTTTCATTTATTTCACAAGAAGTAAGTGTGAAAGCTATTAAAGCTTAAACAGAACAGAAGATCAATTTTCCAAAATGAGTAAATGATAAGTAAAAAAAATAAGCCAAATCTGTTCAAATATACATATTTCAAATTAGTTTTACGTAAAACTTTTAGCTCAAATAGAGAGACAAAACTTTTGAATTAAGTTTATGCTCTCACAAAAGCTTTTAAAATAAATAAAATGATAGTTGATTTACGTTTTTACAAATTTTAAATTTGTTTTCTAAAAAGAAAATCTAATTATTGTAATGAATTATACCTACTATACTATCAAATATTTAATAATTGAAAATTATACAAGCCACATCCAGCAACGCTTCATAATATATTATGTTAATAGTTTACGAACCGATGTTAGGTGCTGGTAAATAATGGAATATCGTAAATAACGTTCTGAGTCGACGCAACGATGATAATTCGACGATTCATCACAGAATTCATAAGTACATTAAAATATAGAGTGAATAATAAATAAAGCACTTTATTTTATAATCATTTCTTGCCCCCGATTCTACACTCAGAATTTGCGTCATGCACTTATGATTTCGTCTCCAATGTCCGTCTCGGACTTTGCGGTCTTGGCAAAACTATGCGAGAAATGGTAGTAAGGAGCCGAGTAGACTTCATTATACTATTATATTTTGGTTTAAATTGTAATAAATGTGGGTTTTTAATGTAAATTAGTAACTACTTTAATAGGTACAATATGACACTTTCATTCTAAAATTTTGAGACGATATATAAAAACTTTAACATTAACGTTCAAAATATTAAAAAGGCAATCGAGTCTTTAGCTTAATCGAGCTTAACAAATGCTTTTTAACTGTACATTACTCATTTCATTTAAGTGATAAATATTAAACGTGCAAAAAATATAGGCAGAGACTACTATACTATTTGTTGTAATATGTACATACTTATATACTTAAAGTACATTTAAATTTTAAACAAACAAATAACAACTATGTGTTTTGCACATCATTATGTACCTACTACATGAATGTATTTTTTTCACATAAATACTATATAAGTTTAGTAGTAGGTACTTTATTCAAGTAGCATCGAAAAGGTTAAGTACCTATCTACCTATAATAAACGCAGTTTTATTATATAACCTGTCTTCTAAATCCGCCATTCAAATGGTGAGGCCATTAACACATTGTTGAAGGTCAAAATATAATTTCAATCTCATTAGGTAACATCTTAATATGCATTAATTTTTAATATCGACTTATTTAGCATTTAGTATGATTAAATATTACAATAAATCAGATAAATTGACTGTATAATTAATTTAAAAAGCATTTTAGTTTCATATATTGAATTATGATTAATCCACGTCCTCAATTTTACGATATTTATTTTGTATTAGTTATATTCAGATTTAAATAATTTTGTAGTGATGAATTTATATGTTCTCGTATATCATAATAAAATTTGATTGATTTTCTTTGATAGCATAAACATTTGACGACTCGTTGGGCTCAGTTGGTAGTTACCCTACTTTCTGCGCCAGTGGTCGCGGATTCGAGTCCCGCTGGGAGCATTCATTTGTTGACCATGAATGTTTGTACTCCAGGTATGGGTGTTTATATTATGTCATATATGTAATATGTAGTATATCAACTATCTTGTAGCCGGTACACAAGAATCGTAGCTTACCGTGGATGGCACTGACGTAAGTTTGTCCCAAAATTATTTATTATTTAATTTAAACGTTATCTAAATAAAATTATTAAGTATTTTGAACACTCATGAGAGCTAATAATAAACACAACTATTTAGTTATGTGCTTAAGTATTTAGTTCGATTTAACATTAAGAAGCAGAAATTTATATACAAATATAAGCGACGACGATGAAATATAACGACCGCTATTTCTGTACAAATTATACGAAGACTAAAATTTGTTAGAGAAACTCTTTAAAAGTTGTAAAATGTCTAAGCTTGTGAAGAAAGTGCGGCTCATGCAACAATGCAGCGTCATTGTTCTTCGTAAGGTATATTAGACGCAAAATTTTACAAACGTCAATTAATATTAATAGGCGCCGCAGACACCTGAACCAAAATTGTTTAGAAAAACCGCGCGATTCCACCGTTGGTTTGTTTTTATTTGGGTTCCGTAGCGTAATTTAAACTATTTTGTTTATTGTTAGGTATTCGAATATATTGCAAAAAAAAAATTATTAATTTAATAGGTAATTAAGAAAAATGTTTATATTAGTAGAGCATGCAGAGTCGAGTCGATCTTGGTTGGATCATTATCTCCTTCTTGAAGGCCTGTCGCCTACGCAGATTCTCGTAAATATTTATTAATGTAATTTAAATACCTTTAATGCTAAATCAGCGATCACTTTCAAACAAATCAGGGTAGACAATAAAAATAAAAGATAAACAAATTTTATCACAGTAAAGAAAACGGGTAGGACAGGGAAAAGAAGAAAGACAATATAATCTACTTTTAAGGACTTAAACAGACGGATAAATAAGACTGTTCGAGATATATTTTTTGGTGTAACACGCGAGGGTCCACCAGCAAAAATTACTTAGTAATATCATCATCATCATCATCATCAGCCCTTTTTTAACGTCCCACTGCTGGGCTAATATACAGTATTAATATTATAAGAAATATTTAAAGTATGTTTTATTAATTTAACTATTGCAGAATGTGTGGAGATATTTTATTTTTATTAAACAATATATAATGATTTTTTACTTATTAAAGATTAAAAAAATTTATAACAAGGCAAAAAAGTAATATACAACATCGACGAATCTCAACATCTGTAGCTTTTGCGACTCAAAAACCTTAAGGCTTGGTCTCTCTCGTGACTATTTTTGCTGTAAGCATTCGAAATATTAGGAACCAAACAGTGAAATAGAGTAGCGAAAAAGTCTGAAATAAACAGTCCTATTAATCATGCTGTTTTAAATATAAGTAGATTAATCATTATTAAATTAATTGGAGATATAACGATATGCTTAATCAAAGACATTTCATTAGACGGAACCAATTACATATGCACAAAAACTTATACGTCCTGACCTTAGACGGCCGAATTCTTGAAATAAATTAAAAAATGCTCACTCACCATCAATCAAACGATCGATTCCATCGATATAATTTACTTTTTGTAGTTTTCACAAGAAAGCGCTCGTCACGCAACTCACGCCTGCCAGGTACGGCCTACTGCGTTATAATTTTGTATGTGTAAGGCAATTTATTAATTAACTTAGCTAATATTAATCTTGCTTTATTCTATTTTCGGTATAATTGAATGTACAGCTATGCATGGTTCTTGGATAGGTTAGAGTTATTTTAATTTGGATATCCTTTTTGTTGCCTCAACACAACTTTAGACCACTTTTTTAATTTTAAATAAAATATGTATATTAATCAAATATATAAGAGATAAATAATAATCATTAAAACAATTAATATATTTGAATTAGTAATTTCTAAGATTAATTTTAGACATCCTACGCATAAATCATATGACAATTTAAATGCAAGGACCAGTAAAATATGACTTGAACTATAATTATTGAAAGTAACATATATTTACTGAATTATTAAAATAAATTCTTTTCCTATTGATATGTTAGTTGTCTAATTACATGCATTTCTTTAGTAGATTTTTTATACATAATTAAAAATGTTTTTGAAACAAAATATGAGGCTAACTATATAATTAATTAAAGTAACGGCCTCCAGCGGCCCAGTTAAATTCGTCAATCCTATTGGTGACATGTCGAAACGGTTTTGGCCGCAGTCAGTAATCGGTTTTCTCCAATAAACGGCGATTAGACGCGCCGGCGTCAGCACGCCCGGGATCTGCCGTGTACACTGACGTACAAACGTTTTTAGTTTTTGAGCTTATACAAATGCCTTATATAAATTTAGTATGAGAATAATGCAAATGTTGATAGTAATATGACTGTTTTATTATTAGCTTTAACTAGAAATCGTATACTAACAAAACTATATTTAATTTGTACAAAAAATTTTGTTTTTCGGGCTGGATATAATTTTATAGGCTTAGTTTAAAGTTTTAGTGATTTTTTTCTAAAATATGTTTTCAATTTTTGTAAAAAATTACTAAAACTTTTTTAAATTTAAAACTTATAATTTATACTACCACTACAATGGATGGTCGATCGCATCAATGGATTCAAAGTAATAAATAACACATAATTTTAACATATTTCAAATTATAACTAAAAGGTATATCTACACGAATGTACATGCTACAGTCGTGACCAAACGCCGATTTCAATTATTATCTAGAAGTCGTTTCTCGAGCTAGTATGGTAGTAATTTTAATCATGCTGTTATCCGTAATGTAATAGAAGTCTATACTAATGAAAGAGCACGACTTGTCTTGCACAAAACGCTATGATTACTTAGGTTCCAGAATATTTATTATTGACTACACTCGAAAGTGCCTTTTAAATATGCGCGATTTGTTATACTTTGTTCGTTTGAAATACCTAGATCGTTTTTGAATATTTCCTATTTACACTTCATCCTTAAACAGAAAACAGCATTCCATCTGTCTTCTCTAAGCCTTCAAAAATGATAAATAAACACTAGTCAAGCCCTCGTGTCGAGTTGTCTTGTGGAATATTATAAAACCTTTCGATATTCTTGATATGCCTTAATAAGAATATTTTAGTTATCCTCACGATTAATGGTTTATTTAATTATTGTTATGCTACTTTATATATTATGATGATGTTTGTATTACATGTACAAATCCACAATGAAAGTAATATGATATTTCGAAATTAGATGTTATTAAATTTATAATTGAAAATCTTATTTAACCGTTTTTTATACTATTTATATTTATAATAACTTATTTCTTTTACAAAGCAATAAAAATACATTTCTTATATTTATATAATATGTTACATATTATTATGGATGAAGTTTATACTTATCGGGTGTCTTAAGACTAAGAGCACTTGCATGGAGTACGGATAGCAAAGCAAAGTCGGCCTGAGGTGACGGCGCGGCTCAAAGCTTCGACAGCCGTCCAGCGTGGCTCATAATTAAGAACGGTGACTGTTGAAAAATGGCTGCCGCCCCCGGCCGGCCGTGAATAATCGTCGTAATTACGATTTGGAATAATTTCCAGCCAGTCATAGCGATGCTATCGGTAGGTGTTGACGAGCGCTCGTTACGCGCACGCAGTCTCTACACGTGGAAATCGCTTTTCTATCTAAAAGTTAGGTCAACACATCTGCACGGTAATTTCTATAAATTATTCTTTATTACCAGCGAAATGCTTTAGGAATTGATAAAATGGTGTATGTATTCGCATGAAAATATGCCCGATTTCGTTATAGAAAGAATTTTTAGGATAAGGGAAGGATGAACCGTGGACTCTATCGAAAATTTATTTGATTACGATATACAGTTCCACTCATTTCACTTTATACATATCATCATTTCTAAATTTATAAAAAAATATATTTTGTTAAAGCAAGGTAAAACCAAAGATCACAACTATTCCAGATATTATAAACCAGCACTACGATTTATGGCTTTCGAACGTTTAATGCCTACAATAAAATAATTAAGTTGTATATAAATTTTAATTATATCGTATTAATTAACTAAAGTAAACACGTAAAATAATAAATATATAAATGGTGTCGTGGGACACCAGGTAGGAACGAAGTTCCTTCGGTTAATGTAGAATCGACACAATTTGCAAAAAAAATCGTGCTCAATTTTATGTAGGTTTTCTTGATTTTTCTCTTAAATTTTGCTGATTAGTTTTTATTTAAGTACAGGAAAGTATTTAGGAAATTCAGTATTTTAGGAAATAATAAATAACGTAAAATAAAAAAAATCGTAATTCAAATTATCAACTTAAATAATAAAAAATGTCTCTTTAAGTAAAACTAAAATGAAATCAAATAAAATAAATATAACAATAGAGTTTAGTAGTAATTTGAATAATTTTCATTTACCTAATTATCTTAAAGAGAAAACAAAGCTTTAGTTTTATTAAACCCAAAATTGTTTTGTAAACCATCCGATGAGATCGATTTACAAAATCACCGCAACCGAAACGTAAAATAATCCTGAAATATATATTATATAAAATATAAATATACAATAATCTTGAATCTGAAAAACATATTGTACTACATTAATCAACAATAAATGTGAAGTGAAACCTGACATAAATTAAATAAATCTGGACTACTATAAAATAGCGCATTTGCATGCACTATAATTGTCATGAATAAATATCACTTTGTTTACACGATTATAAGTCAATCTAGACCTTTTGGCAGACAAAACTAACCCAGCGGTCGAGAAAACTCTTTCACTAGGCGTATTTGTTGCGGGTACTCCTTAAATCGACATCGCTAGCGAAGAAAGCCACGGGAAAGAATCCTTATTGCATGTTGCAAAATATTTCCAACATTCTTGTTCAATTGGATCATCTACAGGTACAGACTGAGTTTCAATGCCAGAATGCTTTTCGGAAAGCCTGATTAGAAAGGAACTAACGGTAACGGTATCAGATGTCGTAGTCGGTCTTGCTACTGCTTGAGATTCAGAAGTCTCCATAGAAGGGATTAGATGTGGACGACTTTTAACAATTTCTCTGATGTAATCTGATAAGAAAGACACCCTTGTTTGATTGGAAATCTCAAGATACACATTTTCTTCACGTATCAATTGAAAGCGACAGTCCGACAAAGTAGCAGCCACTATTAGTTTTGTGATCGGGAATCGGTGATTTAATTTATCCATCATATTTCTTTTAAGAGTTAACAATACAAGTGGTTCATCATCATCTGAGGACTGTAGTGCGTCTTTAATTTCTGATCGGAATATCAGCGCAACATTTAAAGATGTGGATTTTTGAGAGCTTAGTATTTCTACAATGACCTTGACTTTTTTTTAGAAATGTGAGTAAATCTGTCATTAACTTCCACTCAAAATTGTTTAATTTAAGTTGCTCTTCGCCAATTTTGTCAAGCAAGATGTTGACAGCGTAACGATTGCAAGAATGATTTAAACTTTCTATCATGGCCAAAACGCTGTGCCAGCGGGTCGGTGTCGAAGTTTTTATGCTTGGTATTGGCTTCATAAAATCATCGATTTCACTGGAATCGCCATCATCCATCTCATTATAATCGTACACAAAATTATCAAGGATTGGATCCCTCTCGTCGTTTTCCAAATCTTCTTCTGTTTTTTCTAGTAAAACAATTATTTTTCGCTGTTCCTTATCAGC
Organism: Boloria selene; assembly: GCA_905231865.2. NCBI lineage: Eukaryota > Metazoa > Arthropoda > Insecta > Lepidoptera > Nymphalidae > Boloria > Boloria selene. The sequence continues at coordinate 11,160,212 of HG993134.1, forward strand.
TTCAGCTTTTAATTCAGGTAATCTATATCGCAGCTTCTTCACTATGTTTTGCACTTTGTAACCTGTCTCTTTACTTCTTGGGTCGAATTTATTCCATCGACATTCACCAAATTATGAAGACCATGGCCCAAGCAGAGATGACTGTTAAGTGAAGCCAAATCGACTGCACGTTTAACATTTGCTCCGGCGTCCGTGACAGCAAAAATAGTTTTATCAAGCAATCCAAAGTCATTTCTTACTTCAGCGATCATATCACAAATTTTTTGACCAGTTTTTTTTTCGGTTATTAAGGTCGTTAATAACGTGAAATATTTGAGTTGCATATCTGTATAAAACATATTGTTACAATTAGATTCTCACTTTACATTGTACTTTAAATAAAGGAAAGGGGAAAAATATATACCTTCTGTCAGATAATGGTATGTGAAAGTGATATAATTTTGACTCCGATATTGATCGCTCCACAAATCAAAGGTTACTGCACCACAGCATGACGCATCTAGCTGAATTGTCTTTTTCACATGTGATAAACAGCTTTCAAATACATCGTCCAGAGCCGTTCCAGATATTGTAAAACGAGATGGTAAATCTGCCGTGTTCCCAATTACCTTGTATTTCTAAAAACAGGTAACTAACTTTAATCATTGATCAGAGTCTATGGATTAAATAAAGAAATTCTTTATTTTAAGTTATCTACGTACACCACGTGTACCTACCATGAAAAAGTCCTGCATTCATTTGTCTGATACTGAGTTAAATGGCATCAAAGAGCGACAAAACCAGAGAGCTAGATCTCGCGCTAGGAACCACTTGTCATTAGTTGACGACGCTGAGGATATACTCTGCTTTGAAGTTGAAGGCCTGCTGGTAGTAAAAAAATCTTGTATTGTCTTTTTAGCAGCTATACCCTTTTCTCGTAGACCATGAACATCGCGAAGGTGACGAATTAGATTTCCAGTGCTCACACATTTACTGTAAGACTTTACTTTTGTTCTAAAACATTAATCAGATAGAATTATATTAATATAGTACATGAGTAATGAGTTCGGAAGTAAAATAATAATAATAAAATAACCAATGTAAAATATTTTATATTTATAAATAAACTAATACTTACGTATTTAATTCTTTTGCACTAAATAATTTCCCACTATTATCACTGTCAATTGCATTCAAGTCACTTGTTAGTTCACTTGCCATTGTTACTATGACGACTGTCGCGCCTGCGCACTATTTAACGCTTTTTTTCCACGCTTTTACTATCACATATTTTTCAGTTCGGCCGCGCAGCAAAATCCCTATCTCCTCCAGCCTGCCGTAAGGAACTTCGTTCCAATATAGATTTTGATAAGAAAAATACAGTATCACATACCTACTTAATTAAAATGATCTAAGCATCGGCGCGGAGGCGTGCCGCTTGCGCCACTCTACGTGGGCAGATTTAATTAGCTGTAAATACTTTTTTTATGGTTGCATCACAACACGAATTACTTCAAGAACTTTTTACTATTGGTTACTTTCGATTTGATATTTAAAAATACTCACCATATTATTTTTTTGATACCAAATTTTTTTAAATTCTTTTTTGCAGCAAACTTTAATTACATGAAACCTAACATCAACCTCATCAAACATACTTAAGCAAATAAATAAAGCGAGATAGACACACACAGGGTGTGTGTGAAAGAGAAAGAGAGAGAGAGAGAAAGAGATATGAACTTTATAGTTGAAGCCAATTATTATTGAGGATATGACTCGTAATCAGGATTTTAATGCTCTGAAGTTTTGCATGCTAACCTCAAGTAAAATCTTGATAGTCTCGCAATGGTATTTGAGATTAATATTTGGTATAAAGAGAAGCGTATTTCTACTATAAATATATTTTATACCAGAATCTTTCTAATATCTAAATATGTCCTCAACTTTAGTTGACACAGATGCGTTCCAAATACATAAAATGTACCTACGTTTGAAAGAACTAAGAGCTGGGTTACACGAAACGAGTATACATTGCCAATTGAATCCACAATTTATGCTAATCTGGACAGGCATATAGATTATAGGCATTTATATTTCTTTATAATTCGTAATTTTTATATTTTACTATAGACTTAGACTCGCTCCGCTCGAGTTCGACCCTAGTACGATATAACGCTTGCTAAATATAAATAAATTTGATATTTTTCCCGCTGTATGTGTTGATGCGGATAACCAGCTATCATCATACCAAACTTTATCAAAATTTGTCCAGTGGTGATCTCATGATGTGGTCACAGACCGACAGATAGAGAAAAATTCTAAAAACTATCCTACTATAATGACTATTTTAATAAGATTTTCCAAAAATATTGTACTAATTTGACTCAGTTAGAATTTTATTAGGTATATGTATAGGTTCAGGATACTATACTTGAATATCATTTTCATTTTGCTTAAAAGCTGAGAAAAACATAGTTAATTACAAGAAAACTGAAATATCGATCGCACTACAATTTTGTGCAAGGTCATAAAAGTCGCAAACAGCTGATAATATGAGGGTGACCTTGCTGGTTTATGATAAAAAAGGTTCATTTACACTGCAACTGTTATTTTGAATGAAGTGCCATTGTGACACACGCCCACGGCCTAACAGGTGTTGCATTGTTATATGCAAATTACACTTTCCCTCTCGAACTATACAATTTTTGGCTACTATACAGCTACCGATTTGATTGAATTAAAAATGAATGAGTTTTATTTAACAAGAAATAAGAAATAACTTTAAAAATATTTGTTGTAGTGATTTTTTATCATGTATGAACTATTATATTTCAATTATTGATAAGGCATGTAATTAAACTAATTTATTAAGGCAAATTAAATTATATAATAAGTAAACTATGAGGAAGTTTATAAATAGGTATTCAATATTGCTCTCTTAACACCGGCCATAAAATCATCATTCACAGCCCTTTTTTAACGTCGCGTCGTCCCACTGCTGGGCACGTGTTGGCGGACTTCACATGTATTTCGAAAAACTTGCTAGGTTTTTCTAAGACACGGAGGTTTCCTCACGATGTTTTCCATCACCGTAAGATAAGTGGTAATCATGATAGAAAAATGATTCGCACATGAAAATATCAGAGGTGCGAGACTCGGATTTGAACCCGCATCACTCGTTTATCCAAGCTAGCGCGTTACCGCTGGGCCGTAAAATACTAAAGACTTATCAAACCTGTTTGTTGTCTAGTACAATAGCGTCATAGAACATCACAATTCAAATCCAAATTAAAACCAGAAGGAAAATGAAAGAAACATGATTGACGACTAGTGCTTTTGTAAAGTGTACGTGCGAAGTATCAATTTAAGGAACTTACAAATATTCGCAAAAGGGTCAAACGGGTCTACAAATACATTTGAATACGAAGGTCGGATGGTCATTATCTATCGATTTACTCTAGTAATGTGACCGTTACGACTTACGACTATTAAAGTATTTAACGTGGGAATTACTACGTATTTACAATTCAAGCGACGCTAATGACAGTTTTCATATGGGTTTTGAATAATTTTTCCTAATGTTTTCTAAGATTATTCATGAATATTATTTCTATATAGAATACTTTATATTTTACCTACATACAAAATATGTAATTCTAGCCTGGGTACTTCAGGTACTTTACCGAAGTATGTATATTAAAACACAGGCATCTCTTAAAATTATCGAGATTATTATAGTTATATATGTATTATGACATTACATAAATTGGACATGCATTATATGTATTCGAAAATCTATAAAAGTTAGCATCAGCAATAAGCATGTATGAAAAACACCACACTTTTACACAAATGACAAGTACCTATACTTAGTTTGAAAAAAAATTAAATTTAAATAAATATACTTATATTATAACACTTACGATAGTAATAAATTAAACAAAACTGAACTAATTTTCTGACTCTAAATTAACAGGCGTCAAATTAAATGAGAAGCAAGCCAACTTACAAGGGGCGCGCGCTATCGCCACATCTACAACCTGAACAACCGATAAGCAAGTTAAACAAGCCTTTAACGCAATATCTCTAAATCTTTCGAATAATGACCACGTGGAAAGATTTTTATCTATGTGCGTACGAATTTATGATAGAAAACACTTTTGTTAAAAGCCGGACTGATATTTGCATATAATATGCTCTAAAACAGGGGTGTTCAAATAGTTATACTTTTAATTTATGGATTTAGCAACTTTAAAATGTTATATAGTTAATAAACCAAATTACTATACTTTTTAGAAGTTTTTTAGAAGTTTTGAATCTGAATTTTGTATAATACATTTAAGTAAGTAAGTGAAGTAAAGTTGCTTTAGAACTATAGATACTGCGTAATTAATATAAACAAGTGGCGATCCACGATTTATTCAGGCTTTGATCACTCACATTTTTTCTTTTAGTTACATCATCTGACGACACGTTTGGCTCAGTTTGTAGTAAACCTACTTGCTGCGACAGCGGTCGCGGGTTCAAATCCCGCAAGGGGTATTCATTGAGCGGATGTTTGTGCTACAGTCATGGGTGTTTATATTTATAATATGAATGTTTTTAAAAAATAATATATTTGTAGCATATCAAATATGTATCTGGTATTAGTAACAACAAGCCTCGTATCACGGAATAGGTGGTGCTGTGTGTAAAGATGTCCCAACATATTTATTTATTTATCTTATATCAGGAAATATCAATTTACTACTACATATGTATATACTTTAATTGTATTAATGAAAAAGTATTTTATATTTGAACTATATTGCGGGCGTATTTTTGACGACGTCTGTTACAATGACAATGAAAAGCAGACAAGTGATCGATTGTACGATTTTGCAAGTGAATGACTTTAAATATAAGGAACAAGTTCTGTAACGAGTACGGGCGAGTTATTAAATTACAATAATTCTAAAGCGGACATCCCTCTGAGGGTTGGTTTGTAACCGTTGGTCGTTTAACGTTTAAAGCAATTAATGTTGTCAGGTTAGTCTTACAAGGTATATTTATTTTATTCGTTCAGCTGTTATTCAGTGCAATAATATTAGTAATATAAATATTATAGGAAAGACTGTTTTCTATAGTTCAGTGTGCATGCTTAAATTTTTGTACACAGCAAACAATTCTATTCACACAGTTTTCCGATCACAAAATCTGCTAAGTTACGTTTTATAAATGTTTTTTTTTTATTTAACAAATACATACTTGAGATTGTGAGTATGTGCTAAGCTTTTCTTTGATTCATTGGTATGGTTTATCACAATCCAATGATGAAATCTGTATATTAGGATTATACGTTTTATTACCATATCTATAACGCAAGCGAAGTCACGGGTAAATTTTGGCACAAATTTGAAATAAAGTATATGCACACGTAAAGCTCAGTACAAGCAGAGCCAAATGAAAACATGATATAAATTTATTTATTTATTTATTTATTTATTTATTTATTTATTATTTAACAAATACAAAATAATCATTATACAGTTCTAAGACGCTCGTACTAAGTGACACTTGTATTACGAGCGTCTTGCCTTCCATATTGAACTATAATATTTAACAAAGCATTAATTTCATTTACATGATTAAGAAAACATGCTTGAATTCTTATACAAGGAAATTAAATATAATAATAATATACTTAAGGCATCCAAAATATAACAATATTAATGATAAATTTATTAAATATCAATTTGTGTGTGTGTGCGTGTGTGTGTGCGTGTGTGTGTGCGTGTGTGTGTGCGTGTGTGTGTGCGTGTGTGTGTGCGTGTGTGTGTGCGTGTGTGTGTGCGTGTGTGTGTGCGTGTGTGTGTGCGTGTGTGTGTGCGTGTGTGTGTGCGTGTGTGTGTGCGTGTGTGTGTGCGTGTGTGTGTGCGTGTGTGTGTGCGTGTGTGTGTGCGTGTGTGTGTGCGTGTGTGTGTGCGTGTGTGTGTGCGTGTGTGTGTGCGTGTGTGTGTGCGTGTGTGTGTGCGTGTGTGTGTGCGTGTGTGTGTGCGTGTGTGTGTGCGTGTGTGTGTGCGTGTGTGTGTGCGTGTGTGTGTGCGTGTGTGTGTGCGTGTGTGTGTGCGTGTGTGTGTGCGTGTGTGTGTGCGTGTGTGTGTGCGTGTGTGTGTGCGTGTGTGTGTGCGTGTGTGTGTGCGTGTGTGTGTGCGTGTGTGTGTGCGTGTGTGTGTGCGTGTGTGTGTGCGTGTGTGTGTGCGTGTGTGTGTGCGTGTGTGTGCGCGTGTGTGTGTGCGTGTGTGTGTGCGTGTGTGTGTGCGTGTGTGTGTGCGTGTGTGTGCGCGTGTGTGTGCGCGTGTGTGTGCGCGTGTGTGTGCGCGTGTGTGTGCGCGTGTGTGTGCGCGTGTGTGTGCGCGTGTGTGTGCGCGTGTGTGTGCGCGTGTGTGTGCGCGTGTGTGTGCGCGTGTGTGTGCGCGTGTGTGTGCGCGTGTGTGTGCGCGTGTGTGTGCGCGTGTGTGTGCGTGTGTGTGTGCGTGTGTGTGTGTGTGTGTGTGTGTGTGTGTGTGTGTGCAACATTATTAATTAACATTGCTCTAAATAGACAAAGGTGAATGACTGCTCATGTATTACAACTTAATGGCGAAACTCCTTTTTTTTTAATCTCTTTTTTGAGGACTACTTCAGATAAATTAAATAAATCTAAATCAGAGTACTGTTCATTATACATTTTAACTAATCGTGTTAAAATGGTATTTTTGGCATATTGGGTTTTAGTTGGGGGTACATATAGCAAAGTTGTATGGCGCGTTCTCTGTTTTGGAACCTAAAGGGAAATGTTTGATAGGAGTTCAGGGCAATCAATTTTATTGTTTAATATTGCGTGCAACAGCTTCATATCGCTTTGTACACGTCTACTTTCGAGTGTTTCTATGTGATAATATTCATATGCATCACGATCTGTATCAAAAACTTTGTAATTCTTAAATTGTAAGTATTTTACAAATACATTTTGAATTTTTTCGATTTTCTGTATATGTGCTTTATAATAAGGTGACCAAATGCTGCTGGCATATTCTAATAAACTTCGCATGTACGCAAAATAAAGCATTTTGATACATTCGATATTTTTAAAACTAAAGGTTGCACGCTTAATAAACCCGAGTTGCTTGTAAGCCTTGTTAATTATAATTTCATAATGTTCGTCAAATGTTAATTTGGAGTCTAATATGATGCCTAAATCCCTCACTGATGAGACTTTGCTAATTGTTGTTCCGTTAATACTGTAAGTATGGTCAATAGGTTTAATTTTTCGGGTAAACGTGATATGGTGACATTTCTTAACATTTATCGTTATTCTATTTGTCTTATAGTAGGTAGCTAGCCTGTCTAAGTCTGCTTGTACTTTTTTACAGTCTTCAATAGTACGAACTCTAAGAAATATCTTCTTGTCATCAGCAAACATCAGGAAGCGAGAGTGTTTAAAGCAGTTATTTATGTCATATAAGTATGCATTATATAAAAGAGGTCCCAAGATCGAACCTTGAGGCACGCCCGATGATATAGTTAAGAAGTTGCTTCTAGCACTTCCTATTTTAACTGCCTGCATTCTATTTTTAACATATGATGTAAACCATCTTAACAGATTTCCATGTATACCCAAAGAGTCAAGTTTACGCAATAAAATTACGTGATCAACTCGATCAAAAGCTTTTTCGAAATCAGTGTAAATTACGTCAACTTGATCCTTTTCATCCATGACTTTTAAGACGTAATCAGTGAAAACTCCTAAGTTAGTTACTGTAGAGCGTCTTTGCATGAATCCATGTTGTTCAATAGGAATATATTTTTTAATATTAAAACTAATTTTGTCACATATAATTTTCTCAAATATTTTACTCATAACATTTAATATGGAAATAGGTCGATAATTTTTTATTAAAGTTTTTGATCCACTTTTATGAATTGGAACAATTAAGGCTTCCTTCCATTTTGTCGGAAAGCAACCAAAAGTATTTAAAGATAAATTAAAAATAATTGTTAGGGGTGTAGCCAAGCTTTTTGCACATCTTTTAAGAAATATAGGTGGAATGTTATCACTTCCAGGGCCTTTACTCACATTAAGCAATGTTAAATGTTTCAGAACAACACTTTCAGTTATGATGAACCCAGAAATCGATTCATTTACGTCATTCATTTGTAAATCTAAGTTTTCATATGATGCAGCAGGTTTCATAAACACGCTGTCAAAATGCCTACTAAATCCATTACAAGCTTCTGTCTCCTCGGTGTAAATATCATCTTCGTAGGTAAGGGTATTAGGATAACTACTTTTGTTGTGTTTTAATGAATTCAAATAAGTAAACACTAGTTTAGGTTCTTTCTTGATATATTCTTGCATTTGAAATGTATATTTATCAAAACATTCTATTTGCTTAGACTTTTGTCTTGTTCGAAGCAATGCAAATTCATCGTAATCTCGAGGGTTATTATAGGTTTTCCAACGTTTATGAATTCTTTTTTTATCCCTGATTATATGAATTAACGATTTCGTATACCATGGTGGAAATTTATAAGAATTGATATTTTTATTAGGTATGTATTCAGAAATTAAATCGTATAGTATGGTGTAAAATGTATCTATCACGTCATCTATTGTCGGTGCTTGTAAGGCTAGGTTCCAATTAATATTTAGCAAGTGCTCATTAATTTTATCATAATCACCTTTATAAAAGTTTGGTTTTCTAACGGGTTTATGATGAAAATTACGTATATTTAGATTTGGTAAACTTATTTCTAGGCATGGGTGATGTGTATCTTCCATTACTAGGGGAGTCAGGGAATGAGTTACATTAATATGTATGTTCGCGAAAATAAGGTCGAGTATTTTATTGTTTGAATTTAGTATATTATTGTATTGCGTGAGTCCATTTAAATAGCACATGTCTAAAAAGTCCGTGGCCGCATTTAGTAAAGAAACAGAACTGTAGCTCGTATGTAGAGGTCCTTTTCAGTCCATCTGGTATTAGATAGATTGAAATCGCCTGCTATAAAGAAGTGATCGTGAGGGTGGGTCAATATTACCTGGGCGATGCAAGCAGTTATTGCTTCCAACCTACTGGGCAACATTTTGTCTGGTGGGGCGTAGAACAAGCCAACATGAAGGTTTTTATTTTCGTAGTTATTAATTTTATTAAGGGGTAAAGTTATCCATAATGACTCTACGCCATTGCACGTCCAATCCTGTTTATGTTGTACTTGAAATTTTTTCAATGCACATAGCATAACTCCTCCGCCTGTTTCCTTCAGGGATGTACCTTTGTTTCGATCACACCTAAAGATATCATATCTATCATCGCATATTTCACCATTATAAAAACTCTGACATAGCCAGGATTCTGTAATTAATATTAAATCAAATTCATTATTTAAGATATTTTGTTTAAAATAGCTATAGTTTAAAAACAGGAATTGTTCATTTTTAACGCCCCCGCAATCCCCTTTGGGGGATGGATTTCTTAAAATCTATTCATAGCTGACCTATACATAGCAAAAGTAATATTCCTACCAAGTTTCACGTTTCTAAGTCTTATGGTTCCCGAGATTTCGTAGTGAGTGACTATATAGATGGGAATTCTTCGATTATCATCGCAATTTTTAACTTTTTATCTGACTTTTTTTAAATTTTCTTACATGCAAAACTTTCTCCTGACAATTCTGACTATAAAAAAATAGCCTAATTGGTCCAGCCGTTCTCCACTACCGTGAGTAGATTCTTAGCTGAATGTAAAAAACCATAATCCGTTTAATATACTCTGTTGAAATCCATGAAAACAAAAGAATCAAGAGAAAATGCTTATCTTTTGTTTTTATTAGCGGAATAAATGTTCATAAAAGTAAAACAGCAATAAAAAAATGAAGGAATGTTGGAATTCAAAAAATAGATGGCCATAAACCATCTAGGAAAAATTTCGCATCGAATGGTGGTAGTTTCATGTCGATACGATCGGTGGTTTAGGCGTGATTGTGCCTCAAACGAAGACCATTTTCATTATATATATATAGATTATATAAATGGGAACCCATTATACTACTTTGTCTTCCAGCCAGAGCAGTTCTAAATTTTTTAACCACACAAGCATTCCTTGTAGTTCGCTTTTGCGGTTGTTGGGAGTCAGGGATAATACTTGCATGACATCGTAGGGACAGGTTTAGGATGTAGAGTTGTCTTACTGTTAAAACCGAGCATTCCTTGTAGACAAGGGTAGTAGGGTGAGTTAAATTCTTATGGATAATACGTTTTAGAATGGCTCTTTGTGCCCTTTCTAAGGGAAGCAAGTGTGATTTATGCGAGCCACCCCATGTACAGATGGCGTAGGACAGTACAGATTGGATCAGTCCAAAGTAGGTGGTCATCAACGTTTCTTTATCTGCAATGGATACTATTTTCTTAAAGACATACATCATTTTCCTCACTCGTTGAACCAGAGTATGAATGTGCTTTTTCCAGCTAAGCGAGCTATCCAAAATTATTCCTAAATATTTAGTCTCTAAAACTCGAGTAATTTCCGGACATAGGCAGTCAGAGTCATGGTTCAGTCCACTGTGTACCTTTAAATGGATTTCATGTAATGGTTGGTCACTTGTACAAGCAGAGAAGGTGATAAAATTAGTTTTCAATAAGTTAAGTGTTAATAGACTTTTTGTGAGCCATTCATTTACAGTGCTGATCGCGAGTTCAGCATGAATGCGTACACTTTCCCAGTCCTTCCCGGAAGTAAGTAAAACTGCATCATCTGCGTATGTTACTATTTTGGTGTTCGGTATTGACAAATTACAGAGAGTATTTATATATATCAGGAAAAGAGTAGGCCCGAGTACGCTTCCCTGCGGGACACCGTAGCTTATAAACTCATCATCACTAACATTTGATCCAATTTTCACACTTTGTGTTCGATTTGATAGGTAGTCTTTGAATAGATTCAAGGCGATGCCTCTAATGCCAACACTCTCCAACCTTCTCAAAAGAATAGGAATAGAAACGGTATCGAAAGCTTTTTTGAGGTCCAAAAAGATTGCTATAGTTTTATTTTTAGTTTCAATATTGTCAACTATACCATTCACTAAGGTAATAATGGCGTCTTCCGTGGAAAATCCCTTTCTAAATCCAAACTGTTTGTCAGAGATAATCTTATACTTTTCTAGATAATTTTTTAAACGTATGTTAATTAGCTTTTCAAATACTTTGGATAAAATGGTTAGTACAGAAATAGGTCTATAGTTTGAGACTTTGTCCTTTTCACCATTTTTAAACACTGGATGAATTATGGCTTTTTTAAATGCGTGTGGAAATATACCCTGGGTGAAAGATATGTTAAAAATATGTTTTAAGCATGGAATAATTAAGTGCTTGATAGATTTAATAACAGTAACTGGGATTCCATCCCAACCGGTGGCGCAATCATTTTTAAGATTTGATATGACAGCGTCTAATTCCTGCTCGTCGGTATCAAACAAAACCATAGAATTACAGGATTGGACAGTGTTAGCGTTATGGGGCAGGAATGTGTTTGACTTTGTACTGCTCGACAAAAGAGGAATAGCTAGTTCACTACCTATTTTAGAAAAGTATTGATTGACATAGTTGACAGACGAATGCGGATTCGAGGCAAGTGTTAAAAGCTCGTTAGGAGGAATAGTTGGAGACTGGAGATGAGTGATATCTTTAAGCACATTCCAAGTATTTTTAGAGTTGCCCTTAGCTTCCAAAAGTCTATTTTTATCATACTGACTCTTAAGTTTTCTTAACAAATTATTACAGAAGTTGCGATATCTCGTGTATGCAAGTTTAGCGACCATACTGTCTGGATACAATCTGGCTCTTTTATGTAATCTATCCCGGTTACGAATGCATCTTAGGAGTCCCGGCGTGATCCAAGGTTTTATAATATATTTCTTACTTGAAACTTTTTTCAATTTAGTATTTTTATTTATTGCATCCGAAATAACATGAATTAGTGTGTTAGTAGCTGTGTTTGCATTAGAGTCAGCCAGGATTGGTGAGAAATCAAATTTCCTAAGTTGTTCTATCACAGCTTCAATATTGGTGCGTTTCAAAAGAGATCTTTGAGGTGTAGGCCTAGTAGAACATAGCTCTATACCCAATATTGTGGGCAAATGATCAGTTATGTGGGTGTCCAAAACCAAGGTTGAACATTTTCTATTTGATCTTAGTACAATATGGTCTAAACAACTTGTCTCACGTGTAGGCAAAGTATGCGCTGGGATGAAACCGTGAAATGAAAGTGCATTCAGATAAATGTCAGACAGTGGATCCGTGCTTGTAGAGGCAATATTAATATTAATATCGCCAATAATGGCAACCGTTTTATATGTACTCAACGAAGTTAGAACTGAATTTAGACTATTTAAAAAGTTGTCGATATTTCGGTTGGACGGTGATCGATATATAGCCACAACAGCAATGTCATGGTCACATTTTAAAACAATACAGTTAGCGTCTAAAAAGAGCGGAATCACGGGTGAACATCGCAAATCAGTTCGCGCATAAACAACTATTCCATCATTTTGGTTTCTGTTATTGGACTTATGATGGACGAAGCCTGAAATAATAGGTATTTGTGGTACTTTACTGAGCCAGCATTCAGTCAGGACTATGATATCACAGTACACATCCAAAGAGTAAAGAAGAACTTCGAGGGCGTTGAAATTGTGATTTAAGCTTCTTATGTTCATATGGAAAATGTGTAAGGGATTTGACAAATATGTAAGATATTTACTACAATTTTCAGGCTTGCAAATATGTGATTCAAAATACTCTGTATTATCTAATATAATTCCAACATTATTTATATCAGCCATGGTCAAAACACAAAATATAATAAGGGAACAGAATAATGTCCAACAATATAATACAAATATGGATTGATTCTAACAATGTCCAATGAACAAGTAGTAAAATTAAAAATATAAATGTAAAAGGGCCTATATGTGACCAGACAGACCTTATACAGAACCTGCATTCAGTAAAAAAATTAGAATTATACGGATTGTTGATAGAGTGTGCTTTTTTTGTAATGTAATGTTTAAAGTATGTGTTTGGTAAGTTCAATAAATTCATAATATAATAATTTATCACTATACAATAATTATAGCTGAATGTATTATGTAGAACAATATAAAATATAATATTATTTTTAGAAATATTCAGTTCATGCAATTTGAAAAAGTAATAATACTGTGTAATATAATAACTTATCACTATACAATAATTATAGCTTAATAATATAATATGTAAAACAATATAAAAATTATTTTTAGGAATATACAATTCATGCAATTTTAAAAAGTGATAATACTTGATTTTACTAATATAACATTGAAATTTCGAATAATAAAAATGTTTAGTGTAAAATAGCAAAAATGAACTAAACTTTATGTTATTAATTTTAAAAATAAGGCATGCAATTATGACTAGTCATTTGGTAGCTTTAAGCTTTGTTAAGTCGTGTTCCGAGCTTATACGGTGGTATGGGTCACCTTCTTTTTTCCGTAGGTAAATTTTACCATTTGAAGTCCAACAATATGCAAAACCATTTTGACTAGCGAATTGTCTTGAGAGAGAAAAGAGCCTTCGCGTTTTGTGCGTTAGAGATTCAGAGATAAAAACGGGTTTTTGTGGATCTTCAAAATGTAGATCTTTCGTACTTAGCTTCTGACTGGAATGATTTTTATTATATGTTTTTGATAATTTTAAAATATTTTCCTTCATAGAAACCGTTGTGAATTCAACAATAATGGGTTTTATATTGGATTTAGTGTTCACTCGGTATATATTTCTTATGTCAGATGGCTGTATTGAGGTTTGCAACGCAAGCCCCGTACTTACTACTACATTCGTTAAGTCTTTCTTATTTTCTGATAATTTTACGGGTATGTTGCGAATTTCCAAGGATGCTGAGTTGCTCCTATTTTCCAGGTTTTCGACCTTTTCCTCCAAAGTTTGTATATAGGCAAGGTGAGCTTTTTTTTCCGCTTCCAAGGATTCAATCTTATTATGGATCTCGTCGTACCGCGCTGAGAGAAACTCGAGGGAAGTCTGAATTTCTTTATTTTGTTGTGTAATAGTATCCTGAAGAATTTTAAAACTTTTTTTTTTTTTTTTTTTTTTTTTTTTTTTTTTTTTTTTTTTTTTTTTTTTTTTTTTTTTCTTTTTTTCTGGTCCAATTTAAATTCTTCAAACATCTTAAATATTTCTTCCTTGAGAGTTGCATTGTCCTCACTATCTTCAATTGAACCCTCGCGCCTTCGTTTTGGCTTACGAGTTTTCGAGTCCAGATATAAATATGTTTTTTAAATAAAGTTAATAAATTTTTTTTTACAAAAAGCGCCATCCTTATACTTTTTATATTGCTTTTCTGTCTTATGTCTAAAATCTAACCTCAATATTCAAAGTGGATTGCAATGCATGGCAATTATTGTAACTAATTTAGTTATTATTCGAACCTATTTTTCTATTCCCTAGAAGATAGTTACTTATGTAATACATTATAAAGAATAAAAAATACATATAAAGCGACTTATTTCATGTGCGTAGGTTTTTTGTTTTACTTCATGTAATTGAATTGCAAATATTAAATGTAAAAATAGAACTTGTAAAGAACAGCTTCCCGTTACTTTTTCTTTACAACAAACGTTGGGAAGTTTATTTTTCGGTCCATTCGTTATGTCTGACTTTAAGGCTTGATATACATGAGATATACCTACTGCTTTATGAAATAATACTTTATATGAAAATAATTTAATTTTAGTATTAAATTTCGACAATGGTGTAAAATAGTTTTTGTAATAGCCAATGAAAATGCCATCGGCTCAAATATATTTTAATTTTAAAGTTACAAGTCCGACATTTAGCTTGAAAGCTACGTGCGTAACGAGCTTTATTCCTCATAACGATATTTGAACGTAACTTGAGATGGTGTTACGTGATTGCTATTTAATTTATTTTCGTAGATGTAATTTTACACCCGATCGGTTGAGCTATCCGCAATTATTAGTTTAGTTATTATAAACTTACGAAAGCTTTTGTGTGGCAATTGGAAAAAAAGAAATATGTGCAGAACTTCCTTTTTTGAGTTAGTTATATAAAATTGTATAAAAACTTATAAAAATATGACAAACACACTTGAAATAAAATAACTTTAAAGTCAATTGTCTTACGATTTAAGTATGTATAAGATTTGATTGAGTAGGGTGTATACATGAGGGGTTGCATAAGGGTGCAGGACGGGGTAGTTCCCACGGTGTTGGTAGACTTGTCGGCAAGCTGACTGGGGATGCAATTAAAGGTGCACTAAGTAGGTATTAAAAACAGGCAAAGTTAGAAATAAAATATTTAATATTAATAATAATTACTATTTACTACTTATCGTGCGTCGCGTCGTACGTACTTTTGCAGATTTTTTCTTTATAACTTTATTGTTTTGTAATTTTTTAAAATAACTCCAAGTAGCCAGCATCAAATTTTTATATACTAACTATTTACTTAGAAATTTCCTAATATTTTTTTTATTATGTGCTACACTTTCTTCATTTTAGCCTATGTCCATACTCTAGGTTATCAAATCAGCTCAAGTCTATCGGTGTATTTAGCTTCATACAAATATGTCCACCCGGCTTAGCATGAAGCTATAACGAACATATATTTATTTATTTCTTTATCTTTGGGAAACGCACAGCGTTAGTTTAGTAAACATAGATTAACACTTAAAATAAAATAAAAAATTAAGCCAGCCATATATTATATTCAATATTTCTCACTTATTTTAGTAATCCTATATTATTTTCCTATAAGCAAATAAATATTAAAAAATTAATAATACTTCAAATCTAACATCATAACATATGTATTCAAACTGTTCCGGTTCGGTACAGCAATAATTGTTGCGAAACAGAAAGGACGTCCTGTGTCGAATCTATAACACAAAACCATATTAGAAATATCACTCCAAATTGGTTATCATTGAAAAATGAGTCTTACTTCTAAGAAGTTAGGAATATATATTTTTTGACGGTGGTAAAGAATCATGTGCGTGACGGGTCAAAATCGCGATTTTATTTATAACATGTCGTATTATAGCAGCTGGGGTTGTCAAGGAGAAAAAATGTAAGAAAATGGATCCATGGTACCCCTCGGCTCCCTAAGAGACCACCCTTCGAACGGGTTTCGCCATCATAAATCCCACGTGAAAGATATTTTAAAATGCGTATAAAATATATTCAGGGCAGAAATAATTTGTGCGATGGTATTTATTTATTGCACGGATTTAATAGGAGTTTGTGCACGTGTTCGTAATTTTGTCGTGTTTCTAACCTTTATGATATGTAGATTGTGGTATAATGTAAATTTAAAATTATTATTTATTAAACAAACATTAATTTATAAGAGATTGTGCGATGATTACCCATCAAACGTTTTAGGGAATTGAAAAATTGATTATCTAGACTCTAGTCTCTCTTCCCTTAAAAAAACCTTAAGTAAATATTATCTCACAGTAGCAACAGTTACAGAGAAAGTAATATTTATATAATAATGGCTATTGTTAAAAATATGTTTTTAATAAATAATTGTTTAAATGACAATAATTATGTAAAATAAATAAAGTTCGACCGTTGTATCGTAAGTAAAATCACTCGCATTCATCAAAAAATAAATCTATTTTAAATAAATCTATTTAGCAGTAAAAGATACTAACAGATTACCCATTCACCTAGTGACCCATAGATAGATAAAGGCCTAATTAGCCAACAATGACTATTTAAAAACCATACCTTGCTATGTAAAGACAAGTGAAGAAAATCACTCACTTATAAAAAGCTATTAAATTTAATGATGCCTATGATGAACATGAACGGTAAAGTGAATAACATATTCACTTTACCGTTTATGTATTGGGTGCAAATGGGTGTCTTTAACAAGTCGTTTATGAAATTATCTTACCCGATGTCTACGCTCATCCATATTATAATCAGAGATCATAATACCATACAAAGGAGCACAACAAACACTGGAACATTGTGTTTATTTTGAACAATTTACACCGATAGATAACAATGGGTTACAATGCCACATGAAAGAACTACAGACGCGAACATAAATGGCACTCAAACAGTCAATGACCCATGATTGTTTTTGATTCACCTGTTCTCTTTATGTTAAGATTCGTATATAATTGCTAAATTAGCAATTCATAAATATTTTAATATTTCATTCCATATATGAAGAATGATATCACAATCAGAATACTTAGATTGTATATAACTATACTATCGTTTTCAAACTACTTAATCTTTTTAATTTAAGTACTCACGTATTTGAAAGGGAAAGCAATCTTTATTTGAAGTCAAATCGTTTTTGTACACAACAAATTAACACCGAATAGAAATGGCATAAAAACTGTACACGTATTAAAGTCTTTTTATGTTGACTGTAGCAAACGTCAAAGTTCAATGAACCTGATTATAAAGTAATATATTTGAATATCATCAGGTGAAATAAAATTTAGCATATCTATGGTATTTGCCGCTTTAATGTGTAAATTTTTTATTTTGTGTCTTCCCCATTGCAATAGTGTACCTACTTATCTATTGCATAAATAGTATAATATTGATGGTCATAATAAAGAAGTGCTAAGACGCGTGTAACGAATTTACATAAATTTTTGGATTAAATTGTCTGGTACCTATTCAGTATTGAATATAGACACATTATGTCAACTTGCTATTATAAAGTTATTGAAATTGTCAATTGTATGCGTTCACTTAACCCATTTTGTATATTTAGGATGAAAGGTTTATTTAAAATTAAAGTTAAATATTTTTATCTAACATTTTGTGTAAGTTTAAATTATTATAAGGTTGGAGTTTTGTGATATTTTATAAGTACCATATTGACGACTTCAACGACAGAGTCATCATACATAGATGTATATTAATATATTATTTTTGTAATAAATAAATTATATTGAAGCAGACATTTAATGCTATAGTGATTTTAGTATTTTGTGATTCATTTTTGAAATAAGACATTAATTCACATGCGGTGTACCTTCAAAGATTCATATAATCAACAACGTAGTGAACTACTAAAGTCTAAATATCTACTGGTGCTAGGTTTCTTACTAAAGAAAAAATTGTACAAATACATGTGTCTTCAATTTATAAATATTTGCCCCTCGATTTGCTTGACTTTTAACTGCGTGACGTAGTAGGTACGTACCTACTGCATTTCCACTCTTTTACTCTCAATGACTTGGCATTAAATAGATAATATTATAATATGAAAGAATAATAGTAGTAGTATTAGTAGTAATATTTAAATCAATATTGAAAGCGATTTTGTATGAAAAATAAAAGATTTAAGTTATAGGCACCTAGAATGGCAGTAAGTTTCAAACTTAAACATCATGTATTGGTCAAATTAATAATGACTACTTTAAAATAAGTATTGATAAGCGACTATTTGTATGAACCTTCATAAATGTTAAAGTAATGTGACAAATTTCATTTAAATAGTTCTATTGTAGTGATGCTGGGTTGATACTTGATTGTAGTCCGTAGGCATAATTAACAAATGAGAACGAGATTGCACAGTGGACGCGCGATGTCCGGCCGCTGCTCGTAATGTTATACCAATGTGCTCCGGTTGGGGAGGCTGAGGCTATTGGGTATAGGACACGTAAACATTAAAAAATATACGAAAATACTAAACATAGGTATAAAATTTTCGTTTATTTATTTTTTCTCAAATTCGTTTGTTTGGTTATTTACAACATACAGCTTAACCTAATTTATTTATTTTGCTATTTTTATAAAATTATTTCATTTATGTAAATAAAGAGTATATATGGTACTAACATGAAAAAAAAAATTTTTTTTATCTGCCTGTCTGTTTGTTCCGGCTATCTCTTAAACGGTTGGAACGATTTTGACGGGACTTTCACTCGCAGATCGCTAATGTTCTAAGAAGTAACTTAGGCTACTTTTATTTTAGACAACTTATTTATTTTAACTAGCGGAACCCGCGTCTTCGTTCGTGCTAAATCTAGAGACGACCCCGATCGAAGCGAAGGTGAGCTAGTTTTAAAATGAGTTTAGTATAGACGCAAGAATGACTAACAGTATAGTTTTGTTACGATGAGGCTATTCATCTTTGATTGGATACTAGCAACACACACGCTTCTCCTGCTCAATTCGAAATATGTATTTCCTAGCTCTTTTTTGGGTTTTCCCTATTTTTTATACTTAAACCACTTCTGACATGCCCCCAACAAAACAAAAAACAAATTATTTAAATCGGTCCATCGGTTTCGGAGCTTTAGCGAAACTAAAAAAACAGCAATTGATTTTTATTTACATACATAAAATATAGAGA
Source organism: Boloria selene (assembly GCA_905231865.2). NCBI lineage: Eukaryota > Metazoa > Arthropoda > Insecta > Lepidoptera > Nymphalidae > Boloria > Boloria selene. Next base: position 11,179,623 of record HG993134.1, read on the forward strand.
TAAATATTTATATTTATAACTAAATAAATCGAATTCCTATATAATGTAATAGAGTATTATAAATTTTTTCATCACACGATATGTGGCAGTGTGTGTAAAATTATATTTAACACGATCAAGTAACTTGTCCAGTGGCTAAAATGACCCCGACTCCTCGTCGCGCTCAACGGCGCGTGCAACCGCGTAGTGCAGGAAGGCGCGTCTCATCTCGCAGGATGCGGCTGCGCGTGCTATGTGAGCTACCAGCTGATCTATCCTCTTTCTGGCCACTGACCCTTCATGGTCTTAAGCAATAGGACATTGTAATTAAAACGCACAGAAAAAAGTCAATCCTTTTTAAGTTAAACCATAATATGAGAGATATTTAAAGAAGCAAGGGAGATATTTATAGACTTAAATTTTTATAATTAAAATTTCTCAACAAACTTAATATGAAAGACAATATAGAAAGCATAGCTCATTGTTATTATCAGATATAAGAACTTGGTACTAAAAGGATGTGTTATAATCATTAGATAACTACCCAAAGAGTACAGTATGTTACCCCACTTGATATGTAGAAAATCCTTTTTATATGGATGCATCATACAAGTACCTATACAAATTTTGTGCGAAAAATATATTTTTGTATTAAAAGTGCATAGGTAACCAAAATGACAATTATTTGAAATTAATATTTAAATCTCAACACCTCTATGCTTATTGACTAATTCTGTAAGCTCTTTAAATTGTCTGTGTCTTTAAGATAATATTAAAAAAAACGTTGTAAATGTAGTGAAAAAAACTAATTTAATAGATAGCTGTCAACCATCACGTATTATCAGATGCGAGTGAATAGAATATAACGGGAGGTTCGTTTCTTTGCATTTGTGCCAATCCATTTTCTGTCAATCCAACATAAGGCTCTACATGGAAATTGTGATTTTGTAATTCGTTTTTGATTAAGTAAAATATATGTAACATATTATCTTGTGTATATACCCTTTTTTAACGTCCCACTGCTGGGCACGGGTTTATTTTCAATATCAGGGAGATCAGTCCACCTTGCTGGCCAAGTGCGAGGTGGCGGACTGCACGTGTCTTTCGAAAACTTGCTAGGTTCTCTCAGACTTGCATTATTCTTCACGATATTAAGATTCACCAAAAGAAAAGTGGATATATTGAAAATAATTCGCATATGAAAATATCAGAGGTACGAGACCCGGATAAATGTACCCGCTTCACTCAGTTTTCAAAGCGAGTGTACACCACTAGGCTACCTGCTTATATTTTTGCTTATTACCACGAATAAATAGAACCTAATCGTTATTGCTGTTGCGAATTAACATTGTTTTGTATACAATAATTTCGTACAACGTTCTAGGAAAGAAGTAATTATAATCCACCTACGTACCGTGTATGTCGTGTACCCAGTACGTGCAAGTGACCTCTATGAATAAAATGTAATCGCACTTTCTATAACGGCTGTTTGATACTACTAATTCCAATTACATCGTTTATCAACGTCTCCGCATCTATTATATTACATACTGAATACTTTCAGCTAATATTGAGATCTTTCACTAGTGCTTTAATGATTAGTAAATATTGTAAAAGTAGGCAGATAATAAACTTACGATGCAACTACGATACATGAATACGATATATGAATTTCGTCATTCATCAAATATTGGAAAGGTACATGTTATTATTTTAATATTTATTTGTTATCACGTTAATAATTCTACCTTATAGTATTAAGCATTCGCTCCTTCGCATGTCTGCGGCTCTCAATTAACCCCATTTACCTAATTTAATAACTTTTCAGTACTTCGGTAGTTGATACTACGGGGAACCTATTTCATGCACGAAGATAAGAAGTAGCTAGCTACCCTCTGACCTAAATTGCAAGGAAAACCAAAAACTAAAATCTATCATTACATTGCATAAGATGCAGTATACCTTCTCATCGTTTTAGAACACACAAAATTCCCGAATAACATTTAATCTAATTATATTAAGTAAACATATCTAACTACAATACTTAATATTATCCTCGATTTTTTGCGGAAATATTAGGTATTGTTGGTTCCCAACGTTTTGAATACTTTGCAGCAATCATGGTAACCGGTAACTCTCGTTTTGTAAAATTAAATCCTCAACGACATCCGAAAAGAAGTTTATTTAAAATGTTATGTGCAACTTAAATTTTACATAATTCTTAATAAATATTAATATATTATGAGGTTAAGAATAAGCTCATTTATTCAAATACGTAAGTGACGTCAGAACATACTGTCTTCTTTACGTCGGAAGCATAGAGACACATTAGCTTATGACTTTTGAGTAAACATCCGACATCTCAGAAGATTTGATGTATTCAATACAACTTTTAGGTACGTCGATTGCGATTTATATATATCCCTGCTTCAATTTCGCTTATTTTGGATACTTATGAGGAATTTATCTTCTAATTTTTAATTAGATTAATTTTCGAACGTATTTCGTCGGATATGTTTTTGGTTTTATTTTACTTTTTTGTTTGTAAGTTTTCATTTGGTTACATCACGCTTGCTTAGTTTACGGCAGAGGCTAAGATTTTTGACGTCACTTTTTGATTTTGTAATCAAAAATCACAGTTTAAACGATGTATATCGTCATGTTGTATATAAAATAATTAAAAACACGTACTCACATGTTAGGCATTGATCGCGCCGGTCTGGTGGTTGCGGAAGCTGCGCGGGCGCGGCTCCGGAAGGAAGTCAGGCGCGTTCTCACTCAGCTGTGGAAAACGGAATCACTAGGTTGGTCGGATGCTGGTACATATGGTTATTGGTAGATTTATGTTTTAGTTGTGTGAAATAAATAGAGCAGTTTATTTTGAAATAGCGGTAACAGTTCAAAGGTACCTACTGGAAATCGTGCAACATTCACACTGTCAGCTTACGTTTTACACAGTTTATTATATTTATACTAATATTTTGTCTAGTTTCAGCGATGAACGTTATTCAAATGATTGCATTTAATTGAGACTTGATTTTCCCATGTTAAGCATTGCAAAACTTTAATGATAACGTTGAAGTTTACTTATTGATGATTTTCTTTCTACCTTCGTAAGTAGTAAGAAAAGTCTGATTTACTTTTTTTAGTAACAAGTACTTACGGGATATGGGAAATACGTCCAAAAATGCCATTCGTTACTAAGTGATGTTTCCAGAACTGTTGATTACAAATAAGCAAGTTCATCATTATGTTGTGTCGCCTTATGACTAGGAGAATTTAGGTGAAATAAATATTATTATTTTAATCAGGTATATTATCCTATATTAGGTCTAGTAGATGTAAGTAGATCCATTTGGATGGAGAACACGGAGTATTCTAGGTTCTACGTAGGTAGGTACTGTAACTGAGTAAGTCACTCTCACGCATCTTATAGGCCAAGATCTATATTAGCGGACTATCGTGTCTGGTCGAAAGTCCGCGTGACATTACTACGTGACCCCGCGCCGTGACCTGCTAGTATGGCGTGAAATGCGACAAATCGCCGTGCGCCCGCGTCTCGATGTGCTTTACTCTCTAAGACTTTTATAGCCTGCGATGTATCGGAATAAACGCAGTGTTTAATGAAGTTTTTAATAATTTTTTTAAATGATAAAATAGTAATTAGTTTATGTACTTGCATCTGTACTATAGATCTTCCATAGATTTCATTGTATATTATGTATTAATTTCCGCCAACCTGCAATGGCCCTGCAATGGCCCCTCATATTGCATCGAGGCCCGTGCCCAGCAGTGGGACTTAAAAAAGGGCTAAATACATGCATTACTTTTAATTAAACTTGTTACATAACGTTATTAATGAAACATAATTGTTACATTTTAAATGATGTTGCACTATAAAAAAGTTATATTTTTATGACTACATAAAAATCGTTACTATTGAATATCGTAAAGATAGGAAACTGGAAAGGCTAATATTCAAAGAGAAATATGAGCGTGTGTGGCCAACTCGCACGTTCTTAATCGCTTATCGAATTAAGAAATTTCTTACTTACCGCACTTTCGTAATTACTAAGTATATTATTGCCTTTATTCATATTTTATGTATGTATTTTATATATAATTGTAGTCCTGATGCAATATTGCCTAGGTCAAGTCGTCATAGACGTAGCAGCCTAAATTTTGACAGCCTATACCTACATGCAAGAGATTTGTAGTTAAGAAGGTTTTTTTGAATTTTCCTTGAGGTTTTTGGAGTAAAGATTTGGGTATAATTGCGTTTTTTGTTTCTATAGCGATTGAGGCAAAATTCCGTTCCGATCACGTTACGTACCTACGACCATAACTAATAGATTACGTTATCCTGGTTCTGCATACCTACCTATGCTATGGTGTTACACCATAGATTCTCCTTCATATATTCAGGTTTCCTCACGAAGTTTTTTTCTCACTTTAAAGCATTTAGTAGTCGTGTTGGAAGTGAATCGTACGTCAAAGTATCAGAAGTCCAATACCGGAGATTAAACCCGCCATACTCGTTTTCTCAAGCAGTACATTTACTAGCAAAACCGCGCCTTCGCTCGCGCAAACTGTATGGACGAACCTGAGCGAAGCGATTTTGATTTCGCTAGTTTAATATAAACCTAATGTAGGTAAGTTTTTATACATAAATATAGTCCGAAAATAATTAAAGTACGTACTAAAACTGATAAAAAGTAGTTTCTTTTTCTTATTGTTTGTTTGGTGACACGAAATCACGCAGAAAGTGATTACTGCGATTATTGTCACCGTTTGATGAGACTGGGTCGATTTGAACGCATTATCTCCAATGAGGGCAGTAGATGTAAAAACGTTTCAGAAAATATCATTCTCTATGTGTAGATGGCAATGCAATTAATGCGTAACCTTTGTGAAGCTTCCTATAGATACGTGCAACCTTTCAAATTACAGTGCAAATGCGGTGTTATACTGTTTTATCTGGTACGTGTTTTTTGAGTTGTATAGATACATGTTTTCTGTAAAAATATATGGTTTTGCTAGTTTATTCTAAGTTCAATAAGAATAACCTATGGTTACATATATTTGTTTTAATTTATGTATTCAAAATTTAAAAGGATCAAAATATATTTTGAAAACCTACTGTAACAAACTTAATGGGTATTAAAAAATCGTAAAACTGTATAAAATATAATGGGTATTTAAAAATCGAATAAATATGCTATTTGATCGTTGCCTAAAAAGAATAGCAAAACAAAGAAACACATTTGTTGTCATTTACATTATTAGATTTCTTATTTTATTAATATTACCCGATCAAGTGAACAATAACAAAATCTGTTCAGATTAAATTGTTTAATATCAATATGGTTGAGACCAAAACCGTAAATAATAATACACTAAAAATCAGATATAAAAACATGAAGGATAATTACTCGGGGACCGGAGCCCCATGAGGGTTCAGCCATGAAGTACGAAGTTACTATGTACGGACGGTGAGCTGAATAAATACCATACTTGACGGACTGTTTATGTCATGGAAGCGGGTTTGCGCAAGCATTCACAGATTTAGTTAGGGTAGTGAGGTACAGTCGGGAACTTATTTGCTTTGAAATATTATTAGTTTTATTTTAATAATGTATTTATTACACTTACATATTTAGAAGATGAATTTTATTTACTATCTTACTATTGTCTGATTGGTTTGCTGCTGTGTAGATTAAATTTTACGCGGCTCTCATATTAATAAAGTTTTTTCTACTACAATTGAATCGTTTTTTTCATAACCTAAACACGATTAAGTAGTAGGTGTTTAAGAACTAAAAATAGGTCTGTAGCAACTGTCTGCAATATTCTTGCAAGCAATTTTAAAATTTTTGTGCTGTAAAAGTTATTTACGTTAAATAATAATCATAAAAATTTAAGCTTGTATAGCATAAATCACAGCAACCGTGCGCGAGAGTACCGCGGGCAGGGGAGGGGTGCGCACACCTGGTCGCCGCAGCTGCGGCGCGGATCTCACGCGCAGCTTCCTCACCGCGCATGCGTGCACACGCATTATGTACAGCTTGGTACATGCTATGGGTATGTGAAGTGTCGTATTTATGTAGACGTCTCGAATATTTTGTTTAATTTTAGTAGTAGTTTCTAGAATTTCATTCTCCATCCTCATTGTTTTTGTTTAGAAAAGCTTTTAAGTACGAAGTTTGGCTGAAAATAACAACATTTTCTTTCGATTGTCACGTCATGTTCTTAAAATTTTATAGGTATCTTCTTATTTAAAAATAGTCTAGGATGTTAAATACCTATTAGAATGGTATATGGCCTTAATTTCTTAGATTAACACGAATTTTCGACATTTTAAATAAAACAGTACTATTCCTTTAGATATTTTTTCGTTTCACATCCGTAAAAAAACTAAAAAGGAAGAATGGTAATTTTAATTTTTAGTTAAATATAAAAATAGTGACGCTTATTCATATAAGCAATATTGTTATGGCTATTTAATGCGATCGTTTAAAGCTTTGAATATTTAAATTAAAATTTAATCTGAAACCTAAATTTAACTTTGGTTTACCTACATGTTACAATCGACTGAGTTAAGTTCATATTATTTCTAACTAATAAAGAACTAGACCCGATAGAAGTAAAGTAAGTAAGTTTATTATTTATAAAGTAGATCTTATGTTTTGATTTGTGAAAAACAATATTTGTTTATGTTTTTTGTAAAATGTTTGTAAACATCCGCAAAAATTGTCAAATAATGGTTCTTTTCATGCTGTATCTAAAATCTACACACATATTGTCATCCACGTAATAAATTCATTCATGAATCACAACAGGTTACATTATTATCAAGGCTTTTGCCACAAAACGCATCTAACAGTTTCATGAATGGAGGATTTCTAAAAAACATTTCTTACAAGTTGTATTGTCAGTCCATAATAGCAGGCGCCGCTTAACAAAGCAAGTTTACAAGTGTACAATTCACGATAGCTCTTTATAATTCAACCTTTTTATCAAGACCTTTAGCGTTTTAGTTCATTTACCCTTCTATAGAAGACTTTTGTTGGGAGTCGTACACACGCGGGGATCAGACTAGACTGGATAGGTTTTATAAGCACGATATTGTTGTATCAATAGTTGCAAATATTTTTGCTTCTATTAACTGACGATTAGCGTATTGATTATGTGTTAAATATTTAGAGTGTAGACTAATTGATGACACATTAACCTGGTGGAAACTCGAGTCACGTCTTACATTTTTTACTCCTCCATATTTTAATTTCCTTACAATGACCACTACATTTATCATAAGAATAAAATATAGAGCAGCCACAGTCACAGTCTAGTTATTTAAAAATTACTATAAATTCTCATCTAGTTTTGCAATCTTAACATCTGCAACGGCTGGCTAAATTTTAATTGCAATTAAGCCAGCAGATGTTTTAATTATAAATATGATTTTTATTTAACAAAGACGAATACATAGCTTTTCTATATACGTGCCTTATCCCCTCCATCTAGCGGCTCGCACACCCCCCGTCGGTGTTTAGTTTCGGTTTTTTGCGTGAGACCGTAAGGCGGGGTTAGGTTACTAGAAAGTCTACACCGTTTGCACGTGCATCAAAATGGCGGATATTATACATACTGACTTAAAAGTATATAATTTGTAACATATATGATATCAAAAAGAGTTTCCACTAATAATAATTTTATTATGTTAGATTTAAGATGGATACAGCGATACTACAAGATAAAAATAATTCATATTTAAAGACGGTATTCAATATATTCATCAAAATTATTTAGATGGCCCTATTTAGTATTACAATTTTTAAAACGAAAATGCAGTAATATTTTCTCCTAGGTAGTACCTAATAAAAAAAGAGCGGAAACCAACACTCTAGTAACCCTTTCAAAACTTTTCTTCGAGATTATAGGTTTTTATAAGATTAAGTTTGGGCGTAACGGTAGGAAGTCCTCAATTACATGGGATATCCGGACGGATGTAATTGAGATCAGGTATGTGGATCGGGACTCAACTACGATGAATGCAATTTAATTGATAGTAATGCAATCGCAAGGAAATGAAAGACCTTAAACGCTGCAACGTTGCTGTTAAGCTAATTTATTATTAATTCTTTAAGAGAAATACACGAAGTAAGACTTAAATTGAATGTTTTTATTAAACTTTTAACAAGTAAACTGGTTAGTATAACTGACTCTTAATATCTTTATATATAGGAATATTTCCGACTTTAGTCATCAACTTGTGTTGTAGGTACTGTATAAAAATTATTGTTATGATTTCTATTTTGTAGCTCTTGATTATAATAAAAACATAAGATTAAACTCGAAGGCACAAGGAAAAATTTTACAGCGCACTCGACGCAAAACGCCGAGTCACCGGCGCAGGCGCAGCGGTCGTGGGGCGACGGCTTTGATGCAAGCCGACATTCGACATCGGCCGATAGCCAACAAAACGACAAGCTTGGTGTTATTCTTGTATAAGTGAGAAGATTTAGCGATATTGTTTAAAAATAACTCGTAAAAAGTTAGCGATATGCCATCGTTACCATTATTTATATTTTATCCTCAACTGTACGAATACGCGAATTTTGTCATCAGAGGGTAATTTTTTATTATAAAATATTTATATAGAATTCGCGTCCAACAAACTTACTGCAACACGTTTATGAAGTTATTTTACGCGAATTACCATAAACACATATCCAGCCTGACCAATAGATAAGTACACCATCTCATATGCAAAATGTCGTTAACTTGACGCTTCATTGCTTGATTGATTGATAAGAAGTACCAAACCCGATATTATATGAAATTTCTCATTCGTTATAGGTATTAGAGGAGAAATAAATATTTCATTTAAATTTTTGTTATTGATAACAATGTTTGTTAGTCCGCGCTCTTAAATTAAGGTATAATCCAAAAAACAACAGGACCATCCTCCGACACTTGTGAGATGATGGTGTGAATTGAGCGCTAAGATGAGTGAGCTCGGATAAACACCGCGAGTGCGGTAATTGGTTGCTATCTTGTCATATCTTTAGATATTCAAAGTATTTTTATAGGTTCGGGGCCTAAACTAAACAGTCACAGGGACAACCCCTTTTTGTATTATAATTAGAAATCTATTACTTTAAAATATAATGTTACATGTATAACCTATTACCTAGAATATTTGAAAAATATGTGTACAGAGAATGCTATTGGGACGAGCATATTATGGTGAAGATACAGAATTATTTATTAACTGTTTGTTGAATCAGCCGTTTTGCTGTCGTTACTAAGTTCATGTAAGGCCATATTTATATTTTGTTTGTTTTCGTAGCTACTTCTATAAGATGTTTAATTTATTTATCATTTCCAAATCTAGCTCTTTTAGTTATGGGTATATAGAACCTATCTGTACCAGAATTATTTTAATTGATTGATATTCAGCATACATATAATGTGCATCTATTGTGCAATTCGAATCACTACATAGTTAAAACAAAGTCGCTTCCCGCTGTCTGTCCCTAACTCCCTAAGTATCCTTAGATCTTTAAAGCTACGCAAAGGAATTTGATGCTGTTTTTTTAATGGATACATTGATTCAAGAGGAAGGTTTATGTGTATAATACACTAGCGGAACCCGCGGCTTCGGTCGTGTTAAATATAGGGTCGAGCCCGAGGGAAGCGAGGGCGAGTCCCTAGTATATACTATATAAAATAATATTTTTTATATTATAATAATTAGTAAAAACATCCATAATATTTCAATTGAGTAATGATATTTTTATTAATGTCTGAAAACAATTGCATTTGCAAATCTCGTCCGTATTCTTTTACATAGTATAATTCGCTGACAAACAGCAAACATTTCGTGAAGTGATCCCCACTCAGGTAATATTTTGTAGGTAATCCACAAAAAAGATAATCCTTCCGGGCTTCAGCTTTCGGCAGACTTTGTGACGCCCGACGATGATTAGTGATCACATAATATCCAGGTGTAATAGGGCTGTACGGTACTATACTTTCTAACGGAATAAATGTTTTAATATGTATCTGTAAAGGTAAAATATTTTATTTTGTTATAGTTCATACAGTTGAGATGGCAAAGGCATTTTTAAGTACATTAACATTTTTAGTTGTAGGTTATTGTCGCAGTGTCTACAATGGAAATTATGTGTGTATGGAAATTTTATAATATATGATATAAAGATAGCTAGTTACTATTTTGCAATTATGCCTTTAGCCAACCCTAGATATAGTTCAAATTTATAAATTTATCTTTTGCGATCGCCATTTCCTAGAAGAGGATTACCGCGCTCACTATTACTGTGTTCTAGGAAGGTACTGCCAGGTAGTCGATTCCTGTATTGTTCAACAAATTGTTTGCAATCTAATCATAGGTAATAGAAATAAACGAAAATAAACTTTATACTAATAGTCATAGCTGTTGGTTTCCTTTACGTACTATATGGACTTTTCGTTTAAACATTATTTTGGATTTATTTTAAAATTGGCGTAACTCTTTTTAAATAGAATTACCGTTATGTATGAATGAATATTATTATAATAAAATTAAGCATATAAGTAATACAACACACAACATAACTTATTTAAGTTACTACAAAAAAAATTTGAAATTCCTCTAACGCAACCTATTTTGGAATCATTCAATCTCTGTAACGGTTAGTAGGTATGAATAGATAGATTTTTATATTATACTAGCCTTCCCCGCGGCTCCGCTCGCGTTATACAGGCTGAAAATAAAAATAAATATTTTTCTTCCGTTTTTGAAACATTTTTCACTGATGCTCCGCTCCTATTGATCGTAGCGTTATGTAATATAGCTTCCTTGGAAAACGAACTACCTATCCAACACAAAAAGAATTTTTCAATTCGGATCAAGTAGTTCCTGTGATTAGCGCGTTCAACCAACCAAACAAACAAACTCTTCAGCTTAAAGTTTGAAGCACAAAAATCCGTTCCGTAATTAAAATAAATAAAATTTCTAAAATAAAAGTAGTCTAAGTTACTCCTTATAGCATAAGCTATCAGCTAGTAAAAGTTCAGTGCAGAGTTTGAGAGGTTAGCCGCAACAAATAGACAGAAAGACAAAAAATTTAAATATTTTGCATTTAGTGTAAAGCTGGTAATTTGAAATTACACTTCAATTTTATTTTTATTTATAAATATAGGTTATATATATGTAGGTATATTGCATAACGCCGATAAACGTAGTGAAACCTTTTTTACCCATATAATTTAATAAAATTATATGGATAGAAAATAAAAATAAATAATCAAAAGTGTTTAATGAACAGTATATTCAAAAATAACCGTGTGAACTGGGTCACTAGACAAAAAAATAAGTCATTTGCTTCCAATAATTACTGCAGCGATTACCGTCCACATCCTGACGCGTGCTGACGGATAACAGTTAAACTCACACCACCCAACACAAGGAGGAAAAAGGGAAATAAAATAAATTAGGCAAAGGTAACCGCTTGTCATGCAAATCGGACATTAGGCCACCAATTTCCCTTTTGATTTTAAGTAATTTGTTCAAATATATGACTTTTACGATACTTTTTCTAATCGATTAGTAATGCGTTGATATGAATCGAGATTGAGTGATTGATTACATAATAATCGATTCGACAATCGACATCGGTCCCTGTAACCGATTACGTATAGCTATCACGGTACAGACGCTGTAATTAATATTCAAAAGCCATTAATATTAAAGCAACACTGTAATTATTTTAAGGTATTGTTCTTATGTTATTAAACCTGTTATTCAATTGTTAGTAGTTTGAGATTGGTTTACAATCCTAAGTAAGTTAAATTAAAGGCTGTTTGCACCAAATTCAAAAATTCATTGATATAAGTGTCTCAATCTTTTAAATATTTAAAACAATTTTTTATTCTTAGTGCTGTTTTACTCTGATACTTAAGGTAAGAAGGACCTTCAAGTGTAATCGTCACCAATCAGTGTTTTAATCATATAACATGTAGGATTATTTAATTGTTAGTAGGTAGTTGCGTGAGAAACGCGAACCAGCAGTAGCGAGGTACTTTTAAATCGCACGTAATATGAATAACCATGTTATTTTGCTGTTAAAAATTATTCAATTGAATTATTTTGTGTCTTATTGTTTTGTATTAAGTTTCAATCGTTAGTAGCAATAAATATTTGACTGTAAAGAAAATTTGCATGTTCAAGCTAGAGTGGAAATGTGCAAGGAGCATTAATCACAACAGAATTAGCTTTGGCGATCCGCTCCAAGTGTCCAAGAAGGATTTATATTGCAGTGAGATTGGTCTTATTATATTTAATGTTATAAAGACACAAAATAATGCAGATATAACACACTACGGGTTTAAGTTAGTTGCTATTCGTGATTTATGCCGAGCTTAGGTTAATTTATCATTAGATATGACTGGCAAATAACATTTAAAAGGAAACAAAAATAAATAGTCATGTTTTAGCTTGTACTGTAGAACATTCTCAAAAACCTTCTAAAATGCTTAAACTTCAGAAAACTTTTAACTAATGTACTAATCTCAATGTTATTATTATATTAGTAAATAGTAAGATATTGTATTTTAAAACCATTATGATCATATCATTACCAATAAAAGCTGCATAAAAATAATTACTTGACTTAAATAGCACTAAGGTTTACATAAAACGCTAAATGATTTGTAGTTGATCTTACCCTTAAATTAATAACAAATTTTTCGTTTCCAATTGCTCCAAAGTTCCTTGGCCAACTGCCTCCGCGCTGCTGGGGATCGCATAAATACTACTTAAGACTCACGACACACCAAATTTAAATGACAAAAAAATAAAAAAATAATGAAGGTGGCCAGAATCAGGACGTAACTTTTTAATAATTACCGTCAGACGCGGCGAGTAGCATCACTAATGTGTGAATGAGATACCCTTTTCAAAATAATTTTGTTTTGAAGAACGTTTTATAGATTTCGACGTTATTTATTCGTGAACCCTCTTTAACGCTACCCATCGCAGCTTAAAAATAAACATTTAGATTTACGTAATGTGATCTCAATGAGCCTTGAATTATAGCTTAATATTTTTTTTGTAAATAGATAATTTGGCTGATTAATTTCAAACAATATAATTTTATTGTATCGTTCATATAATAACAACACTAATATTATGAATAGGAATCCTTGTCAGTGAGTAAAGTTGTTTGTAGTTTTTTCTCGCATTAACGGCTCAATAACTACTTTTTATCGACTCTGTAAGCAAGGGACGCCGCGGGCTAAAACTAGTCTACATATTCTTATTGTCGTATATGTATTTTACTACTAGCCTTTCCCGCGGCTCTGCTCGCGTTCTAAAGACTGAAAATCAAAAGAAATATTTTTCTCCCGTTTTTGAAATATTTTTCATTTATGCTTCGCTATATAGCCTACCTCGATAAACGGACTATCCAACACAAAAATAATTTTTCAATTCGGACCATTAGTTCCTGAGACCGCGTTCAACCAAACAAACAAACTCTTCAGCTTTATAATATTATAGTATAGATTAAAGAGTGAAGTAATATTAACATGTGTATTTTTATCCCGATTCGGTATGTCGGATTGCGTTATGCTTACTTTAATCAATAGATTGTAAGATTTGGCACCAACAATTTGGCAATACCACGTCTACTTGCGCTACTTCGGTCGTTTAAGTAGCATGCTTAGGAATGTGACACCAAAACGTCAGGCAATTAAGGAATCGGCAAGCTAACCTCACGTCAGACCTGCATTGGGCGCATTTGATTGGCACGTCGCTGATCAACTCACGCTAGATTAGGCAACGAAAGAACATTTTGTATTAGAAATGTTCTTCTGTTGTAATTTTCTTATATATTACTAGAATTTCCCGCGGCTTCGCACGCGTTATAAAGACCGGAAACCAAATTATTTCTTTCTAATTCCCTTCCCGTTTTTGCAACATTTTTAATAGATACTCCGTTCCTATTGGTCGTAGCGTGATGCAATATAGCCTATAGCCTTCCTCGATAATCGGACTATCGAACACAAACTCTTCAACTTTATAATATTAGTATAGATATTAAAATGTGAGAAATAAAAAAAAGAAAAGTATAAATTAAACTCTTAAAATATATTCTTAGTATTAATGTGCACTTGATTTTCATAGTTTATTGGTCTCTTTATAAATCACTTATTCATTTTTAGATGAATGGTTCAATTTAATTTCAAGCAAAATATAATTTGTATATCTAGTATAGTTGCTATCTATGATCAATGGTTTAGAATCTACGTTTAACATTTATCATATTTGATGCGTTCGACGTCTCTGACGTTTTCTCTTCCGTGGTTGACAGCGTGAGTATGCATAAGGATTTTATTGGGCTATAATGTACAGATTTTCTTGATGTCATCTATTAAGACGATAGTATACAGTTTTTGTAGTTTGCATTGCGAAAATAATTAGACAAAACTTTATTAACTCTAATTTACTTGATGATTGAGTTACCAGTTATTAATAACAATACTTTCTTAAAAGAGAAATATAATTCGCTAATAAATAAAAGTTCAGGACATCCATAGGACCAGTAAGTAAAGTAGTACGTACTTTACTTAATAATAATACACTTAATAATAATATAGTATTTCGTTGTTAATTATTAACAACGATAATTTCTTCTTGTTGTTACCTTTTTAATCAGGCTCTCTTCAATACGTGGGGGACCAGGCCATAGTCCACCACGCTGGTCTGAAATACGGTTTGGGCTTTGGCGGACTACACATTTCTTTCGAAAAGTTGCTACATTGTCTCAGACACGCAGGTTATCCAAGTAAATTATTATCTAGGTAGGTACTTGTATTTCTTTTCGTTGTGAAATAATTATACAAACATAAAAATTATATGTTTTTTCTTTCCCAGTTGTCGGTTTTATTATTTTTGCCTTTTTAATTTGGATTTTGATACCTTTTTAGGCATTAGGTAGTAGTAGCAAAAACATAACTTCATATTTTTACTAGTACGAAAATATTTTACAAATTTATTTATAGCAAATTAAATGAAATAAGCTCCTTGAAGTTTATTTTAAGTACCTTAATAAATACTTGGTTTTCACTTTGCTTACTAAAATAAATATAAAACAAAATAACTTTTGTGCCTAAAATAATTATTACTCATCACTCTTAACAAAATTGCCTATGTTATATTGCTTGAAGTCTTAAATAACTTGAAAGTGAAGTATATTTACCTATTGACCTCACTAGTCTTCTTGACTCTAACCAATAGTTCATGCTCATTAAAATTTGTCATGTACGACATACAAATGTACAACCATAAATATTATTTAAAGAATTAAATCTAGAACGCATAAGCGATGTCAACGTACTTTCCGAGAACTTAATTTACAAGTCGGACGCTCTCGATGACAGCAGCGAACACATTTACCACGTAAAAATGGACATTAAGAAAATATAAAGCGTAAAATGTATTTTAAGATGTGCCTACCAGTACAGCTGAATTAGCTCTTTGTAAGATATCCTGCGGACTAGATTTACATTTTCAGAAGGGCAAAAGAATCAATATTAAGTGAATTAATTTGAAGTGAATTTTTGTAACATCAGCATAACAGCTTTTACAAAATTCATATATGATTATATGCTGAACCTACACGTATAGGAAAAAACTATTTTTAACATTGGCATGCCTGTCTGTTTGTCTGTTCTCGGTAATGTCTGAAATTGCTGGAAGGATTTTAACGGGACTTTTACTGGCGGATAATAGATGTTATAAGGCTACTTATTATTAGAAAACACAGCCCCGCAAAAAAAAAATGGGACGAACTCGAGCAAAGCCGGGGCGAGTTGCTAATCTAAAATATATGTACTTTAATTTATATGAAAAAATATTTGACCCTGTTTATTTTCTTATTAATTCCTTAATTTCTTTTTTAATTACTTATATTATTGAGTTTTTTTTATTTAAATACCTACAAGCACAATAAATAGAACAGTTATTGTATAGACTGTTTGTTCCTATTTAATTTCTAGACAATCTGTCGCTTTTCAAAACTATTTTAGAAGACACTTTATTGAGATTTATTTAGCTAACATTAAGTAATAAAAAATGAAATGTGTGTTGATAAATTATAACAAAACAATAAGGTTAGATCTATTATTGTATATTATGATATGTAATTTTTATTTTATTTTATGTATTACTGTATAACTTACATATACCTAAGCATTTCGATGTGCATGTGTTCGTAATTTTTCTCTTCCTAAGCAACTTGGCTATTTTAATTTTAAGATAGTCTTTTCTTTATTTTTCGACCTAATGAGACCTGTGACAAATCGACTTCGGCATACAGTTCCCGCTAGATTAGTAACAATCAGTGACTACACAAGGCTGGATTCGAACCCACAATCTAGTTCTACGTTTGAAGTGCTCATATGACTTATGTGGTACGACGGTCGTCAGAAAAACTGTTTTCTAGTTGATTATTGAATAATTTAGTAAAGCAACATCAGCTTTGCACATTTAATAGGCCTTCGCCTACAAGTCTGTCTCAAGATTTTCTTAACGAGTATGCCAGCTAGCCTTAATTTACAACTTAGCTGTCTGCAATGATTGGCGGGCGACACACTTGCGATCTCCCGTTAGCTCAACCTCCTCGGCCCTACCATTAGTTGCCAGTTGTGACAATAAGCAAGAGCTAAAGTATAGAAAGACTAAAAAAAATACTTAAAAATATATTAAATATTAAACTATATTACATACTATTTCTACTATTTTTTATGGGAATTGGGATTTGAGAATTTTATACCTACTAATAAAAAATTGATTCTTTTTTTTTATAAACTAACTATTACGTAGGTAAGATTAGGTACTTTTCACAGACGTTATGGCTCTTCACTGTACCTGTGCCTTTAGATTGAAGGCTTTCTGTAACTGGTTACGTATATGATTTATGTGGTAGTTTTCTCGGTTTTAAAACGAATGTTAATTTTATTGAATGTTAAATAAATTATTTTCTAGTGTAAATAAAATATTCTTACTTCCTTTTTATATTCCATATTTCTCTGGTATTTAATTTTCTTCGAAGAGCTTCAAGTATGGCAAGACGTACTTAAGTCATAATTCACTTAAAGTTCATTTTAGTGTTAAAATATTTTTTAATAAAAATTAAATATCAAGTAGTTTATTGTAAGATAAAACGAATAAAATCACTTTTTAACAAGAAATATATAAATTGCATATAAAATAATCGAATTTAGCGTAGAATAAATCATAACTAGATCATTTTCAAGACGTGATTCCGGCAACTATCGGTGCCAAGGGTACTCGTGGTTACCGAGCAATGAAGGGTGATTGATAATTTATTTCTTATAATATTTTCATAATCATAGTAATTTAAGTCAATTATGTCTTAACAATAATGTTTTTGTTTCTAATGGTGTTTACAAGTACTCGATTTGTAGAAAGTTCCGTAGTAGAGGCTTCGGCGCACTCCACGCCTGCATTGTCATTCGAGTGACACTCACAAATGTTTGTCACTTAACAAAAAGAGGGCTGAATTATCGACTTCACACTTATTTCTATACCTAGTTCTTGTTGCAACTATTTTCGTGTTTGTCAAGTTTGTAGTAAGAAATGATGCTTGTGCAAAAAAGCTTGTAACAAAACTATAAATCAGCTATTAAAAGAATTTTTTGACTTAAACACGTAGCATTTGAAGTTTTTTAAGGATTCATGTTTTAAAGAACAATTTGAAGAATCTTTTAATCAAGTATAATAAATAAGTTGGTGTTTCTTTATAAATCATAGCTACCCTATTTTATTTATTAAATTTTTTACTAGCCTGTTACCCGGGGTAACACTAGGATTCTAACGATACCACATACATCGAAATTGGTTTAGGCGTTTAGAAGTTATGGTGGAATAAAGAAACTCACAAACATACAAACCCTGAAAACATAACACTACTTGGGCAGTCGTGTAGTTAATAAAAAAAGACTAAATAATAATCTTGATCGGATATTTACTTATAGTAAGATATTGAGTGACGCTATATTCTATAAAGAAATATGAGTTGGAATATAAAAAGTAAGAGACTTGAGTCGTATAAAAAGTGAAATTTGTATTAACAAACCTTGTGGCTTAGTTGTTTTCGAATAAAAACCTAATTGATTTGCGGAAACTTTATCTTATTATTCAATACAGGCAATAGAGTGGAAAGCC